>JAUMJK010000062.1:0-614023 GCA_033558105.1 Coccyzus lansbergi
GCCTACTGCCATTCACGGCCCAGTGAACACTGATATAACTCCACCCACTTCATCTAGCCCCACCCACTTCCGCCCACATCGCCCCGCCCCCTGCCTCCCCCTCCGCCGCTCCCCATTGGCCGACGCCTCCGCGAGGAGGTGGCCCGACCTCGGCTGGCTGGCGCACGCGCCGTGCTCGCCCGGCTTCCTGTTTCCGCCTCTCCCCTTCCGGGTCGGCGCGGGGCTGCGGCCGGGGTCGGGGGGGCACCGGGAGGGCAGCGCGGCTGCCGTTGCCGCCCGGGCGAGGGGCGCGCGGGGGCGCGGGAAGGGCTGAGGGGAGGCGGTGGCCGCCGCCTCCGCCGAGGCCTGTGCCGGCTCCCCGGCGCTGCCGCCGCCCGGCTGCGTCGTCCGCGATGGACAAGATCCTGGAGGGCCTGGTGAGCTCGTCGCACCCGCTGCCGCTGAAGCGGGTGATCGTGCGGCGGGTGGTGGAGTCGGCGGAGACCCCTCTGAGCCAGGCGCAGTGCCGCGCCATGTTCGCCCTCAGCACCCGGCTGCTGCTGCAGGGCCCGGACCAGTTCCAGCGGCAGGTGGGCCGGCAGGTGCTCGAAGCCTACGGGCGCTACCACCGCGCCGAGTTCGAGGCTTTCTTCAACCGGGGGCTCGTCCTCGGCCTCCTGCAGCGCGGCTACGGCGAGCTGAGCAACCGCGACCCCGCCATCCTCGACTACATCCAAGCCGGGCTGCGCCTCATCATGAGCTGCCCTTCGGTGCTGGAGCTGTTCGAGCTGCTGCAGGTGGAGGCTTTGCGGCTGGTTTGCGAGCGGCCGCCGCCGCCGCTCTGCGCCCGCCTCTGCCAGCTGCTGGGCGACTTCCCGCAGTGCCTGCCCCGCGGCAGAAAGCTCTCCCTCGCCTTCTGCCAGCAGCTGGTGCGCAGCATCGCCCACTTCCAAAGCCAGGGCAGCCGGGAGGCCGAGCTGCGCCTCTACGTCTCGCAGGTGACGCAGGTTAGCGGGCTCCTGCGCAGCGTCTGGAAGGCAGAACCCGACACCCTGTTACCGTCCCTGCAGGAGCTCTTCGCTGTCATCTCTGCCGCCGGTGAGCGCAGCTGGGAACCGGGGAGGGAATAACACAGGTGCTTGAGGGGATCAGCCAGCCAAACGTGTGACTTTGTAGGTGTTACTATGGCACTGGTGCTTTCTTGCTCAGGTACTCAAAAATGCAGCTTTCTGCCCATTGGCCGTGGTGCTTCCTTGCCCAGGTACTCAAAATTAATTCAGCTTTTCTTGGGTTGGCATTGGCACTTCCTCGCCCAGGTACTCAAAAAGTGTAGCTGTCTGTCTGTTGACATTAGCGATTCCTTGTCCAGGTACTCAAAAAATGCAGGTCTCTTGTCGTTCGCACTGGTGTTTCCTTGCCCAGATACTCAAAAAACGCAGGTTTTTTTCTCTATTGAGAGAGTACAACCCCTCTCTATTCCCCAAAAATAATAAAAAAAAACCCACTTGAGAGAGAATGGCGATTTGTTTATTACTTGCTCTCTGTGGGGTTTTTTTGAAAACTCCAGTTGCAGTGCTTTAAATGATACATGGGAACAGAGTTTTGGGGTGTCCTGGCAGGGAGAAACTAACACACTTGGTATCAAAAGCTGCTTTTCCACCTTGCTCCCTCCAGAGGGGTACCTTGGAACTGTTTAGTCTACAAAACCAGTGTGTATATATAAAAGTATAAAAATTGGAGTATTTTGGAGTACTTAATTTTAAAAAGGGAGTATTATAGGAAGGTTTTACTGTGAGAGTACTGTACATGCAGTTGTAAATAGATACTTTCTGACCTTAGAAATTTATAGAATGTTGTATTGGTTTACCAATAAAGTGCCTTTGCTGTTGAGGTACCTGTGAAGCTTAATTTAATGTTTTGTCTGCTTAGCAGACAGTTGCTAAGATAGGATGTGGGAGATGGCAGCTGCATCGGATCCCTAGGATTAATATCAAGTATAATAAACCCTTGGATGGTACTTCTTTTTAGGAAAAGAAATCACCTCACTTCTCCGTTCTGTTGAGGAGAAAGTTGGCAGATTGTCACTTTCTTGCATGGATAGTGGATGAACAAGAGGAGTCTGTAATTAAGTGCTGTTTGCTGTCCTTAATTCTGTAGGACTTGTTCATTTTGTTTTTATTTGTGATAACAGAATATTAGATGTAGGAAAGAGTTATTGACTCAAAACTTTATAACTATAGTGAAGTTGTAGTATAAGAAGATAAAGCATTTTTTCTGCTGATGGATTTTCTTTTTAGTTTCTTACGTTGTCGTGTTCAACTATTTACAGATACTTCATTTGAACCTTCAGTTGCACTGGCAAGTCTTGTGCAGCACATACCATTACAGATGATTACAGTTCTCATCAGGAGCCTTACTACAGATCCAAATGTGAAAGATGCAAGTATGACGCAAGCTCTGTGCAGGTACTGTATTTTACTCTAAAGGGGAGGGAAATGTCTTTCTTATTTTTGCCTTTTTTTGAAGTGGTTTGTCACTTAGGGTCCGTTAAAGACAAACAAACAAGAACTATAAAAAAACCCCACACTTCTAAAAAGGTATTGTAATTCATGCTGTTGAGTGTATTAAGGTAACATCTTAATGACTCTGTGGATGTTACTTTCGTGGTTCTAGTTTGAGGTTGCTCCCTTCATTGTTAAAGTGGCTTTTTTCACACTTTGCTAGGGTTGAGGAAGAAAAGGGCTAAGTAGATACTAAGAGGAAACCAGCTGTGTGCCTTATAGATGACATCTTGCGTTTAGAGTTTTTGCCTTAGGGGCGATGCCACAAATAGGAAACTTCACAGGGTTTACAGTCAAGCAGAGGAACAAGGGCTTGTTTTCAGAAGATCGACCTTTCTGTTTCTTCAAGAAGCAGAATTGTGCTTTCTTACCTGTCCTCTTCTCCACTGAAGAGAGGAGGTGGTTAGAAATTATTTTACTGCTTAGTTTTGAGGTTTTGTTTCTGTTGATATCTTTGATGTTTCAGTAGGATTCACAGGGCACAGCTTTTATTTCTTTACTCAGGCCTCCAGGGCTTTTTTTGTGTTCTGTGAGTAATGGAAGAATAGGAATGGTGTAAAAACAATTGCATGTTATGCTTCTTATCACTAATCTAAACATGAGTAAACACTGAAATTACTAGTGCTATTAACAGACTGGTTCAGATTGCAATTTTGTTTAGTGTTTTCAGATATGTGAATTATAGGGATGCCAAGAAAGGTGGTAATAGGAGAAATTTTATGACCTTGAGCTTTGAATAATTTTTTTGAAACCTGTGGCAGAAGCTGTTATTTAGCACTGAAGGGTAGAAAAGAAAAGCAGTTAAACAGGAGACTGTTAGAAATTTGTATTGTTTTAAAAAAAACCAAACTTCTAGAAAGTGTTTAAATTAAAAAAAGTTATGTCTGCTATATTTTTTTAACTACATCCATTTGAGTGTAGTGTAGTATATATTCATTGGGAGTAGCACTTGCATTTCTCGGTGAACTATTGAGTTTTATTTATGCTGAAAAAAACCTATTCCTCACATTTACATTAAAATGAGAAGCCATATTTCATTTGAAAACATAATGAGAAGAAACAGCATTGATATTGTAATAAGACATGTTGTTTTATAGACTTTAAAACCTGACTGAACAGATTTTAACAAAGCTATGTGTCTCATCTAAAATTAAAAGCTGGGAAATTCAGAAGAATGTGTGAATGCTAATAATTTGCTGGTAATGTGCTGGTGATTAATTTTCAGGTTAGTGTGATTTTAACATTTATGTTGTATTATGTGCTTCAACACAATGTGGTTGTGTAATAGTAGCTTTAGAAAGGCTTCTCTGTATACCTCTGCTTAGGGAGGTTATGCAGTGCTGAGCTCTGGGTATAACAGAAGCTGTTATTATTGGGTAAGCACTCTTTCTTAATACTAGCTGTGCAGTGGATTTTTCTGTCTTGTTTTTGAGAGGGTGGTGTGATCTTACTCGCCTTGCTCGTTCTTTGAAGTAATATTTGCTTTCGAGAGCCTCTGGTTCTGTTGTCATCAGGCTTGCATCGTTCCCAGGAGATGCAGAACTTCAGGCACGACAAGGTCTGATGACAGTGAGCAGAGCTTTGGTGATGGCAAATTAGAGACCTGTTGCTCCCTTCCTGAGGATAACTTTCATGACATTGCAATCGGTCTCAGGCTGAACACAATTAGAAAATAACCTGTAATTACATGACTAATACATAAAATCTTTTCAGTGGGGGGGTTATATAAGGCACTGGTTTGTCTATGAACAGGTGCTTGCTTTTTGGTGTCATTGAGCTGTTAGTAATTGGCTAAACTGCCTAGGGAAACTTTACCTGAAGCATCAATGAGGCAAAGCAGAAAATTGTTGAATCACTTCTGGGACAAATGACTAACTTAAGGGACAATTTCAGAGGTCTCGAAGAAAGCTGACTGCCTATACTCAATCTCCTGACAAGTACAGTGCTTGTTTACACTTTATCTCAAGTATTTTTATTAAGATAAACTGTAACTTTTGCTAAGAAAAACTCCAGACATAAGCTCATTTGTCCTGTTGGCAAACATGTAAAATATTGTAAAAGATGTTAACCTGGGGGGGAGGGGTGGGGGGTGTGTGTGCGCCTGGTAGTGTGAGGATCTTCTGTTATTTTTCCGTTTTGGGTATTTTTCCTCACTTGAGGGATTTGTACCTAAGCTGCCAGATTCTTTGTCTCATGTGGCAAAGGAGATGTTTTTGTGAACGAAACAAACTGTCTGAGGTTGCAGAGATACCAGAAATACTGTCCCTGTTATGTACATCTGTTGATAGACCTGCTCCTTCTAGGATGATATGAGGCTGAAGGTCCTCTTGAGGCCTTTAAGGTTCTCTTAATCTGGTTAAACACAAAAAAACATCCTCTGTTTGTATTCATAATCATCATGTTCTATGTTAATATCTGCCTTTGTATTAAAAATAGTCATTACCACAGAGCAGGACCCAAGTAAATGTTTAATATCCACCTACCACATCTCAGGTTTAATGTGTTTTAGGCCAGTCTCAAGAATGTCGACGAGTGTACTTCTTTTTCCTCTTCTGGCTTTTGTTTCTGCTCTAAGGAGCATAGCCTCCGATTTTCAGGATGGTAATTGTGTCTGTATCAGTTATACAGAACATGAGGCTTTTCTTTACAAGGTTAATCATAGTGAAATGAGATAGTCGTTCTAATAGTGGTAGTATTGAACCATTCAGTGGTTAATTATACTGGCCATAGATGACAAAGGATGGTCCATCATCACGTTACAGGAGCAGCAGGATGAAACACTAGGAGCCCCAGCTCCCACCCAAAAGCACTGTTTTTCCTTTGGAGTTTGAGTCGCTGTGGTTGAAAGTGCACATAGTGTAAATGTGGTAACTGGATATCTTAGAACAGTAGTTCTAATTTAGGGCTTTTGGAATACACTTCATGTGTCTAAAAAGTTAATTAAGAAAGCTAAATATATTGTCATTAGGCTTAAATTACCTGTGCAGGTGTTTCTGTCAGTGCTGAAAAATGTCAGGCCTATAAATGAGGGAGAAGGGAGGTTTGAAGGTTATAGGAGTATATAACTCCTATATAGGAGGAGGGAGGTTTAGGGACTGGTTTTAGGTTAAGGTTAATTCTTTGCAGGCAAAAGTGGTGTCGTTCAATGTTTTTATTCCCTGTTTTAGAAGGTACATAGAAATAGTGCTCTGAATAAACATGCTTCAGTTTAACATTTTGTGGAAGTAAACTTTTGTAAATTCAAGGCAATGATTATGATGTAGCCATGTTTTTTCCAAGCTGTTACTCTTTGTAGTAACATGGAAGAAACCCAGGAAGATCTGTGTTTGATTGTTAAAAAGGCAGTCTTAATGATTCCGTTTTAGATAAACCTTTCCAAGGTATATAAATTTTACAATGTGTGTACTGTAATTTTTTTCAGATCAAAATTTTAAACTCTGTGTAAATTTTTTTTATGATAATATGACATGGCCAGAATGTCTGCTGTTGCAGAAGACCTTGCTTTTCTTTTGAGTAGGGAGTCTGAGGACTGAAACCCTGATTTTAGTATGTATGGAGCTCTTTTAATCTCCAGGAAGAGGATAGATTGTTTTTCTTCGGTAACTGCTAACTGTGTATGTTGGTAGTGATTGTTAAACTGATTGCAAGTAAACCAGTTCAGTTCTGTGCTAAAATTTAGCCTCTTGAAATAATTAACTTCTATGAGGAGCTTTTTTCAGAAAAGTAATTTATTTCTGACTCTATTCTATAATCCAGGGGAAATAGAGTCAGTGTTACATAGATTGAGTGGAGCCTGTCACCTGGTCCAATTCTGCTCGAAGCAGAGCCAGCTTCTAAGTCAGACACATTTGCTTAGGGCCTTGTCCAATGGAGTTAAGAGCTTTCTGCAAGGATGGAGGTGCATGGGCCTTACTGTGTGACTTGTTGCGATGTCTGACCACCCTCATAGTGAAAAGTTTATCCTTCCACTTAATTGGTGGTGCCTCATTTGGCTTGAAGAAGGGGATCCTGTGAACAAGTAAGGAAAATCCAAAATACTACCAAGAAGTATCTCAAAAGAATAAAGCCTAAATTGCATGTTTTAGCAGGTACTAACTTACGATATCACCTTATTTAGAATTGCTTTGTTTAATCTGCCTGTCCACCTTAAGTATCTGTGTAAATTGTCTGTTAATATAGGAGGATAGAATACTTTTTCTGTTGCTGATACTTTGCTATATTTTCTAGGTACAGATAAAGTCCCTTAACTCTTACTTTTCCTGGGATGTAGTGTATTTTTTCCTTCTGGGGCATGCATAAACCCCTTACTGTTGATAGCTATTGCACAATCATTGTAACTCCTGTTTCAATGCATTTAAAATTACTAGAATTTACTTTTTTTTTTACTGAGAATATTTGAGTCGGATTCCAGGAATGTAGAGTTAAGTTGAACAGGCTTCCTCTTCAAATTTAAACTCAATAGTTTGTTTTGGTCAGATTTGGGGCAGGACTTGTAGGAGAGGAGGTTCCCACATACAGGCACTTATTCACCTGCAGTACTTAAGTATTTGCCACAATATAAAAAAGTGAGTTTAATGTCTACAAACCCAGGGTTGATGTTATTAAATAACAAGTAACAATAGTATACATGGTATTTTTTTTATCATTATGTATTTGGGTGGAGGTGTGCTTACTTTTAATGTATTAAATAGATCTTTGTTGATTACAGAGTTAAATGACTTGAGACATACTCAAAGCTATTTTACTGCTTGCCTGACAGTCTTACTGTAGTTTTTGTGAGTCTAAGTGTACAACTATCTGGGTAATACACAGTATCTTTTTTGTTGACATTAAAGTTAGTGGCCCATTGGTTTTATTTTTTTTATTTTTCATTTGTCTTTCAGAATGATTGACTGGTTGTCCTGGCCTCTGGCTCAGCACGTGGAAACGTGGGTGATTGCACTGCTGAAGGGACTGGCTGCAGTCCAGAAATTTACCATCCTCATTGATGTCACTTTGCTTAAGATCGAATTGGTATGTTGGAAAAGAACATTCAAAATGAAAGGAGAGTGAAAGGGGGTTGCAACAGCTGTGCAATTTCATAGCATTTTTTGTATAGTAACAAATATTGTCTTGTACTGTGAATGTGATGTATGTGTGCGTATAGCTTTCAGTTCACGTGATAATTCTATCTGTTTCAAATGATTGTGGATTTGGGGATCTATTTACAGTATTACTGAAATTTCACTTTCTAGATTTACTGAAATAAATGTGGATTTTTTTTTTAGGTCTTTAATCGACTTTGGTTTCCTCTAGTGAGGCCTGGTGCCCTTGCTGTCCTTTCCCACATGTTACTTAGCTTTCAGCATTCTCCAGAAGCTTTTCATTTGGTAAGTTACTAAATAAATACATTTTTAATTCTTTGAAGTGTCACTCATGTGCGATTTCTAAAGTGGCTGTAAAGAATAACAGAATTGGTGCACTTTGATTTCCTTTTTGTTTCAAATTTCCAAAGTTGTATTTCTGTGGTTCACGGACCATTAGGCTTTCTGACTTCAAGGTTCAACCATTTAATCTGTAAAGAGAAATGAGCATTGTCCTTCCTTGTGTATACTTATTTCTGGCTGTTGTATTTGAGTACTGTATTTTATCTGTGACCATATACTTCTGGAAATTAATTTTCTGTGGTGTGAAGTCTACTGATAAAGTTGGACCGCAAGTAGACTTTCAAACAGAACTATTTGGGGAAAATAGATAACCAGTTTTCTGCGATATATATAACCTAGTCACCGTCGGGCAGGGGTATGAGGCCAAGAAGTGCTGCCCTTAAAGAGATCTGTGCTGTCCTTTACAGCATATGTATAGGCAAACTGAAGAATACAGTTTTTAATGGCCACAATTCCAAATGCCATGTACCAGTTAAAGCAGTGCATATGAGAGTATAATTGTGATTGTTTATATCAGTACAGCAAGATACACAGGACCTTCCCTGTTCTCATGTGCAATGTTTAAGTGAAATATGGGTCTTCCAGATTTATCATAGTAACAGCTTTGTCACGCTTTCTCTAAGCTACCTCCAAGACTCTTAGGCCTGAAGGGATCACAGGCCCACATCAGAGTGGCCTTATGCCTGTTACGTTGTTTTTAATGATAGAAGTCTGATTGAGTACCGTAAACACTTAATCTTGGTGTTTGTTTTTAAACAGTGGATATCTTGCTTATAAAAAGACTAGGGTTTGTTTCTCCAAGATGTGCAACAATTCCTTATACCTATAGAACAACTGTTACCTGAAGAAGGGGCAAATGAGTATTTTGCACCTGGCCCCTTGTACTTGGGTGTTTTGAAGTATATTAATTCTTGTTACTTTTATAAAGTGGTAAAAATGTAATAATTTTTGTTCTGGATTTCATGTCTTTACTAATTTGTAAGGTAATTTGTTTTAAGAAAATATTCTATCCACTTCTTTCACAGCCAATCCATTTTGATCACTTGGAAACAGAGGTGTCTAAAATACATTGGTTCGCAGTGAGAAGTCCCTACTGTTTGGGACTGCATTGAAACAACTTCCTACTTGATGTTTTAATTTTAATATTAAAAAAAGTTTCATCCATTAAATTTACAGACAGAGCTGCAGGGAGGAAGGAGAATGAGGTGGAAGCAAACATTTCTGATTTTTACCTGATGTAAAATAGTAATGAATCTGAAATAATCTTCGAATACATTGCTATATCTGTGGTAAACTCTTATAGCTCACAGTAAATTAGTGGTTTGGTTTATTGAGTCTAGCTTCTTCACTAGGTGGAGCTGTGAGCCAGTTTCCCCCTTGTGAGATGAAAGGGCATGAATGTATTCATTGGCTTCAGATCCAAAGCATTAGATTCTGTTTAAGTGAAATTGAGAGGCTTGTTTTAAAAAAAAATATATCTGTGAAATTAGAACAGGATACTGCACTGTTAATGGTGGCACAAAATCAAATTATTTGCTGTTAATATGCTTAAGATGAGTACTTTTCAACGCTCAAGTGTGCGAATCTTAACATGCATTTTCTAAGCTCATAAAGTTAGAGAACTTGGTGTGTGAGCTAAAGAGAATATTTAATTAATTGTGAGTTTGAAAGTTGCCATGAATGAAGAACAATGCATGATTTTCGAGTCATTGTTTCTGAACCACTTCTTATTTAAGAACAAAAGGTCCCCTGTTGTTTGGCATGTGTAAAACAGTAAAGTTTTTTGTAGAACAAAATACCTGAAAAAATGCAATTACAACCTTTTTGTTTGTTTTTCCCATTCAGATTGTTCCACATGTGGTCGATTTGGTTCAGTCCTTCAAAAGAGACGGCTTGCCTTCCAGTACAGCCTTTTTGTTGCAGTTGACTGAATTGATACACTGTATGATGTATCATTATTCAGGATTTCCAGAGCTTTATGAACCCATTCTGGAAGCTATTAAGGTATATTAGGACTATTTAGAGGATGGAGTGTTAATCTTTTGTTTTCCCAAATATGAAAGATGTAATCCCATAGATTCTTTGGAACTTCCATCAGGAGAAAAGAGCTAATCGCATAATCTAATGTCAGTTCTGTGTTTCGAATAAGCTAGAAGTATTGTTTTGAGTGTCCATAATAGAACTGTAAGAAAAGATAGAAGTGTGATCCTTTATTGAAAGTATAATCTTAATTTCCTAAGCCTCTTGTAAGTGTACTTCTGTGAAGTTTCTTCTAGGCATTTCATTTCAACCCAAGCTAGAAACTGTAACTCTTGAAACTTGTATTTAAGTTCAGAGCTCTGATAGTATGGAAGAAAAGGCGGTTTTGAGGAGTACTTGGCATATGGTGTTAATCTTTGGCTAGCTTCAAAATACCGTTAAGAACTATGTCCTAATACTGCGGTCAGTATTGCATGCCTCTGTGGGAAAAGGATAAAAAGGAATTCTGCTGGTTTTGCAAAGCAAAATTTGCCTTTTTAGGTAAATATTTAAGTGCATAATGAACTTAAGAATAACTGCCAAAAAAACTTGAAATGATACAAATCCGAAACCTTCCACAAAGCCCACTTGGCTATCATTGACTGATTTTGTAACTGTAGTATTGCGATTAGTTTTGATGCTTAAAAAGCCCCTAACAGTTTTTGTCCAAGTGTCCAGGACTTTATTCTTTCATTGTTACACTCCTACTCTGTCAAATTAAAATGTATTTCTAGCAGAACAGAGGATGCATAAGGGGTCTATTAAAACTTTAATTTGAGAGGTAGGGTTTGATGGCAGAAAGGATTTTGTGAATATGCAGGTCAAAGGTGACCACCAGCCCCTTATCCCTGCAGTCTGAGAGTTGAGTAAAGAAAGTTTTGAAAGAGGACTTGATGGGGGTGGGTATATCCTCTAGTCTTTCAGGGATTGCAAGACGCTGAAAGAGAGTAGAAGAGCAAGTGAAAATAAGACTGCTGAAAGGCAGGACCCTTTATAAAAAACAAATATAAAAACCTATTAAGTGTGTTAAACGTTTCTCTTGTAGGATATGCCTAAACCCACTGAAGAGAAGATTAAATTGATTCTCAGTCAGAGTGCCTGGACATCTCAATCCAGTTCTTTGCCATCTTGTTTATCTAGACTTCCGGGAAAATCTGAAACTGGGAAGACAGGTCTAATTAATCTAGGAAACACATGCTACATGAACAGTGTTATTCAGGCACTTTTTATGGCTACAGAGTAAGTCCTTTTTAACAGCTCTCTTTCATTGCAGATTAACTGCTGCAGTTCCTGCTTTTCACAGAATATTAACTTGTCCTGGGGTCTCTCAGCTTGCTAGAGTTGAGTGAGTTTCTTTGAACTCGCTTGCTAATTGCTTTGTTCATATCCAGCTCCGTGAAACTGCAATTTTAGCCATTAAAAATCCTGATCCTTCTGTCCAGTGTTGAAAGACAAGTCCTTTTCCTCACTGTCCATTTGCCCTTCAGTATTGTAAAAGTGTATGATGTTTCTGTTATAATCTGGAAGCTGTTTAAAAAAAGAAAGTCTATAGTCCGTTCTTAAACATTTAAATGTTTAAAGAAACCTTTTTTTCATTATTAGTTTCTACTGCACAGTAGGTTCACATCTGCACTACAGGAGAACTCAGTTATGTAACGGGAATGTTACATATTTTGTTTTCTTTAAAACTGAAATAATTATCTGATAACTGCATTGTGTTAGAAATATAGCAAGGAAACTAATGTCTATTTTTATTTCCACACACCCACCCCCAGTTTCAGAAGACATGTTTTATCTCTGAATCTAAATGGATGTAATTCACTAATGAGAAAACTACAGCATCTTTTTGCATTTTTGGCACATACCCAGGTACGTCAGTTTATTTCTTCCGGGCTTTTTAAGCCTAGGTCTATATACCATAGTTTAGGAACAAGCTTGATGCCGTGAGTGTGTTAAAAATATAAATGTGAGATATTTGTAGGGGAATGAGTCTGCCTCCAAATGTTCAGATGGTGTAGATGGACTTAGAGAAAACATTTTGACCTTATGTTTTTTTGATATTTGGGTTTTAACAGTTTTTCAGTGAGAAACTAAAATGAAAATATCCAAATAAGGTCAGCCTGTATATTGATCAGGTCTTCTGTAACTTTGTAAGAGAAACTGAGCTTTTCTGCAGTGATTTTTGTGCTGTATTTTAATATAGTTAAAATTCTAAAATGAACTTTGTTAAATGTTCAGAATATTTTGTTAGTGTTAGAAACTTGTATAACTACTTTTTTTTTAAAGCTTGCCAGTAAGAACAGTATTACACAGCTATTACGTGTAACATATGGTTTACAATCATTACATATATGCCTGCAGGATCCACTACTTTCATCTTTGTACTAGAGGTTATTGCTACAAAATTAATAGTACTTTCTTCTGCGATGAAGTGCTTTAAATGTTTGTGTACCATATAGTTTCTCTGCAATAATACAGTCCAAAGTTTAGTGGTTAGTATTGAAATAATATAACCTATTTAAGTAGTTATGTAACCTTGTCTGTCTCATGTGTACAGAGGGAGGCATATGCTCCTAGAATTTTCTTTGAGGCTTCCAGACCACCGTGGTTCACCCCTCGATCCCAGCAGGATTGCTCAGAATATCTCAGATTCCTGCTAGACAGGTACAGTTATGTTGTTAATAGGAGTGAATCTACAGTTAGATAACACTGTTGAACAGTTCTGATGCATAAGTGGAGATCAGGAATTTTGGGCCTCATTCCTGGTTGTCTCTGGGTCTTTTTATGGTCTATAAAACGCTATTCTTCATGGATTTAATCTGTAGTGAAATCTGGACGCTATCTTTTATCTATATCACTTAAAGCAGGCTATAGTGGTAGTAATGCTCCATTTCTAGAAATCAAAACTTGAGTGCTCTATGTTAGCGTCATGGACCTACTGTAAAATCAACGTAGTTGCTGAAAGTAGTTTAGTTGTTCATCTGGAATTTTATTTTGGTGAAACCAGCCACATTTAATACAAGTCAGATAAGTTATACAGAGATATATTTGCATTTCTAGCTAGCGTACTAAACAAGCTAATATAACTGGCCTAGATAAAAGTACCTAGATTTATTGGAGCCCTCTTTTAATTTCAGCTTGCTGAGATGTGGCTCAAGCAGTATTGCTTCATGATGTGTTGCACTTATCTCAGTAGTGAAATAGTGTTCCCCTTTCCCTGTTCCACCCCCCATCTTGGGTGTCTTTTTTGTTTGGTTTTTCTTGCTGTAGTAGTTTCTTAACTTGGCTATAAAATCCTGACCTTTTCCTTTCTTTGGAAATAGTCTGGCACCACATAAATAGCTACTTGTTCTCTTTAAAAAGTGACATACAGAGCCAGTCAACTAGAGCAGATTTATTAAGGTAATGTAATAGTAAAAGAATAAACATTGTTTCTTGGGTTTTTTTCATAATTGCCAGTTCTTTTAGTGTATCCATTGTGTTCTGTTATATATAATGAAACCCACATTAAATGCATTTGTGCTTCTCTCATACTTGATTTTGTATGGTACTGACCTGTATGATTCAGCTTGCTTACACAAAAAATAACAAGTAGGTTTTTTGCGTGTAAGACACTTAATCATCTATATTTTTAGCATAGCAGCAAAAAAAAAAAAAAAGCCTGTAATGGTGCAGTAATATTTATTTGGAAAATTGCACAGCTACTTGGATTTACTTTTCTTTGTATTCAGGCTGCATGAAGAAGAGAGAACCTTGAAAGCATTGTCTGCAGCAAAGTCTTCTGAAAGTATAACAAATGAAGAGTCTCAGACACAAGAAGCTGTCCATAAAGCACAAGTATTTACTGAAGCACCTTGTATGGGAAGTGAAGAAAGAACTCTGATAGAGAAGATGTTTGGAGGAAAACTGAAGACTAATATATGCTGTTTGAATTGCAAAAGTACATCTCAAAAGGAAGAAGCTTTCACAGATCTCTCTCTGGCTTTCTGTCCTCCAACTTCCTTGGAGAATATTGGCCCAAAATGTATGGAATGTTCTGAAGTGAAAGATGACTACACGGTGCAAACTGATACTTCAGCAACTAGTCCTGCTGGAGAAACACCTCTAAATTTGGAAGTAAATGGTGGATGTGATTCAGTAATGAATGAAGGAACCATGAAAGATATTTCTGCTGAGCCAAACTCCGAGAATACCACAAATTCTGAACTCAATAAAGTTCAAGAGAGTAGGGATATGTCTCAGAGGCTAGTAGGTAAAAACACCCTGTCAGTAACAGACTTACTGAATTACTTCCTGGCACCTGAGATCCTCAGTGGAGACAATAAGTATTATTGTGAAAAGTGTGCCTCTCTACAGAATGCTGAGAAAACTATGCAAATCGTTGAGGAACCTGAATACCTCATTCTCACTCTTTTGAGATTTTCATATGATCCAAAGTGTCATATAAGGCGCAAAATCTTGGACAATGTGTCTCTGCCACTTGTTTTGGAACTGCCAGTCAAAAGAGCAACATCCTCTTTAGCTGTAGTTTCAGGAAGTTGGTCTGTTGGTGTTGAGATTTCTGATACTGGAGAAAACCTTGCTAAAAAACTGAAGCCCTCAGGTGCTGATGAAGTGACCTGCCCACAACTGGTGCCCTATGTGTTAAGCTCTGTGGTGGTGCATTCTGGTGTATCCTCTGAAAGTGGCCATTATTATTCATATGCTAGGAATATTACTGGGTCGGGGCCTTCAGGACTGTGCCACCAGTCTACGGCTATTTCTTTAGTTTCTCCTCAGGATAAGTTGTTGTCAGAGGAGAGTCCCTGTACTGTTGTAGAAAATGAGCTGGACACTGAGATGCCAAGAGAATGGTTTCTCTTCAATGACAGCAGAGTGACATTTACCTCATTTCAGTCAGTCCAGAAAATTACCAGTAGATTTCCAAAGGACACGGCTTATGTTCTATTTTACAAAAAACAAAATAGCACCTGTGGCTTCAACACCAGTTCAGCAAATGGACTCTGGTTAAATGGAGACCCTCCCCTTCAAAAAGACCTCATGGATGCAATTACAAAAGATAACAAACTGTACTTGCAGGTAAGATGGAAATTGTATATGAAGAGTGGTCTCCTTAAAACTCACAAGGGACAGTCTAAAAGAAAGAAGTTGGTGTTTAAATATTCTGGTATATTAACCTTATAAATCACCAATCTTGTTTCCATGTTGTTGTTGCTAGACAGGGTTCATAGTAAGGTTGTCACCATTGGATAGGAAGCATAAAAGAAAATAGCTTAAATTAATTTCATTTCAGTTTAAATATTTGGTAGAGATGCTTCCCTATGTCCCTTAACCATTCATAATTCTATGGAGGAGAGGCTTTTAGAACAGTTCTAACTTTCGCTGCATTTAGTTAAATTACAAGGATAATTTAAGTACAGTCATACTCCTTCGTGATGTTCTTACTAGCACGCTTTTATTTGGAGTCAAATTTTACTTATACAGCCGTGATTACCCAACTGCTAAACCCACTGAAGTAAAGACGAGATGCTAGTGTCTAAGTTTCACCTTCCTTTGCTTCTTATTCTGCTTCCCTCTGTCGGGCCAGCACTACCAGACACGCATTCCATGAGTTCTTCACCTAACTGTAGTCTCCTCTTAGATTGCTGCTACCAAAAAAAAACCCAAAATTCTCTATATTTTGATATGTTTTGCTTTAAACATTGCTGTTTGGATGGTGTGAAAGTGTTTTATTGGTTGCACTTTGAGTTAAGCTGTTCCTTTAAGAGTTCTAGGACTAGTCAAATTAGGAAAACTAGGTAAATCCAAAATAGAAAAGCTAAATCTCACTGTGGAAAAGCTGTTATAATAGCTGCAGGTACTTCGTAAATTTAAACAAGAGAACAGAGTTTAAATTGGAGCTCTGCTATTTTCAGAATGTATAGTTAAACCATTTGTGCCCTAACTGTCTTTGTTTATATGCCATCTCTCTTCTTGGCTGTACAGGGTAGCACAAAAAATGGCCGCTCTAGCGGAATCATAAAATAGTTTGGGTTGGAAGGGACCCTTAAAGGTCATCTATCCAACCCCCCTGCGATGAGCGGTGGCATCTTCCGCTAGACCAGGTTGTGCAGAGCCCAGTCCAACCTTGTCTTGAATGTATCCAACCACAAGGCATCCACCACCTCTCTGGGCAGCTTGTTCCAATGTTTCACCACCCTCACTGAAAAAAAAATCCTTCCTTATACCCAGTCTAAATCTATCCTCTGATAGTGCATTCCAGAAACCAAGAAGGGAAGGCTCGGGGGAGACCTTCCTGGTGCCTTTCAGTACTTACAGGGATGGTGATGGGTTTGAACTAAGTTATTTTAAGCTTTTTGAATACTGCTGTCCCCCTTGAAATGGTGAAAAATCAATGTAATTCTATAAAAGCTAATTACACAGAAATTGCTTTTTGATGTCCTTTCAGACTAAAGCGTTCTCTGCAGAACATGTAGCTGAAAGATAGTGTGCAGTCATATATGCCATTTATACAGCTTGTAAGTGAAGGCCAAGTTAGTAGCTTCTCAGAAGCCCTTTCTTTACAATTAAAAACAAGTGTCATCAAAAAAAATATTTTTAACTGTAAGATTTTTGTTTGCGTTTCACTTTTTAGGTTTTGGTTTGTGGTTTGTTTGGGTTTTTTAATTTATTATCTTGTCTTTTGGTTTAGGATTCTTCTGTATTGGCTTTCTTTGTAGTTTTCTACTAATGTCAGAGTTGTTGCAGTCCTGTCCTTTTCTCAGCTTAAGTGAGGCTGCTTAGAAATGCTCAGTTATTAGTTATCTGGAATTAATATTGTGATTCACTGTATTAGGTTATTGTATTTTCAAAGAGTTGCATTTCATTATTGTTCAGAATTCTAAACTACTGGTATTTTCCTGCTAAGTTGAGAATATACTTTTCCGTCCTGAGAAAGCCTTTAGTTTTCAGAAGAAACATTCCAAAAAATCTCTGCTTACTGCTTTTGTTTTTTTACTGCATACCAGTTTACCACATGGTAAACGGGAATATTTTCACTTCAAATAAAACTTGCAATATGGGTAGCTCCCACTCCTGTTAAAACAAATTAAAAATCCCATTCTGGGAACAAGTGGAAAGCAGAGGGGGTTGCTCTACGTAATGCTCAGTCTAGAGAACTGTCCTGACTATCAGGTTTTACTTATGCAATTTAGTATTTGTTGGGATAAATACAATCTGCATGAAAACATTCAACATTTCTTTTAGAAACAAGGATATTTGTTGACAAACTGCCAGCGCTCTATGCTAGGCTGGAAAAATTAATGTAGATTTAAATTAAGTCAATATATGCCTTAAGACGAGAAAAATGGGCACATTTAGCACAAATTACTGAGTAATAAAGATCTTAAACTGCTAACTAATTTCACTTTTAGCACTGAACAGACAAATGCTGTGTGTTTTTTAATATTCTGTCAAGAAACTTAAATAATTGGTGATTTGATTGCTGCTGCATATTTCTTTTCATGTCTGCATATAGAGAGATACCTTCCATCCAATATAGAAAACGTTTTGCATGTAGTAGCAATGAAGCTGAGATCACAACCGAGGTCTATCCTATTCTCAGATCATTATGGGTGTTTCTGAACAGTATTACTAAGTAGTTGACAAAAGCTGTGGTTGTTGCTCACTTGTGCTTTGTACCAAATGTGATGCGTGTCTCATAGTGTTGCCTCCCGTGTTGTGGAAGATATGAAGGTACGTAGTAGAAGAAATACGTTAAGTAATTGAGCTGCATACCTGTGTCCAAACATCGTGCTATCCAGTAACAGCACTAAGGCAAACTAAAATAAATCACGTTCCTAGCTAAATCTGGCAAAAACATCTTTGCTCTAAGACTTTATTATTCCTTTTGTCTGCAGTTCTAAGATTTTTCTTTAATACAACATAATCCACTCATGATATTCCTTTGTAATATGGTTTTTTTTGGTAAAATTCATATGTTGGTATTTAAGAGGTATTAAGTCGCCAGAAAAAAAAGTTCTCTGGAGAGATGAAAGTGGAAGAGGGATTAAGGAAAACTCCATTTTTGATTTGGTGCTGTGCCATATTGAAACAAATGTTTATCTGAAATATTTTACCAAAAAAAGAAAAAACAGCCCGGTTCCAGGTACAGTGTAACAAATCTCCTACTGTTTGGTTTTGAGGATAAATTCTGTTCTAAACACTTTTGCAGAGTGTTTTTTCAATTAAACAAGCCATTTATACAAGGAGTGCTATTTTAATCAAAGTATGGTATTTATTTATCATACTCGAAGCAAGTTTTTCGTATTTCTGTTATTCCCAGTAAATTTTCCTAGTTTTTGATGTGTCATACCAGCTTCATAAGAATCCACTTACTGCTGGAGATAGCATAATGCTGTTTAGACAGTCTACACAAGCATCGCTGTGTAGACAGTGACCTCCAAATGTATTTTATATAGTTTTGGAAGCGAATATGAATTTCAGCTTTTAGTAGTGTAAAATAGTTTCAAATTTAGGCTGTGTTTTTCTAAGAGGGCAGAGTAATTTAAACCCACAAGTACTATTTTTAGCACCTGCGAAAGCACATGGACAAGACTAAGTTTAGTGCTTTCATGGTAGCTTTATGTAAACAGTGTTCCTGGTTCTTGGCTCTGTTCCTTGCTTTCACCAGAAGGTGGAGAAGAGAAGAAACAGTTCAAGGTGACCCATGTAATTACAAAACCCTGTGAAAATTTCCTTTAGGAGGGGATATGTAGTGAAGTGTCTTGTGAAGGAGGATTTCGGTATGAGCTTTGGCACCTGAGTACGTTTATTTCATAAAGAAATAAAGCTTCTACATAAGTCCCTTGTCTGTCTTGTCAGTCTTCCAGAACCCAGTGCCTGCCTTCTCTCCCTCAATGTTTTAAGCTCTTGGCCAGTTTGAGAAGTGCATAGTGAAGACAAGAAATTGCTGCAAGGCTTATGATACTACTTGGCCAGAGCCATACATAAATAGTGTATGATATCGCTAATGAGGGGAAAAACCTGTGCTTATCCCCTTCTTAGATGCCCAAGAAGCCACAGGAGCTTTTAGCTGAGAAGTTCCTGAGACATACTGATGCCAAAACACTGTTAGCATAGCAATAACACTTGAAAATTAAAGCTGCACAGAATGGAAACTAAATAGCTTGTCCATCTTTTTACCTTTTATCCGAGTACGTTATTAGTCTGTGCAACTGAGTGGAATAAAAGTGTGTTTTAAACAATTAACATTGATTTAATGTCTTACCTTTCTATTTGGTAATGAAGTGCAAAGGCATCTTAAAATTGCTAGGAGGATTTAAGTTCATGTGAAATATACATATAAAAATAATGTTTGGTTAGGTTTTGATCAGTGGCCTAATTCTTTCAGTATCTTCCCATGTTGCTATAAAATAGGATTTTAGCCTAAGCTTAAATGGATTTAATGATGATTCACTTGCACTTACGTTCAATAAGTTACACATCTCAGATTGTCTGTGGATGTTAGAGTTCAACAATGTCGTCTGACTTAGAAGTTTATAAGTTTGTGATGTTGCTTTAAAAGCTGTTTCAAGCATTACTAGAAACAAGATTCAAGGACTTTAGGTTGTTTCTCACTTCAGTTGTCTTTATCCTTTCATTTCAGGAGCAAGAGCTTAGTGCTCGAACACAGGCACTTCAGGCTGCCTCAGCCTCATGCTCTTTCCGACCCAATGGATTTGATGACAATGATCCTCCAGGAAGTTGTGGACCTACAGGTGGAGGAGGAGGGGGTGGGTTCAGTACTGTTGGTAGATTAGTCTTTTGACTGTGAAGACAACCTGGAATGCACTGGTTCCAAAGCAGCCCAGTACTGCTGAGGACAACTGAAATATTGAACTTGATCAGATATCATATGAAGTTTTGAGACTTAATCCTTGTGCAGAAGCAAATGTTGGGGGTTTTTGGGTTATGTTTTATTTGAAATAAATAAGCGCATAATGGAAAAAAAACTACCTCTTAAAAATTCAGTTGCTTTTATAGTAAGATATACTTGCCCAAAAGACAGAAAAATGGCCATTTTTCAATAGTTGCTAATGACACTGCATTACACTGAGCAAACACACTTGTATCAGTTTCTATTATCCTCATCCACTGAACAAAGAAACTTTTTTTTTTGTTTTGACAGTATCGCTTTATGTGAAAGTCCTTTCTGATGGGCTAAACTGCATACATAGTCTCTCACCTCCACCTTATTTTCAAGTCTAGTCCCTTTATGGATTTCCAGAGATGATGCAATTTATAATGAAGGCAATAAGTTAAATGTGACATGACACAGTACTTTCCAGATTAAAAATTATTCAAATATTTCCAGTGTAAATGTAAAGACGAAAAATTAATTTATAAATATTTGCTAATTTGTTTTCAAAAAAAGTGCATGTTCTGTAGGAACAGTTTTTAAATAGAAATTAACTTTGTAGCATTTCTAACTATTTTGAGGTTTTTAAAATAATTTCAGGGAATATATCTGCTGTTTGTTGGAAAGGAATAGATTCTGTATGTGCCTTGCAGTACCATAACTTAAAACAAACTTTCCAAGGCTGCAGAAAAGGTAAGAAATGCATTAGGAGACAATTTTTTGACAGTATTAGAAAACAGGACATTTATAGAAAGCTATTAGGTTTGCAGACGTGAAAGTCTAGTAGTTTGAAATGCAATGCGTGGCCCATTATTGTTGATTGAAAAAATAAATGCCTGGTGATGGATGTGTAACTTAGGTGGCCTGCATCGCTGAGGAAAAGCTGATCATAAACACTGAGCTATGTTTGTGAAATCAGAGAGGCTTACTGTGCTGATGCTTGATGAGAATCAATGTTTCTAGGAGTACCTTGAGGTTTTGCCTTCTTATTTTGCTTGCAATGAGAAATTTCTAGTGAGTTCAGGTTTTAACTGTAGAAGTCATGGGTGCCCCATCCCTGGAGGTGTTCAAGGCCAGGTTGGATAAGGCTTTGAGCAACCTGATACAGCAGAATGTGTCCCTGCCCATGGCAGGGGGATTGGAACCGGATGATTTTTAGGGCCCTTTCCAACCCAAACCATTCTATAATTCTGTGATGCTTTCTGCAGAGCTGTGTTTGCTTGCTTATTTGGCCAGCACAGCTTAAGGATCTACTCTTTTAGTCTGGGCAAAAATAACAAGTTTGGCTTTGTGCAATGAGGATAACAGAATTAAAGGAGTTACACTGTTGAATCTGGTGATTAATTCTTAACTTGAATAAGATTATAGTGAAGTGTAAATTTATTTAGAAGTATTTTTACAGAAATCTGCACTGTTTTACTGTGGTTTTATATTCTGCTTATATTCTGCTAGGTGGCAAAGTGCATCCTTATAAAGCATGCAAATCTGGCAGGTGTTAGCTTAATTGTACAGAATAAACAGAACTCCTAGAAAATGCCTTTTAAAAGCATAAAATAAGTTGAGAAAATTAAACCTTATTCATACATCAAATATATGGAGTTTAGTCTGAAAGGTAACTTAGCTTGCAAGCTATTTTTGTATTATCACTAAAATTATGCTGTTTGCTGTACTATAAGTTTATATGTTACTGCTCAAGAAGGCCAGAGCAGCTCTCTAACTTTTTAATAGCTTCTAAGCTTTGTTTTAAGTTTGTTAAACTCTTTGATCTACACTTTCATTGCTATTGATTAACCAGGACAGAGCTTCAGCTGTAGAAATGTGGAATGTTATGAGAGTAAGGTGGGGAACATTCTTATTTCATTGTGCTAGGATGAGGTTTTCTTGAGAGCTCAGTTCACCTTGAAATTCTCATTCAGTTTAAAGAGGTTTTTATATCCTTCTAGCCTTCTCTGCCAGTTAGCTCTGGTTTTAGTGTTTTATATGACACATTAATTTGACTTTTCTCTCCCAAATTATGTGCTAAAGAGCTGTTGTCTGTTGGCATTACAAGGGGAGTATTTTCTCTCTCTAACAATTTAGTATTCGTTTTAAAACACTAGTACGTAGAAGCAAGGACAAGTGTTTTTACTTTATATGAAATCATAAATTTGTAAAGGTCAGTTTTATTTTTGTTCTCACACTAAAAATACAAATTATGTGGCCTAACTAAAAATAACATGCAGTATAAATTTTGTGTATGTATTGCACTAAGTTTACTGTATGAGCTCTTAGAAGACTTTCTACATCCTTGTTTGCCTTTTCTAAATTAGGTGTTAAATGTGGAAATTTTATGAGAGTAATGCCAATAAGGTTGGATCTTTTTAGGCATAAAATTATATTGTCTCACACTGAAAACAACTTTTCTTTCCCCTTGCTGACTTATGTTGGTGCAGTTACTTTGGGGTTTATAAACAGATTTTAATATTGAGAATATTTATTGGCGAGTCTGCTTGCTGACCTGACAATGAATTCATACTTCCATGGAAGTTTTCAATAAAACTAGTGAAAGTGGAGAATTATTTCCTACTAAGAAAAGTGTACACTTTTAAAGTTGTTTACAGTAATGGTGTTGCATGCTCCTATTTTCTGGACACAATATGAGAGAACAGTGTACATATGGTACTTTGATTTCTGTTGCCTGAGAGCGAATGCTGGATGGTTTGTTTATTGACCTTTTTGGCTCCATTCTTATTTTGTTTTTTGTCTGAGTTGATTCAGTAGAAGGATATCGTATACATAACACTGTTTCTGAAGCTTAAGGGGTTTTGTTTCTTCTTATGAATGACACACTATTGCAACAATTCAAGAATGTTCTGTCTTGTAAAATCCTGTTTCCTTTTAACCAGACAGATTGTGTTTTGGTCTTTGTTTTAATGGTCAGTTGAGTTGTATTAATTTTTTTACAGTTTATTCTGTACTTTTGTCATGTGAAGCATTACAGTGCATTGCTGTGTCACCACTGTAACAATGATTGCTATATCTATAAGCCCCTTTATCCAGGATGAGAAGAGGAGGCTGTTTTTGCTAAACAAATCACATCTTTGATGACACTTTTTTTTTTCCCCTTCATTTCCCCCCCTTCTTCTGAAAGTTAATTTTATCTTCTGTATGCTCCAGAAATTGAATTTCATGGGTAAGCCTTTTTTAAAAAATCTGTCACAGTAAGGTTGTTTGTGGAGTCAAAATACTATTTATTTTTTGCTCTACAAGTGACTGATGAAGGGCATAAGCAGTGTGAGCTGAAGGAGTGCTAGAACAAAAGCAAGTGGGTATAAAATTTCTTTAAATAAGATTTAGATTAGAAACAAATTTCCTAATTACTAGGACTAATTTTGGAACAGCCTTCCGGGCAGAAATCTACTTTGAAGGAAGAGCCAAGTCTATCTATGGAAGGAATAAAATGGGAAATTATGCCTGAAAAGTAGGCAACTAGACTTGATAAACTAGAGTTTCCTTTGAGTCCTTTCCTAGTCTTGCTCTCCTGTTGAGTTTCCCATCTTGACATGTTGTCAGTTCTGTTTTCAAGGCTCAAATATTAAATGGTAAATCAAGGGTATACTCCATGACAACATAACAGCAAAGGTTGACTGCTCAATTTTGGGTGATGTTTGTCTCTGACTTAGGGGAGTGAGGCATAAAAATACCCTGGCTAACAACCTAGTGTGGGATGTAGTAGATTGTAGCACTTGGTATTCTCAGTAGGCTGTAATCAAAAGCAAATTGAGTGAGCAAACAATCTGCAATTTAAACAAGAATCAGAACAGATGATCTTAAACTTTCATGTCCTTACAGCCAGTCATTCTAGGTCTGCCTTAACTTGAATTCACAGCTGTGAATAATATGCCCTTAAATTACATAGGTGTCAGGTCAAACGTTGTGGTGGAGAACTGAAAATTGTGTGGCAATCTTTACCTTATGTACTACTCTGTTCTGTGTAGATGTAAGGAACTAGTGAGTATTCCTGTTTCAGCAAGTGAGTTAGAGGCTTGGCGAGTGAGTCGAGCTCTGGCTGTGATCAGTGTGGCAGTTGCGATGTGTAGCGTAGCACAGGCTTACCACACATGCTTTTTAATTTTTTAAATGCACATGCATCCCCCTGTGAGTCTGTGCATCAATGAAAGTATCCAGATCAAAGGGAAAAACTTAAAACTAGCCAAGGCAAAGCAGAAGTGAACTTTTATAGATACAATATGCTGCTTTCTTATTTAAAACAGAAGTATTTTTATTTAGTGTGCTGGAGTCAAGGCAGATTTGTGGATTTAGGATATGCAGTTCTTGTTCCTTTTTTTTTTCCAGTGCAGGTAATATTTTTAGGAATTAGTTGAGCTGCTGAAATAGGCACATCAATGCATAATCTCCCATTGCCACCTTAGTAAACTGAATGCTACCACATGTAGTGAAATGTGGAGATACTTGCTGGCTGGCTTCCCTGGATGCTGAAGTGGGAAGAACAGCTGGCAACTGTGCCTTGCTGGGTGGCCATTCAGGACCTCCACTGTCATCTGTGTGTGGGCAGAGGCAGCCACGCTGAGGTGCTATCTCAGTGTGTGTTTCTGCAGCGAGGAGCTGAGGCTGTGACAGCCAGCCCCCCTATTCAGGTTCTACGTCATATGGGGCAGAGTCCCCAACCCCCTCAGCAGCACCTCGAGGCCCAGAGCAGGTGATTGAGGGAGTCTGGCATCTGCGGCAAGCAACACAGAGAGGGGATGTTTGCGTGTAGAATCAAGATGTGGGAAGGAGGAGAAGGAGAATTGCTGATCCAAAACCAAAAAGAGACTAGTGAACTGCAAAAAAAGGAAAGAGTGGTTCTAATCTAGTTTAGAAGTTGTGCATGTTTTAATGGTAACTTCACGTGCATCTGCTATAAAGTTGTAATTCTGCCAAAAGATACTCTGGCAAGGGTGTTTAGTTATCCAAGTCTAATCTTTCTGAAATTTCCATTATATTGGCATGCTTGAGGTGTGTTGGGGGGAACCTCTCAATAAAAGCATATTGAAAATATGTTGTTGAGGAGAGTATTTCAGTTTCACATTAAGAAGTTAATTCTGAAACATGTGATTGCAGATATGCAATATAAGATTGGGCTAGCGGCTGTAGTATCATACAGCATCCTCGAGGCCAGTGGTCTCCATGCTTTATTTGATTGCATGCCCCTGTCAGTAAAAAATTTAAGTGTGCACCTAGTATATGTATATTTATAAATTATATATGTACTACTGTCCTAATACATTATGTACATTACAGGAGTAGATATTGGAGAAAGTATGAGATAAAGACTATATAAACACTATTTTTAAATTATTTAAAATATTATTTATTAATGGTACAAAAACTAGTTTCTTCTTGCACCCAAATGGGTTCTCTTGCACACCCCCTGGGGTGTATGCAGCTCACTTTGGAAACCATTTCTCTGGTGAAGGGCAGAGAAGAGGTTTAACTTGATGGGAACAGGTATCAAAATTAACCTGTTTGTAATAATGTGGTGGTTTGGTTTTTTTTTACTCGGTGAATATAGACTGTTGTCATTACTTTATGCTGCATGACTATGTTTTGAATCTGTGTTTATTCTGAGTTCTTATAAAATTTGATGCAAGGGCTGTGAACTGTTTCACCATTTTCCTGCCGTGTATATTAAATGACAAAAAAAGAAAAGACATCAGCCTTAAGTGTTTGCAGAGATGCAAAACCAGTCCACTTCTGAGGGGGAAGACATATCCGTTGCCAAACACAGGAATGTGATAGTGCTTGGCTTTAAAGGTTAGTACCATTTCTCAACTGACTCACCCTTTCTCTAAAGAATTACAGTATTTAGTGCTCAGCTCCTTAAAAGGAAGTTATTTAATTTTCTTGTTGTATTTTTCATGGTGTTTGTTCTGCTGGTCTACAATTGAAATAATTTTGCAGTATGCCTGTTCTTAAAACTTGTTGTTGTAAACTGGCCTAAACGTTTAATTGTATTTCATACCAGTTTTTAAAAATGGGTGGGGCAAGTGAGTGTTTTACTGTACACACGTTGGGCTGCATAAAAAAAGTCAAGAGATATTTTTAAATGTCTTAAGTGTCTATAAATACTTAAGATTTTGTTTGATTTGTGTGGAAAGATAGATGTTCTATTAAAATATAACAAGTGATGGGTTTTTCTTTGAACTGTAACTTTATATCTGTAAGTCTCAGCTTGAAGGATCTTGACACACCTGAAAAATGAGTCAGAGCAAAGAACTCCTAATGGGCCAACTAGATTTGGAGAACTTAAGTGCAGGCAGTAGCTGAATTTCATGTGTATTTCAGTTGCAGTGATATGGCAATGTTTCATTTGAGTTGTCATCACCATGGGTGTTACTTTAATCTTCTCTGAAGATTAAATTACTTTCAACTTGTTGAATTAATAAAGTACATGATCACTGTTTGAAATGCAGCAGTTCTTGATGAACATGGAAGTTATGGCACAAACATTCAGGCTTTTGTAAATAAAGTCAAGGTTTTTGAAGGCTGTTTTCAACTTCTTTGCATTTCTCCTCAAGTTTCCCCAGACCACAAGGTGAAAGGAGATTTTTGGGTTTGGTTGTTTTTCTTGACTACAAGAATACCTAGGAAACTCAAACAATTAACAGGCCAGTTAATCTGTAGACTACTCCTGGGTGGTGAATTATGTGAGAGGGAAGGGAAAGGTTTGGGTTACCCTTGCAATGTGTAGTTAGAAGTTGTCTCCTCTAGCTAGCTGCCCACACCTCCCTCTGGCATTAGAAACGACTCTCTTTATGTGGTGTCAGCATTAAGCTTAGTACTCCCTGTGAGGATAAAGTCATGGGAACCTCCCCTTCGATCCAAGACCTGTTCAGGCTAATTGAAGAATTATCCTTGATGTAATTAAGTAACTCGAACCTGCTAGGTGACAAAGTAAAGGATAAAAATCAAGCTTTAACATAATCAAGGACCTAATCATATGTTTTTTTAAAAAGAAAAATGGTTTGGCTCTAGTAGGAGCTGCCACTTCTGTGCTGTGCTTAAAATACCCAGGGCTGCAAGAGTGGTTTCTCCTGATGAGACTATGAAAACAGCAGCTGTGCAGAATTGGTTGGAGAAGGGAATTGGCTGCAGTATAAGCAAGCAACCAGGTGGATCATTTTGTTTTCTCTGCTGTGTTTTGCATTTGGAGATTGCTGTGAAGGAAGATGTGTGAGGGATAATGGGCAATATGAATCTAAGGGAGTGAAGTAGAAAGACAGACCTCAAATAGGTAATTTTGTAAAAGCAGTCACTAACTGTTCTGCAGAAGGCAGCTTGGTTCCTGGAATGTGATCCTAGGTACTGTTAGTGTGATCCTGCATGGTAGGCTATAAGAGAGTGCTACTCCCATGCTTTCACAGGGTGTGTCAGCGTGGAAGACTCAGTAGTTGTAGACTCAAATGTTGTATTTGTACACCAGGCCTGAAACGCACACTCTGTTCATAGAGCACACACTTAAGCGTAGTTATAGGTGCAGAACATTTCCTTTCATGACAGGTGTAGAGGAGCAGAATTTTTTTTTCTGTAACTTATTTTCATGGGAGCAAATCTAAAGTGGAGTTTGCACATTGCGGTCAGTATTTCTTCTCAAATTGTGAATGTGTAACATAAGCTTGGAGTTGGGAGAAACTTCAACTGAATAAGTTTGTAACTGGTTATTTGACAAGGCTACTTTCAAACTCAAGTCAGCTCATCTTGATCTTACTTGGTCCCTTTTGGTGCTAAGGATGTGCTGAGTGGGAGAGACTAGGATGAACTACAGCAGTTCTTTGATATCCCCCCATTTTGCGTTCTGGGAATGGGCATGAATGCTGAGCTTTGGAGAGGATTTGATGAGAAGAACCAGAGGATTTTAAAACATTGGAGAGAGAAGCTAGAAAGAAAGGTGAGGAAGAGCTTCAGAATGTGTGGGTATGCAGAGCTGTTGATTTCCTAGTCTTTGAGACCAAAGAGAAGATGTTTCAGCAAAACCTTAGAAACTTCACATGGTATATACATAAAGAAAAACTATGATGGGGAGAGGTATAGCAATAGTTTGCTTAAGGTAATTGTGACCTATTTGAGTTTTGATTATTATTTGATCTAAATTAATGCCCAACCTCTTATCTGTCTGCATTGTATTCAAACTTTTTTTCCCCTTTTTTTTTTTTGGACAGAAGTGTTTTGGGCTGTCTTTTTAACTTAATCTGATTGTAATTTTTTTCCAAGTAATTCTTCTGCCTAAATATTCTCCCCACTTTTAAAAAAGATATGCATGCTTTTATGTAAAAAGATGTATAGGTGTGTGTGTAGAATAAGAATTGGCCCAATCTGATGTGATGGGTATCTTGTTTTAGGTCATAGATGGCCTCATCTCTGAAACCTTCTCAAACCTTAAATTTTTTTAGGATAGATATTCTCCTTGAGGTCACTCGGGAATCCAGCAAGTTTATTCTCTTTACTGCCCTCTTAATTTGAATGCTGTTAGGAAAAACGGGGGGTTGCAGCCCGGCTAAGAGAAACTGCAGTATCTCTAACCAGAGAGAACAGTAATTTCAACAGCTTTCTTAGCAGCTCTGTGTTTAGCAGTGGTTTCCTCTAGTTCTGCCCTGTCCATGTGGCAACTCTTTCTTTTATCATATTCATCCCTAAAGAAATCCAGTGGAATAAATTATTGCACTTCAGAAGCTTTTCCTGCTACGGCTTCATTAGTGTGGTGGTGGTGGTGGTGGTTTCCCTCTTCACATCCACTTTTCCTCTTCTGATGTTCCTTGCAGCTACCTTCTTCATTCTGATGCAGACCTCTCCAGGACACAGACTGTTGGTAATGGTGTGAAAACATCTGTGTTTAAATCACTGTTACTGAGTTCCCTGAAGTGCTCAGTTCATCTTGGAGTTATTTATGTGTTTATCCAGCAGAGAGCACTAATGACACTGCTATCTTTTAGTTGGCATTCCCATCAAATTATTCTGTGTTGTTTTATAATTTGTGCTACAGAGCACTGGGCCGAGATTGAGACTGTAGGTTTTTCTCTGAATCAGTCCATGGCTGAATCTCTACTACAAGTAATTCAGTAGAGGAAGAATGCAAAGCAAGAATCTGCAGGAAATGCTAAAACGGCATTCACACACAGTTCTGAGTTGTGGTAATACTCCTGTCTCTCCTTTACATTGAATAGCTTAGTGAAGTCCTTTAACATGAAAGTTGATCAGCATTCCTATTTGAGCTGATGGTGCCAGGACTCTCAGGATGAGTGGCTGACTGCTGGTGCTACAGATATTGTAAAGGTCTTGGTCAAGGTGGTTCCTGCCTCTGCACATAGGCACGATCTTATCAGAGTGGCTGAAAAAGTGTTTTTGTTAATAATCTTTCAGTGTCTGTCTTGCTTCAGAGCCAAAATAGTCAGACTGGACATGAGATAGTTTACTGAGGATGAAATTTCTGGAGTCCTTATGGATGATGTAGTATGAATGGGAAAGACTAGCTTGTCTTTTGAGACATCAAATGGAGTTTGTGGCCAGCAGTTTAAAAATAACAATCGCTTTACTCACTTTGTGAGAAAATTAGATGGAGCCAATGAGAAAATATGTACAGACCCATAAGAAATGTTTCAAAATAACTTTGGGAGAGTATCTCAAACTTGTGTCCTGGGTAAAATGTCTCTCAAATGCTGTCCAGTAGTCCAAATGCATTTGCTCATAATGAACTGCTAACCTTTTTTCTGGAGCATGAAGATGCTGCCTGTAAAGGAAAAAGGTGTTCTTATTCTCCCTTAGGATTATAGAATAATTTTAATAATGTGACCTCTGTAAATTAATCTTCCTAAATATATAGGCAATCTGAAACAATCATACTGAAAATCATGAGTTACAGTAATTCATCTCAGTCTTGGATGAATTTAACAATGACTGTCCAGTGGAAATATCCTTACATTATTTGTAAGGACCTAAAGGGGGAAAAAGCAACAGTCACACTGTGCAGCTGATCATTAACTTGTAGTGTTACCTCTAAACTTAGTGTATTAGATGATGTTTTAGGAGATGTCAAAATTGTCTTGGAAACAAGTCCCAGTTTATCCTTGCTGCTTTGCTTCTAATAGAAAAAAATCTGTTCAACATATGAAGAAGATCAAAGCATGAATAAGGTAGTGTGTTTGTTGAAATAAACTGTGACTTATATAATTCAAAAATAGTATCTTTTTATGTTTAAAAGTCACCTTGAGATGGAAAATCTTCTTGCTTAGGGGATAATCCTTATTGGTTAGTAGAATTTTGGGGTTTTGTGAGTGAAAATGGATGCTTCAAAACTTTAAAGAGGGCAGTCATAGCTGTTACTTTGAGATGCATCAATTTTATAATTTTTTTATCAATAATATGAATACAATTAATGCAGGTCTTCCATCAACTAATTCTTTCTTTGCTTTTAATTACATTTGTCAAGGATTCCTAAAATCTACCATCTGGTAACAATCTGCATTGAAACACTGGCCTGCCTGAAATTAATGGGAGTCCTGCCATGTACTTCAAGTCCAGGGTTTCACTCTGCGCTTCATCTTGCATGACTGTTGCTATTTAGGGTGTGGCAAATATCCTATATTCTGCATCCTGATTTATGTGAGCGTTTGCTGAGCAGATGTTAGGGAGCTAAACTGGTTCTTTTCAATCCATTTCTTCTATAGCAAGTGAAAAACTGAGGCCAGATTGGTCTCAGGTGTGGTTCTATTCACTTGGGGTGCTTACAGAGATTACAGTTTCTGATGAGTCACGAATACAGTGCTGGATTTTAAAGATCATTTTAAAGTTCAGCTGCAGACTCATGCCCTTCCTTACCCAGATCAGCACCTCTGACTGAAGTGGGGTCGCAGCCTGTGGCAAGGGAGAGTGTCTTTATATATATGTTTATAAAGCACTTGAGTTCCCATTTCCTAGGATAAGCATTGGATTGAAGATACAAAATAGGAGTAGTCATTCATGATTAGTTTAAAAGAACAGTAAGAAAAACCTCCCCTACCAATCTTTTTTTTTCAGTTGCTAAATACCCTGTGCATTTCTTAGTTCAATAACTTTGAGGGGAGGATGTTTGTCAAAAACCCAGTTTACAATGACGATAAAATAAGAACACATAACTGGCATATCTTAGCCAGAACCCACTGTGGGAGTCACTCCCACAGTTATGTCTGGTGCTCGCCAACTCCTACTGAGCCTGGTATTTTCCCATTGCATTGTTTTTACTGATAGCTTCCATTCAATAATAACAGAAATCCTTGCAAGGATGAAAGAGATTAACACTCTTTATAATTAAGTAAAGAAGCGTTAAGTCATTTCCACAACCACTGAACACAGTTTAGTCTATATGATAAAATAACCTTATGATTTTATCCTTTTTTTTCTTCTTTACTGAAAACAGTCCATGAGCATTTTATCCCATGTGCAGATAGAAAATTAAAATCTTCCCTATTTTTAATCCTCTGTGGAAAGGCACAGTAAATGAGGGAGGAAGGCAACCAGAGGTAATTGCTCAAAAACCCAGCTCATATATTCATGTTTATACATATAGTTCCACAAAGAATCAGTATATGGTTTAGTGTCACAAAACATAGAATAAATTTTTATGAGCAATAATAGTAAGGAAATAAAGCAGTCAGAATAACATTTTTTTTCCTTATGTCTCCCAGGGAAGATTAATATCTAACAAACTATTTAAATATTATCGCTGTTTAACTGAGAACTCCTGATATAACAGCAGGGAACAAAAACTGAGCTTGATTTCTTGATAGAAAAGTGTGCTTGAGATAACTTTCCTGCTCTGTATTATCCCCCACTGCAGAGGGATGTCAGCCTGCAGCATTCAGACCCTTTAGACCCCCACTGCTCTGTGAGTGCAGAAGAGTCACAATAATAAATGTTTCCATCTGCTTCTGGTTAGGAGTTTGCGTCTCATCCTATCCTTCACGGCGAGTCATGCACTTCAGACAGCCAGGCGGGATTATTTCCATTAGCAAGAACCAAGGTCGCACCCTGAAAAGTCTCATCTGCTCCAAGCCTGCTGTAGATTGCCTGCTGAGCAATGCAGGTCCCTATAAGATCATCACACTGATGTCCCATATGTTGCTGAGATCCTTTCCCATACATCAGCTGTCTTGCTTTTCCAAGCCCTTAGGAGGAACAGCCCCAGAAAGTCAGAGATGGATATTGTTTTGAATGTATGGATTTCTGCAGCAGGTGTTTCACCATAGCCACAGATCTGTGCAGTGAATGTAAAATATTTGCATATAGGAGCCAGAATTTGAGAGAGTTGGACCTTGTCTTTGGAGCTGTGTGTCAAAAGAGGCACAAGAATGACTACAGGCTCTGAATATTTGACATGAAGCATTTGATTCCTCCAGTGAGCTTTTCTCGGTTCCCCTGCTTCTGTTTCCCTCCCCTCCAGTCTGGTGATCCAAGTCAGGTAATTTACGCCTACCTACTAGAAGGAAGGAAGGAAGGAGAGGTGATTGATGTTGTTTTTAGCTCTTGCAAGGTGCTCCAAGGCTGTAGTGGTGACTGCCAAGTGAGAACCTCAGCTTATAAACACCTGCAAATCTTTGTCATGCCTCAACCATTTGTGAATTCTCTGAGAAGATTAAGCACATGGGAGTAAAGCTTCATACTACATCATCTCATTCCTGAGTCTATTTCATGTTTGATTAATGCAGAGATACGAAGTTGGTGAACGTTCAGTTTAATAAGCACTTTTACATTTGGGACTGAAATATGCAGTATACATGAAGTGATTTGATTTTTAGGGGAATGCTTCATGAGCTCTTTCATAAACTCTGCAGAGCAGGGTCCGTGTGTAGAGTGGTGTCTGGCCAATATAGCTTTTAGGCATAGTTTGTTAGATCTTAGTTTTCTGTTATTGGCAATATTAGTACATTTAGTACTAATTTAGTACTCCTATTTATGGAGTTCATAGCCTTATGGAAGTTGGTTGGGTTTTGATTTGCCTTTTTTTTTTGTTTGGTTTGGGTTTTTTTGTTGAAACTACTGTGTTTATTTTATTTGAAATGGAAAAAGCCACTCAGACTTAGCATGCCAGTACTTGTATGAAGATTTCTAAATTCCCCACTGTATCTTTTGGTATGTTTCTCAGTCGCCTTCTCTTCCAAATGATCTCTAAGTCTGTAGAAGCTATTTCTCTTCAGTCTTTATCTGAACTCTGTCGCTCAGTTATGTCTCTTAGATATAAGCCGTAATGAGTGGGGCTTGCATGCTGACCAGAACCTGCTTCTGCTTCAGGAGACATCAACACCTTATGAAAAAAATTAATTCTTTTGTCATCTTAAATATGCTTCATATTGCAACTAGAAGTTTAATGTGTTTTAAGATGTTTAATAGATATTACATGTAATACATTGCCCAACACTTTCTGTAGGTGAATGTTGACCAGCACTATGAAAAAGTGGAGAATTACTTGTGCATAGCAGTTAGACTAACTCAAAGTAGAAATCAGACTAATTGATAACTTAAGTTGTCTTAAGCCCACAAATGTGTCCTAGAGCCCTGAGATAAAGTTTCGTAGGTGGATGAGCCAAATTAGCAACTGGTAACTATCAGAAGAGCAGAGGAGATCATCCTACTTCTCCTCATACCTTTTAGTTGGCTTTGATGTTTCTGACTGTATTTAAATCAACTTAAAACATTTCAATGCCTTTCATTTCTGCTCAATGTTCCCACAGATATTCTGCCTTGCTTTCAAAACAGTGTAGTCTGCTAGGATAGTGAATTGCATCAACCTGCTTCGCAATTGGACAAGTGCTGGTGTCAGCTGGGTAGCGAAGGGACTGTATTGAGTACAGGCTGTTGCAGAAGGAGAGAGGGAAACCTTTTGTTTCTGGAACAGTTAGCATCTTAATTTGATTCAGTTTTATCATAGCATTACACAATTGTCCTTCCATGTATTATAAACATTTCTTTTAGACAAATGTACGAATGCAAGGAAGAGAGAGGGGGGATGTCCTGCCTGTTAAATGAAGGCTAGAAAATCCTGCTATCTAATTAATTCACCAAGGAGATATATGTATCTGTCTCATACTAATGTGTGAAGATGTTAAAACTTGCATTAGCAGACAGAAGGCACCGTAATAATAACATTGAGAATGGAGCTGACCTGCTCTTGATTTATTAATGGTGCTAGTAGAATTTGAGCTGATTTATCAAGATGAGACTTTATCATGCTTAGTACTTCTACACAAATAGCTCATAAATCATCCATCAATTACATCTCATTGAAAGTTATGTTTTGCTGTACTTTTCTCAAACCCCTATAGGCATAAAAAATGTTTTGACCTGTGATCACATGTAATAAAGCTTTCTCCCTCCTCCTCTTACTGTTATTTTTGGTTATTTATTTTTAAGATTAAGGTTATATATTGACCTGTACCACCAATAATCTTGATTTGAAAGAACTTGAGTTTGTGATGCTCATATAGCAGTAAAAGTTTGCCTGTGGGTAGTCTGAGGTGCTCTGGGGAAGCTTGGCATCCTGGGTCACTTGAGTCTTACCCATTCCAAATGGTGGTAGACTAAGGTTTTCCTGGATGTTTTCAGAGTAAGGGAATTCTGCATTTTAAGGATGAAAACTTGTCTCTCTAAAATTATTGTATTGCTTTATCCTTCCTGTCCCAGCAGCTACGTTTTTCTCAGCACTGCGAGTTCAGCACTTTTCCCACTCACCACCACTGGAGTGGAGGATTATTTTAGCTCAACTACTCATGGGTTGCACACAATCCTTCCTCCACTGTCCTGTTCCAGTATATCTGCCTGAAGCCATAGCCTTGATCTTTGACTCCTATCTGAGGAAACTTAACCTACCCAACCAGGTCTAATGTTTAATGTGTTTCTCAGGGCGCGCTTTGTTGAAAGCATAGAGGTGATGATGGTTTTACTTCTCCTTGGCAAAAAGTACTGTAGGGCCTCAAATAGTGTCCTCAGCTTCCCAGCATTCCTCCACGAGCGTGCAGTAGCTGCTACAGGAGCATCTCCATACCTAGTGCAGTATTTGCCTCTGGAGTTAGGAGTGTTAGTGCTGCCTGCTACCGGATGCATAAATAAGCATTTTATGTGGTTGTCATCATATGAATGAAAAATGGTCTCATGGTCTGGTGGCTAGCAGGGGACAAGGAGAGGGAGGACAAATGGTGGCCTTAAGTTGTGTGTTGTTGGGGTTTTATTCTGTGAACAGGGAGCAGCTTTTTTTTTTTTTTTCATGCCTCATGGAAACAACAAACAGAAGAGGAAGCATGCAGTTATAAATGATCAACATGGGGAAAGGAAATATTTTCTGACAAACATACCTTCTGTAGAAGAAATAAAATAACGTGTTCTGAATGGGTGCAAGATTAAAACTGTAGACTTAAGAAAACCCTATAGCCCAAGAATTAGGTAGCTTTGCCTGGTAAGTGATAGAGGTCATCATAGCAGACTACAATTAGTTGGTATTTTTGCTAATTGCAAACAGTACTAGGAGGAAAATCTTGCCTGGCGGGCTTTTATACTGTAAATTTTAATACCTCGAGGCAAGCCAGTGAGAAAACTGGTCACATGAAGGTTGGATTGCCAATGCTCTTTCCAAAATATTATTTTTGGGCTGCTCATCTCTAATGCCTGGTGACGTGGCTTCAGGGAAGGAGACTTCGCATTTGTATAGCACGTGAGTTCCTGAAACTGTACTGAGCCCTGGGGGATTTTTTTTTAAAACAGTAATCAAAAAAACAAACCAAAGCTGCTAGTAAGGACAGGATCCTCCAGGCAGTACTTGTTGTTCAGCAAAAATACTTGGATATTTCAGTGTATTTAAGTTATTTCATTTCCTTGGATGCTTCAATCTGCTTGCCTGTCAACTATTTAGGTAGTAGAAATGCTTGGATTACTTGCTTGTGGTTGAATTGAAATACTTCACTGCATTCAGCCCAGGAAAGCCTAGCCATTTTATTTTGGTGCCTAGTCCCTTCCTAGAATCTTCCAGGAGGACTGGTGTGCCCTTCAGCATAGTAGGCTTTTAGTCTGCATGTGCGCTCTTGCCCCCTTCTGAGCTTCTAAGAGCTTTTTTAGAAACTCTGTGCTGAGTGTGGTAACTTTCTGGACTTCTTGTTCCCTTTTGTTGGAGTATTATGGGAGAAAGTGAGAATAAACATCTTAGTATGATGCATAAAAATTATATGCATGAAATGCATATGCAGTATAAAATCTAAGCAAGACAACTGTAACCATAGAAGGTATAAAGCTAACAGTGATGAATACTTGTACTGCAGACTCAGTGCATGGATTGAGTTAAAACGGACTCCCAGGAGAAGGAGAAAGAGCACTTGGCATGGATCAGATAGGGAGAAGGAAGGAATTTACTGTTGAGAAGTAAGATGGATGCATGGATGAAGCTCCTGGAGCAGAATCCTAAGTTACGTTGTGTAACACTTTGGACAAGTTGCTCATGGTAATTGCATACCCCTGGATATGCATACGGAAGCCAGGAAGAATTAAAAATAAATAACAAAACCATAATGTCTTAAGAAAATAAGGTAAATTTATAAAACTTGCAAAACATACCTATTTTAAAGCACTTTATAAAATAACTTGGCAGAGGGTTTAACGCAGATTAAAATAACTTTCAGTCAACAGGACATAATTGGCTCTGTTTTCGTTTTGACCTTTTATACCAACAGATAGACTTCATACAGGAGTTTTAAGTTACTGTAACCATAAAACAGAAATTGGTATTGTGAAGAGAATATAAGCACTCACTTTGCTTAATTTAGCCCACTGACAGAGGAGGTCAGATTCCTCATCCTTTCTCCATGGCCTGTGGAAGGAGGGGCATGTCAGTGGCTTTCTGGGAAGATTTAAAGTTTGTAGAAACTGAAACAGCTACTGTAAGTTTCCAGACTTGACCTTAAAGAAGAATTTAGGTGAACTATTTTTAGTGCCTATATCAATGTAATTGTATGTCAGTGAATAGTGCTGACCTAACAAGGCGATTAGAAAGTAAACTTTTACTTACCTGGTAGTAATTGGTATCAATTGGTTTTGTGTGAGAAGTTTAAATGTTGGCAAACAAAAATACACTGCATTGTAGTGAATTGTATCTAAATAAAGAGCAGGCAATGGATCCTAACTTAACTTCTTTGTGAAAACCTGACCACAGATCTTTAGAAGATACTCAGTGTATAAGAAAATGCTCTTGGATTATCTCAAGATAAGCGTAATGTGAGAATACAAGAAAACATTCACTTGTTGATAATCTTGTTTTCGTTATCAGTCTGTTATTGTCCTTAGATGAATAACTTATTAAGTGGCTTAATGTTTTCTTAGGTTTCTGTAATATTTTTGTATTTTTTTTTTTTAAGTGAGAAGTTCGGTAGAAGAGACTGTGGCTGGGGAGGGAGGGGAGAATGCCAAAAATACAGACCTAGTGTTGTCTTGTAGCAATCTCTCACCTGTGTAGTGCCTATAGCATTTAACTTGGCATCATTTCAGAGTGCAGTGACAGGAGGTGGCTGGGACTGCATGGTCCCCCTCCCTTGGCAGGAGCTCTGGAAAGGGACATGCTGCTCAGGTTGCAAAGAAAAAAGACTCCAGCACAGTACAAATACAACTCTTAAAACCTGGCATTTGTTTTAAGGCACTCAGGCAAATGAACATGTAGGCACCATATCTTACTGGGGAACCAGAAGTGACACATCAGCCTCTGTGCAAGTAGAGCTGCAGAATTTTTGGCAGTGGTTGTGCAGTTTCTGTACAAAATCTCCATTTTCTGGATCTAGAGCACTCACAAAAACATTGCTGAACCCTCTGTGATCAATCTAAGCAAGGAATAGCTACTTGGCAGGAGATGCTGAATTATACTTTAAGCAGAACATGGTGAGAGTTGTTTGACTGACCTTCACAGCACAGTGAAAGAGGTAAGAAGACATTATGCACACCTCATATCCCTGGAAAAACTGGGCTGGAGTGACCTGAGCAAAATTGTGTTGCAGTCGGCTCAGCTCATGGTTGTGCTCTCTGTATTATGTCAACTGCCTCATGAAGTATAAAGGGAAAGATGTAAATTGCTTATTTAACACTTATCAGGCAATTAGTTACTTAGAAAAGTATTGCCCTAAAACAGACCCTGGTGTGGGTGTAAAGGCAGGATCTTTGATGTCTGGCTGTGATTATAAGTTATGCATACTTGTGGTTGGGGCAATCTTTCTACCTAGCATGTTTCCAGAGTTCAATTTTTTAAAAAGGAAGTTATTCTGAATGCCTAAGCACATCTGTCACTCACCATTCAAAACTGGATATTAAAAAAAAATTAATGTAGGAGAGTGAAGTTGGACTGCTGAGCTTTTAGGTCCAACCTTTATGAATTTGAAACAAATGACAATGTTAGGAACCAAGCTAGAAGTGCAGAATTCTAGCTGAGTTCTTGGCAAGCCAGCTCTTTCTGCTCTTCAGTTTAGAGAAAGGATTTGTTTGTTGCTGTACGGAATTGAAGTGCTGACAGAGAGAGAAGCAGAACTTTGTATGTAACCAGGTAGATGGATGAACAGAAATTGAGATTACTTTTTTAAAATAATCTTGAACTAGCAGTGTTGTAGCAGAATTTTGCTGTCATCAGTAGATTTTATTTTTGCCTGTGGAAGATGCTCTGAGGGCTGAACTTCTGTTAAAAACTTTGGGATTTTATGGTACTTACACACAATACAAACTCTGGAGTTCTTTATTTCTTTCTTCCCTTCCCCTACTTAATGGAAGCAGAAGGAACCATTTGTGGTTAAAAGCTTTGGGCTTCTGTGTTCTTAGGAAAAGCAGGTGAAAAGGAACTTGATCAGTGGAAGATCAGGAAAGCAGAAAGAGGAGAAAAAAATTGTGTTTGCTGCTTATTTAGGCAGTAGAAGTAATGGGATTTACAACTGCAGAAGATCATCAAATAACTGTCTCAAAACCTTTGTCCAGAACAATATAAATTACTAAGAATCATCTGCCCGTTGAAAACTGCATTGGGAATAAGCTGTTTTGTAGAAAGTGAAGATTTGTTTTAAAACAATGTAGAATGGGCAGAGCAGTTTGGTTTTTTGGCCTTAGATGGTGATCAAGGAAAGCGCTAGGCCATCTCCCCAACTGGATGCGCACTGTGTGCCCCAGAGAGGGGACATGGACATCCAGTGCACTAGGGAGGCAAAGCATGGAGCTCACATGGTAATGATTGTCAGGGACCAGATCTGGCCCTTAGAGCTTACATTGCACATGTGGAAGAGGACATTTCATCTTGTTTGAACAGGGAGTTACCGTTATCGGGGCACTCGTACTTTTGCACTTGTAGGTATGTTTTCTATAACTCTGGCTGTGCCTCATTTTTACCAGCTGTAAAATGGCAAAGATAACTATATTTCATCTTACAGAATTCTGTAAATACCATAGAATCATAGAATAACCAGGTTGGAAGAGACCCACCAGATCAGCAAGTCCAACCATTCCTATCAAACACTAAACCATGTCCCTTAGCATCTCGTCCACCCATGCCTTAAACACCTCCAGGGAAGGTATTTTCAAGGAGCAGTCTCACCAGTGCCGAGTACAGAGGGAGAATAACCTCCCTGGGACCTGCTAGTCACACTGTTTCTGATACAAGCCAAGATCACCTTCCTTGGAGGTGTTACTTTCGCTCATGTGCTGCTGGATGCCACCAGTGAGGAGCCCATTGCAAAGTCACAGCTAAATAGTGAGGGTTCCTTCTCTTCAGGTTAAAATAAGGTGATTGTGAAAAGGTATACAACCTGAAGTTGCACATTAAATTGCATTTCTCTTGTCTTCAAAGTCCGTAAGTGGAATGGAAATCCAAGGAATGAACATTTCTTACCAACAGCATTTAAAGACAGCATGTTCTCTTATGTAAGCAGCATGTTTTCAACAAATTGTTTCAAGCTGTACAAATGTGTTTGCCAGTCCTCAAAGCAATCATTTGCAGCCAGGTTTTTTTGGATGATAATAAGATTAATGATAAAATAACACTGAAAACAATTTTAAAATAACCGTAGGGATTTAATATAAATGCATAAATACAAGGAAATTCTGAGTTAAGGCAGTCAGAGTGTATTTAACTTAGATTTACTTCCCAACTACAGTGCATACAGTCATTCATTAGGAGAAAAAGGGTCTAAGCACACTTGATAAACGCACAAACTATATGTGCTGTTTGAAAGAGCTGTAAGCACAGCAGTGGTAAAAGGATGTTGCATTTATCTTAATTACAAGTGGTTCTGTGTATTTGTTAGAGTGGCTCAGTGGTTTTAAAGAAAATATTACGTATTTGATCTCTCCCACTCTTTAGTTCTGTGTGACTAACTTTACATCCAATTGTCATCAGCTTTTTTCCGGAGCCCAAGTTCACAGTGCAATAGTGATAACTGTAGTTAGACTTCAGTTTTCCTGAAATGAAAGGTATTAATTGTTGTGTAATACCTCACAATGAAAGGTTTAATCTTATCGTGAAGTCATTATCTTTATATCTATGTAACATCTTTCCTATACATCCAATTTGCCATGATTATTTTGCAAATAGTGTTTATACTTTTTCAAGAAAAAATGTACTAATAACTTCATAATATTTTTTTATATAAACAAGCAAGGGAGAAAACCCACAGAAGGACTAAACTGGTATTGAGATAGATCTGACCAAATACTTTTTGGGGAAATTCATATGCTTATTTACATCATATAAACTTTAATCATTGCAGTCAACTTTATAGAAATCCTGTCTTGAAAGGATATTACTGTCCGTCAGTCCTCAGTCGGGATGTCCCTTTCCAGTCTTAGCTGTATGCCCCTATGTAATGCAGGTTCAGATATAGGCTGTGTGACATCCCTTTTGTTCCCTGTGTTATTCACAGCCAGTACATTCCTTATTCTTTGAGAGCCTGACACTAAGGCCTAAAGTGGATTTGCAGCAGTCTGTGAACACACAGCTACAGCTGTAGCAAACCACATTCTCAGAAAAAAAATTAAAAAAGGAAAAATAAATTTTACTTCTTGGCTGGATGCCCCAAACCCAGTGGATACATTAGGCTTTAAGCTTCGTATATCTCAGATGCAAATCTGTACAATGGAGGTAATACTTGACTTTGCATGGGTTTTACACTGAATTGTTTTAAAGGAGAGTTTTTTAAGGCAAATTTCTTAAGCTTATAAGAGAGGCAAACAAGAAAAATTCAACTGCGTAATCGTACCAACAAAAACAGGATTTATTGGCAGACTTGCAACTTCCAATCTGCTGCACAGACCTGCAAATTGTTCTGAAGCAGCAATTATTGCTGGTATTAGGTTATAAACCTTCCTGACGTAGAAAAGCCTTATGCAGTCTAGGGTGCTCATTGCTGCCAGCATCTCCAAAGAGTTGCCTTACAAAGTTCTGGCAACTCTTTAGTGAACATAAGCAAACTGCAGTTTTTCCAGACTTTTGCAACATCACTCAATTTCATTTGATTTACAAAGGACAGTCCCTTAACTTCCCCCACACCCTGAAAGTTCCTGCTCCAAGCTATAGCTAGACATAGACTAGAGTTATTATATGGGAGATTTAGCATCAGGAAAATAGCATGTCTCTTTTCAGCTCCGTTCTTGGAAATTAGTATGGGGTTTGGCAGAAAATTTTATTTAAAAAGACTAAAGAAACCTCATGGGATGAAAAAATCGGGTCAAAGAGTTGAAACTGCAAAATTACAGACAATGTAAAAAGGGGTCTTGTAATGAGAAGGCTTGAGCAGCTAACATAATAATGATCCTACTATATTAGTCTGTAATTAGATCATTTCCTTCTGAGATGGCCAAGAAATAAATCCCTATAAATACGTGCTTATGTGACACCAATGATGAGATAATATCATGTCTCGCACAAGTTACTGCCTGAAATCCAAAGACATAAATGAATAGCAATATAATCTCCCATCACAGATAGGAAGGAGCAGCACTTTGCAACACCACTTTCTGAAGCAGGCAGGCACGTGAGGCAGAGGGAGGTGAAATTATTTGCCCCCCATTGCCCATGGGGGGACAGCCAAAACAGAGCTCAACACAGCTTTATGCCAGGTCCTGATCTAATTGTAAAGTACCCATCAGAGAGTGGATGTTTTGATACATGTGATAGAAATGCAAGACACGTTCATTTTGTCGATGCTTGGAGTTAGAAACATAAACATCTCCCGGAAAATATGCGATGCAACTGGTTATTTCAGAAGAAGGTACTTCCTGAAGTGATGTTATATGTTGATGTCAAAGGAAACGTTGACTGGGTTTGTGACATCAGTGCAGTGTCATCAGCTTATCTAGGTGCCACAGACCTCATGGAGACAGAACATCTTACAGTTGTGCAGAACTCGACATTAGGCTAAACAAAAGACTGGTCTCTGGGCATGACATTATAGGACTAAAATGTGGGTTGCCAAACACATCCCACTGTAAAAATGTCTTTTGACCTACTTGGGAAAGCTGTACTTAGAGTCAGAGAATCACCAGGTTGGAAGAGACCCACCAGATCATCGAGTGCAACCATTCCCACCAATCTCTAAACCATGCCTCTTAGTACCTCATCCATGTGCATCTTAAACACCTCCAGGGAAGGCAAGTCAACCACCTCCCTGGGCAGCCTGTTGCAGTGCCCAATGACCCTTTCTGTGAAAATTTTTTTCCTGAAGTCCAGTCTGAAGCTCCCCTGGTGGAGCTTGAGGCCATTCCCTCCTGTCCTGTCCCCTGTCGCTTGGGAGAAGAGGCTAGCTCCCTCCTCTCCACAACCTCCTTTCAGGTAGTTGTAGAGAGCAATAAGATCTCCCCTCAGCCTCCTCTTCTCCAGGCTAAACAACCCCAGCTCTCTCAGTCGCTCCATGTAAGACTTGTTTTCCAGCCCCTTCACCAGCTTTGTCACTCTTCTCTGGACGTGCTCCAGAGCCTCAACTTCTTCCTTTATGTATGGGAAGCTGGTGAAATCGGAGGATAGAGAGTACTTTGGAGCCAGAAGAATGTCTTTTCTGCTTCTTGCTGTTCTGCTCAGGTGTGGCTGAGCTACACGGTGGTTTAAACTCAACATAAAACTCTACCTCTTGTAGCCTTGGTAAAATGGCAGAATCAGAAGCTCCGGGTTAACCAGCAAGGATGACCTGACCAAAGCAGCTGACACATGAGAAAGAAGAAGGTCTTCTGATGCCTCTCCCTTTTTAACTCTGCTTGCTGTAGATCTTCAGTTCAGTTTGTGAAACACTGGCACCTTCATGCTATGCTTGAATTCACCAGTTTGGCAGAAAACTGCTGCTATGACAAGGACTCCAAGAGTGAACAAGCTGATTCAGTTCAGGGGAAGATCCAGCAAGTGTAACTGCCACTGCCAGTAAAGAAATAGCAACATGCAAGCAGGAGGATGGACGAGAAGGAGTGGGGATGGTGGGGAGGGCAAATTCTTCTTTTCAGTGACTGTGAAACTTTGGTTTAGCTTAGCCTTTGGGGAGTTTGTGCTTCCAGGCCAGACCTAAAACCAGTATTTAGTCAGCTCAGAGCTATGCGAACATGCAACTTCTTGAGGGCTATCAGTAGAGGGATTCAAGATGGCAATGTCTGACATTTGCTTCTACTTCAACATGAAATATATGTTGGGGAAAAAAAAAACCTTTTATCATAAATCTTTTCTTGTTATTAATTATGCTTGTTCAATTATGTGGCAGTAGTGCATATTGGAATTCAGCCCTGTTCTTGGTCGTAGCTTATTAGTGGATCTTCTGACAAAAAAAACCCTCAGGAAATAAAATTCAGCAATTAGATCATTAGATGAAATATATTTAGGAAGTGCTGAAATGTTTGAAAATGCAACCCTCGAGGTTGTTGTGAGCGTCCCTAATTTAGTTCTCTTGTGCTGTGTGCATTACAGCATTCGGTGATATGATCTCACCCTTCTCTTTCCTGCAGTTTCCCTTCACATGCAGAAATTAAAGATTCTGTATAGGCTTTGCATGGTGGGTAATAAGTAGGTCACTAACTGAATTGTGAAGACTAAATATCTGACAGCTGTTAAGCTCTTTGAACAGTCAATTCTGTACATAAAGGCAGACTCCACTGTAAAAAATAGATTTTACCCAGAAAAATAACTATGTTATCGCAAAGCTTGAGTGGAAGGGGGCTGAACAGCAATTGTAGAGTCAATCAAAGTTTTGGCAATACCTGGTTTTAAGAGAGCTTGATTTTGCCATCCTAATTGTGTAAGGTGAGGCCTGCACAATTGCTTGTATGTCGTTAACGTTATAGAAATGAATAACTGTTCAACATGTCTTTGTGATGTGTATTGTGTTCTTTAGGCCATGAGGATTAACTCCTTTCTAGGCAAAGCTTCAAAAGGAAAATTATGTACTATGAAAATAGTACATTTTAGAGATTCGTATTTTAAGTTAATTCTTAATCAAGCTATTATTGTTATTACAATATTCTGAAGTGAATTCAGATTTCGTAAATATGATTTTTTTTCTGAACTGCTTTTGCATGGAGAGCAAGTTAGAAATGTGCATGCAGCCACTAATGGGACTTACTGATTCCCATAGTATTTGCTTACAGTTTTTTCAGTGACTCAGCTGGAGACCCTGCTGATCTCTGAAGGAAGCCTTTGCCACGTTTCTCTGACATCTCATAAAGTCCTGATTGCAAGAGAGTCTCTTGCTAATTCTTCTACATACAGTTTTCTCAAGATTGTATGAAAGGTACATTAAAAATCTGAATTAAATTGGCAAAGCAAAATGAAATAGCTTGGGATAAAGCTCCTATTGCATGTTTAAGTTCTCTTTTTTCTGGCTAAATATCTCAGCATTCTCACAACAGAATGCCTCCTACCATCTTTTTTCTTTTTTTGTTTGCTGTTCTTACTTTAAAACTATCTTTTAATGTTTACTGAGTGTATCTAGGATTTTTCAATTGAGCTTTATAATAATGGTCATCTGTATGCTCATAAGTCCAGCAATTCTATACTCTTTACTTGCTTTTGTGGCTTTTCAGTAGCTATTAGTGAAGAGCTCTGCATACACAAATAAACAGCAATCTTAAATTAATCTAAAATAAAAATAATCATCTCCCTCCCTCCACACACATTTAGGCCATTTCTTCTCCCCAGCATTAATTCTGCCTCTGACCTTTGGTTCCATTAAAGCACATTTGTGATGAATGATTGTATATTACCTAATGTATTCAGGACACTTTACACCAGGCAATAAACCACAGAAAGAGGCTAGTAATTGCTAGATTTCTCTCTTAGGGGTCTTGCAGTTGCCTTCAGCCATCCAACAGCCTTCCACTGCTACACGACAGCTAATAGTCTCTCTTGTTAGTGTTTGGTTTTGCCCTTCAGTTCATTGATGAGTCTGTCCCAGTCACCTTTCTCTGTTCTCCATTGAGTGCCTTCTAATTTTATTTTCTTTTTTAAACCACTGCTTGTAGTAAGCATAACAAGTAAAAAAAATGAGCGCAACACAAATCTCTTCTGTCCAGGTGACTGCTGTGAGTTTGTAACCTACAACAGCTTTAGAAAGCTGCAAGTAATGTGGCTTTAGGACATCTGGTAGCTTGTGGCTGGCTGTAACAGTCTGGTATCAGTGCAAAGCGGAGAGACCTAAATCTAATTTCAGTTCTTTTGAATCTGAAGTAACTGACTCCTGATTTATAAGGATGCAAACAAGAATGGAAATGAGCCAGTAGCTAAGAGCTCCTCTTGCTGGAGCTGTTACGTGTGACGCCAGTCAGCTGCGGGGTTTCTTTTGGCAAAGACTTGCAACTACAGAGTTGTTGAATACATCTGATGCACTGGAAGGATTTTTTTTTTTTTTTTTTTTTTTAAACAGTAAGGAGCTAGGTTGTGGGAGTTACTGTTTAAACAAAGTAAAAATGCTGGAATAACTATAAAATACTGCTTTTGCTGACTGAATGTAAAGTTCCCGTAGAGACAGTTGAGGAAAATAAGCACCTATGGTAATAAAAAGAAATGGTATACTTGTTTTGGACAAAGCACAACACAAAACAGTGCTGATAACACACCCATGTTTTAGCTTTTGCTGAGCAGTGCTTGCACAGCATTATGGCTTTCTGTTTCTCATGCTGTCCCACCAAATAGGCTGGGGGACACCTGGAGCTGGGGAGAGGGCACAGCTGAGACACGTGACATTGTGCTCAGCAATAGAATCTGGGGCAAAGGAAGAGTAAGAGTGGGGGCAATTTTGGGAATAAGGTGTTTGTCTTTCCAAGTCACTACTGGGTGTGAAGGAGCCCTGCTTTCCTGAGAATGGCTCAACACCTGCCTGCCGGTGGGAAGTAGTGAATGAATTCCTTATTTTGCTTTGCTTGTGTGCACAGCTTTTGCTTTACGTTTTAAACTATCTTCATCTTAATTCATGAGATTCCTCCCTTTTGCCCTTTCCATTCTCCCCACTGTCCTGCCCAGGGAGGGGTGAGTGAGGGCTGTGAAGGGCTCAGCTGCTTACAGGGGTTAATCCACAATGAGAGGATAACAGGATTAAACTTCTGGCTGGGTGCAGTGTTCTCCAGATATTGTTCAAAAGAGGATGGGATACAGTCTCAGGATCACAGAACTGCTGAGGTTGGCAGTCACTTCTGGATGTGGTCTTCTCCAAATCCCTGCTCAAGGCAGGGTGAACCAGGGCAGGCTGCCCAGGTCCATGCCCATGGGTTTTGATTTCTCCAGGAATGGAGACTCTACATCCTCTCTGGTCCCTCTACAACTTTTTGAGGGAACAGCTCATAACAAGAGCTAAATACAAGACACTTGAACATACTATTTTTCCAGGAATTAAGGAAACATTAATTTCTACTTTTATAAACAAAATTCCAACCTTAAATAGGTTAAACCTTCTAGACTGACTAGAAGCTGATAGCTGACTTTGAAAGGCAGCATTATATGCAAGATGAGTGGTCAAGTTACTTCTTCACTCACTTGCTTCTATCAAGCTGCTCTGTAGTTAAGTTTTTTCTCCATTTTCTCAAACATGCTGTCTTCAGTGACCTTCCTTTACTGACCTTGAAAGTATAATGGGCCAAACTCTGTGCTGCCATGCATGGGACTGATGCCACTAATAATAGTTCTTTTTTTAAGAGATCTTGGGAGAGGTTTTGGTCCCATGTTTCCCAGCAGTGCTGCAGAAGTCATACACCCGCTTCCATCTGCAGTGTGTCACAAACTCAGGTGTAAATGTTCCATGGAGTGCAGAAGTACATTTTTTTATTATTATTATTAAAACAAAAAAAGCATTTCCTGTCATTGACAGACAAATAGCTACCAGATTAAAATGTGGTTGAAAAAGCTTTTCTTGTAAAATGGGTAATATGATTATGGAGTATTTTTCCAATGAGTCATGGATTGGAATCCATATCTGTTGGCCAGAAAGTTGATTTTGCCAATTTATATGACTGCAGCACTTCCAAAAGACCCCTTTATGGTGGGGTTCCTGTTATGCCATCACCAGAGGAACACACCTACCTGGCGCCTCCTAAAAATGCCCTTACAGTCTATAAATAAAGCAAGCACAGGGAGACCCCTTGGGGATATAAAATAAAGATTTTTTAAAAAAAGAAATAGGACTTGCCATGGCCCTGGAGGTTTGGATCCAGATTTTCCAAAATTCAGAATTGTTCTAGAGCTGACTACTTAGCTCAAGGCCACTGTTAGCTTGAAGATTAAGTTCCTCTTTATTTTTTTTTCTTCCAATATCTTCTTAAATATCTTAGTAAATTATAACTAAGTATTACCAGCTCTACCAACAAGTTTGTATTTATGGATATTCCATGAATAATTTCTACTTAACAGAGTAAAGTACAAAAGTAATAAATTCAACCTTTCTTTTTCCCTCTGTGCAGTCCACTCCCTTGCATGGAGTTCAGCTTTCAGTCCAGACCACCCACATCATGAATTAATGCTCTGATCTTGCCCTTCAGCCACCTGGAACTGGATGACTGCCTTTAAAAACAGACTACACCCTGTTTTGCTTCCTAGTGTCTCAGGTATATTTTTCAGTACTGAAAACGCTTTTGTGGAGAAATATCCATTCTACTGCTATTAATATGACTGCAGTGTTTACCAGCCGAGGAAAAGGAAAAACACAGGACAAAAGATATCGACACACAAAATTTTTGCTAAACTAAAATTACACCTCATTATCCATTCCTGCACAACAAGGACATCAAGCTTTTGATACGGAACTCGAGGAACGAGGCTTGCACACTTATAGTTCCCGTGATTCTGGAGCCTGCAGAAATTTGCAAGTACATAAACTCTTGGTTCAGAAGACTTGGTGTTACTGATTGGTGCTCTAGGGGAAAGTGGTTCCTTGAATCTGCACAATGCTCTGGTGATTTAGACCTCACAAATCTGCAAGCAAATTTTCTGGGGAATTCATATCTCAGTGGCTGTTGTCATTCCCACTGGTCTTAGATGTTGGACAGTAACGAGTCCTGTCATTCTTAGGACTTCTGTTCTGAGAGAGGCAATGCTGAAGGGAACATCCAAGTTTGATGAGGCTGGGATGATAGACTCCCAGCCTTTATTACATTTAGGGAAAACAACAGGGTTTTTTTAGAAGACAAATTCTTCTAGTAATATGCAATGCCGAAGGGAGAGGATTAAGGAGAATAAGAAACTGCTGATACAGATATCAGAAGTGAAATAGTGATCAACACCTAACTACATAAATACAAGATCATTTACTGTAAATAATGGACTTTGATCTTTAAGTCAAACTCAATCATGGTGTAACATCAATAATTGACCCTAAGGATTTGTTTGGCTTTTATTTTTGAAATGTTCTCATCTTGTTTCTGGAAAAAAGATGTGATAACAGATCTGCAATGTGACTGACCTACATTCTTCATGTTTATAATGGCCCAACCTAGCCCGCATTCACATACCAGTGTCTCCTGAATAAACCAAAGCACCTTCCAGATGTGGTTGATATACAGATTATACGTCTGCACTGCAAAAGTCATATCAAGATTTCTTAATCACAAGCATTAGTTTTTATTTCATTTAGGATTTTGCCTTCCAGTAAACTAATCTTTTCACAGTGACACAGCCAGCTCTACAAGGTGCAGCCTTCTGAGGCTGGTCTTATGCCAGTACAAAAGGAGTCAATCACTACTGCATTAGCATCAGTAGCAGATATGAGCTGAGAGGATTGCAGACCACCATCAAGCCAAAGAAAGGGAGAAACATAAACTTTAAAATTTCTGAATTAATCCTTTCTCATATCCTGATTTATCTGGTTTTGATTTGAGATTAAAAACACCATGAGATACAGAAATAGCTACATCTTAGGATTTGTATCACGGGACTTTCACAGCTATGAGATTTTATCTGGAGACAGGAAAAAAATACTTTTAGTGCATCAGTACCTGTTTTAATGCATTTTAAGGTAAAATTCATCTCCCCTTACAGTCAGGGCTTTAGAAAATGTGTTAAATATTCATAGGACTAATATTTTAAATTTGATCCTCCCATTATTCATGCAGAAGGCTAAGTGATATTTAAAAATGGGTTACTTAATACAGATTTTGATAATACATCTAAAAACATAACCTGTGTTCCCAGACTAGATAGACGCTTATTGCAACACTGCTTTTTAATCTGCATTCCAAAGCTTGGAAAAGGTGCGCTCGGTCCTTTGGAAAAGATCTCTAAGAAGTGAGAAATTTAAAACTGCCAGCCTCATCAGTTTTTAGAGCCAGTACATTTCCCTTTACTTAATGGTTGCCAAGAACTTATATTCACTAAGAATATACATACATATATTCAATTCACTTACACAGATCTATACAGTTTGAGATTGCCAGACTGCAGAGTGAATCTTGCACAAATACTGCTAAGCTGATCCTTCACATCCTGCAAAACCATCCATATAAATGGAAGTTAACATATTGTTAAGCAAACTTTGTTAGATTAACTGGCCATTGAAGGAGGAAAAAAAAATCCAAAAATCTTTCTAAAACTATAAAAATTCATTTAATGCACTTGATGTAACTCTGACAGCCCTTAGTACTTCACTTTCTTAGCATGGCCTTTGCTTACATGTCAACCTGAGATGAGTCTAATGATAAAATATTGTGATAACATAATAACTTTGTTTCTATTAACTGCAAATTCATTGTATTCTCTATTTTCCCATTCCAATATTTTTTCCATAAGGATTTGTTTTTTCTTATGTATCCTTCAGACTTCTTGTGTGCTCTTTCTGTAGTTCTTTGCTATGTGAGCTGCACAAAGATTTCTGATATATTTATCCAATTAATTGCTTTCACTTTTCTACTGGTTGTCCCCTCTCACCTTGCTATGATAACTTTCTTACAGTTGCTTCCATTGCTGTGTCTGATACAATTGAAGTATTTGCCTGTGGCTGCTCTGGTCTGGAAACAGTCTATTTTTTTCTAGTAGTGTGGCTACTATTAGTGCTCCTCTTTCTTTCTAACCAGAAGGCACACAAGGATATTTGCCAGCACCACATACAGGATTATCCAATTTTCTTCTTTCAACAACATTAACTTCTTGTAATTCAAATTCACAAGGCCCTGTGGGTAAAGCAAGGTTTTTTGTCAGACATTTTTAGATGTCGTGTTTTTATTTTAACTCTAATTTATTTATGGGAAACTAGCTGAACATGCTGTTCCCAGTTTTTCTCCAGTTTTTTTTAATGTCTTCCTTGGCTGACTATACGTGATTCCATGCTAGCTGAATCTGCTATTCAGAGTGACTTTTTGCCCACCTTCTACTTTTATTTAGAATAAATTATTTTAATTTTGTTTTTACCGCATTCAGTGCTGACTCCTTGCTATCTGATTTTGTAGAACCGTAGATAGGTTTGGGTTGGAAGGGACCTTAAAGATTATCCAGTTCCAACCCCCTGCCATGGGTAGGGACACCTCCCATTAGATCAGGCTGCTCAAAGCCTCATCCAACCTGGCCTTGAACACCTCCAGGGATGGGGCAGCCACAACTTCTCTGCACAACCTGTGCCAGTGCCTCACCACCTTCAAAGTAAAACATTTCTTTCTAATATCTGATCTAAATCATCCCTCTGTCAGCTTAAAACCATTAGCTCTCATCCTATCACGGCACTCACTGATAAAAGGCCCCTCCCCAGCTTTCCTCCAGGCCCTCTTTTAAGTACTGGAAGGCTGCTATAAGTTCTCTCCAGAGCCTTCTCTTCTCTAGCCTTCTCAAGGCCACATTTTGACTCAACTATTTGTTGTGTTGTGCGAATGACTGACAAAAAGATTAGCATGCCATTTTAATTTCATAACTTGCCCCCTTGGCAAATGCTGATAGTGGAGACTTGTGGTGAGCTCAGTGGAACACTTGCCTGCCTGTGTTTTCTATGCACAGTACTGGACACAGCTGGCTTCAGACCTGTTAGGGAAGCGTCCCCTTAAGAGTGCTCCCTGCTCTTTTTGATGACACATTTGTGATTTCATAGCAGGTACTTAGAGTCATAGAATCGTAGAATCACCAGGTTGGCAGAGACACATCAGATCATTGAGTCCAACCATTCCCACCAATTTCTAAACCATGCCCCTAAGTACCTCATCCACCTACACCTCAAACACCTCCAGGGAAGGCAAGTCAACCACCTCCATGGGCAGTCCGTTCCATTGCCTAATGGCCCTTTCAGTGAAGAATTTTTTCCTTATGTTGAGCCTGAACCTCCACTGGCAGAGCTTGAGGCCATTCCCTCTTGTCCTGTCCACTGTCACTAGGGAGAAGAGGCCATCACCCTACTCTCTACAACCTCCCTTCAGGTAGTTGTAGAGAGCAATACAGTCTCCCCTCAGGCTCCTCCAGGCTAAACACCCCCAGCTCTCTCAGCCACTCCTCATAAGGCCTGTTCTCCAGCCCCTTCACCAGCTTTCTTGCTCTTCTCTGGACTCGCTCCAGAGCCTCAACATCCTTCTTGTGGTGAGGGGCCCAGAACTGAACACAGGATTCAAGGAGCGGTCTCACCAGTGCTGAGTACAGAGGGAGAATAACCTCCCTGGACCTGCTGGTCACACCATTTCTGATACAGGCCGAAAGACCACTGGCCTTCTTGGCCACCTGGGCACACTGCTGGCTCATGTTCAGTCGGCTATTGACCAACACCCCCAGGTCCTTCTCCTCCAGGCAGCTTTCTAGACAGACTTCTCCCAGTCTGTAGCACTGCTTGGGTTTGTTGTGCCCCAAGTGCAGGACCTGGCATTTGGCTTTGTTAAACCTCATGCCATTGGTCTCTGCCCAGCAGTCTAGCCTGTTTCGATCTCTTTGCAGAGCTGTCCTACCCTCCAGCAGATCAACATTTCCACCCCGCTTAGTGTTGTCTGATCATACCTAGCAATGACAGTTTGGGTTCTGTTGTTCACTTCGCTTTGCTTCACTGTATTCTGGGTGCAGTTTGCAATGCCGAACAGAAATTATTTGCATGCAGTATCAAAGAAATCATACAGGTATTTCAACTCTTCCACTTCTTTCTCCTTAGGGAGAACAACTCCTTTCATCCAGCCAGTTCACCAGTTCCCAGACACCTACACAGCCAGAAGAGATCAATATTTTATTTGGCAACTGCTTTTCACAACAAGCTTTCTGGTATAGTCTCTCTGCCTGGTGCTTTCCCAGGCTCTCTTTTTCAGAAGAGAAGATACCACTTCCTCCTGCCAGTTTGATGGCTCACAAGGCTCGAGTAGCTACAAGCCATCCATGTGTTCTGCAGTGTGCAGGTCACATCGGACAAAGCTGTCAGCAGGCTCACAACCCCCATTCTTCCTTCCTTCTTCATGAAGCAAGCGTCTGGACTTCAGATCCACACTTTCTCTTCTGACCTCCTATATTATGAGCAATCCTGCTGAGATGGTCAGAGTGACATCTGCAGTATCTCCAATAGGATTTTAGCACCAACTGGGTTGTTAGCAGAAATATGTTATGATTTCCAGTTTGGTGTGATAAAAACAAGCTCATTTTTTTTTTCTTATGTTCTTGTGGTGGTCCTCTGAATATCTGCTAATTAAAAAGAAGAAACTCCCACTATTACATATAGCTCTTCTGTTCTAAATCTAGACTTATCTATATATATAGTATCTATGAATATAGGCTTCCCTCACACAGAAACATCATACTGTATTTTATGACATTACTTACGTGTTTGCACAAGTTTGGAACAGGCCATATTTCAATGCAGATGTCATTACATTTTCCTTCCTGATGTGTTTAGTTCAGCATTGTCTTAACACAGTCAGTAGCCTTGCTGTGTACCTGCCACAGGACAATCTGTCATGCATTTGTCTTACAGGGGAAATGTCTTACTGCCCAGTGAAAAACAGAGGTTATGTTGCTATTGGCAATTTGCTTTGGTTTATTTTATCCCAGTGGAAGAAAGTGGATGCCACTATGTAAATCACCTTTCTTTCAGCAATACATACTCCAACAACAGAGAGAAGAGATGATTCGTTTAGATAGTCTTCTGCTGGATTCTACCTTAGATAGTTTCATCCTGTCAACTTGATAGCCAGCTGATTTGACCACTCTCTTGGGAAAATACAACAATACAAACCCACATTTTCTTCTTCATTTTTTTTCTTTGGGAAACCTATTTTAAAATAGCATGCTGCCACACACCAATGCAAAACACAGATGCCAGCTTCTAGCAGCTTTAGTATATATGCATTATACTGAGGTTTACTATTTAAACACATCTCATGCAGAATTATGCATACTTAGAATCATATATGTTTGAAACGCTGTTACTTGAAGTCATCAGAAATATGTCTTTCCAGAGAAGAAACAGAGATGTGAACCTTCCCTGCCATTCCCATGTGCATCGCCCTAGGAAGCCATCTTTGCTCCAGGGCAAGGGCAGATGTGCTAAATTGCCCATCTCCATTCTGTGGAGCAAGGGGACGAGTCTCTCACTCTGCCCTCAAAATCAGCATGGCCAGGAAAAGCTCCCATTCTGAGAGATACACATGCATCACAAATAGACATAAAGAAGTAAGAAGAGGGTAAACCAGTGGGAGTGACCCTTCCTGTGGCTGTAGAGCCAGCAGGTTCACTTCACAGCTGCCCTTCTTCCCAGAACATAGCAAGCTTCAACCCACAGCATAATTAATCAGAATGAGTAAGGAAATTGGCTTAGTTTGGATTTGATTATCAACCAAATCTGGGATGTTGGTTATACTTTCCAGTGAAATCTCCCCTGCAAAAATAGGCTTTCTTGGGAATATACCAGACTTACAGGTGGTATACTGTCTGAAAACCAGGAAATTGTATTTTTCATAAAGTACATAAACCAGACGGAAGAAATAAAAATATTTCCCACATCCCTGAGTGAGTCTTAAAGGAAAGATTTAACTGCCACCTGCCAGTCAGCCAAAGAAGAAATCAGATCTTGATCTGATTAGGTCTAGACTCTGCATTTACTAGCCCTAGTCCTTCGGGGTAGAGCTACTAAACACAGAGACAGAGAAGGTGATTGCTGGGGTCCATTAATGCTGGGGTTCACACCAAGCCAAACCCAACAACCCTGGAGGGTGCCCTGCTCCCAGTGTGAGAGCAAATGGAACCCCCTAAGCAGAGATGTCTTGGATCAAGAACTTCTTTTCATAGCCCTAGGAAAATGAGGAGAGGCAATGTGAATATTAGAGTAGTGAACTGGAAGTCAAACAAGGGAAGATAATGATAGTCCTGTAGATATTTTAGCGAACCTTCAGAAGTTTTTGTAATGCTGACAATGACCAAAGATACATTCAGTGATGGATACACTGAACATACAGGCAGAAATCTTTCTTTTACGTATCTCCCCGATCAGTCCTTGAGAAATCCCAGAAAGCAGAAAGGCTTTCTATATCAAGTTCTCACCTCTTATAGATGGGCATTAATTTAAGAGGAAATTAGTATTTTGTAAAGAAGTCTTATTTTAATTTGACTTTTACTTTCTGAAGGATCAGTTGTCTTTGAAATGAGTCAAAGAAGTTGGAATAATCAGAGTTCATGAGTGCCCTGTACCCCAAAGTGACAGGAAAAATATAGAATCATAGAATCACCAGATGTTTAGGTTTTGTTTGCTTTGCCTTTTCTGCAAGGAATTTGCGGAATACTCCATAACTTCCCTTGGTGAAATGTTGTCTCTACCATTTCACCAAGAGGACAATAGTGTACAGCTGATCTTTTTCTTCTAGGGAAAGGGTTTATTTTGAGGTTAAGGGAGATAGCTACTGGGAAAAAAATCCTATTTAACAAAGAACCAAGCAATTCATTTGGCATAGCAGACAAAAAAGGCCTGACAAAGGAGCAATAATAGCGTTAACCTCAAGCTGTGTGTGGTCCGCAGATGATGTGTTTTGAAAGCTATGGTTTGCCTGTCCTCATTGAGCAGAGAGAGAGAGATAGGGAGGGAGGGAGGGAGGGTGAGAGAGAAAAAAACCTGTGCCATTACTGCCTGTGAATTTTTTTTTTTGTTACAGGAAAGGCAAAGGAAACCATGAGACCAACTTATTCTCTGCTTGTGATCGAACATCCTATTCTTGTGGTCATGGCAAAATCTAATTAGTGGTTTAGGCTTCCAATAGCCCCCATCCCAAGTTCTAGATTTTACCAAGCATACCCTGAGTTTAACTAACCACTTTGTTTCTTAAATCATTGTTTTTCAAAGGAAATTTAATTTAAAAGATGCATTTATAACTGACTGAAATACTGTGCTATGCAAACAAAACAATTATTGTTTGAAATAATTCCCATCTTGTTGGGAGTACATCCAGAAGTCACATTTTGTCAGAGCCAAACTGCAATGGAACGACCAGCATTCTCTTCCAAACCTACTAATCCATGGCTTCAAGGGCCAAATCCTGCCTTCGGCTCCACCGCTGTACAATCAAAGTTACTCCACTGACTTCACAATTGGCCTTATATATGGAAAACAAGATTTCATCTCCGTGTCATGTTTTGCTCAATTTCTTCTTGGATTTCTCTTTGTCCATTTTGCTCTCAGATTTAAAAACAAGAATTTAATCCAGCCAGTAGATTAACTCAATCAATAAGGAGTCGTGTACTGTGGGCCGAAACCCAGTAGAATCTGGAATGTTCTGGTGCCTGGAACTGAGGTCCAAAGTGATAAAGTGTCTTTTCTTCTGGCTGATGGGAAACTGCCTCCTTGGAGTTTTGTATTTTGGAAAAGGATGAGCAGTCTAGTTCATGTTATTGCATGTATTAAAATATATTTTAATTAATTCTGAACACCAGGGACTGTCAGCTTTAAGGATCTTACCTTATGTTTTTCAGTAAATTGTTACTGTGATTGGTTCTGCCTTAGGAGCCAAACTAAGCCTGACTACTATGTGTGCGAGGGCAATAAGGAGGAAGAAGTCTAAGTTATCAGCCTTTCCCCTTACATGGCTCACATAGAAGTAAAATAAAATTTCAATCAGTGCTTTCTTCCCTTTTCTTCTTTTTCTCTTTATTATGAAAAACTAGGCAAAGAAATGGGAGGGGAAATAGTTTCGCTAACTTGAAGTATTCCAAAATCATGAGACTGGACAATAAACTATACGAGATCCACATGGGATTTAGGATTCATCTTTCCAAACATTTGTCTGCAACCAGGAAATCTCAGACCTTTTTAGAGAAGGGTGGAAGCTGGAGTGCTCAAATGTCTCTATGTTGACATGTCTCTGGAAGCATGGGCTGTGTAAGAACACAGAATTATGAGATTAGGCAACAAACACTGTTTTTCAGCTCCACACTCATTACTGGAACCAGACAGGCTTGCATATGTAGGGAAAAAACTATAAAATAATACTGTCCCAGAAAAGTCATTCCTTCCCCGTATGTGAATTCAGAAACTTATGACATGATTTATTGCTTTCTTAATGGAAATTAAAATTATCAAATACATTAAAACAAATATTTCTTACAGGGAATAACATTAGCCATGCAGAATAACTGCAATGAATTATCAGTGATCAGCATGTTTAGCCTTTGGGAGTTACCTAAGCAAAATATGTTTTCATATGAACATATTGCCTTGGGTTCCCACCCTAAGGTGCGTTTCTATTGAAAGTGTAGATATATTTGATCAAAAATTTAGCAAAGCTACTTTCCCATATCAAACCCATATTCCTCTCCATTAACCACATTCCCATCTGCTTTTTATTCTGTCCTTGGTTTTGTTCTGTCCCATAAAGCTTTGGCTTGCTTATATAATTTTACAGGATTGTGTGTGAAGGAGTTTCTGCTCGTTGTTGTTGTTCTTATTATTGCTATTGTTGTTAGGGACACCTTTGCAGCGAATGGGAATGCTGAGCAGAGGGAAAGAGGTGGGAAGCAAATGCAAAGTAGTTGCTTCCTTTACAACTCTTCCTGCAGAAGAATCTGTACTGTCTCTTCCCATCTCTTATCAAGGAATAGGAGTCAAAAGGTTTATCGTACCCCAGAGGAGGTGCCTCATGCAAAGCATTGCTGCCAGCTACTGCTCCACGTTTTGTCTGATGCAAAAGTCGCTGAACCTTTACCTTTCTTCCGTGACTTCTTATAGCAAAGCATTCATGTGTAAACAGCTGATGAGAGAAGTGGAAAGATGCTGGGAAAACTGCAGCTGACAGTTTTATGATCACTTTGCAGAATTTCTACTATTAAAGTGTTTTCCACTGAGATTTTTCTTTGCAACAGTACTGCTTGTTGATGCCATCACTTGCTCTTGTGCACAGAAAAGTCAGGGGCTCAACATAGTCTACTTCTCTGGGATCTCCTACACTCTTTTCTGCTTATCAGGACATGCAGGAGTGCAGCGATGCACAGGACAGGCCTGGGACCACTCTGAATAAATGCAGCTGGGCTTCAAATCAGCACAGAGGGGCAGAGATAGAGTTTTCTGCCCCTGTTTCCCAGGTTGCATAGGGAGACCATTATATTCCAGTAGATTTACATGGGTAATATGCCTAAAAAGCTCATGCAAAGCTTACCACTATGCAAGTTTCAAAGTGAGACCCATGTAATGTGAGCAGCAGAGAAATGTCAGGCTTTAGAAGGGATTGCTGCTTTTTCAATTGTGTGTTTTAAACACATATAATCAACAAAATTCCTAAATGTATTGCTGCTAGTAAGGTCTCTAGTGCAAATGATCTGAGATAGTCTCAAATATCTTCCACCAGGATGACTTGCTATAATAATTACTTTGTATTGTTGTACTAAGCAGGAATTTCTTTGTTAGAAGGGCTTGAAAAAGTCTCTTCCCCTCCCAGTAAATAAGCTCTTCCAGATGGTAACATGAGAAGAAAGGCACTGGGAAGCCCTGAGACACAGACTAGTATATCTCAGGAAGAAACAAGACAGCATTATTTTTTTCAATTCCAATACTGATCTAAAAAAAAAAATCACCACCTCAGGATAGAAAATTACACTCCAAGCATTAAATGATAAGGCTATTCAAGCTAGGTTTAAATTCAGTTGAAGGACTATGCCAAAAATTGTTATAGTGCTTGTCAAAAGAAATAGTCATGATCATTTAGACAAAATAATTGCCTTTGACCTTTCCTTTCCTAGTGAATAGTCTTCCTTCTGAAGAAAGCAGACTTCCTAATGGTGGCAGTTCTCCAAAATGGTATAGAAGTGCTTATTCATTAATGACGAGAAGTGATTATTGTTGGAAAATTCATATTAAGTTGGATTTTTGCTATTTTAAGTCAATTCCAAAAACCCAGTCCTGATTTCTTTCACATAAAATAACCACTGGGTTGATTGAGAAAAAGAGCCAAACCACCTTAGCAGATGCTCACAGGCACGGCTCTTAGGGCTTTATCTGTGTTCAGGGCAGGTGCATTAACAGGTGAGTTCCGTCACTCTCCTCTCCCAGCCGTGGGATCAGTCAGAGCAGGATGTGGCACCTGTGCACCTCTGAGTGCACAACACAGCCTTGACCTCGCACAGATTTGGGACGAGATCAGGCTGTGCTACAGGAGCTGGGTAATGGAAACCAACAACCTGCATGGTTTTAGCAAGCTAAATACAGTTATATAATGTTGTTCTCACTTGTTACTGTCATTCTGTTTGTTATTGAAGCCTCCACTGCCCTGGTTTTAAGACATACAAATATCAAGAGAGGACATATCTGGCCAGTATAGCCTGGACCTTGACATATCGTTAAATGTAGTGAAGCTAAAAGGTGAAATATATGCAAGTTGCAAGAACCAAATGCTACTTTAGTCCAATAGATTCCTGTGCCTAGAAGCCTGGTCACATCCCTAATTAGGGCATCACTGAGCTACCTGCAGTTTGAATGACAGTGGTCTCAATATTGAGTCTAAACAGCAAATCTGATTTGACTTCACTGCCTCTGCATCAGTGTAACACAAGGTAAAATTTTGCCTATGGGTGGAGGCAGCTCCTTCAGTGGAAGCCAGGTCAGATGGCTGTTCCTAGACCTGCTCCATCCTCACTGCAAGTGGAAGGAGTAGCTAGATGTAAGTGATGATGCAACTGAATCCTCCTTTTGCCCTGGAAATCTTGGCTACTGGATATTCCTGCATTTCTGTCATGTTTTGTTCACCCAAAGCTCAGAGGATATCTTGCAGCTTCCTAGAGCTATCTGATTCCTCAGAAAGATGTTTCTCCTCTGGCATTTCCCTCAAATTTGAAACTTCACTCATGAAACCCTCTGCCAACAGGAGTTTCCACTGTGTATAAATGTTTGTGTATAAAAGTTTGCACCATCAGTGCTAATAAGGGTATTAATTTTTAAGTGTTCTGCTAGTGGAAAAGGTGCCAGGTTAAGTGTGGCAATTTGTTATATGGAGGGAGCTAGAGGGTGTTATCCACTCTGTCAATATGTAATTCATTCATCCAAATCAAAGATATCCTTTCTTGGAAAGAAAAAGAAGAGTTGATGCAACTTGAAGTCAGTACAAAACTTAGTCTATAAGCACTCTGAAACATACCATGGTAGAGTGACTTATTACGCGGTATGAGATACAGCTTACTGCTAGCTTTAGAGAAAGATTATAGCTAACGAGATAATCTGGAGCTGCACTTCAGATCTGACTTACTAGTTGGGAAGATTAGTGATGACATATATCTGAGTCCATCATGATACTAAATCAAAAGCTACTATGGTATGGGTAAGGCTCATAGTACTAGGATAACATGAGATCAGTGGGATTCAAAGGACATGTGAGGGACCGTCTGCCTTTCCCTCCTGTTCTCATTGGATTTGCTGAATTGATGCTGGGAAACTTCACTTTACAGTGAAAGCTACGGCGCAAAGCTGCCCTGGGGCACCTCCATCTCCCCACAGCCTCTGCAGAAGACAGCTCTGTGTCACAGGCCAGCATCCTCTTACATCAACTTGCCTCATAGACTCTACATGCCACAGTCGACCCCAGTGTACAGAGCATTCAGTGGGACAGAGGGAAGAGTCGTGAAATTTGGATGCAAAGGCAGCATGACCTCTATTCCCTCTGCGTGAGCAGAGAGTCTGTGGGGTTACTACTGCCTTACATTTATACAGAAGAATCTGTCAATGGTAAAACACAAAGCAGAACAATGCATAAAGCTGTTATTGTTAGTACTGACATGCTGCAATAGTACTAACTTAATTGTTTCAGTATCACTTGGTATTATGCACATTTATCATTTGACTAACCTACGGTTTATCCCCTATCACCAAGAAAACATCATCACAAGGGTATATTCCTCTCCTCCCAGCAGATACACTGCTGCATCAGCCATAGCAGGTCTTGATGTCTGTAATAATATTGCCCACAAATGCTTTGCAAACCTTTGGTTAATTGTTTTAGTGTGTGAGAAAAACACAAATAAAGAGTATCGATTATTTCAGTCTGCTAAGCTCATTATATCTGTGGATACTGAAAATGCTTTTAAGGCCAGGAGATTACATAGGGCAAAGCTGCTTTTGTAATGCACTGGAAGATCATGGAAATATTGTTATGAATATACTCACCTATGCACCTTGCTGGTGTTCCATACAATTGCGATCACTTATAACTCAAAGTGATACTTGCTTTATTGGACCTCTTAGAAAGCTGCTGACATTCTAAACTGTGTTCTTTTGCCTAAGTTATGTTTCTAATTCCTGTTACAGACGAGCTTTCCTGAAGTAAGAGGTCTGCCTTGTTTGATGGTGGCTTATGAAAACCATAAGGAGTCGGGCTGTAATAGTATCATATGTATGCGTAGCCCTGCACTCCGCAGAAAGGCATGCCGAACTACTTAGTGTTTATCAGTTCCCTATCTATGGGTAAGCTAGGCAAGTTGCTCTTCTTATCTTACCAAGCCCATGTTTCTGGAGCTGAAGGTCACAAATTCCAAAAAGCAAGATCATAACATGGTGCGAGCCTGCATTTGCGTCTGTGGCCTCTTACTAATGGCATCTCATGTTTAAACTGAATTCCTGTCAGCGTATATATGCTGCCTTGAAGTGAAAAACATCTCCAGCTCACAGAGAAAAGATATATACAATGACTAAAGAATTATATGGTTACCTGCTGCTTCCCAGTTCCTGTGCTTTCCACCTTTTCTGTACCAGTTACATCATAGCAAGGGAGAAAGGTCCATTTAACAACTGTCATATATGACATTTATTATGGACTGCAGCTGTTGACAGTTATGCAATTGGGATGAAACGCACCCCCATAAAAAGCACTAGGATGAGGCCTGTGCCACCACACTGAGTCTGTCTAAATCCTCAAAATAAACTCAGGTAGAGCATGCAGCAACTAGGAGTCTAAGATGATGACTGACCTGAGACATAGCAGTTAATATTCTTTAATATTTTTAATGTATGATCCATCTACTCCAAGCAATTTCACTTCCCCATCTCTGGTGCTGCCTAGGCACTTTGACTAGGAAAGAGCAAACACAGCACGCTTCTCATTTTGCTGTTTTTCTCAAAGAAACTTAAGCAACTGTATTTTTAAAATGCTGAGTTACAGCTTATTTAGACCAAATACTAACTTTGCACCTTCATATGGTCTCTTATTTAAATTTATTCTTTGGCTTTATGCAGTTTTGAACATGCCATGCACTTTCCTCCCTCAGTTTAGTGCAATGCAAAATCATTTAAATTCCCACCAGCTTCAGCAAATTGCAGGGTATTTCTTTTTATATGCTGAGATTTTGGCAAGGGCTTTGTGGGAACAGCAGTACAGATGTATGGTTGCGTAAGAGCAGATTTATAGTCGTACATGAACTTTTTAGTTTTTTAACCTCATAATCCTAATGTCTCCTTGCATTTGGGCTTTTCACAGTGTGTTAAGCAGAATAAATACGTATATTTGTAAGCGCATCTCTTTGAGTTGCTTTTGCAAATACAAAGATGGCACAAGTTATCATCTGCCAGGAGTACAGCTGGGCCTGTGTACATGCTGTTTGTTAAACACATATTCAGTGCCCCAGTCCTGCAAGGCACAGCGTGCTCCCCTAAAATAGCTCACCTTATACCAGGTCGAAGTCTGCCTGTCTAGAGAAGTGTGACAGAGCAGTGTGTATCTGGGTGCTAGAGTAAATCTTTCATTAGGTTTGGAAAGGTCAAGCACTAGATTCAGTAACAGTCTTAAAGTGAACTAAGCTGACCAGTAGCACTAGGTCTTATTTACACGTTGGCTGAGGTTTTCCCTAAAACCTTGCTATTCTGAGCATTTCAGAATCAGAGGCCATTTTGTTGTTGATTACTGTTTGCATGCCTGTGGCAACAAGGAGCGACTCTACTGAGCTGGACAAACGCAAGCAATGTGAGAGCAGACAAAGGAAAACTTGGCAGTTGCTTATAGCGAGAGGCTGATCTGGATGCAAAATAGGCATAGTTTTATAGCATATTTTCTCTCTACCAGATCTCTATAACACCATAACAAGCACTGCTGTCATACTAAATTCCTGTTGGGAGTCAGAAAGGAGTTGAAGCAGAAGAGCGTCAGACACGCTTCCCCGGTCCTGTGTCTGCCAGCAGTACAAGTCCCCAGACTCTGCTCCACTGCACTTTATCCTAACATCCCTTCTGTCTCCCTGGGAGGAAAGAAATTGACTTTAATGCCTGAGAAGTCCTGGAGTTAAAGCTCCGCAAAAGGCAGAAAGACACTCTCTGCATCAACAAATTTACTATCCAAGGCAAAAAAAACCCCAAGGGCAATACAGACACTGCACTCTCCTTCAGCTTACAGGTCTATTTAATTTTCCCCATGCTTATTTTTCATTTTTGGATTTTACCTCGCCTTTGCTTGACTAATAACATCATCCACCTGTCCTATAGCAAATACATCTTCCTTACGTGCCTACAGTGTGGTTTTGTGAGTGGTGCATCTAGGTTGCTACAGAACAAACTTACAGTAAAAGCATTATTGCCCATTAATATCAATAGACTCTTAAATCAGTTAAATCAGTTTCTTTCATGCTTCCACGCTCTGTTTTTATTACATATTTAAGTCACTGTGTTCTTATTGAGATTACAGGATGTTGCAACAGATGGAAACAAGCCATTGCAGCAACTTTGACCTTACTAGTCAGGAATATTTCACGTTTCATAAACCTGTTTTATGGGAACCTGTAATTATACATTTGTAAGAAAATATGAACTCTCTACAGTTTTTACACTTTTCAATTTTCAACCAGGAAATTTTAGTGTAGAAGACAGATAATTTTCAAGGGGAAGAAATGTGCTATATTCAACCAAGATACAGTGTTACGCTGAAAGAGATTAACTATATACACGGAACAGAACAACCTCTTCTTGCAAGTGAAACCTTTATTGAACAAACTATGATAGTGCAAATCTTGTCATTTTCCTGTTAACAGCCTGATTCCTCCACAGAGATGGAGATGTATAATTACTGACAGACATGAAAGTGAACAAGGTCATAAAATACAGCTGAGGTTATGATATTTCTCACCTTATCATTCAAAGTGATTTCAATTCACTTTTAACCTTTGGTTAGGTCCTAGATAGGTATTTACCAAGCCTGCACATGTGCGTAACAAATTAGAGTTTAACTTATTAGCACTATTACCCTATTTGCCTTTCTTCAATTAGGTGCGTTGAGCACTTCTCAAATGGGATTAAGCACCTCTTTTTTCACTACTGTAAACTCACAAATGGCTGTGCTGGAAAGAGGAAAAAGGAACCACTGCACGTGAGGAGGCACCATTGTCTTGCAGCACACCGAGAAGGGACTCTACCAGTGCTGGGAAAGTCACATCCATGCTGATCACTTCCTGGAAGAGTCTTGGTACTGTGGAGCAAAAGTTGTGGGCTCACTGCCACAAATGAAGGGAAAAAACCCAAACAACCAACAGTAGAATTTTCATATTCTCTTGACGTTTGTAGCAGTCTAAAAGTTTGAAATCTTGAAGGGTTATTTTGTGTTCCCTGCCCTCGCTCACTACTCATGCTGTTTGCAGAAAGACGTCTGGCTTCCTATCTTTTTGATCACAATGCTTGATTATTTCTAACTTGCTGTCTGTGGGAGGCCAGGGATTAGCACAGCATTTAAAGCTGCAAACTCAGGTCTTCCTGCTATGTGACTGAGATATTGCATACTAGATGACTGTGGTATTATGTACTTTTAGTAACAGACATGTTATGCTCACAGAAAGCTCACAACAGGTTAAAACACGAGGGGCAGGACAGCTTTCAGAGAGCAAGTTGACTGTACACGGGTAATTGATTGGGACAACAGGATGACAACAGATTGGTCTTCATCCTTCATCTTTGTACACCTGGCTCCAGCTCCAGTGACTCCTTCTTTCAGTTCCACTGTCCCCCTGCCCCCCAGCAGCTCACACCACCTTCTTCCCACAGCGAGAAGTTGTGTTAAGAAGAGTGAAACTTCCCTCTTCCTCTCCAGAAGGGAATGAGCTGAGGTGCTGCATTTATTTCACACCCTCGGCAAGGCACAGCCTCTTGACAGGGCTGTGAGCACCCTGTCACACACCCTTCTCCAACACTCAGTGCTGGAATCCTGTAGCTAATCAAGTAAGCAACAGTTTTACTTCTTACCCTGCTGCTTGACCTCAACATTGTGGACAATGTGATGGCTTGATCAGTGAATGGGGGGGTTGTTTTCCTCAGCCTCTCCCTTGGGTTTCAGTCCCTTCAATGAGGTGGGAAAAGTTCTTCGCCAGGGAAGAGAGATGAAGTCTCTTCTTATACGCAGCAATCGCAGAACTTAGTGATCATCCAGTTCCAAGAGCCCTACCACTAGGTTACGTTGCTCAAAGCCTCATTCAGCTTGGCCTCGAACACCTCCAGGGATGAGCCATCCATGACTTCTCTGGGCAAATTGTTCCAGTGCTTCACCACCCTTAGAGTAGAAAATTTCTTCCTATTACCTAATCTATATTTCCCCTCTTTCAATATTTCTCAGCCTCCTGAATCTTTACATTGAGCCTTCCCAGCTACCCATCCTCCTCTGGCCATGCAGTCCAGCTTTCCTACTAAACCGGAGGTTGTTCTTTCTGAGCATGAAGACAGCCTAAGTAATTTTTGTCCTTACCTGTGGGAAGGCAAAACTTGTGTTTCCCTACGTTACTGAAAAGCCCTGCGCTGACTCTGTAGAGAAAACACACACATTAGAAATTAGCAAATTAGAAGGAATTAGCAAATGAGAAGGAAATTAGAAAATTAACACAATAGAAATGTTAAGAAGCAATAAGCATAACAGGGAGGATTTTTTTCAGCAATGCACTCAATGAAGAAAACAGTCAGTGTTTTGCCAGACAACTGGATACATTGTGAATTTTGTTGTGAAGTGAAACCCTGGGCAGAGAGCAACGCTGGTCTTAAATCTTAATGTTCAGTACACCATACTGCATACGGCATTGTGGGTCAGATGTTCTCCTTCTGGAGACGCTAATGTGTCAAAAAGACCTATTTCTTCCATGTCTCTTTCTTCCTAAAGTATGAGGCAGCAGCACATTGGAGGAAATGTGATTACGCCAAATAAGTAATTCAGTAATGTCAAGCCACATTATCTGCTTTTATTTGTTGGCTGTCTCTGCTAGCAGTGTAGAACCTGGCATAGAAAGGGCTGACTTGCTGTGAACCTGGCTAAAAACACTGGTTACCCACAGGCCAGTCTTGAGCTGCTGGTTTGCACTATTTTGAACAGGTTTCAGCAGCCTCCCAGCTCTTCCCCCATGTTGAGGAGGGGAGTTAACCACAGGTTGCCCCATGTTTTTCTGTTTGCATCCTTCTCCCTTCTCTCCATGAGCATAGAACACTGATTTCTTCAACATAAAAAGCAAATACTGCCAATACACCCAGCTCATAGTGGAGCAGCAGTGCCCAGAAGAAGATTTCAAGCAATCTGAAAACACTGGGAAGAAGAAATATTAACAAAATGCCTTCTTCCTATAGTATTTGCATAATCTACTGAATGACAGGAATGCCTCTGCCTGTTTGTCTGCCTGCAACTGTTACTGTTCTGGAACAGATTTCAGCATGCAGCAAAGCAAGCGACCAACTCAATATTATGCCATTATTCCTACACCATAAAAATTAATCTAGAAAAAAATAAATAATTCATTCCTGAAATACCAAATCCTTTACTAAAGGCTTACATTTCAAAACCCACAAAGAGCTGCCTGCCCATGAATGCTGACAGTAGACATGGACAAGTAGCAAATGAGTACAAGATTGATACTCAATAAAAACAAAGATGACAGTAGACCCTTTAAAATGTGGTGTAATAGTCTCCAGTAGAGGGAGACAAATCAACAAGCAGAGAATATTTATTCTGGGGTCAAAGGTAGCACTTTTCACCTGATCATGAGTTTCCTGTGTTTTTGCAAACTGTGGCTTGCTAGTGAATTTTTCATGGTGATTATTCATGTATCAGTATTGGAGTTTTGTGGCTAATCAAGCAACCAAAAGTTTTGTTATATTTCTTACCATCTTAGACAAGGTGATGGTTTTACCAGTAAGCTGGGATATTACCATCAAGGAGGCAATGGGAGGTGGAGGAACAGAGATAGGAAAGGATATATGGCAATTTTCAGAAAACTTATTTTTTTGTTTTTAAATACAAGCACAACAGTCTATCTACTGACTTGAAATTTAGAAATATTCTTCCCATGCTTTGATTTTTTTTTTTAAATTAAAATATTTGTTTGTGCCTGGAAGAAGCAAGGGATGCGTGGCATTTATTACATGACTAAGGATCTGTAGGTGGGACAAAGCCTCTGAACACTCCGGCTCCACTGAGAAATGTCAAAAAGGCATCATCTCATGGCAAGGAGAGGAAGGAAAGAATTTGTACCATACTGACTTCCACTGAGATCTTTAGATTTCATCTGAATAGCGCCCTATTGGCAAGAATGAGTCTATACCTGTCTCAGACTTTTCTCTCCACAGTCCCTACCTCTGATTGTCTCCCAGAAGTACTGGAACTAATACAAGAGAAAAAAAACAACCTCCCTAAACTGCGAACTTGATCACTGACACTACTTGTAATATCATATGCAGTTGTCCCTTTAACACCCTTTTTTTCTGGACCTGGCCTGAGATATCCTAAAAAAAGCAGCTGGGACTCTGTTGTCCTCCTGCCGTCCTGCCTATCTCACACGTTTCTATGTTGTCTCAGACACTGAGTGACCTTGAGGCCAGGTGTTTCTCTCTTCCTGACAAGTGGCACAGCATGTTCTCTAACCTGCCAGCTCCATGCTGATTTTTTTTTTTTCTTTCTGGTTTGAGAAGTACAGTCACATTTGAGAGATGTAACTGAAACTCAGGCAATATCTTCTGTTCCACTCATTTAGCTGAGACAGTCTGCTTTACTCCACTACAGTGCACTCCTGATGAGATAATAATTCTTGCCAGAAAAGATCAGGTTGAGCCTGAAAGAATTCAGATCTACAAAAAAGATTCTTTTTATGCAGTCAGAGAGCAGTATGAAAAGTCTTAAAATAAAACAAAATAAAATACTGAAAAAAATCCATGTTCTCCTGCTGGGACAAGCAGAAAAGAAATACACCTTCCTGCTTCTTATTTCAGGGTTCTTAAATGCTATAGTAATCTTAGATATTGTGGTGGAGACTGATAAAATTACAATGATGGTAGAAACACATTTCAATCTCCTTAGCTTCAGGCTCTGGAAGTTTCAAGTCCGAAGCACAAAAGGTTTTATAAATAAATACAGAAAGACTGTATCTGCTCTGCCTGGACAAGAGTTTTCTGGCTTCAGTGCAAAGTGTTTGACTCTGTCTCTCAGACCTTTTAAACTAATGTGTAAATCCATTAGACCTCCTATCCCTGCTATCAATATGGGCTGAGGATTTTCAAAATTCTCAGATCCACTCAATTGAAATACAAGAATAAAATTCCATTCAGGACCAGCATTCACCTCGGAGAATATGGTTGCTTTTCTCACTCACATGCTAAGATTTCATCTCACCTAACTTCATATGTCATGAGCATGGCTGCCTACCTCTGAACAAGTTGTGTAGACTCTTGTTTATTGCCAATGGAGATAAACAAGCATTTCAAGAACACAACTCACCTAATCAATTTAGGCATCTGCCTTGGGAAGAGATTAAATATGTCCTAGTTGCCTATATCTTCCTATAAAGGAATATGCAAACCACTACCTTGTAGGTGACTACAGTGAGGTGAACCCTAGACTAGATGACTCGTACTCCTCCTTGCAGGCAAGTGTCAGGACTATCTCTTGAAAGTGCCTTTGCTCCAGCAGAACACGTTAATATTATGGAAGGGTTGTGTTTCTTATTCTTCCAGTTTAAGCAGGATATCTAGTTGACGTAACTTATTTTTGTACTTGCTTTGTAAGCTGAATTACTGAAATTGTTGTATTGCAGGAAAAAGCTCTCTAACCAAAATATACTGTGATACAAGCTAGCTTTTTTTATGCTGTAACAGAAACCACCAGCCTGCAATGTCCCCATATGTGCTACCTTTTAAGCCTTTGTGTTCTCCCCTGGTATTCTACATTGCAATAAATGTATCCTTTTGGAGGTGTTCAATAGATCTTGTGTTTTTAGAGGATTCAACCAAGCAGTTTGGGTGATGCTTTCTTGGCTATGGGTAGCATTGGAGTAACAGTCTTTTATGTGATCATGCATTTTTTTTTCCCTGAAAACATTGTCATGTCTGTAGTAACTGTCATTTCTATTACCAGACCAAACCAAATGTGTCTGAACTATTAGGTTTCCATTGTGCTGAACTTGAAAAATGCTTCCTCTGACAGAAAAAGTCCACACATTTTCAGTACAGGAGGACAGGTGCAAAGGTATTGCCCTTATGGAGGGAAAATCTTGCTGATTAACTTTTGAACAGCATAGACCTAAGGAAGTTTACGCATGGTTGGCCAACCAGCCAGCCTGCTCCTTCTTCTTTGCCTAGTCTAGAAAGAAAAGGGAAATTCCCTTGCACAATGTAAGGTAGTCAACTGATCCCTTGGCAAAAAAACAGAGGACAAACATTTACCAGTGAATTTCCATGCCAGAAGTGGAAAGGAGAGTTTTCCACAAAAGTCACAAAGGAACTGAAAACTGGTCCTTTTTTTGTTCAAGTTCTTCAGTATTCCCTTGCCTTTATTTGCCTACATCAATATTAAAAGGAATAATAGGGAAAAAAAATGCAACAAGAAGTAGCTTAAGAACCAGTAAACAACCCTGAAGTGTGTGGACATACAGTCATCTCATTTGATTATATCTGGTTTGTATAAACTCTCTCAACCTCTTTGCCAAATAATCTAAATAACTACAGTCAAAAAGAAACAGTAGATAACATCATCCACAAACTGACCAAAATAACTCTGTAGATTCAATTTACTTGAGAATAATGATTTCAAAAGAGAAAATATCTGAGGTGAAAACAGATGTCTAAATGCAGGTGTCTTCAAGCTTAAAGGAGTCTGTCCTTTTGTGCTGATAGGTTTTCATACTGTAAGTAGAATACAGTATGTATTCTGTAAGTCAGGAGCTGTAGTCAGCAGTGTCTTATTATACCAGTCCAGAATATCTAAGCTATTTGCACGAGAAATTAGCATCATTTATATTTTTAAAAACAAACCCATATGAATTTAAACTCCTCTTGTATCAACTCCTGTTTCCTTTGTCAAGGCAGCTTGGCAGGCAAACCAGAGGCAAATGGATTTCCACAAGACCTAATTTATCTGGCGAGATATATAAATAGTCTACTCCAAAATTTTGGAGAACCCATTTAGAACACTTTGGAACACACTTCTGAAAGAATGCAAGGTCAATGGAGGAATCAAGGCCATTTGCATGTGGTTGTGGAAGGAAGGTGGTAACTGAGATGGAACCACCATCAGAGGAGCCTGAACTTCAGATCAGTGAGCTGGAAGGTGGCACAAGCACCATTACTGTGCATGTAGTCATCACATTGCAGGGTATGGTGTCACCTTGACAGTCTAAGTGCATTTTAGTGAGTGGTTTTTGCTCTATGTAGTTGGTCATGGTATCCAACCATGAAATGGGTACTGTTTAGGGACGCGATGGATATGAGGGATTCAAAAATGGCAACACATGCAATGGTGCAGTAGGTGGATCTGAAGCAAGGGAACCTGTTTGAAAAAAGAGGTGGCAATTCCCCATAAACACTGACAGTTCGCAAAGCAAAAGAGCAAGATTCATCCTAGTGAATGCAATAGTGAGTGCAATGAGACCTCTGCAGCTTTTAGGCTTATCGCCGATAAACTGGCAAGGCAAAGAAAATCCTTTTTCCTCATGGACTGGCCTTGTACAGAAACACAAAAGACCTCCACAGTGCAATTAATCGAGCTCAAAGAACCTTTATCCTCTGGGCTTCCTGAGTAGCCGCACGCTTGTACAGAAATAACCTGTGGGGAAAAAGTGTGGAGAGAGGGTGACCGTGACGTAGGGGTACAGCAATCCCACAAGGAGAGAACTCCCGGGGGGTATTCAGTGCTTCCAAATATAAGCCATATTGCAGGGGAATTTAAAACTTGAGCGTGCTTAATGTTGTTTAAACTTTCAGAACAAAATCATAGCAGGCAAACTAGCTGAAACATTCATTCTCAACAGAGGTATTTGTGACTTTTATATTAATTTCAGGAAATTATGCCTTAGCCTATTTTAACTTGGTGAAAGGATTTTTCCACATGGAGAAACTGGCTGGTGTATTTATTTCAGTTGTGCCCACTAACCTCTCTTCACAGACACTTTTACAGCTGTAAATATGCAGGTGTTAAGAATGAGAACTAAATCTTGTGCTATTTACGCATTTCATTAGGGTTCTTAATTGCTTGGCTTTCTGCTAATGCAGGGTATCTAAATTGTGAACTGTAGAGCATTGCTGGTTATGCATAGAAATTCATAATAAAATTCTTGCGTTTGCTGGCTGTTCACTTACTTGGGAAGAGGGGCAGCCCTCTGTTGAGGTGATTAGTAAAAGCACTGGTGGAACCGTGAATGGGTAATTCAAACAGCTAAGAGCAGAAAAGTAAATCTACCACCATGACATGAAAGGGAGCAGTCCATCAGACAACATCTTACGTGGTCATTTGGAAATCTTTCTTTAATATATTATATTTTCATAAAGTCAACAATCTAACAAAACACTTTTATGTCCATTATTGGGACATAAGGCTCAACAACATGGTGATTGGGCTCAACAACAAGGTATGGTCTGAATTGCAGTTTTTATTACTTGTTGTATATTGCTGTTCTTTATGTCATCTCCTTTCCCTCAACCTATGATTTATCATTATATGGCAGGGATGGAACCCAAACACAGAATTTGTCTCTGGATAGCTATTTTCAAGAAAATAAATTGACAAACAAATGTATGACAAATATAGGAAAACTCATGTGGGACTCTGGGGTAACGCTGGTTTCAGTGTGCTTTAAATTACAAATGTAATGTTTGGAAATTTGACCTCGGGGATAATTTTGTGCCTTTAGACTAGATAACTTCTTTGGTTTGTGCCTCCATAGCGCCTACTTAAGCCAAAAGACTCCGGAGTTCTTTGATTAGCCCTCAAGTAATGGGTTAATTAATGGAATTTAGATGAACCACTGGATTATGCTACAACACTCTAATGCCAATGGCATTTTTAGGAAGTTCACACTGATTCTACATATTTTTGCTCTGATGACACTGAATTGTCTCCAGGTTTCTAAAGGAAACTGGAAAATGTTGTGGTCTTATCTGACACTTGGATAATCTCAAATGCTGAGATTCTTGAACAACAGCATTAGCGGTTTAAACAGAAGAGTTATACTAAAACTCACCTTGAAATCTAAACCTCACATCACAATTTGAATTCATGCTTACTAACTGCATACTTTAAATCACTTTTTCACTCTTTGTAGTAGCCCCACTGAGGCTGCTGAAATTACGATGTGTTGAGGAGTAAGTGAGGATGATCTGAATGCTGGGATTTGTGTATTTTTAGCATTGATAAAGGGCTACATTCACTGGTTTTCTATTTTTGAAATGTTTTGTCAATACATTTTGTTCTTTGATGATCTTTCTTTTAGTGCTTAATAGTACTTTAACTGTCATAATGCTTCAAGAATTAACGAAAAAAAATTTATGGTGAAATTGATTCACTGATTCTAATGCCTCTAAGCTCTCACCTTCACTTTTCCTGTTATTTCCAAACATGTCCCTGTTAAAACACTACAACAGCTGCTCTGTAATTTTTTTATTGGAATATACCTGGGTGAATCGCAGCAACGCAGTGTTCCCTTCAACACCAGCACACTAGGGGGACTATTTCTCTTCGGTGGAAGAGCACTGATGCTAACCACCACCACGATGGTTTCACGCCAGGTGTCTGTAGTTAAGTAAGTTATATGTATATATTATATATGTATATGCATATGTACACATATATAATATATGCAGTAAATACATACATAATCTATGCAATAGATATATATCTATATATATGTGTATAATATTTATTTGGAGATATTTTCTGGCATAATGGAAGAGATGGAGAGCTCCAGCAGCAGATATGTAAAAGGAGTTTGGTCTTTCCCTTTCAATTGGATGTTGTTTAGGATTGTCCATCTCCTTCTCCTTTTCTTTTTTTTTTTTTTTTTCCTCTTGTTTGGGTTTTTTGGTGGCAAGACAGACCAGAAAGCCCTGCCCCAATGGGCTCACCAGCCACCCCTCAGCCAGGAGGGAAAGAGGGGGTGAGAAGAGGCACCTGCCAGTGAGGACAGCAGCAATGTCCCAGCTGAGGGACATACTGGGTACCAGTGGTGGTGTCCCAGCTGAGGGACATCCTGAGTACTATCAGCAGTGTCACAGCTGAGGGACGTCTCATGTGCCAGCAGTGATGTCCCAGCTGGGAGATATCCTGGGTGCCAGCAGTGGTGTCCCAGCTGAGGGGCATTCCATGGAAGTGTCACTGGGTCCAGCCTCACAGCCCACCAGCATGCTGCTTAATTGTATCAGAAACACCACAGGTCCATAAACAGGAACTCAAAACTTGATTATTGCTTATTAATTTTGTGGGTTTTCAGTAGGGCATGGTGCTGTGGAGCGGAGGGGTTCAGGGTGGGGTCTGCAGCAGTGGGTGGATCCACGCTGGTGGTTCCAAGGGAAATGAACCCTTCCTAGCTGTTCCAGAGCAGCCCCTCATGGCATCTTCTTACATGGGGGGTAAGAAGAACCGGGGTGGTCATTGCCAAAGCAGCTTCGGGAAGGACCACCTGGCACTTTGCCTTGTGGCCAGTAGATTGTGGGAAGTGATTTTGCCCTTCTGCTTCACTCTTGTGAGACACCACCTGGAGTACTGTGTCCAGTTCTGGAATTCCTGACATAAGAAGGATGTGGAACTGTTGGACCAGGTCTGAAGAAGGACTACAAAGATGATCAGAGGAATGGAGCACTTCTGCTACGGGGACAGGCCAAGAGAGTTGGGGTTGTTCAGCCTGGAGAACAGGCTGAGACCTTAGAACAGCTTCCAGTACCTGAAGGGGCTACAGGAAAGCTGGGAAGGGACTGTTTACAAGGGCTCGTAATGACAGGATGAGGGGGAATGGCTTTAAATTGGAGGGGGGGAAGATTTGGATTAGACATAGGGAAAAGTTCCTTCGTGATGAGGGTGGTGAGGCAGAGGTTGCCCAGGGAAGCTGTGGCTGCCCCATCCCTGGAGGTGTTCAAGGACAGGTCGGATGGGGCCTTGAGCAGCCTGATCTAGTGGGAGGTGTCCCTGCTCATGGCAGGGAGATTGGAACTGGATGGGTTTAAGTTCTCTTCCACCCCAAACTATCCCACAATTCTATCATTTCACCTTGCCGTGCTAACACTCCAATTCTTCAATGCCATTCTTTTTTTTAAACCTCCTGCCAGATCAGGTTGGTTAAAGCCCCATCCAACTTCTCCTTGAGCACCTCCAGGGATGGGGCAGCCACAGCTTCTCTGGGCAACCTCTGCCAGCACCTCACTGCCCTCATCATGGAGAAACCCCTCCCTTATGTCTACAGAATTGTAGAAATCAGAGAATTAGAGACTCATAGAATCACCAGGTTGGAAGAGACACACAGGATCATCGAGTCCAACCATTCCTATCAAACACTAAACCATGTCCCTCAGCACCTTGTCCACCCGTCCCTTAAACACCTCCAGGAAAGGTGAATCAACCACCTCCCTGGGCAGCCAGTTCCAGTGCCTAACAACACTTTCTGTGAAGAATTTTTTCCTTATGTCGAGTCTGAACCTCCCCTGGTGGAGCTTGAGGCCATTCCCTCTTGTCCTGTCCCCTGTCACTTGGGAGAAGAGCCCAGCTCCCTCCTCTCTACAACCTCCCTTCAGGTAGTTATAGAGAGCAATGAGGTCTCCCCTCAGCCTCCTCCTCTCCAGGCTAAACACCCCCAGCTCTCTCAGCCGTTCCTCCCAGGGCCTGTTCTCCAGCTCCCTCGGCAGCCACGTCCCCGACAGCCCCATCCACTCCTCGGGTCTCTCTCCATCCCTCTCTCCGCTTTTCTTTTTCTCCCCTTCCCACCCCCGCCGGCCGCGCCGCCGCAGTCCCCGCCGACTACAGCTCCCAGGATCCCTTTGGGAGCCTCCGTTCCCTCCCCTCTCCTCTCCCCTCCCGGCCCTTGTTGTTTGAAAAAGGAGTTTCGGGGGGAGCCGGCGCCGCGGCTGGGGAGAAAAGTGGGTTGGCGGCGTTGGGAAGAAGGGGGCGATGCCGGGATAAGCCCTCCCCACGCTCGCCGGGAGGGAAAGAACCTGTTCCCGAGCCGCGGGGCGAGCCCCAGCCGCGGCCGCTTCGCCCCGATCCCCGGAGGAGAAAGGAGGCAGGAGCGCCGTGCGGGATCATCCCCTCCTCCCGGTGCAAAGGGGAGGAGGAAAAAGGAAGGAGCGATCCCGGCCAGGGTCCCGAGGCGGGGCGGCGGCTGGATCCTGCCCTGGGACCGAAGTTGGAGCGGGGCGGCGGCTGCTGCTGCCCCCGTCGCCTCTCTCGCTGCCGATGTGCGTGTGACTCGCTCGGAGGAGGAAAAAAAAAAAAAAAAACAAAAAAAACCACCAACAAACCCAAACAAAAAACCCCCAAAACAAACAAAAAGAAGGTTGTTGGTGGTGGGGGGGGGGGCAACCTCAGCCCCGCTGGTTTGTCGCTGCGCTTTGAGCCCGCTGCCCCGTCCCCTGCGAGGCCGGAGCGGAGCCGCCGGAGGAAGGAGAAGGAGAAGGCTGAGGCTCGCCCCGGCGGGCAGGCGGCCCGGCCATGAGCGGCGGGGAGGTGGTGTGCTCGGGCTGGCTCCGAAAGTCCCCCCCGGAGAAGAAGCTGAAACGCTACGTGAGTGCCCTCCCCTCCCCTCCTGCTGGGGCTCCCCTTCTTCTTGCCCCGTTTCTCCCCCCCCCCCCTTCTCCCCCTACCCTGCTCCCCTCCTTCCTTCCCCACTTTTCTCCTGTTGGGGCTCCCCTGCTTCCTTCCCTGCTTCTCTCCCACCCTGCTCCCTTCCTTCCTTCCCCGCCTCTCTCCCGCCGAGGCTCCTCGCTCCCCTTCTTCTCTCCTGTTGGGGCTCCCCTTCTTTCCTCGCTTCTCTCCCACCGTGCTCTCCACCGCCCTTCCCCGAGTCTGTCCTGTTGGGGCTCCCCTTTCCCCGCTTCTCTCCCATCGTGCTCCCCTCCTTCTTTCTCTGCTTCTCCCCTGTTGGGGCTCCCCTCCTTTCACCACTTCTCCCCCACCGTGCTCCCTTCTTTCCTTCCTTCCTTCCTTCCCCACTTTTCTTCTGTTGGGACTCCCCTTATTTCCCTGCTCCTCTCTTGTTGGGGCTCCCCTTTTTCTTTCTCCGTTTCTTCCCTATAGGGGCTCCCCTTTATCTTTCTCTGTTTCTTCCCTATAGGGGCTCCCCTTTATCTTTCTCCGTTTCTTCCCTATTGGGGGCTCCCCTTCTTATTTCCCCGCTTCTCCACTATTTGGGCTCCCCTTCTTCTTACTCTGCTTCTCCCCTATTGGTGTTCCCATTCTTCTTTCTTTGCTTCTCCCCTATTGGGGTTCCCCTTCTTATTTCCCCGCTTCTCCACTATTGGGGCTCCCCTTCTTCTTTCTCCATTTCTCCCCTACTTGGGCTCCTCTTCTTCTTAACTCTGCTTCTCCCCTATTGGTATTCCCATTCTTCTTTCTTTGCTTCTCCCCTACTGGGGTTCCCCTTCTTATTTTCCCACTTCTCCACTATTGGGGCTCCCCTTCTTCTTTCTCCATTTCTCCCCTATTTGGGCTCCCCTTCTTCTTACTCTGCCTCTCCCCTGTTGGTGTTCCCATTCTTCTTTTTTTGCTTCTCCCCTGTTGGGGTTCCCCTTCTTCTTCCTCTGCTTCTCTCCTACTGGGGCTCCCCTTCTTTTTTCTCCCGTATTGAGGCTCGCTTTCTTTTTTTCCCCTTTTAGGGCTCCCGTCTTTCCTTCCCCGTTTCTCTCCTAATCGGGGCTTCCCTGTCCCCTCCTCTCTTCTGTTGGGTCTCCCCTTCTTCTTTTCCCACTTCCCTCCTGTTGGGGCTCCCTCCTTCCTTCCTTCCTTCTTTTCTTCCTCGGTCCCTCCCGTTGCCGCCGCGTCCCCGTTTCTGCCGGGATGCCCCGAGGCTCTTCCCGACTCTTTTGTTTTCCCGTTTGTTTTTTTTTTTGTTTGTTTTTTTTTTTTCTCCTCCCCCCTTAAAAGAAAAAAAGAAGGGGGGTTGGGGGGGTTAGCCAAGCGGTCAGATGTTTCTGCTTTGCTTTTATCGCTCTCCCGAGCGAGTCGGGAGAGGGGCGGAGTTCTTTTTTTTTTTTTTTTTTCTTTTTTTTTTTTTCCGTCTTCCCTTTGGATCCGGGCTCGGTGTCTCTGGATTTTTAAATGTAAACACTCCCCGTCCCGGTGCCGCTGCCCGCGGGGAGAGCCCCGGGATTGGCAGCTGTGGGCTGGGGATGCCCCTTCCAGCTGGGATGGGGGGAGCTTTGCCCTTGAGAACGGAGCCCTTTCCACTGGCTGGAAGGGGCGGCTGGTGGAGGGTGTTGCAAGAAAAAAAAAAAAGTGCTTTCTTTTTTTTTATTATTACTTATTTATTTTGTTGCTGCGACTTTATAGCCGAGGAGGAGCGGTGGGAGCAGAGGCTGTAGCGGAGCTGGCACTGGAGTTCACGGGGGAAAATGGAGCGCGTTTGCTGAGAGGGCAGATTTCGGGACAGGGCAGCGGAGACGCTGTCAAGTCACGTAGGAGGGTTGGGTGATGCCAGGAGTCATCCCTGCTCGGCCCTTTCCCATTGGCACCCGGGTTGCTTCGCGGCATCTTGTGTAGTTGGTACGAATGTTGGGCCTTTTATTTATCTTTTTCGTCTTTATTTAGCCAGTCAGGTGATATTTAAATAAAAATGGCCTTTGCAGTTATCAATGTTGTGTTTTGGTGTTGGTTTTTTTGGAGCCACTAAACCTTCCGTTTCACTTGAGAATCATGGAATTGTTTGAGTTGGAAGGGACCTTAAAGATCTTAGAATCGTTTAGGTTGGAAGGGACCTTAACGATCATAGAATTGTTTGAGTTGGAAAGGACCTTAAAGATCATCTAGTTCCAACCCCCTTGCCATGGGCAGGGACACCTCCCACCAGCCCAGGCTGCCCCAGGCCTCATCCAACCTGGCCTTGAACACCTCCAGGGATGGGGCAGCCATGTCTTCCCTGGGCAACCTGTGCCAGGGCTTCACCACCCTTATCATGAAGAAATTCCTCCCTGTGCCTAATCTAAATCTCCCTACCCCAGTTTAAAGCCATTCCCCCTCACCCTATCACTACAAGCCTTTGTAGACAGTCCCTCCCCAGCTTTCCTGCAGCCCCTTTAGGTTTTGACAGGTCACTATCCATGAAAGTGTGTATTAACGTGACTGTGTTATTTTCATCTGTTAGCAATTAACAGCCGCTCTTTAAAAACTGTTGTCGTTATGGTCAATTTTTTAAATGCCAGGAAATTGTGAAATGAGGCTCTATAAATTAAAAAATATTTGGGATAGCCCCTTCTCCAGTTCCCAATGGTAAAAATCCTGTTTATACAAGGGACACAGGATCAGACTTGCAAAGAGAATGTCCTGCTGGGTCATGGCAGGGCTGAGCTTCCCTGCTGGATTGAACACAGGCTGTATTTTTGGCCCATCCTCAATCTGTATGCATATGTTGACAGGATGTGTAGGAATTAAGAGTAATATTAATGTTTTCAAAGTTCGAATAAATTTCCCACTCAAGGTCTAAATATATACAGTTATCCTGTCTGTTGATGGGATAGAGTTACAAGCAAGGGTTTGCCCTCCTAAAATGAATTGGTCCTTAAATACACTTATTTTTTTTCTCCATTTAACTGCCCTTTCATGCCTATTTATAGCTCCACTTCCATACTGGCATGACATCAGAACCTTTGAGAAGAAAACTAACTACAGTGTTAGTCAAGTGATTCCCTGTCCTAATGAATCAATTTCTTAATTTTTACCTGAAAGGAGGATCTCCTTTTTTCAGGAGGTATCAGAGTGATATTACTGTGGGTTTATACGAGCACAACTTGGTTTTGGCATCTGTGTGCATCGCAGGCCGTAAGGTCATAAGTTTAAATCTTGCACGTTGTCTTAGATGCTTGTATAAAAGAAAGGTGCCGTTTAAAGAACTTTAAATCCCTCCTGCTTGTCTGCAGTGCTTGATCAGTTGTAGGCTAAAGGTTCACGCTCACTTCAAAGACCTAAAAGTGACCTTGATATTGTGATTGCCGTCTTCGAGCAAACAAAAAGTTGATGTACTTAAGACGATGAACTTTAACTGAGTGAACTGATTGAAGTGTTGGCGTATGCTCTCTACGCTTAGGAGAAGGCACAGAAGAGCTGTACTTCTCAAATCTGTATTTTATACTGGTGATATTTCAAGAGGCTGTACCAGACGAAAAGATGGGAAAGTGATTTCAATAGGAAACTGCTTTTGTGGGACACATACTTTTCACATATATATATGTGGAAAATTGTAACTTTATGCTCTATTAGTTTTTGCATGGAAGTGTTGGGGCAAATCCAGGTTACCATCTGGGCAGGGAGATTAAAAGTCTGAAATTGTAGTTAAATATGGTTTCAGTTCTTCAGAAGGGTGAAAAGAAGAACTTTGAAGCTAGTACACAGACATATGTTTCACAGGGACTTCAATTTTTTAGTTTGAAACAGTTGGACGTGGCATTAAAGCTAGCTTACAATCATTTTGAGGCTAAAAAAAGAAAAAAAAAAAAAGAATCAGCCCTGCCCTGCAGGTGGAAAAATCAGATTCCCTTGAATGTAGGCCTTAATGCCGTGGCTGTCTCCCTGACCCCTTAAAAGGAGTCCTGTTTTCATGTCTCATTCCTACATTTTTGCTACGGAAGTAACTTTCTGATAACCACTGGCTCCTGGTGTTGATCCCCTGGAGCTGGTGTTCAGAGCAGTTTCCTTGCTGGAATAGAATGGTTGTTTCCAGCAGCGGATCCCTGGGGAAAATACAGTAACTTCTGGTGTCAGCTGGGGTTCGGGACAAGGATGTAGATTTCGTAGAGAAGAAGGAGAAGGGAGCTGGGGCTGAATGGTGCACAGGTCTCTGCAGTGGCTGTATGAGTACATTAAAGAATTTATTTGTTCATAGAGATGGAGGACTGCTCACTTTCACAGCTTCTGCTATCCTCTGTATCGTTTTCTCTCCTCGCTTGTTCTGTTCCCTTCAACTTTGCAAACATTTATGCTCTCACCTTAACCTACTCTACTTCTGCTCTAGTCCCCTTATTTTTAAAGATGTAATTGGGAAGGCCCTTTCTCTCCATCTGTCCTTTGAAAAGTGACAGTGAACCTTTGGCTTCGTGGTTTTCTGCTACACTGCAGTTCTGCTATGCACGTGCCAATCAGGATTTTTTTTTTTTAACTGCCATTCTGCTAAGAAACCACCAGATATTTAAGCATAGCTGTCCTTGGTAAAGCAAGGGAGAGGGAATGGGAATAAGTCTCCTAAATTCTATCCTAGAGCTACTATGCTTTTCTCTGGGTTGTGGCTAGGGCTCAAGTATGACAACTGGGTGTGCTTACAGTAGGATTTCAGACTTGATGGTCAGTCTATGGAACTGGTTTGTAGCAAGTTTACTGGTGTAAAAGTTCTCAGTATCCTAACATGTCCCATATAGAGTGGAGTAATTTTTTTGATAAAAGTTAAATCTTCATCAAAAGCATCTCACGTGAACTATATCGGGAAAGGAGCAAACACGTTTTTAGAGCAAGTTCACTCAGACTTTTCTGTACCTGATAGACTTCATTACTTCTGAGAGTTCATAAGATGATTTTGAAAGTAAACTGGGAAACCTTCATTTTGACTTAATTATTATTAAAAGTCCTGTGGTTATTTGACTCTTTATATTGATTTTGTATTTAATTATTTAAAAACAGAGTTTAAAAATGAGAAGTAAGCTTGACCTCCCTGGGACATAAGGGGCATTGATATAATTCAGGCAAGGCTACATATAGCATCCTCTTACTTATTCTAATGTTCCCAGCTGTAAACAGTGACTGAAACCTGCCAGACTGTTAAGGTAGTTATTGATGTTTGAACGGTAGACAGTAGAGAAACAAAAGTAATAGAAGTAGAATATTTTACTCTACTTTTGTTTGGCAGTTGCTCTTTGGCACTAATCACATAGGTGCCTCTTCTGTCTTGAGTAATACTTAAACGTGCTAAGATATGTAATGGTGTTAAGAAATGTTTTATTCAGCAGAATAGTTGTAATCTGGTAAAAGCTGTAGCACGTAACAAAAACCATTGTTCTGGAAGGCACCTGCTTGCATTAAAGCTTTTTTTTGTGATCTTGAATCAGCTTAGTGAGAAGATGTAAGAAGCTGCTTGGTTTACAGAAACAACAAAGAAACAAAACCAAGATGAGACTGTTTGATGTCATTTAGTGCTGTTCCTGTAGACCTGGGTCGAGTTAGCTCCAGACAGAGAAGTGCAATCAAGTAAAATTATGTGACATCTTAATATTCTGAATTTGATTGTTCCCTGTGCTCTTCCACGAGTTGTTGAAGACCTTGCAGGAATTGGTGTTCGTGCAGAAACCTTTCCTTCTGGAAGGAAGTCTGTCCCTTTCCTTCTGCAATGCACTGTTCAGGAACCAGTTTTTTGACTCTTGCTGTTTTTAAACATGGGTTAGTAAACCCTGAACCATGAGTTAGGAAGCTCAACTAAATGTAATATTTTTACTGATTATAGAAGGAAGTTGTAGGGTTTTGTGTGCTGACAGAAGATGCTTGAAATAATGAGGGGTATGATTTTGGGGGAAATGCCTGCCTCTGAAGCTTGCTGTTTGGGTGTAAGCCTCACTTGAGGAGCATGGAACTCATCATACAAGTATTTATCATCTTTGACAGGACATTAGCAGATGGTGTTGACTTTGCTGCCAAAGCTACAGCACTCTCTGTGCTTGACCTGTGGTGTTTGCTCTGAATTACCCTCTGAAACCATGCGCTAGTGATTAAGAGCACATGACAGTGTATAGAACGGTTTAAGAAATCTTATCTACTTAGTACATGTATATTAGTATCTTCTGCTAGTTATTCTAATGTTCATGTAGAGTAGTACACTGATTTACATTGTTCATTTAAATGTGTCTGAGTTGCAATGGTCAGACAGTATCTGAATTGCTCGAATGCTTTTTTTCTTAATGTAGGTCAAAACGTCAGAGTCTCAAGTACCAGAAATTTTCCAGTTTCTCTTGGAGTGCAAGGAAACTGCTGGACATATGAAATAAACCAGATATTCTAAAGATGTTTCTTGATTTAGACAGTTTTTCTGGACAGCTGTTAAACAGAAACCCTTAACTTGGGACCGTAACTGAGATAAGGAAATAGTCAAATTCTGACTTTTTGTGATGTTGCAGATCATTCTCAGTTGGATGTATAGCAGCTTATGGAGGATACCCTTTCACTGTGCTTCTGTCTTTTGGTGGGTGTGTTACTAATGTTTGGTGCAGCTGGCCACAGGGACTTATAATTCAATTAAGAACTAAGAAGGAACAGAGGGAGGAAGTGGAAAAAACCCCTAATATCGTGGCTGTGCCTCCATGTATACACCAAGTCTTGCAGCATTGAACATTCAGTGTAAGCAGCATATGTACTAACCAGAGAAAATAATGAAATACTTTAAATTTAACGTCATTACATGCAGATGACCTTGTTTTGCATGCCTGTCCATCAGTTGTAAGCCCGAAGCAGATGTGTGAAAGGTGAATTGGATATATTGAGAAAAGAATATTTTTATATTCAGTTGTTTAGCTTAAAAAAACCCCACCAAACAACAAATTATAGACCTTGACTGTCAAAAGGAGCATCAATTCTGGAGGGCCTTTTGGTGACTGGGTCACTCCTTCCCATTTTAATTCATTCATTTTTGTATTTGTACTCAACAGTCACTTGTTTAGGAAGAGGGAAGTGACAGACTTAAAAATGTTTCCAGTGTCCTTTTTCTCTCTCTTTATGTTTCAGAAATCTTGGAATGATTGTTTGGATGCTTCCAAGGCATGGATTTTTTTTTTTTGTCTTTTTGATGTGGCTTTTTGATCAGATAATTAAAATCAAATGTAAACTCTTATGGGCATTTATAATGCATGTATTTCCCATTAAATGTGGTTCATGGCTTTGACAAAAGTCATGGCAAAAAGTGTAAGGAACATCACTGATTCAAAATCTAGTAATTTTAACGGAGAGAGCAATTTTGTGTATTGTAGATGGATGGCTCTGGTTTGGGTATCTCATATGTGTTTAGTCGTGCTGTCACTTTTTCTATTCTAAAACTAGAAGTTGCCAAACTACATTGGGTGAAATATTTTTTTAAATCAAGAAGGGGACAACACCTGATGTGGTGCAAGTTTTGTTTTCATGTAGAGTAAATAAACATCAAGCCAAGATGAGAGCTCCTTATTTTTGACTCCCGACTTCTTTAGTAGTGTTGTAGTAACAGACTTGAGATTTCTTGAAAATTAACTTTAAATTTTTCTGTGCTTCAGTGACTAATCATTTTGTTGCCAGTAGAAGCCATTTCAACTGTTGCAATTTAATTGCAGTATTTCATTAGGAGGGACAGACCTTAAGTCATGCAAATTTCTTGAGCAAGGCAGGCAGAAATATCATACAGAAAGGGATAATCTTGTCAAGGCAGGTAGGTGTTGTGTACAGGTGAATATTGTTAGTCCAATGTAATTTGCTTCTGTTTCAGGGACTCTGCTGTGAATTCAGCTCCTCATATGTACAAACCAGTATTTCTAAGGCAGTACTATGTTCTTCTCTTTTCTTTTTTTACTTGAGAGGGGCACGGAATTCTGCCATCTCCTGACCAAAAGGAAAGTCTATTTTTATTTTAAATTCTCCCTCTATCTATCCTTGATTAAGTTATTGCAGTTTCTCTTTTATGAATCCTCTGACTTCTTGACTTATGGAAAAGTGTTCATAGTTGTACAAATAGTATTTACTTTGGAAGTATTGCTCAGTGCAATTCGCTAGTCATATTTTTGAGCTTTTTTCTTTAAAAAGAACAACCTGGCTTCCAATAAAAGGTTACGTAGTCTGGTTTTGTGCTTGTGTTTGGTCTTGCTTCCAGCTGTTGACAGAAGTTTTGTTGCTCATGTTTAACTTTAGAGGATCTTTGAAACATGCCACACCACTTTCATTTGTGAAAAATAATCTTATATTATGTAGTATCGCACCATCTCCTTAGCTGTATCCAAGAGGGAAATGTTTATGAGGTAACTTTACGTGAGATAAGAGACTGGATTAGCTGTTGAAGTCTCTAACTGTCTTTTTAAAAATGATTTTTAACTAAGGAGATGAAATGCATTTAATTGCACTTTATGCACCAAAATTACAACTTTAATCCTAAATTTCCTGAAGTTATGGTGACACTTCTTCCTTCCTTTTTTTTTTTTTTTTTTTTTTTTTTTAAAGGTCAATGGCAGTTATTTGGGGTAAATGACAGTCTCTTCTGGAACTGGTGGTATAAAAACATGTAATTAAAAAGAGTCAAGCAGTTATGTCCATATGGCTTGTGTGTCATTATACATAATACATGTACGTAATGATACAAATAATTCTGTGTAAAAACGTACCAGGAGAAGGAGGTGACACTTCTTCCAGGACACTCTGCCAAGTCGGTATACCAGCTTGTCAGTTCTGGACAGCTGAGTTCAGGAAGAATCACTGGGGATGGTTTAGTGTTTGATAGGAATGGTTGGACTCCATGATCCGGTGGGTCTCTTCCAATCTGCTGATTCTATGATTCTATGAAATGAAAAGTTTTTGCTAATTCTTATTTTGTATAGCAATATATTGGTAGAGGGATTTTAAAGAAACAATGCTTTTTCTTGAGCTGTGCTTGGTCTCTTCTCTGGGAATTTCTAGGAAGCCAGAAGAAAGCGTTGCCTCCACTGTTTTTAAACCTGAGGTAGTTTTTGTCTTCTACCTCACTCTGGCTATGCTGATGGGCAGTCTTGACATGGGACTGTGTGCCACCAAGGCTGGCGGCTGTGCTGGGTGGCTGGGAATGGCTGTAAGGACTGGTATGACCTTGCCTAGCAGGAGACAAGCAACCTTGTCTCTTTGCCTCTTTCCCACAGGAGAGTTTTGCAGCCAGCTATCTGGTCACGTGTGACTTGTTCTGCTGCTTTATGAGTGAAACCAAAGCTAGATAAACCCTTCGTGGCAGTGGAGATAGTGGCTGTCACAAACTAAATCTGCCTCCCCACCCACTTCCCAGCACAGCCAGCCTTGGGGCAGGGTGATGGCAGATCTGCTGCCTACCTTCCTCCCGGGTAAACCTGTCTCCACCCCAGGAGGAATGTGATGGGTTTCAGGGGTGCAGGCCAGCACGTTCCTCTCTCTCTCTCTGGTGTTACAGCTCCACTCTTCGGTATTTCTGTCTCAAAAGAAAAGGCGGGGGGGGAAAAACAGAAAACCAACACAAAAATAGGGAGACTTTGGTTTATTTTTCTATGTGGTCTGGGGCTTGGGATTTAAAAACAAAATAAACTTTCTGTAGGTGTTTATTGCTGACAGTAGGAGTTCACAGGATTAGATTTGGGGCATGGAATAAGAATACAGGAAGCTATTCAAACACAGTTAATACCCCTGCCTTCAAATAGACCTTTGATGCAATCAACACACAAGAATTACAGTCCATTTGGGAGAGTTATTAAAAGGGTAAATATGCACATCATATCAGATGAAAAATGTATTTTAAGTTTCCAAAAGGAATGATACCAGTTTATACAAATAATAAATTCTTAAAATAGTAAGGCAGTTTGTGATTTTTCCCTCTGTAAGAGGAATAACTGCACTGAGTCACGTAATATGCTAGGCAAATGTTCCCATTCACACTTAATGTATGCTTCTTTTACAGTTTTCTGACGTGTGTGTTTCCATGTAGATTCTTAAGCAGAATCAGATGTAGTAGAGAAGCTGCACCTGATTTTGGGATAAGTGCAGCGGAGAACTGATACTTTGGAAGGATTACTTTTCAAAACCACTCTGTGTTGAGTATGTGAGCAGTCACTAATCTTGATGAATTCCTTAGTCCATATACAGAATCTAGCAAACAGTTATGATTTTTTTAAAAAGATATAAATATCTATGATCCTTAAAAATACGGTGGAATGCTGACTGCAAGCCTTCCCCTTCCCAGTAAACGCAGAAAAGTAAGGAGCATATTTGTAAAGAGATAGTGATGGTAAGTTTATGATGATCCTAGTTGTTATTCTGAGGGTTTTTATGATGTCCCTTTTATCAAGAATCAGCTAAGAAGGTGCTGTCAAAGTCATGCTTGGACTTGAGGTGAATAGGCAATTTGTACTTGCATAGTTTTGAGAAAAAAAAATGAGGAGGGTATGGAGTGCAGTTTGAAACAGAAATGTTGCTGTTGCCCAGGACAGATGAGGCAGTGAAGTGCTCTGCCCACATAGGGAATGCCAGGGAGCTTGAAGAGAATCCTCCAGCTGTGAATGTAAGCACTTGGAGATCTGGGGTGTGACAAAAAGAAACTTCCAATATGTCATGTTGTAACTAGTTCCTTGGGTTTACCTGTGTGATCCAGTCTTTTCGTAGTTCTCCTGATGTTGCTGGAAGGATTAGAGATAGGCTGGAGGCATGATCCCATCTGGCAGTTTCTTTCCTAGAAGGTAGTGATCTATATGAGCTTTGGGATTTAAGCCACAAACTGACAGACTTACCCTTCTGAATATATTTCTTCTTGTGTAAAAATTCCATGATTTCTTGTGGTGCCTTCATTAAAGAAATGTTTCTTTCTTCCAATTACGTGTTACATTGTGCGATGTTCTCCTGGTGGCATAAGATAAACTTTTTGCTTACAAAACCCTTTGCTGTTGCTAAGAGAACTTAAACAAGCATGAGACTAGGTATAAGGTGTTACAAGTGTACTTTCCTGGATCGTGCGTGTTCTAATGCATTCCCATTTACTCTTCCTACACAATTATTGCTGAAATTATTTGCATCATGCTGTGTGGATAACTTTTGCAGCATAATGAGTTGTTACTCAGTGTGAAATAATGCCCTCAAAGCTGAGGTCATGTCACACTCTTAGTTATGACCTATCTAATACAGTTGTCTGTGTGCACAAATGAAATTAAATTGCAGAAGCTTGTCAGCACTATGAAAACTAAGTTATTCACTCCTAAAGGTCTGTTGACAGAACACACTTACGTGCACTCAGGAGTCGGTCATTAGTAAGGTAAAATCTGCTTTTCCCTTTGTGGAGTTTTGGGGAGGGGAAGGGACAAATGAAGCTAGGGGGTGATGATAAAAAAAAAAAAAAAAAAAAAAAAAGGAGTAGCATTCAAATGACTCATTAGTATAAACTGGGAAACTTAACCCTGGTTTCATCCCAGGGTAATTTTGTCCCAGGACAAGTAACTACAGAGTTTTCTGCTATGATGTGTACTTGAGTGCTAAGTTAATTCACACTCCTTTGCATTTTTCAGTGACCTGATGGCTTTGTTTATCTAGGAATTTGTCTGATTTATAAAGAGTGTGCCAGGAAGATCTTTACTGATTATATAAGGGAGACACCATCGTCATTACATAAATTTGGTAGTGTTCTTTGGTGGCATTTTCTTACAGTGCAACCATAACTGACTGTGACTCAAATCACCTTGTTTGCTGTTTTAGCCTTGGAATGGGCAGGCTAATTATGCAGGCTATTACTGCAATTTAACAAAATTAAAACTTTGCGAAATATTTGCTGCTGAGATTCAATCTCATAACTGTGGAGGGGAGGTGCAAAGTTGTAAGCAGCGCTGCCGAGATGTTCGATTGCTTCCAACAACTGCTGGGAAGGCAGGGCTATTCCCATTGGGGTGCTTCTCCTGCTTTCTGCTTACGGGAAGAGGTTTTCCTATCAATCTCTGCAACCGGCATCTGACCGAGCTGAAGTGTGTTCCTGCCTTCCTTCGTTGGCTGGAAAATGAGCCTTCTTTCTGTCTGCCTTCGGATCTTTGCTTCTGGAAGCTGTTGTTTAAAGGGAGGGCAGAGGGGAGTGCTCCTCTCTGAAATCCCTGTTTGCTTAAACAAAATAGAGAATAAGGAAGACAGTGATCTGTCCTTTCCAACTGTGAGACTGAGCTGGACAGATGTTTCTTACTCAGTGCTAAGGAGGAAAGTCCCTGGCTAGGGGCTCTAGGATGAGGGTTAAAAGGTGAAGAAACCCTATGGGGGCCTCCCGCTGTGATGATCATTTCAGCCCTGCATAAGTGAGAGAGAAGATCCAAAACTTCTGCCTTCAGTGTTCTCTCCCCCTCCTCCTTCCTCTCATTGCAACTATTTTGTGTTTGTTTTCCTACTTTTAAATTGCATAATTCAGTCTTTCCTGTCACTTCCTAATGTCTGAATCATAGGTAGTTCTTCCTGCCTGCAGTAAACAAACATTTTTACACCTGGCACCCTTCCAAATGTTGGAATTGTATTTATGAAGGTGGTGATGGGGGGGATGTCCCCCTGACAGTGTGCTTGGGAAGCTAATTCACTTGTGTACAGGTTGGATAAGCTGCTTACTGCATGCTTCTGTGGCCAACTCTTCTCCATGTCTTTCCAATCTTCTAAACTGATGCAGCTGCATGGCTGATCAGGACCGGCAGGTGGATGGTAGCAGATGATAAAAACAAAGTATAAACAGTAGGTTATGAGCTTCTGAAGTTAATAACAGCAGCAACTAGGTTGCCTCCAGTCTTTCCACTGTTGACGTGGCCTCTTCTCTCTTTCATGCCTTGCTTGTATGTGCTCTGCTGAAATGTGTGGTGTCTGACATTTAGCTGGTCACTTGTGATAATCACTGTCTGATGTAGCGCTAGGGCTTTGTTCATTTTCTGGACTCTTTTCACTGCAAGGCAAGAAGATAACACAGGTCATTTGGGAGGCTCGTGGTCTGCTTCTATCAGCCCGCTGGACCTCTTAGGCCATATTTGTAAAAGCTGCAAAATGAGTGTTTCATCCTCAGTTTTCCTATTATTACTCTGATTTCTAAGCTTTGAAAAACCCCCTTGTTGTTTTTGTTTTTGAATTAACGGACTCCAGAATGATGCATAGAAGAGGACATAGCCAACACCCATGGGGACTTCCCACCTTTCCTGATGCACTTGCACTCTCTCTTTTCTGGTTTCTGTTCTTAAATGGCAATAGAGCAGCCACAATGTGTTGAACGCTATAGTTTCTGCACTTGCATCTACATGTGGGACTGTTAAATAGACTTAACCTGGTAAATGGAGACGGCAGAGGGAAGATCCAGTCCTTGTTTTGGCAACTCTGCATTTGTATCATACCACCCATCTGTGCATACTCACTTCTCTCTCCGATTCCTTCTACTAAGATGGGAAGAAGAGGAGAATAAGTCAAATATATGTAGGACACCTTGAATGCTCTACTAACCTCTTAATTGTGCTTTCTTGTAAAAGAGACTACCTTCTTTTCAACTGACCTTGATATTTGACTGTGCATGTAGCATCAGAAGTATATTCTCTGTGCAAATGATTAAAGAAAAAAAAAAGAAAAATAATTTGACAGGTTGTGCCACTAAAACAAAGCAACAGAGTATTACTCTAGCCTACTTTAATGCCAGTTTCAAGAAAGACAGTTGAAGCAAAAGAACCCTGCTGTTACCTGCCATAGGAATGCCTTATGTTCCAGTTTCTCCTAGTTTAGGTTGCATATGCACAGGGGCATGGGGCTTTCCTTTGTGCCATTTGTTCTCATCCTGTCAGTAAACGAGAGGATGGAGTTCTTCGCCAAGATAAGTCTGAGAGATTTGTCACGTGGTCGCTCATCTTAGAATGTGTAAATGGGTTGGGATGCCCTTTCTCTTGTCATTGCCTATTTACACTGTTTGCCTATGTGAAATGAAAGGATTCACATTTCTTTCCACAATAGTGGGAGGAGTTACTGATTTCTATGGTTGAGGTTGAAACCAGTTTTCTGTATGTGGAGTATAGAAGTAGTTTTCCTAGGGGTGCAGTTTGGGTAATGAAAAATGCTAGAGCATTGGGAAGAAATAAATGAGATAGAAAACAATATCCTGTTTATAACACGTCCTAGTCTAAAAGGATGGCAACATATTTCTTAGAAACCATGTAGGAACTGAATGTGTAAACAACTATATGAATATATTTTTATTTTATCTGTTTGTTTCCTGCATTTTGGAGTTCTTGAAACAAAAAAGTACGTATTCAAATAAATGCTGTGTTAAACAACATAGAAAATACTTTGCTGTCCTTGGACGCTGTATGGTGAAAGTTTTGCTGAATCAGAAGCAAAGATGTAAGGGCTGCGTCCTGTAATTATAGTATTACAAAGCCTGTCTACTATTGCCTTTTAATTTAAGCTTGTAATAGAAAGTATTTCTGGTTGGAATGAAGATAACACTGACCAAAGTATAATGAAGCCCTATTTTTCAATCATTTGCATCGTTTTAAGTAGTCTAGTAATATTCCACCCTACTGTTTTATCAGTTCTAGTCAATAAATACCACATTGATGTGCAAATCATCTCATTTGAACTTGAGGTTATTAAATTATACTCTTGCATTGACTTTCAGTGATTGCATTATTGCCATTCATCCAAGGAGATGACAATCTTGTATCCTCAAAGGGTGTTCAGTTTTGTTTCTCAAAGAAGACATAAGTGATATTAAAGTCAGATCTAGAGGAGGGTTGTGGGATTTTTAGTGAATAGTTAAGCAGTGCTTCTGCAAGTTGCTTGTGAAATTCCAATAAGTCTCAATTTAAAGTGCAAATATATCTCTAGGCAATTGAACTACACAGCTTTAAGTTGCTATAGAACACCTTGATAATGTTAGGAAAAAATGGCATTAAGCTTTATACCAAAACTTGTAACTCTGTGCACGGACATAAGCCAAGAAAGTGGTTGAGACTGTAGTAGAAACATACTTTCCTACAAAATAAAATCCGGGGATGTAGCCACTGTAATTGTGCAATAAATTATCATAAACGTGATGTCATAGTCTCTGCAACTTTCTGAAGGGGTAGTCTGATTTTGAAATCAGCAGAGTAGTGAATAACAAGCATCTGAATTGGCCCAGACAACAGCAGACACGTCTGCATCATTTAGGAAAAGCAGTCATCTCCTTAGAGAATTAAACTCTTTCAAAATAGAAGCTGTTGACTCAATGTGTTAATCTTGGCTTTTCATGAAGAAGTGCAGCATACCGCACCGATTTTTTTTTTTATTTATTTTCAACAGATCCCTAAACTACCATCTGTGTAGGTAAAAAGAGACTCATTGGAAGAAAGTAGTCCTTCTGGACAGCAGTTGTTCCCCAGTAGCATTCAAACAACTTCTTATTCATCTGTGGAAAAAGGTCCCCAGATGCAGAAGTGATTGCAGAATTGTAGCTTTTGATTTACAAGGATAACTTCACAGGTTTGCCCAAGGGCATGTTGTGAAGATTAAGCCGAACTCAGAAACTTTTGTTTCAGGTAATTATTGAGTGTGTATTGAATGTGATAATGAGGACATATTGCTTGAATACCTCACCCTTAAGGGTTTTTCCAACCTAAATGATTCTGTTTAGTCATATGTTATGTTAGAAAGACAAAATGAGAGTCTTCAAAGTTTGTTACAGCTCTGGATTAAAAATTAAGTACTGTTAATGAAATTATTTGGAAGAACATGTTGGACTTCCATTGAGTGTGGTAAAGCTTACCTCAGTGTCCAAATAAGTACATATTCTAAATATAATGAAGAATGATGTGTATTTTTCAGCTTCTACCATAACCATTAGAACAATTTCAACAGCTTAGGAATTAGTGATACGCCAACAAAAGATATCTCTCTGACTTTCTGATAGGAAAATCTTCACACCCATCCCTGTATCCTTCAGTCAAAAACTCGGGAAAATAAATAAACCTTGCAGTATGCCCAGAAGGTTATCTGTAAAGGGGAGGCGAGAGCAAAATTCAGAGCCAAGAGCCTTCCTGGAAAACTATCTGCTGGGACAGCTCCATGTTTGGGAAGCCTTGGCTTTTGCCTGGTTTAGTCTTTCCTCATGACTTCTTCAGATGTCTGCAGAGGCCTACACATGACCTTTTCCAATCTGATTCTTGTGTTATATTCCCCTCCCCCCTTCATCTTTATTCACCTTAGAAGCAATCAATAACTTCTTGCTTTAGCTCTTGCATTTAGCCTTGTGACATTATACCCTGCTACCCTGGTAACTTGATTCATGTCTCTGCTAAAAGGTAGTAGTCTTTTTTCCCACCCCCCCCGCTTTTTTTTTTTATTTTCCTTTTGGTCTCACTTTCCCTTGGGGATCTGCATCTTCTGCGTTAACTTGTATCTCTTCATCTTTGCTCTTTCTTGCCAGTGACCTGTCCAGGGATGACCTCTCCTGCTCATTTTATCTAAGCTTTAAATCAGTGGCACACGCTAAATCAGAAGCATATGCTGCCTCTTCTCCTCTGACTTGTATTCTCTGTACTGCTGTTGTTACTGTTTGGCTACTGAGTTAAGTATATCTTATGTTTTCTTGGAAGTTGCCTTTACAGTTTGCATTATCTGTTCCTTTAAATTATACTTGCACTTTCCTAATGATTAAGTTTCTTGAGCACTAGAATTTCCCATTCCAGGAACATGTAGATGACGTGGCCCGTGTTTGCCATTGGGTGGGCACATAGCCTTATCCCAGCCAGAACCAGCTATGGCTGGTGTCTTGAGTGCTTTTGTCAGGCTTGCTAATCATACTGTAAATGCAGCAACTATTTTCTTCATAAACTCCTGAAATTCAGACTACTTGATGGCTCTATGTAAAGCCTTTCATATCTATATAAGAGGCTTACCTCTCATTATTTTTACTGTCTGCTCTAACAGATTTATCTGTTTGTTTTTAAACTTAGTTTTGGGATGAACTGATTAAACTCTTTTCTGAACTATTAGAACTTGAGCGTTATTTTTTTCAGTTGTTCAGTAAGGCTAATTTCATCTATTATATGTACAGAGGACTTGTAGGTTAATCCATTCACTTGTGTATTTTTGTGACATGCTGTTATGTTTAGAAGAGTAAGGTTTGGTTTTGGACAAGCAAGATGTCAGCATTGAGTATACTTGTTGTTCTGCGCATATTATTTTTTGACATGTTATTATTTGTTGCATTTAAAAATTACCTTTATAAATCTCCTCTCCCCTCAACATGCCAAATGGACATGAATGCCTTACAGAGCAAAATAGCTATTTCCCGTATTTTTTTCTTCTGTCTTCCATCTTTCTGAGATTGTGCCCGACTGAGGGATGGAACTGTGGATGATGTTTTCAGGAAGGTTTACACTAAAAAGCAGCTTTGAATGTAATTGCTGTTTTTGCGTCTCATCTGAGCAGAGTGAGAGATTCCATTTTAGCTAGGGCATTTCCTATATGGAGATCTTTAGTGCTGAAATGGCTTGAATCTGTGCATAGAAGCAACTGACAGAATACAGACTGGTGAGCATGGGAATTATCTGTGTGCTGTTAGGAGCACTGCCAAGATAAGCTGCTGTCTTCTGTATCAGCTGTAAAGTTTCTTTGTGGTCATCCTTCAGTAAAGCCCCAAATAGCGTACATGATTCAAATTCCATTGAGATATAAAAGCAAACACAAATATGAAAGCCGACCCCTGAAAGAATGCAACTTTAACTATAAAGCCAAATTTTCTTTCGTTTGATGATCTCACTACCCTAATAATAAATAAATATATCGGGGGGAAAAAAACTGCAAAACCTGAAGCCAGCAGAATGAATTCCCTCATCTTAATGGGGTAAAAGGCTTTGGAGTCTTTGAGTGCTTCCTGTAGCATCAGTCTTATCTTCCCTCTGTCAGCTACCCTTCTCCCAGCCTGTCTGAGGCAAGCCTGAAGAGCTTTGGAGCTGGGAGATAACTTCATGGCGGTGACATGACCACTGGGTCTACTACTTTCTGTTTTCACAGGTCCTTAAAAATGATGTGTGAGAAAACAGAATTAATTCCTCTGCACAGGAGAGAATCTCTGTATCCCAAATGCCATAATGTAATCCAAGCCCACTGCTGTACAAGAGGCATTAGTTGCATGGGCCGCCTCACCAGGGTCCTGCAAGTACCAAAGTAGTTCCAGTTACCAAAGACTGCTGGAGATATAAGTGATCAGCTTGTATACTTGAGTTTTGCAATGAGTATGCTTGGGGGAAAAAGATAGAGCTCTCTGCATAAGGATGTGAAAGCAGCCTGGAAGCAGTCCAGACCTGTGCATTCTCGCAGTTGTTCTCCTGCATCTCTCTGTGCAAGGTATTCCTGGAACAGGGGGATGGAGATGATGATGACTTGTTATTTTCTGATCTTGCTAACCTGCAGTGTTCTTAATGGGCATAACTGGAAATGAAGAGGCTACTCAGGTGTAATGAGGTTTAACTAATGTAACCAATGTTTCGACTTGTTCTACTGCATGTTTGCTCTAAGGCTTGTTTACGTATGGTATAAGCTGAACTCGCCTGTCTTGTTAGGTGAGTGTGGTTAGTCTGCAGAGCTAAGTGAACGTGCTGTAATATCTTACATAGCATTAACAAAATATGCCCCTGTGGTATGACACGTTAATAGCGTATGACATCTGTATGCTTTTAAGACACACCTCATGATGGTGATATCGCTTTTATTTTGTAGATTGTGGGAAACCAAACATGCTCAAAAAATATTGTAACCATCTTGGCATGTTTGAAAAAATAAATCAAAGCTTTGGGGGGGTGGGATTGTCAGAGAACTGAGTTTCTAAGGAAGGTAGATGGAAGTTGAAAATTTTATTGATTTTCTTTGGGCTTGTTCTGAAATGAATTGAAAATATTGGTATTGATGGGCAGTTTGTATAAAACAAGGTGATTTTTAAAAAACAAACAGAAACCTTGTTCCCAGGCCCACTGCCTTCAGGGTCTTCTGGTGAGCTTTAGAAAGTTCATTGTAGGAATATTTTTGGTGTTTCATGTAATATAGCTACTATAAACAACTTCTTCAGTTGGGAAGATCTAGTGTGAAAAGAATGTAATAGTCATTCAGCATAACATTTCCAGTGCTAAGGAAAATTGCTGCAGTTAATTTTTTTTTCTTTTCCTCTTTGACTAAGCTTCATGAGTTAATACTAAGGAAAACACAGTAAAGAATTTTTCAAGTAAGCCAGTTAATCAGAGCTAGTGCAACTTGATCAGGATTCTGTTAAGCAGAATAACATGAAATAAGGATGTTGAGGCTCTGGAGCAAGTCCAGAGAAGAGCAACGAGGCTGGTGAAGGGGCTGGAGAACAGACCCTATGAGGAGCGGCTGAGAGAGCTGGGGGTGTTTAGCCTGGAGGAGAGGAGGCTGAGAGGAGACCTCATTACTCTCTACAAGTACCTGAAAGGTGGTTGTGGAGAGGAGGGAGCTGGCCTCTTCTCCCAAGTGACAGGGGACAGGACGAGAGGGAATGGCCTCAAGCTCTGCCAGGGTAGATTTAGGCTGGAGATTAGGAGGAGGTTTTTCACGCAGAGGGTCATTGGGCATTGGAACAGGCTGCCCAGGGAGGTGGTTGAGTCACCTTCCCTGGAGGTGTTTAAGGCACAGGTGGATGAGGTATTGAGGGACTTGGTTTAGTGTTAGATAGGAATGGTTGGACTAGAAGATCTGATGGGTCCCTTCCAGCCTGGTTGTTCTGTGATTCTGTGAAATAAGTCTGGTTTTGAACTGAGCTCTGCAGTCAGCTTTATTTTTTGCCAGTTTTGTTCATGAGAACCGCTTCAGCTAGAGAATCTGGTCTGTTGTAAAAGTTGAGTTTTTTCAAATGCTTGGAATTCCTTACAGTTGTCCCTTCTGAACATTAGCATGTAACACCTATGTTTCCCTCAGAACCTGAAGATTCTTAAGCAAGAATGTTGAAGTTTCCAACAAAAGTTGTACCAGAAACACTTGTCTACATGAACTGAAGTATTTCTTTATAACCCATTGATTTAATGACCTTTGTAGAAAACTGTTTTGATAAAATAGAAATATTTAACTCTTTCTGACACAGTCAAAAAATAGATATTTTAATTTTAGCATGAAAGTAATAATAAAAGTTCTCCATAAAACTAAAAACACAGCTCCAGTGAAACAAACATTTTCAGGTTATTCTTCCCTTCTGCTCTTCCCACTTCTCCAAAAGGTTGGAAGGAAATCCAGCTTCATAATCTTAGGACTGCCTGATTTTTCCTCTTTTGACAGCCTTCCTAATATGCACATCACAGTTTGCTTAGGCTAGATTGTGCAGAGTTTTTCAGGGTAATTTGATGCAGAGGTAGTAAGGATATACTCACATAGCTTAACTTGTGGCTTTTTGCAGTTTTTCTGTATAGTTACCTGACCTTCTTGATCTGTGATACTGGAAGAAGGTTTGTGCAAACTGCTGACTTCTCTAACAGGAGAGGCTGTGACCCATAATGATTTTTATCTGGAAGTGGTAGCTAGAAGGGAAGATGTTCCCTTGTTTGAAACTTTCCAGTAATTGGTTTCTATTTTTTTTTTCTATTTTCAGTCCGATTGGTTTGAGTGTCATGAAGAAACAAGCAGACTTCAGACTGTGCTGTAGTGTAGTGTGTTGGTACCATAGTGATGAAAACCTGGCTTTCCTGTGGGATCTGGAGGTGATGGTGGAACTGCCAAGGGGCTTGGAGCACTGTGAAGATTCTAGACTTCAGCATTTGATTGTACTGTCTGACATTTCTGTGTCTCCTGGGTGGAGAAAGCTACAGGCAGAGGTTCAGCCTTGAAGTAAAGGCGATGGTGACTGGTAAACTTTTCTCTGGAGTAGAATAGATTTGTTTAGCAAACTGGAGGTTGTAGAGGAATTCCTTGATGCTCTTATTTGCTTCAATTGACAAAAGGCTGAGAAGGGTTGAATAATGTGGGCTGAATGCACAATGGGTGATTGGATGGCCTTGTATATTTACATTTGACTTATTATAGTATAATCGTCCTTCGTCTTCTAAAATTAGCAAAGCACAGCACAATTATAATACTTTCATGCTTCAGGATAAGCTTTGCATTTCATTAGTTCATTGGTTCCTATTTATGCTACGTCAGTTCAGGAAGAAAACGAACTGGAATAACTTGTTTTGAAAGTTCAGTACAAGTGTGTGCTTTATTCATCTCTAATTTTGAGTCTCCCCCCTCTTCTCTTAATATGAAAGCCTGTTTGCCTCATCCTCTATGCTAAGTTGTAGACTTCACCATGGAGAAGTATCAAAGCAGTTCATTTGCTTCAAATACATGTACGTATTTGATTAGAAGATTTTAGTTGACACCCCACTAAATCTTCCTTTTTTCCTCCTCCCCCACACAAATATTTTTAGGGCAAGATTTACTGGTAAAAATAGTAAAAATACAGAGGCACCTTGCTTTAACTTAGTGATGCTTTTCGTTTGAAACTGATATTTGTGCATCTCTGAGACACATCATCATCTGTCACCTGAAGGGCTGATGCCAGATACTCACTGGGCTGTGAGTAGCTGCTGGCCAACAGGCAGCTTCTTTCTCATAATATCAGTTATGGCCTTGGGCGACAGTGAAGCACATGAGTTTCTAACCATTTAAGGGGGAAATTGGGTTGGTACGGATTTTCATCTCCCTAAACCCTGTCCAGGTTGGAGGCTGCTTCTTGCACCTCCCTCCTTCCCTGGCTAAGAACTCTGTGAGCCCAGTGCTATCCTAGGTGTTGCCTTCCAGTGAGGCTGCTGCACAGCTACCAAGAGCATCCAGCTGTCCAGGGCCCTATTAATGCTCCCGCTTTGGACTGGCACCACCGATTTGCTTGTGTGCCTCCTTGTGTCTCTCCCACTTGGGCTGGATTTGTCCTTTGCTAGTGGGAACGGCTGATGTGGAAGATGCCCGTGTATCTATGGGAAGGCAGGCTGTGGTGTTTATCTTCCTCGAATGCCACTTTAAAGGTAGCCGATGAGGAATGCATTCCCTTTAAAGATCACAGTCTTGTAGTATTTTTATGGATACTTTGAAAGGCAAAACAGCGTTAGCGGGCAAATAAATGTGTGTGGCCCTGGGGCCTTGCACGCTCTTTGAGGGATGTGCTAGTGCACCTTTCAGACAAAACCAGAAGGATGAGATAGGCAGTAGTCACATTTCTTTTCCTTCTTGCAGAGACTGGAGTGAAAAATAAAATACTCATGTTTCAGTCCACGCTCCAGAGCTCAGACATGTACCTTGTCTTAGTATCTTCCCTTGCAGTTGATGTTAATGGAAGTAACCTTTTTCACCGTATATTTTTCTTGTTCGGTCTTCTCTGTGACCTTGTAGTGAAGTCATAAAAGCTTGAATCTTTGCTATCGCAATCCTTGCCATAGCAACATGCGTCATAGCCATACAATTATTTATTTAATGGGTTTAATTATGAAAACTGGGAAAGGCACTTCTGAAAAGTGGATCAGGTAGGGGGAAAAAAGTACTAGTTTTAGTGTTAAAAAAAACCCCACTCCCCCTCACCCTGCCCCCCCTTCACAGGACAGGAATAAGTTAAATACTAGAGCCTTTGTTTTGAACTACTTTACTTTTTTCCCTGTTTACCTTTTCCTCCTTTTTTAATTTTTTTCTTGTCCGCTGTGCAAAAACCATGCAGCTGCTTCAGTGGTTCCCCCCTCCATTTGCAGACCTATAAATACACTTCCTTTGTCATGTTGTTTCCTAACGCTTTGCTTCTAGATAGCTTTGCTGTTTAAAAGTTTTTGTCTTTGAATTTCATACTATAGTGTAGAAAATAATTAGAAATCCTAAAAACAAATACTCTTTATTAGCCTTTCAATTTCAGATTGTCTAAAGTTTTTTCTCTTGGTGCTCAGAAATCATTTTTGCTACTGACAAGCCTTGTCAGAAAGAACTATCTAGAGGAATAAAATTTAAAGTATTTAAGAGCATATGGACACTAGCATACTTGTAGAGAAAGTATGTAGTATTGTAATGAGTGCTATGCTCTGGAAGATTTCTTCATTTATTATCATACTCCAAAAGTTATATGATCTGCAGCATCTTGCAGTAGTTTACTGGCAGACTTATCCCTGATTAATAGTTGTTCCCTTTCCTTAATTCATGAGGGAAAAATGAAATTAGACAAATAACTTCATGGATTTCACTTCAGACTTACTGACATGTTGTGAATCTTTGATTCTGTAGGTAGCTCAGTAACCGTAGCAGAAAACTACCTGGGCTCCTGGCAGAGGTGCCCTTTCCTGTGTCTCTGCCTTCAGGCTACACTGGAGTTTTGAATGAGAGTGGGAGCAAGTGGAGCAGGAGCATCAGAGCAGGTCTTGGCAGCCTAGGATATTATAGACGTTTTTTGTTACAAGTACATTAAAGGCTGGTTGCGAAATACAACTTGGTGACAGACCAGTGAATTGTTAATCCAGGATGGGGCTAGAATTTCAAATTTCTGAACTTTTGGCATGGAGGCAAGGGTGGGGTTTTGGAAGGAATTTCGTTAGTTGAATCGTGATATAGAATGCAAAGACTTCTAGCTGAGTAACTAAAAAGCTGACTTGGAAGAACTTCTATGTTGAACTTATTACTTGACTCAGAAGCCTTCATTAGTGAATATTCCTGCTCAGGCCTGATGCATGGAAGCAGAATTTCCTTTTTTGTTATGTGTTTTTGGGTTTCTTTGCAATGCTGAAATGTGAAACCTTTCCTGTTGGCATGCTGGCTGACTTAACTGCTTCTTTGGTAGACTCTTTCTTTCTGTCTGCGTAGGAATAGGAGACATCCACTCCTCTGCTGTTTGTGGAGACCTTGCGATGTGTAATTTTCTGAAGAAAAAAAAAGATTTTTCTTTTTTTTTCGCATTTTATTCCACAAATGCAATGCGAGGCTGTGTATAGGATCCACAGAATGATAACAGTATGTTGGGAGAAAAATTTTATTAATTGTTCTTTCTGTTTCATTGCTCTTCTATATTCTTGGCTGCCTGTGATATTCTGCAGTTTGGACTTGCAAGGTTTATAAGAGAGTGCCTTAGTCTTGGAAATTGTCTTATATGAGGAATCAGCAAAACCCTTTTGGGTTAAAAAACAGGCCAACTTCTTTCCCTACCCCTTGCCCCCCCTCAAAAAAAAGAAGTAGTTCTAGAAGAAGACTGTGGGCTGGTGAATGCTTACTGGCCCAAATGCCATGTGAATGACAGATGCACTGTTTAACATGTGGCTGCAAACCACTCCAAGGACCGCTTCACTTGCCCCCTGGGCTACAAGAGTGGAACCTCAGAAGTGTGGTTCTGGAGCTTTTTGAGGTTCCCAGATAGGTTTGGTGGTGGTCCAGTAAAGCATACTTTCATATTCCTAATTAATCTTTACTCTGCATTGAATCTAAGCATAAATTTCAATGTTCATGTTATTAATACGCTGTTAGTTTCTCTCGGCCTTCAAAGAAAAAGCCATTCCAAGTTAAAAGTACTAATGCAGAGGCATGCAGAAGTGTGTACAAACTTGCAGTGTGTACGTGTCTCTCTGTAGCTGTTCTGACTTAAACTAATGCTGTCTCCCTTAGTCAAGCATCCAAAACTTGGAGGAAACCTGGAGCAGAAGGTCTTCAATTAAAAATAACTGGAGAGTTCCCATTTGAAATCCCTACGCTATATTGTCAAATGGGATAAGCAAGAGTTATTTAAGATCTTTCACAGCACGTTGTAGGTATCACCACTGTTGCTGAGGAACTCAGGACATCTTGTGATTCTTTTTTTGGCCTCTTATTATAGAAACTTTGAGAGTAGCTGACCTGCAGCAGCAAAAAGTCTGTGCTCGAGAGGAGAGGTGGTTTACTGGGAGCTTTAGAAGTGATGCAACACCTGGTGAAAAGGGAGTTGTGGGGATAAATGGCATCTAAGAAAACAACACTAAAAATCCAAAAGAAGTAGGGAAATTTCGTATTACAGCCTCTTCCATCTGCCTAAGCAAGGTCACTAAATTCACACTTGACCTCCATAGAGCTTTCACTTGCTGTGGGCAGCTGTAACCTGATAATCCAGAAACTACTGAAGAAAAACTTTCTTTTATTGCAGTTTTTCTTTTTTTTTTTTTCCTTGCCTGTATCTTCACAGTTTATTTCTTCAGAGGAAGATCAGATGGTCTTTCAGTGTTGTGGCAAAACTGTACTGCTTAACTATGTCTTGATGCATAATGTAATCATCTTGATTACTTTTAATATGACATTCAGACCGACAGGTGCTGTCAGCTGGGCCGAACCTGTTCTCTTGGGGAATTACAGGAATACTTTCTCGTGGATCACAGCGCCTGATGGTAACAGGGTTGTATTTTTTTCAGGGCTAAATCTGTTTCTCCAGGGTAAATCACCTTGCAGGGGAAAGCCGAAGCAAGTTGCTAATAAGTGACTAGGTTCTTGGTCTTCCTCTACTTCTGCAGTGAGGAGGAGAAGGGCTGAAGGGAGTTAAGGTGCTCTGTGTCTCGTGTACCAGACGACAGAGCTGCACTGGTGGATGACAGGGGTAAGTGATGCTGGGTACATAGCTTGCTGTGTTATTCAGGTGGAGAAGCAAAGGTGGATGGAACGGCAACCTTGAAGCTGTGCTGCCAGGTCTTCCTTCTTGAATGTTAGTTGTGCATAGCTCATTATGGATTAATCACTGCAAAAATGGTACTAAGTTGTAACAGCTTTAAAAACTGTTCTGTTTACTTTGCAAATTGCCGTGCCAGTTTGCATTAAGAGACAGGGTTTTCCTTTTTGAGTGTTTTGTTCTCGAAGGGCTTTATTGAGAGTATGAGGTGTGAAAATGACACATGCATGTGGCTCTACTTTTTTTTTTCCTTCCTTATCTGAGTGTGGTAGCGTATCAGCTTTAATACGAATATGATTTCATTAACATACCAGCTGGTTGAATGTGGGATGAGTTAATGTTATGCATTCTTGATTAATTGTGAAATAGACAGGTTTGGTTAAGATTTTCAGTTTTCTAATTGGTAGGTGCTGATCCTAGAAGATACAGGTGCTTCCGTTTCTCCTTCATTACAAGAAAGTGTTAAAAAAAACCCCTCAAAAGCACAAGCCCATGTGGGCTCATTAGTAATCTGCAGGTGACATAGGTAAGAAATTACATTTAGCATTTTCATGTGTTTGCTTGCTTAAATGTACTATTATAACTTAAGCAATCAGACATCTTTCTTTTACCAGCAATGTGCCTCTTTTAAAACTTCTGTGGCAAGATGCTTCACTGCAGCGTGAACGAGTTAAAAATGTTGAGTAGCTGTTATATATATAGTGGGGGAAAAAATTCTGATATAATGAAGTACTTGTGAAGTGTCCTTAGGGGAAAAAAAAGCTCTCTGTGTAGGAGAGTGAGGAAAGATTAAAACTGAGACAGTCAGTAATCCCCATCCTCTCTTTTTTAAGAAAGAAGGCTTTCCAAGCAACAGTGGAGAAAAGAATAAGTATCGCTAATTAGGCAGACTTGAAGAATATTGTTCAAAACAGGGCTAATAATTCACCTCTTCAGGCGGATTCTGCACTGTACGTGAATTTATCTTACATAAAATATAGTTATTGGTTTCTTATTGTCATGTCTACTCTTTCTTTTCCTCCTCCCCTCTTTTTTTCTGTAGCAAACTTCTTGGCGAGGCTATTGATGCAAATTTGACCTTTAAGTTTTTGACTGAACAGCTCGCCTATCAGGAAATAGCTCAGGATGTGCAAGATTATTTATTGCAGGAATTTAGTGCATTTTATCAGTCTTTGGAATATTCAAGACCTGTTTAAAATCTTTAATTTTACCCTTTACCATGAAGAAGTTCTGAGTGTCAAGTGTCCATGGGAAGTGCTCGATCATGTGTCTGGTTTACCTTGATGCACTTAATGTGGCGAGGCTGAGGAGGCTTGGTCTGGTTGCCATGTAAACCCCTTGGTGTTTGAGCAGTGACAGCCACCCAGCAGGGAGGGCGATGTCTGTCTGTCTCGTTTTGTTCTGAACCAAACTGTGGCCTGTGTTAGGTGGCATAGCAGGTGTCGGCATCGATAACGCTCCAGTGCTGGCCCCACATGAGTGAGCAGGTTTCTTGCTCAGCTGCCTTCTGGAAGCAAGGGGGGGGGTGTGCACTGAGCAAAGGGTGCAACCCGCTCCATTTTCTTTCCCTGTCCTCTGCCTGTTGCTTCTGTGGTCATATTAATATGGAGCAGTTGAAGTCACTCAATTGGCTGTGGGCCAGCCTCAGCTGCATGTGCAGCTTCTGTGAAGACCACTCTGGTGAGCAGAGCGGTGATGTGAGTCAGAGATAAGAGAGAGGCAGCGCCAAGGGAAAGGTATGTCTTGTCTTTCTGTCCTCTTGCCTTCAGCATATCCAAATCCTCCTTGTGTGTTTGACGCTTCCTTTCTTCTCCTTACTAGCCTCCCTTTCTGTCCCACTGGGATAATTTTGCTTTCTTTCTGGTTAGACACACCGACGCTGCTTTGTAAGCTAATGGTCTGTCTCCATTAAGTCATTAAGCAACTGTGTTTCATTGATGAAAGTTTCGTTCAGCAGACTTGGTGCTTAAGGTCAGTAGACTCTCCGTGTAACAAAAAGGCAGGTTTGCAAGCCCTACAAGCTGTATTTTTTAATGTTGTAGCAGAAGTTCCTTTGTACGTCACAACTACTCTTGCAGTAAATAAAAGCAGCAACTGAATTAATCTTGAAAATTTCCGTGTTTACCTTTTCTTTTGGAACATGTCAGGCTTTTGCCATCGAGCTTTTAGCCTAAAATATTCTGGAGGTTACTAAAAAATCATGTGAAAACTGAAGTAATCTTGACAGGCATTGTGTGTCATAATTCATTAAACCCATTTCACAAGCCTAGAATTTGGTATTTCTTTTTGTTTGTAATCTTGATGACTTTTTACTTGGATGTAAAGAGACTTAAAGCATGCAGTGAAACACTAAGTGGATTTACTAGTGTTTAATATGCTTTCCCTTAAAACAATGTTGGTCAACTTTTAGAGAAAGCAGTTCCTCATAATCTTTTTATGAGCTCTCCTCACGAGCTATAATAATAAAACGGAGAATGTTTGAAAACATACCACAGAAAGCTAACGAAAAAACCCCAGTGGGTTGTGCTTCCTTAGAACATTTAGCTTAGAGGGGAAAAAAAAAATCCTATTGGGGGTTTGCTAACCACCTGGATTCTCATAAATATCTGAAAAGCCAAATAAACAATTGAAATACAGGCTTTGCTAATAAAGTAACTTTTTTAAACTCCTGTGGTACTGCTGTTATTTCTGTTTATGTCTAAATCTGTGATTGCAAGTTTACCAAGGCTGTTGCAAAACATTTTGGTTTTTCCTAGTGCATTAGATATATGTATCTGGTAAGTGACTCACTCCCTGGTTTTTAAGAAAAACCCTGAGACAGTCAAAGAGAAGAGAGGGAGGAAAGTGTGTTTGGGAGAGGTCCTTCTCACTGTCTCTCTCCCTGTAAAGAACAGACTGTTTTTCTCCCTTACTCAGCATCTATCTCAAAGAAACTCCTGTGAGATAGTGCATTGTCCAGAGATACCTGGTGTTCGCTCCTGTAGTGAGGAAAGGTAGAACTAGTCTTGGCTGCTATGATGTCCCAGGTACTGGTATTCTCCCACTGAAAATGAACTGAACTATTGCACTGTATCAGCTTTTAGGGGTAATTGTGCTTACAGTTGTCTTTAAAGGAGTAGCTTTGCTCTGACTATGCCTTCACATTCACACAACAAATTACATAGAAGTAACACTCATGCATAAGGTTATGGGGACTTTTCTTGCGTGTTCTTGGTTTTTTTGGTGTTTGTTTGTTTTACTGTGGACTTATGGACATGTGTTTGTAGGACTGGTATTTGAGGTATTACTTGATTTGTGTAAATTTCTCTATCTTACATGTGCGGTTTTCACCTGTAACAGCTCTTTTCCCTGTAGGGCTTGAATGATTGTTTTTCCCCTAGCTGCATTTCACTTTCCGGTTAAAAGCACAGGAAAATAATTTAAGAAGTATTTTCTGAGTAGCAGTCTCTAACAGCCTGTATGGAACGTAACTAGGCTTTCTTTTTCAGGTATCAGGATAGTAATGCGAAATGGGAATATATACAATGAGAAGTGAAGTAGTTTCCAGTTGCTTATTTCATTGTGACTTAATCAGTCTTTCTGTATGCTCAATAAAAAGAAATGCAGAGTATTAAATGGCATAACAGAGGGGACAGAGGAGATGGCAAGGCGTTCAGTCTGTCAAGCCAGATAGTGTAAAAGTAAGTGTTTGAGCTCTCTTGTGGGTTGAAGTATTTTCTGTGTGCATGCTTCTCCTTGTGTATTTTTTATAATAATTCTTTGGTATAACAGCAGTATCCCTTGTGCTTTATTACAAGTAGTCTATATACTCTTGGCATAAATACCAACTTCATGGCTTCATTCCAAATGGATTTGTCATCCACAAAAATTTCTGTTTATGCTCTACTCTTATCCATACTCCTTAGGTTAATTATTTGTAACTCTCAGGTTATAATTTTCTATTGAAACACTTACATAACTTTTCTTATTCTTTCATGATCTAAAGACAAAGGTGTTGATGGTTTATCTTCAGGAATGAATGCTTTCTCCTCAAATTGACTCCTTTCAGTTCTTTGATCTGCAAAGTGCGTTAAGGTGACAAGATGGGAGATGGGTTCTGTCTTCCCTGATGCATCACTAATAAACAAGATAGATGTGTGTTTCCTGGCAATTGAAATGAGTCAAGTGGCAAATGCCTTGACTGCTGAGACATATCTATCCAAATACATGAGTTGTAACAGTCTGGACTCTGTTTCAACCTTTGTTGTCACTTTTGATATTCCACATGTGCAAACCAAGAGCCAATATGGCAGCTGGAGTTTTGTGTGGTGGTTTTCTTTTCATATCTTATCTTTTTGGTTTTTTTGGGTTTTTTTTGTCTTCTGAAAATCTCAGAGCTTAGTTTGTTCTTGGAGTTACTGCTCTTTGTGCTGGGCTGCTGAATGGACCAAGCCCGTGGTGAAAGCAGTGGTCTATAACCAAAACTTTGGAATTCAGTGTGGGTAAGATGTCTCTGAAACCACCATGCTGGGTCTGCAGGTGATGGCAAGCATAGTCTTGCCTTCAGAGGATATTTCAGGAAAATTCTTTGCATGTAATGCAAAAGGGGAAAAAAAGTGTGTAAAGCAGTTGAATATTTTTTGCATGTGTTGCCCCAGTGAAGAGCCATCTAAACTTTACCCAATGTACAAAACTTGCTCAAATTAGAGGTGCTTCTCTTTGGATAATCCATTTGTAGAGCTGCTGATTGTGCTGCGCAGAAGTGGGGGGAGGTTCTGAAAACTCAAATGGCAAAAAAGACTTTTTTAATTTATGTGGTTAATCCAGGACCTTTTCATCCTAACAAGAAACATTTTATGTGCTTGCTATAATATGAAGTTAAAGATCCTCTTTTTTATGAGGCTTAATTTTTAACTCCCTGAACTAGTCTTGGTTTTCTCAAGGCCAAGATTGTAACTGGAAACAATGAATATGGTGCTGTACTGTCACTAAAACATAAGCTTTGTAGTAAGTCTCAGCAGCATTGGGTCAGTTGGTGTAATACTGATTGTTTTGATTAGTTCTTCACCATTTTTAGAGGACACTCCACCTTTCTTCACCTGAGACAGTTTTCTTCATTTAAATTCTTTGTCTGTTGTCTTTCAGTCTGAGGAAAACAGTTCTTATTAACATGAAAATGAGCTTTTTTTTTTATTTCATTCTTTGGAAAGAATTAAAATTTCTTTCTAACAAGATATAACTGTGAAAACATTCAGTTAAACACTAAGTACTTTTTTTTGCAATGCATTTTAGCTGGGCCTTGGAGAAAAAGCAAATTCAGTTCAGCCTACATCAGCTTTAGTCTGTGAAACTTACTCTTGTCCTTTCTTTTTTTTTTTTTTTTGAGTAGTTGGGACAGTGTGATCAATTTTCTACAACTTAAGATTTTAATAAGAATACTAGTAGTAATGAGGGGATAATGAGTTGAGGTAGTTGCCAAAAGTAGCAATCAGTTTCTTCTGTAAATGCCAGCCACAGTAGGGCAAGAGTCATAGTCCAAAAGAAACATATCAGTAACAGTTTAAAATCACAGCACCACATCTTGATGGCATCTTTTGTTTTCCTAATGGAAGAAATGTCATCAGCATCTTATTGGACTAATCTTATTCACCCATTTTTGCAAATTAGTAGTGGAAGACTTCCAAGGTTCCTTTGTTGACTCTGAGATGTAGGACACAGCTAATTCTCAAGCTCCTTCATTTGAAGCTTCTTCATTAGAGATAATGCAAAAGCATCCTTAATGACAGTATTTATTATATTAGTGTATAATCTGGAGCTGCATCAAATAGCGATTTGTTACTCAATTCTGCTGAATAATTAGGTTGCTCCAGTAATCACTCTGTCCACGGTTATACAGCTATAACTTGGTCCTTCCTTGGACACAAGATGCCTTAGATGATACAAATCATCATCCTGTTTCTTGACTCTTACATCTCCTCAAAACAATTCGACTGTTGAATATTTTCTTAACCATACCAGGAAACAGGACATAAAGAGTTCAGCCATTCTATCTTGCAGGATCTATAAAGTCGGGGCAACATTTTCTTCTTTATTTTCCTTTACAGAAGATATATGTTCTCTCTAAGCAAGATTAACCTTAGCTTGTAGGGTAAAACTTACTCTGCAGAATTTAGCCATGTCTTTTTCTATACACGCCCAATCATTAGTAGGGTTTTGTTCAGTTTACACAATTATCTTATGTAGATAAAACAAATTACTTTTTATAAGTATAATTTAATAAGCATTTTCACAATATGGTTTAGCTTAGATGACCCTTAATCACTTGTGATTCAACTTCTTGCATGAGCGAATTTGACAGCACTTATTTTATGGAAAACAAAGAAATGAAACTTTAAAGCTAGAGTGAATGTTAGCACAACTGCATAAGTCAGACAACCATGCATTGAGCAAGGCTGGGAGGGCAGTTGATTGCAGGAAGTCTAAAAATACTTTGCTTAAGTTCGTTGCCTCATACACAGATGAAGTGGCTGGAAACTCAAATGTATGCTTGTTAATGTCCTACAGCTTGCAATTCCAGGATTTGGAACAGAGAACCCCTATAGAAAATGCAGTGAAGATTTGAAATTGCGTTTAGAATAACGTGCTTAGGGAGTCAACTGTCTCATCCTGAGCAAAGTTACTGCAGTTTCTACTTCCCCTTGTAAACATCTGGGATTGTGATAATTCTCTAGATCACCACGGAAAAACAACAGGATGCCACACTTGCAGGAAATCCATTGTTGTTCTCCCTCTCCTTTCAAAATACATGTCTGCAAGTGTGTGTGCACTCATACACAGCTGTCAGGAGATTGTTGAAGGGTGAGCAAGAGTTGTTTATGACCTTAAGAGGTGCCTCTGATCAAGTATAAATAAATACAACTGGCTTTCCCTTTCAAGACAGAATCACAAAGACAAAGTATCCACGATAGAGCTGCATGCGGTCTATACTGAGAGCTGTCCTACAGGTGGCCTCTGAAAACTGCGGCCCTAGAGGTATATTCAGAAACGTATAAAGGCAGGTGAGGTATGCGCTGCAGTGCGTCTCCCTCCACAGCAGGAGAGGTCACAAAGCTGGTCTGTTGTCGGCAGGGCTTTGCACAAATAGGCTTGCTAATGCTAAATTATTTCATCAGGTCTTTCTCAGGGCCAATTAATCACTTCTCCCTCTTTTTGTACGTCTGTTTCTTCCATGATACTTTGCACCTGGAACAGCTTACCATGTGTCTTGTCTCTTGTTTCATGCATGCACTTTTGCACTTCTCTCTTTTCCACAAAAACCACTGTACCGCATAAAATATTTTATGTGCTTTTAATCAAGTTAAATTTATGAGACTGTTCCATTTTGATTTTTTGTTTTTTACAATAAATTCATACCATCAAATCTTATGTAGCTTCAATTCATATGTTAATGAGTGATTATTTGGTAGTCTTGGGACAATGGTAGAAAACACTGTCTTACCAAATGTTGGTTAACTTATAATTGTAAAATCATGTTGTTTCTGATGTATGCATACCATATCTCTGTATGTAATAATGGATAACAGAAATTAGGGGTAGGAGGCAGAGTCCAAAAAAAGATGTTATCCTTTATTTTGAGACCTGAATCTGCACTACAGAGATTAGAAGATATCACGGGTTGCTTATTAGCAAGATCTCAGGTCTCGAGTTCATTCTGCTAGAGCTCTAGTGCCTCTGAAGACTTGTCTAGGCCAGCTTTTTATTTTGACTATTAGTAAGACAACGCCCTGGAGCTTGTTACTCTTCAGATGCTGTGTCCCCCGATAATGACTGTTCACTGCTCACCTGTCTGAGGGAGCTGGTCGGGGAATAATATCAGTAGAAGTGATCAGCCTTCCTTGCACTGAGCTGTTCGAATACCGCGTGTTTATCAGCCTGTATGTACGCGTGTGTATATCTTGTCTAGTGCTGTTCGTTTCAGTTTTTCAGTGTACTAGACAGGAACTGCAAGGGCAGGCTGAGATACGCCTTTTCACAGACGTGGTCTTGGCGTTGCCGTACAGCATATATGTTGAGGTTTGTGGTTCTGAACTATATCCATTGTAAATCCTGTAGGTGAGGTTTGAAAGCATGCTGGCCTAAGGAGCACCTGCACTTTCCCAGGACAGACTCTTTTAAATATGCAAAACTACAAAAACACCCAAACAACCCCAGTCCCATACGTAATGTGGTCAAATGTCCATCTCCAGAAGCATTTTCTCATCTTTAAAGTTTTCTGTGGGTGTAAATTCTAGTGCAGCTTCACACTCTGCTTCATCATAATGGAGTCAGAAAGAAATTACTGTCAGGTGGGAAGATGTTTCTTAAAACCTTCTTTCAACATTTGTGCCTCTTGCAACGCCTTGGTTAGAAGTGTGGAGCAATCTGTATGTTCTGACAAACAAGAAATGTGTCAGAAATACCATGTTTTTCTAACCCAGAATGACATGTTGGACATCAAGCATTATTATGGTCTCATATACAAAACTTGAGGTAATGATTTCTTGATATATGACAGTAATTGGAAAACTTTTTAATTATTTTTAAAATTGCAGTTCACAAATCTGTTTCCCGCTTGTCCTGTGCTGCAAATCAATTTCTTCCTGTCTTTCACTCTTTTCCATTTACTGGTTCTTTCTGTATTAGTGCAATTTTAGCATGATTGTAGAATATCTTGGACTAGAAAATGTATTTTGGTAACTAGGAGGACAATAAAATTAAGCAAATTCCAGAATTGCATGAATTTTTTACTTAGTTTCTATCTAAAAGAAGACAATTTCTTTGTTTAGTCTTAGTCTATTTTGAATGATACATCACCTGGACATGTGAATTCTTAAGTACTGCTTGTTCCCCATCGTGCTTTCCCATTCCAGAGTCTCAAGAAAAAATGAGCAGAAATGTAATTACTTGATGTGCTCAATAATTTTTTTAAATTTTTCTCAGGAAACATGTTTTTCTTTTCCTTCTTTTATCTTTTGAGGACTCTTGGTGATTCACTGAAGTTTAACCATTATGAACAAGTACTTGAATATCTGTATGATGCTCAGACTGGGTTTAGTCAGCAAGATGATGTTCTTATTTGAGAGTATGTGCCTTTCTGTGTCAATAACAAAACCAGTTGTGGGAAAATAATGATACCACTGATAAATGAGTGACAGAACCCAGTAAAGCCTGCACTCCACTATTTGAAATGAATTCTTGCACCCTAATGCAGCTTCCCTAGGCTTTATATGACTCTCATGCCTGGGCTTGGAATTACTTTAATCTAAGTGATAGTTTTATAGAACATCAAGCAAGCACTAAGCACACTTGGGATGCACAGTAAAACAAAATTCATATGAAAGTTTGTCTTTTTTGGTATTTTTTTCCACACAGAGTGCAACTCAGACTTTTTTGACTATGCATTTAATTAGTATTTTGGATTCCTTTGGAAACTAGCATAATAACATCAAGAATCTTATTACAGATAGACCAACCAATGAATTTCAAAGTTTTAGATTGCCTAACATCTGCCATTATAGTATTGTCTTAGTTAAATCATGTTTTAACTGGTTATGCTAATGACTTTTTGTCCTGGATATCTGTTGTAAGCTGACTGTGAGAAAAAGGAGTGAAAATGAGATAATTAAGGGTTTGTGTACAGAAAATGCCCTTCTCTGTCCTTTCTCCTCTGTTATTGCTATTTTTTAGTAACAAGGCTGCAAGACCCTGAGAGGCATTCTAGTATTTTTCAACAGGAACATTTTTTTTTTGGACTGGGGGGAGGGGTGGGCAGGAACATCTTGGTTTCAGAAGGCTATTAGCAGACTTTTGGGATATTTTTCAAATCTGGAAAGAATATTAAATTGCTGTCTGGGACAGAATTAAATATTTAGGTCTATACAAGGTGAGGAAATTTAAAACCAGGCACTTCTGCATTGCAAGTGTTGCATACTTACTGATACTACTGTGCTTTCTAGGTAGATTGCAGTGCCATAGTAATGGCAGAATAATAATGCTGATTTTACTGTCAATATTTGATACTTTAGAGGTAGTAAAATGTTGTTAGAGATTTGATTTTTTCCTATCATATTTCTGTAGAAGTTAAGTCAAATCCATTTTCCCTACTCTCCTCTGTCTTGTCTTCTTTTTGTCAGTATGATTATTTTGAGGGAATAGTGGAAGAAACAATGCTGATTTGTATATAGAGTTTTGATTTTGTGCATTTTTTGAAACTGTATAGCAATCTAACCTCTAAATGAGGAGAGATCAGGTTGTGTAGAAGCTTGTCTACCTGTCTTACAGTTTCAGTTGTATTCCCTGTTTGCAGTGTCTCACAGACCATTCAAAATTGCTTCATAAACAAAGGGATTTTATTGTTTCCATAAAGCCCTTGCTCAGTAGATGCTGTTTCAAATGGGAAAGATTTGAAGGTCTTTGCTTACGAAGATTGTCCTTTGGTTTGTGCATTTGTGGTTTTAAAAAACCCACAAACCCCGTTGAGTTCAAAACAGTTAACAAATACAATGTTTGACAGTTGCTTGATTATTTATATATGCTCAGAATTACTAAGGTTGGAAGGACTTCTGGAGATGTACTCCCACTCCCTTGCTCAGAGCAATCACAAGTTGCTCAGGACCATGTCCACTTGGGTTTTGAGCACCTCCAAGGATGGAGACCTCTCTGGGTAACCTTCTGCAGTGTTCAGTCATCCTCACAGTAAAAACGCTTTCCTTATAGAACCATGCAATGGTTTGTGTTGGAGGAGACCTTAAAGATCATTTAGTTTCTAGCCCCCTGTCATGGGCAGGGACAAATTATGTTTAAATAGAATTTCTTCTTGTTTGTGCCCATTGCCTCTTGTTCTCTTATTTCGCACAACTAAGAAGAGTCAGACTCCACTCTCTTTAATTCCACCTGCCAGGTATTTATTACATGGATAAGATCCTTTTCTTCTCTAGGCTAAACAGTCCCAGCTGTCTCAGCCTCTCCTCATATAAAAGATGCTGCAACCCCCTAATTATCTCTCCAGCCTTTCCCTGGACATTTTCCAGCACATCTATGTCTCTTGCAGAGCCCAGAGCTGGACCCAGATGTACAGATGCGTTTCATCACACCGAACAGAGAGGGAGGATCACCTCTCTTGATATGCTCACAATGCTCTGCCTAGTTCAGCCCAGGAAGCTGTTAGCTGCTTTGACCACGAGGACACATTGTTGGCTTACAATCAGTTTGTCTACTGTGTCCTTCCTTATGAAGCTGCTGGCTGTCCAGCTGACTGTCTCCCAGCATGCACTGGTGCCTGTTGTTATTCCTCCCAGGTGTAGAACTTTGGTTTTTTTTTTCTTCTGTTGAACTTCATTAAGTTTTTCATTCAGCCTGTTGAAGTCTATCTGAGTGTCAGCAACAACCGTCTGGTGTATCAATCACTCCACTGTTTTATGTAATTTGCAAAATTCCTGATGGTGCACTCTGCCCTGTCATTAGTGAAGATACCTAGTAAGTAGTATTGGCTCCAGTATTGATGCCTGGGGTATGCCACTAGGAACTACCTTCACCTGGACTTCATGCTGCTGATTGCAAGCTCCTGAGCCTGGAAGTTCAGCCACTCTGCAGTCCACCTTTCTGTCCACATATCTGGCCCATATTTCACTAGATTTGTCTCTGAGGACGGCATGGGAGACAGTGCTGAAGCTGTCATGGAGTAGAAACAAAATTTGCTGCTCGCTTATAATCTGCTAGGCCAGTGGATTTTTATCAGGTTGGTCAGGCATGACTTTCCTTTCATAAATCCGTGCTGACTGATCTTGATTGTAGTCTTGCCTTTCATTTGTTTGGGAGTTAGAGAAATGAAAAATGTTAACTCACTATAAAAGTAACCAAGTCTGTGTGAGAGAATCCTGATGACCCAGTGTTTTGTATTCTGTTCTGGAGAATTAGTGCATGTTTGGGTAGCAGGAATCTGTTATTTCTGTTTTCTTATTTGAAATGGAGAGCTCTTTGCCTGCACTTGGGATGTGCAAAGATGTTATGCTATGAAAAGATGAAGTTATTAAGCTGCTTGCATGAGTACGCTTGTGGAAATCAAGAGGAGAAAATGTAGGTGGTTTTTAAAATAGGATGTGTTTTATCTGGAACATCAGATGCCACAAGCTTACCTTTTGGTATCTGCGTTCTGAAGAAAAGAATTGCTCAGCAAGGCAAGAATCCAGAGTCAGATCCTGGCTTCATTTGGGCCAAGTGAGTCAGTGGCTTTCAAGGCAATTAATTTGGGATATTAAGATCAAAAGACTTTTTCTTGAGATTGCCATGCTGGTTTTCCCCTTCTGCATTCCCATTTTAAATGAGTATCCTGGCAGTGAGTTGAGATGCTTTCAGAAGTGTTTGGGGATACTTGGTCCAGCAAAATGGGCATCATCAACAGAAGGGTTGTAAAGGCCTAAAGCTGCTTCAAATTAGTGGTGTCTGTTTGGGATTTGTTGTTCTGTCTTTTTGGTTGGGTTTTTTATGTTGAGATTCTTGCTTTTTACAGGTTGTGCCAAGTTTTAAGTGATTCTGTATATTTCCAACCGAAATATGACAAGATTTTAGCATTATGTACTCATCTGATCTCCTTTATTTAATTTCCCTTTACATTACTGAAAGTAGATAACGGTTAAAGGCTACACTAGAGAAGGTATTTTGGATTAGGAAGACGTGTTTTGGAGTCCCCAGTTAAATCTAGATATGTGTAGCCTTTAAAAATAACATCACATTGTTAATTATGTGTTAATATCTGTGCTTATGCTTGCCTGAGTTTCCTTGCATTGACTGAAGACGTGTTGAAATTCCGGTAGGTGCTTTGGGACAAGTGTAGGAGGTAAAGCTGGTGTGATAACGTAGCGCTAATTTAACAAGCGTGTCTTAGATTTTGGCCCATGATTCTTGGACTGCTTTGGACAAGCTGCTTAATCTCTCTTGTATGAAATGCTGATACTGGAGGGACTTGTTTTGTTTGTCTTTCGAGCTGTGTAGTGTGACTAGCTTTTTTTTTTGTTTGTTTTTTAAACAGTGTGTATAACTATATCCCTATATTACCTGGGAAGGCATATCAACTCAAGGCTATTTTTTTCCCCATGCAACTGAAGAATAAAATATAGGCTAAGTTTAGTTTCAATATTCATATTTTCTCACTAGCCTCATCAGTCAAATAGAGCAAGTTTTATTTCTACATGTGTTATATTACTTGGAGGTTGGATGCTTCTTGCTTTGGTAAATGAATAGCATTGATTACTATAACATTTTTATGCTGGTAACAGTAAAACAACCAGTGTGCTGTGCTTTTTGAGCTCCACTTGATGATAACTGGAGAAGCTCGTGTTTGAGACAAAGGAGCTGCTGATGCTCTTTGAAGCCTTATGATATTTCAGTGTGAAATTTATTAACTGTAAATGTGCAAATTGGTATATGTAACCTTCACCTTCTGCATAAAGGAGTTTTGCTATGATTAAGGATAGAAGGTCTGTAAAATCTAAAAAATGGAACGTGGCTGGATGGAAGTGACGCTAATTTTAGGACTGGAGCTAGCAATGCTTTCTCTACTTGGTTCACAATTTCTTTTTATCCTGTGAAGTAGAAACTCTTCATGGTTTTATTTTCTGTGCATGGCAGTCATCTAGCTGTGGGAGTGATAGCAGAGTAAGCCGATTAGCATGATTGATACTGCATGTCAGGGGACTGGCATAATGGGCTGCCGTTGAGACTGCATTGTGAAACCACACACGGATGAGGTAATCTCATTAGATGATTAAAACCTTCATTGAGTCTACCAGATTGCGGAGCTTTCAGTTGTATTGCTGTTGGGAACTGATGCTAAATAAGTGTAGTACTCTCTTTGGAGTGATGCTGAAAGGGAGATCTTGCTGGGTTTTTCTCCTGGATAAAATTCACAGCAGCTGGAGGCTGATGAAGGATGTTCCATCTTTCTGTGTTTTAAAGTAAGATTCTGGATGATGATGTCATTTTCTTTTAAAATCAGTGTCAGACTTGTGCTAGTTTAGTTTTATCATGCTTTGCTCTTCATTGTGAAGTTCTGTAGTATTAATGTTAAAAGGGCATGTCTCTGCTTTCTGTAACTTCTGATGTCCCTGCAACAAAGGGGAATATCACAGTGCATATCACAGTTCTGTTTTTTTATAAAGCAACTGTTTTTCCTGAAGGTTGGCTTTGTCTTGACCTAGGATGAGGTATATTGTGAGGGACATTCCTTACCCTCCTGTCTATCCTGGTTAGAAATAGTGGCAGGCAGCACATGCTCATACTAGAAGTGGTGGTATACAGAAATCCTATCTTGGTAATATGTTACTTGGTTTAAGAAGCTCATTGGAAAACATTGTATTTCAAGTGATAAGTTGTGTACTTGACTACTGGTATACTTGAGCTTTATTTTTTCTAGAAAGCTAAAAATGGAAAACAAATGTTTCTAATTCTGTGAGTCCGGTCTTACTGTATTTAATGCAAAGGTTACTGGAACAGAATTTTGGAAGGTCAAGACTATTCTGAGACTGGCAGTAATGACTGTTGCAGTATAGTTGTGTTGTTCTGTATTAAAGTGTAGCCCAGTTGATCTGCTAGGGGAGGGAGACACAGGGCAGACAAAGAACAGAAACATTTCTATCTTCTGTTGCGTGTTGTGAGCAGTTAGTCCATTTGTGTTCCTTAGAGAAAGTACTGTCTGATATTAATAAGCATGTATGCACATCCAGAGAGATAAAAGCATGGATACTCTATTGTTTTTTTCAAGGGAACTCCAGCAATGTGATATCTTCTGAACTCTGTTGTCAAATGTGATCTATTATTATTCAGCAGTTCTTCAAGGAAGTGATCTTTGTCCAAGACCTGTTTAGGATCTGGTGTCAAAAGAAACCCCAACACCCTCCCCTGCCTCAAAAAAAACCCCAACCAAAACAAACCCAAAACACCCAAAACAACTAACACCCAGCCGCTCCTCTCAAAAATCCCAACCTCTCCAAAAACTTGAGACAACCCACCACCAAAATCCACAACAAGAAGAACCTGTTCCAGTATGTGAAGAAGTGGGGAAATATGCAAATATACAGGAGAATGTTTTTATGTGTGTTTTGACAAAGGATAAAAATACAAACTTGCTCTAATTACTAAGAGGCTATAGGCAGCAGTATTCTGTGAAATGCTGTCAGCAGAGGAAGTACACACTAAGTTTTCAGATTTAATTTACCTCGTTTAATAAGAATGATATAACTTGTTGATAGGAGATTTCATCTTGTGTGCTTCATTTTAAAATTCAGTGTTATACTGGCTATTAGTGATACTCAAATAAGGTGCAGGCTAATAATTTATATGCAAAATGATGCTGTTTCATCAGATGCTAAATGCTTAAGAAAACAAAAATTGGCAGGCATTAGGAATTTGTTTATTGTGTCCCTGTCCCTCACCATGGGCCATTCACAAACTGTTATTTTTATGTCGTCATCTTTCTTACTAGTGGACCGAGGTCAATTACTTGACTGTTAGATTATCTGTTATATATAGGAGTGGGAATGTTTTCCATGTCAACTTTAACTTATTCTCCAAGTTTGCTGGCTGAGGTGAAGTATTTCAAGATCCCCTGTTTGGAGAACTTGCTCAAGTTCTGATGTTGCACTGGGATGTTCAAGGGTACTCAACTGCTTTGCAGTTACTTTTCACTTTACGCACAGAACAAGACCTCGGTATGCAGCTGTTCCTCTGAACGCAACTTAAAATTATGGAGTATTTCCCGTGAAACAAGGAAAGTGTTTTGATTATGAAAGTAGAAACCTCCTTTGTGGGTATGACTGTAGCCCAGTTTACCTTTTCCAGAGCATCTGCCATGAATGGAGGACAGCAAATCATAAATGAGAATTCTCATAAGGTCCTTTCAAAAACAATGAGTTCCTGGCTTTATTTCTTCATGTGTTTGTGGGTTTTTTTTGGTTTTTTGGTTTTTGTTTTATTTTTTTTTTTTCTCCCCTTACTGCATGTTGGGCTCACTTGGAAAATGAAGTCACAGGGATGGTATCTTGTGCCTGTTGACTGTTGGAACAGATAAGTGACTTTAGGTTCATCAAGACAGTGTAAGCTAGGGAGATTAATCCATGATTGTATTTGCTACTATTTGTTAATTGCATTTTGTTTCTTACTTGAAAGCTGTAAGTTTTTTTCTGCTTACATAGGCTGATTGTAGTACCTGAAAAATTAATCATCTCTGGTTCACATATACTTACTTTCAACTCTGTCTCTGTAAACTGAGCGCCCTGGTAAAAAACTGTAAATAACCTGTCTCAAAACATCTCTCCTTTGATTTGAAACCAGGAAAAAAAAATATATAATGTCATTTTTTTTAATGGAAATGTTGGATAGACTGAAGACTTGGGGTCAAGTGCCTGAGCTGTTGCAGAATGGGGAATAAGGTTGAGCCCTTCTCATCAGAGACCAAGTGGGAGAGATAGGCTACCTAGAAAAGTATATTTTCTCCTTCTTAGCTCATGAAGAGGACAAGTGGTTTTCTCTACTAAGAAGAATTTTGCAGATAGTCACTTGTGCTTTGTGGGCTAATTTTCCTTTACTTTTAAGAAATCTATATGCAGTGTTTCTTTATTTCTTTTGCCTTGAGTTGAGCATCAAACATGTTGATTGATACTGCTCGATCTGTCTGTCTCTGTATGGAATGTTCAGGAGTTACTTTGCTGAATACAAAACAACTTTGTTTTGGTGGTTTTTTTTTGGTTTTTTTTGTTTTTTTTTTAAGAAACCTTCTGCATTTCTTAAAATAGCGTGTTCACAACATATTTTGCTCCAGTGTTTTTCTGTGTTGTTTTCTTCCTTCTCACCCTTGCTCCCTCTCCATAACAGCCTAACCTGAGCAGCAGTTCATGTTCTACCTCTTCACTGTTTCTTTTATAATGTTTGTGGAGCTGGCTGGCCTGCCTCCAACAGGGCATGACTGTGTTTATAAATCTAGCCTAACAATAGTATCATAACACCAATTTGTTTAACCTGGGCTGGAAATAACAATCTAAATACTGTGAATCAAAGAGAAAGCAGTCATTTGTATATGCTACTCTACCCTGTCAGTTCATTTCTGTTGTGTCTGATAAAATCTCTGAAACTTCTCTCATGTCCTGTGGGAATTTTATCCATTCTGTCAATATGATGTGATACCTCTTTTAAATGTTCAGAGAAGTTCAGCTATAGCTTTTCCACCAAGCAGTACTACATGCTGTCATTACCTTGCTCAAGTAGAAGGTGTTTAATTTCTATGTCTAGTTCAAGCACACATTATTTCAGGAAAAAAATCTATCCCTGCTGCTATGGGGAGGGCATTCATAATGCAGCAAACTATTAAACTGTTCACCTCTGCTTCTGTTGCAGCATTGGAGCAGAGTTATGAGAGGTGGAAAGCACACAATATGGGTAATATTTATTCCTAACAAATGCATTGATCAGTGTATTTTGGTTAAGGTGCCAGGATTTGGTATAAGTGTTCTTTATTGTTACTTTGATCAACAACTTTGATCAACAACAAAACTTACCTTTGGATTGAAACAACTTGGATAGTGTCCATCACCAGCTCATATGAGCAGTCCTAGCAGTATTTAGACACTTAACACGCCATGGGGCCTTGTGTTTTAAAGTTTATACTTTCTGGAAAAAAAGCAAGCAATGCATGGTTTTGAGCCAAAGTGAACTGATTAAATTTAAACACTCTTGCTTTATTATCCTGTCCTCAAAATCTTGTGATCTTCACCGTGCAGTGATATATGGGTAATTTTGCTTTAGTAAAAATCTGAGTTGACTTGCCCAGTCTCCTGAAATCTGTCTTATTTTCTCTGAAAAACCTTATAATGGAGAGTAAGATCTGGCATGTCAGCCTGTTATCAAAAATGAGAGTGTATTTATTTCCATATTGCTCAGTCTTCAGCCTCCCTGCCTATTGAGAAAAATGAGAGCTGTCAAATCATGTAGTAGCTGCAGTGAAGTGGCACCTGCCTGATAGGAAGCTGACTGCAGCAGTACAAATAATGTGACGTTAGTAGGTGTCTTGTCTTTGCAGTCAGTGACAGTGAAGATTATAATCATTCTACATCAGCGGTTTCAAAAATTATGGTTTGACATTGTTGTTATTGGTTTTACCAGTTCTGCTGTCACGTTTCAGGCTGTGAATAGGCAGCTTCAGCTCTGCAGCTTTCTAGAAGGCTTGCAGCAGAGGCAAACCCAACATGTTCCAAAGTGAAGGTTAGCTGAGGATTGCTTAGAGTAGCTATTTAACTTTTCTTCTGTATTTTTGTTAGCCCTTTGAGTCTGGTAGTTGACAGGCAGTGGAAGTAGGGGAGCCATCCATTTGGAGACCTCAATATGTGCCTTATGTCCTCTGTAAGAGGTGATGTTGAATGTAAAAGTGTGCTCCACTGCCAAGTCTCACCCAGGTGAAAAAACACACCATGGCCTCTCATGTCAGAGCTGCTGGCTGTGCCAGTGAACTGGAGGGAGGTGTGCTCAGAGAACCTGGTGAGTGGCATCTGGCCTGGCTAGTAACATCCATCTCACCTTGCTGTACCCCACAGACAACTGAATCCTTGTCACACAAGTCCAGAGAAGAGCGATGAAGCTGGTGAAGGGGCTTGAGAACAAGTCTTATGAGGAGCGACTAGAGAGCTGGGGGTGTTTAGCCTGGAGAAGAGGAGGCTGAGGGGAGACCTTATGGCTCTCTACAACTACCTGAGGGGAGGTTATGGAGAGGAGGGTGATGGCCTCTTCTCCCAAGTGACAGGGGACAGGACAGGAGGGAGTGGCCTCTAACTCCATCAGGGGAGGTTCAGGCTCGACATAAGGAAAAAATTCTTCACAGAAAGCATCGTTAGGCACTGGAACAGGCTGCCCAGGGAGGTCGTTGACTCACCTTCCCTGGAGGTATTTAAGGTGCATGTGGATGAGGTACTGAGGGGCATGGTTTAGAGATTGGTGGGAATAGTTGGACTTGATGATCCGGTGGGTCTCTTGCAACCTGGTGATTCTGTAATAATGTAATACAAGTTGCATTAGAATCTCGTAGGGGAGGAAGGACATTGGATGCCACTTCAAGTGGTGGGGAAAATGAGAAGCTTCCATTTTTTTCTTGAAGTTTAATAAGTTGTTATAGTGGCATTTTTTTTTGTATCTGTATTTAAAATCAAACTAAATCAGCGTGGGTCCTACGGGGTTCATATAAATGGTGCTGTCATACATATTTTTAAGAGCTGGAAAAGTTTGTAGAAGATATTAAATCTTGTTTCTGATTTCACTCCTTTTTCTGTTGCGTCAAAGCTCACCCCATTTTAAGGATATAACGATGATCTTTTAGAAGTAGAATACACTTTTTCAGTGTCATTATGATATAATGCAATACTGTAATACAATCAGTGTTGTAGCAAATCTGGCAGTCATTATCAAATAGTTCCAGAATGGAAAGGGTTAAATCACAAGTTCGGACAAAGTATCTGCTGAGCTAGGATGTTTTGCCCATTTGAGGTTACCAGCTATTAAAAATATTTTCAAACTGGTACATGTGTACCTTTATAATGCTGTTAGATGGCAAACAAAATGGAGAAAAACATGTTTTCCTCTTTTCAGTTACATTGTTCCTGAAGTGCTGGCAGTAGTAAGAGTTTCCAGTTAGTAAACAAAGTAAATGCTGTTTGGATGTATAGAGAGCCAATAAATTAAGTAACAAGATGTCCAGTTTTAGAGTTTCTTTGCCGCCTCTAAATTAAAAATCAAGCATTTTTATAGTAAGCAAAACTACTTGCAAAACTCTCATAAAACGGTGCAAAAACCAGTTGGATAAAGTGGTGCTTGCTTTTCTTGTCAAAGACCAAAACTTAAAAATGTGAGGTGCTTTGCAAGCAGGTATGGTAAAGGTACTGTAACACTGGCACCTGCTCTAAACTACATAATAAATAATAAAAATCTGATGGGCTAGAAGTTCTTATAGCACTGTTGGTGGTCTAATGATAAATTATTTTGTTTAATTTATTTTTAATGTTTTGCTCTGTGATGTGATATCATACAAATAAAGAAATGAACAATTTCACTGAGCATCAGCTAACTAATTGTTCACTTTTTATTGAGTCCACAGAGGAGGAGAGGAATAGTTTGTGCTGAGATTGGAAATTCTAGGCAGATTTTATTTTCCAAGATTCTCTGTTACTTATCAGAAGGATGCTGTTATTAAAAAGAACAACAGCAAAAACCCACAAATGTGCAGCCTTCTAAAGAATAAATGCTTGTAAGAAGAAATCCTTCTCAGCCTTAAAAGGTGGAGATTAATGGTGATATTTAAAATGTCTTGAGTTTCTGGGCATTTCCTAGATTACAAATGTGATCTTAAAAGGTTTTTTGACTCATCTTGTTCTTTATCCAAAGAAATGCATGGCATGAAAATTGCATTTTTAATGTGTTTAATGTTGAAAGGATACCATTTATCCTTAGATGATACCAAAGATGTTTGTATTCATCATCTGCCCAGATGCATAAAGTATCATGCTTTAGATGAAGCCTGGGATATGTGATGCTTTAACTGAGCTAAATGTGAAATGCTGGCCATTTGGTACACTAAATGCCCTTTGTCTATGAGGTGGTGAGATGGAGGGAGCTGTTCAGCTGGGAGCCGCAGCACAGCTGTAGTGGCTGGCCCTGGGAAGCAGGGCTCAGGGACAAGTTCCTTCTCTCATTATACAGCTTCATAAAGATATTTTACTGTGTGCGCTTACTTTTTGTCATATGATACTTGCAGCAAAAGAGCATTAGTAAAAATAAGAGCTGTGAAGTAGAATTTCTCCCAGCCATACTTGAAGGAAATGCTTTGTTTTTAAAGAAAATGGCATAAACCATCCTATCTTTTCACTTACTTAAACTAAGCATGCAAACTTAGTTCATGGTGAGCCTGTGAAGTTACACAACTATACCTGCCACCTTCCAGTTATTTTGTTTTCTCCTGTGTCCCCCCTCCCACCAAGTACGCTAAATCCTTACTTTTTTTTTTTTTTTTTAAATGAAGGTTTCATGCACCCTGGGGGTTGGCCATTAATTTTAGGCCATTGTGTGAAAGCTAGCTACTTAAAAATAGTCATGGAGCCAACCTTGCTTCCTCTCAGGGTTTATCAGTTGGAAGCATCTTCTTTTTATCCTATGTGCAAGCAGAGGCCTCTCTAGATTGATGATTTGATCTGTATAATGGAAAATCTAGGCAGGATATCCTTTCTCTGTTATTCCTTGGTGTGATGGCATCAGGTTGTGTCTTAAAATGGGGGAAGGGAAAAGGAGGATCCTATTAGCAGATGAAGTGGTTTCAAGGGACTCTTAAACTGCAGGCTTACAGAGGAGCTCGTATTTACTCTCCATGTGGAACCATTTGTGCTCCAAGCTACTATTACAACATGTCAGTGGTGGCTTTTGCTGCTATGCTTGAAAGCTTTCGCGTGTGCAATATGGACATCTCGTGTTTGGAAGTTGTTGTGGATACTGTGCTGAAATGCATCATGAGGGGCTTCTCTGTAGTTATTTTGAGCACTTGCAGATCTTAATGAAATACTGCATTGACAAGCTAGATCCAATCTTATCCTGCAGAAATGCAATGTCTGATCTTCCCTGGCCAAGAAAAAGATACTTCTGTTGTAATTCCATGATAAAATGCCACAAAACTCTAGCAGCGCCTAACGTACAATAGAGGTACAGTGACCACTTGATAAATTGTGTGCATGGGATAACACACATACTCAAAATTATATTGGAACCTTTTGGAATGCTTGTAACTCTTCCACTGTAATCCTCCTAGCCAGGAATTCTGCTTGGCGTTTACAAGGCAGAAGTTATTACCAGCTTTTGTGATTGTGGAAGAACCTTTAGTTTAGCCATCTTGTGTTCAGGGCAAGGAGTCTGTGTAAAAATGACACTGACTCCTTATCTTGTCTCCCTTCCCTTCTCCAGAAAACATACTGTAGCTCTTATATTAGAGATGAGTTAGTTCATTCTGCTCTTATCGTTGTGACCCATATGTGTTGTGGTGAGACCACAAAGGAGGAACCTGAGGGCTTTGGGGAGGGATGACAGAGACAGGACGTGATTGTGGGTTCACAAAATAATAATCAGCTGATACTTGGGATGCAAGACAAAAAGCATTAAAGCAAATAAAAATAAATGCTTTAATTGTCTGCCTGGACTTTGGAATCTGTAACCCTCAGGTGTTCATGCCAAAGTGTTAGTACAATTTAAAGCATACGTTTTTGTTTTTTTCCTGGTGATGAAGACATCTATGGAGTCACTGCTTGGGCTTCCCTGTGAGAAGACACTCCTCCTACACCACAAAGCACACCTCAGCTACTCAGAATTAGCAAAGGTTCTTTTAGCTTTAGCGGATTGTTTGGTGACTTTACATTACCGTATTTAAACTGCAATGTTTAAATGCATGGCAAGGTCCGCTTCATGCCATATTATTCTATGGGGCACGTAGTTATACCTATTGGTGCTCTAAAAGCTCAGGTGAATAAAAAAATTCAGAAAAGAGAAGACATAATGTGTATCTCTGTGCTCTTAATAGTATTTTGCACAGTTAGTAGCCTTATTCAACTTAGGATCTCTAATAGAAGTTGTAAGTCTGTGTAGATAATAGATTTTAAGCAACTGTTGAAAAACCAAAGCAAGGGAAGGTTTTCAAAACTTAAGCCCACCCCTCATGTATTAAATCATCCAAAATCTTACAATTGCTGTTATTTTCAGTCCATTGTGTCTGCTTCCTGTTGGTCAAAGGTTATGAGGACAGGGTGGTGTAGAGTGAGGTGGGAAGCAGGCAGGAAAAAGAAAGCTTTGCTTACTTTAGGGTAGACACAACTACAGAAATGGTCAGGACATTGCTTAAATTTTCTGAAGACTTGAAGAGGTAAACTGGAAAAAACTTGTTCTTGATGTTGCTTGCTTTTCTTCTTTGTAACTTAAGTATATGGAGAATGAATTGGAGTAAGTAAACAGGGGCTTCCTTAAAGAATGTTATCTTTTTGCTTGAAAAATGGTTTTTTTGTTATTCAAAAAGAGGTGTAGCTTTTGTTTGATTTCCAGGTAAATTCTATTTCTGAAGCACAAGCCTAAATCTTCACCTGTTTCTTTACTGTATCCGTAACTCAAAAAAAAAAAAAAGTATAAAATAAAACTTTTATGCCATGAAATGCAAGTAGAAGCTCTGTGATGTATTGCTTCAGTATGTTACAGACATACATGGGCATGTGTAGGTGTGTTAATACAGCCTTCTAAAACACTTAGTTTATCTTAATATTTGTCTCATTATTCAAGAACTATCTGTAATTTCTTGGCTGTTACAACTCTAGTGCGAGCACTTCAGTTTTGTCAACAGGGAGGCTTGGAGCGAGCTGCTGTGAGCAGCTGCTGGCTAAGCAGGGCTTGGTCCTGGCGCCCAGGTTCCTCACGCAGGGCAGCGCAGCCTTTGTGGTAAGTAATTGTGGCAATGCTGTTTGAGGGATTTGGTTTCGGAACATATCTTGATTCAGAAGATTGGTCTAGGGTGTGAGAGAACGGATAAATTAATTGGTTGTGGTGGTTAAACTCTACAAAGCTGTTCCTCCTAATAATGTATGGCATGAGGGTTCTAGGAAACAGTAGGAAGCTGAGTTGATGAGAGCAAAAGGAGTGTTTTGTAAGCTAATCAAAGTAATTATACTGAAGCATCTTAATTCTCAGGTATGCTGGTATGTAGTTAAATTTGCTATTGGTATGTAGCTTGGTTTTAAATTTCTTCACCGTTTTGTTACTAGTAGCAAGATATTTAAATCTAAAAATATATTGTTTTCAGTGTTGGCAAAACATTATTTTTGTAATGATAGAAACTCAATTTAATTAGCCTAGGAAAAGCAATTTATCATGAAGTCTTGCAAACAATTTTTACTTTGTGTTTGTTTATTTTTAAATTATTTGTTCCCTGGAGTTCTTTAGGTCAGTTCTGTTCTGAAAAAAATCCTCTGCTTAACCTAGTTTGTAGATACTCTTGGTCATGCAAAGGACGAGTATCTACATTGGACACAATGCTGACTTTTACCTTGGCTTTTACTTTTCTTAGCAGCTCTTCCTGCCATATCTGTACACTTGGTCCATGCACATTGCAGATCTGATGGTTTGTAATGGAAAAGCTAATTATTTTGGTCCTAAAAGGTAAACACTGAGCATGCTTTTCCTAATTAATCCCCTTTCCTAGCATAAAGAAAGTGCCTCACAGTATTTAAAAAGCACTGTGTTGATTCTCCCTGTAATACCTTGTCAGAACAATAGACTTTCTTTAGCTTTCCTTTTTCTGTGCCTGAGTGAAGTGGCTTGAGTAAGTTGGTCCTTTCATTTCTGTAATAGCAACTGATTCAATTACAAAAGAGACTCTTGCTTTGGTCTACAGATACTTGATTTACAAAAATGTCAGCTAGTGTACAGCCTTGCTATCAGAAGGAACGGGTAAGGATGGAGCATCAACATGTCCTAAATTTAATTTGTAGACATTACTTAAAACATTGTCTGAATTTCCCTTTGGAGACTTTTCCATGTGTGTTGATCGATATGTAGGAGCTTTTTTCATTATGCATACAACTCGTAGGTTAAACCAGGGTAGTTAATTGGGAGGCACTTTGTACAAATAATGGGGTATCTTTGCACAATCCTCCTTTAAATCATTGCTAAATCCCCCTTAATTCATCATTTTCTACTGATGTTGGAGAAACTGCTACTTCTCTAGCTTAGATTCTCGTGCTTTTATGGGGAGTACAAACCACAGTATTTAAGCCTATGAATATTTTGTTGAAGAGATGATGTGCAGAACGCTTGGCCTCTGTCATCTCTAGCAATCTGTTTTTGTATGCAGAGTGAGCATGCTTGAGTAATAAAGACATGAAGCAGCGAAGCTTGCGTTGTATGGTTGTTGAAACTGCAGTGTCCTTTTAAAGGATCCAAAATAGTTTCAGGAAATGCATATTTTACGTTGTTCTAGTGTCTGGCTTTTCCTTGTGTGTAAGCCTTTCACAGATGATGAAGATAGATATCTGTACTGACAAGTAAGAAGTAAGGGGGAGGGAAACTGTGAATCTGTGCAAAATATTACAAAAAGCACTGGGCTTTTGATCTAGAAGAACGTTAGGGTTTTTTTTTCACACTTGGTTACAAACACCACTTCACAATGACTGTCCTTCTAGGAAATGAGAAGCTAATAAACAAAAATATATGGTGAAATGTTTCATCCCTGGCCATTAATGTGAAAGCAGTTATTGATATCAATGGAGTGCAGGCTTGACCTTTTGACTTTGGATTTATTGTGTCTTTATGTATTTGTTTTGGGGAGGCTTTTTTAATTATTTTCCTGTGTATTGCTCTCATGCAACTCATCACTACGTACACCCGTGAGCTCACAAAAGTGGAACTTGATTGAAATAACACAGCTGGTGTCTTCTCTGGCTTGTATTGTTAAGGGGGTATTGTCAGCAGCCCAGTGCTTCTTGTGATAAATAACGTACAGACACTTTTAAAAAAGGGCAGAGCCTATCCTGAATGTTTGCTTTCTTAGAATCAGATTGGGGGGGAGGGGGGGGAGGGAGGGGGAGAAGTGAAATGTAATTAAGAGCTGATGAAAAGACTGAAGCAACTTTAAAAAAACAAACAAACAAACCTTTGTCAGGTGAATACACAAAAACATTGCTTTTTAAATAAATCCTTCTGGTGCAAAGCCAAATTGTGATTTGGCTGGGTGGTTTTACATACTTATCAAGAAGTACTATCTTTAGGAGGAATCTGAAAGAAGGAATTGCTGTGCCCTTGCTTATTGATTCAGGGAGGCTTCAGAAGTTGAAGAAAGATGAGGGATGTAGAAGAGAAGGAAAAACGAACCGTATCTGCTATCAGTCGTAGAGCAAGCCAATAGGAGGTGACTTGCAAGAGGAAGGGGATCAGGTAACTGCATCGCCTTCCCTAAGAAAAAGCCTAAAAATAGGAAAAGAGGCTCCAAATGGCAATAAGTGAGTCAATAAATGGAAGAGTTTAAAATAGAAGATGATGTGATCGGAATGAGAGAAGGAGGATTGTCCTGACAGTGTTTTAATTAGGATGGATGTGGGAAAGACCAGAAAGGGAAATTATTAGAACATATTCATGATCAGTGAGGAAAAGACCAAATTTTGGAGATGTTCTTAGAAACAGGGCAGCAAACTAAACGCCATGTAGATGTGTGGATAAGGGACCTGCAGCAGATGTAGTTCTCCTTATGCTGTAACTAGCATCATGCCATGACAAGTTTTATGTTTTCATTGCTGACAAAGCAGTGAGAGAACGTGGCAGAGCTAAGACCTCACAGGGAGCACATTGCTGGTAAAACTGTTGGGGAGTTACGTATTAGCCATGTAGGGTGGGTGGTGTAAAGCAGAACAACTAGAACTGAAAGGCAAGTTTGCAAGTGGTCACAAATGACAATATGTACAGGTACGAGAAGTGGATAAGGTGATGTAGGAAGGTAATGGATGATCTGGTCACTGGTCCTAGCTTGGAGACAGTGAAATGAGGGCTCAAGTCCTGGCTCTGCTGCAGATCTCCTGCTTTATTGCTCTGTGTAGCTCTCTGAACTGGTTCTCCTTTGGTGAAGAGATGATGATAATTCTCTGGGGTGCAGGAATACAACAGGAAGAAATTTGTGTTTGCCATTAGAGAATATCTGTCATATTGCAGAAAAGTATTTCTCGAAGTGACTGATGCAACCAGTCATAGTAAGGATCAATTTAATGTGAATTAGATGATATGTGCAGACCTAACTGCACAATTGCACTGGGAATTGGCATAAAGCTTTTTTTAAAAAAAAAAAAGGCATGAACCTCCATGCAAGATGGAAAGGACTATGAAAATATTCAGTTTAGTTTTAGACTCACAAAGTATAGTGCTTAGTGCTCCATTGTCTGACTGGTGTTTTGCAGGTTTTTGGACACTTCAATTAGTCGTGTAATGCTGGGAGAGTAATTCACATGCTGAAACGTCAGTTCTGAAACAGTGCTCACAGCAAATCTGTGTGGAAGTATTGTTCTGCTGTGTTTTCAGTGTTTTCTTTTGTTTATTTAACAAGCTAAAGTTAGAATCGACAGCACAAGACTAGAAAATGGTGACAATAGTTTGAAAACAGGAAATTTTGGCCTTGTGTGTATTCGGAACAGATGATCAGGATGATGGCCAGGAGAGTGGAAACTTCCACTGAGACTGTTTTTTCCTTATTTTGCTCAGTGAGAAAAGATGGTGCTTCCTGGAAAACAAGTCTTAAGTATTTAAAGAAAGTCGTAGTCAGTATTTTCCTCTTATCACGTTTGTTTATTTTGCAGCAATCTGTTTACACTTATTGGTATTTAACACTACTAAAATCAGAATGTTTGGAATATTGTCAAATCTTGGGAATGTTGTTTCTACTGTTACAATTAAGACACTAAATGTGCTGGTTTGTGCTCAGTTTAGTTGTTCTATTGATGCCATCATTTTTAGGAAAGAGGATGGCAGTTTCCAGTAGATGTTATGACAGTGGTTTCCTGAAGTAGCTAGTAACTACGTACCCTTCAGTTCTGGTGCTCATAATATGACATTTTTGGAGGGTTGTTTTTGATTTTGTTTTTAAAAAGCTTTAAAAGATTTCTAGAAAATGCTTTCTGAAAAACACTTCTCAATTTATTTCCCTGTAGAAATAGACAAGTGTTAATTTCTCAGGGAAATCATCAGATGAAATTTTGAAATGTCATTACTTTGGCATTAGTTCTGCAAGCTGCAAGAATAGTTAGATGAAAAAAAGTAAAGTTTTGTACTGGAAGTGCGGTTACCTAACGTGACCTCTTCTTGGCTACTTCCCGGCAGTCCTCCCAAATACGTGCCTTGTGGTATGAAGCTCATCGGTGACAGTTGTCACTGGTCTCTGTCTGCCACAGACAGGATTTAAAAAGAAGCATCGTGTGAAGGAGCACTTATTTCTAGTTCATTTGAACTTCTAATGGGATGCAGACCACAGGTCTGATGCAAGAGTTAGTGAAACTGTACCTGAGGTGTGCTGAACGGAACACCTGAACACTGGAAATGTTGTGGCAAAAAGGAGAAGAAATACTCAACTTCTCCTGTTTGCGATCATCTTGTTTGTCAGACATGTAGCAGTTCCAGTGTTGTTTAACCTTTGGACTGGAAAAAAGTAAATGGAGAGGGATAGGTGAAATAAATGAGAGCAAAAATCATAAAGAAAACTTAAGTCTTGATCCCAGTAGACAAGTGAGAAGACCTTAACAGTATGTTCAGGACTTAAATGAATCTCCAGGAGGATATTCTGAAGTGACCTTGGGTTTTTTTTTTTTTTTTTAACTTCCCTCTACTTCTCTCTGGTTCATGCTCTGCTGTCTTCTACTTTCTCTGGTTCATGCTCTGCTGTATTCTACTTTATAGGTTCTTTTGGAGCAAGGAAATATTCTATTGCATGTTTATAAAACATCAAGTGGATTTTTTTTTTTAATCCTTCCCTGTGCCCCTGGGTTAGTAGCCTCATTCTTACAAGTCTTAGTTGACTTCTCTTGGAAAAGAGGATGCCGAATGTTGCCCTTTTAAAGTGCTCTCTGTAGAGTATAGAGATCAAAACCAAAGCACAAATATCTGCACACCTGAGAGATGAGAGAGAAGGTCTGGGATTTATATCTTTATTCTTGGATCTGCTAGTCATACGTGAGAGAAAGACTTATTAGCGGTGTTACCTGAGCAGGGATGTAAGTAATATGCTCTTTGGTTTACAGCACTCCACAGTTTTGGAGGTTTTTTTCTGACTGGATGCCACCTAAGAGGGAAAAGGTGGTAAATATGCTAGAAGAGGAAAATGCTTTAAATGACTTGAGGATTATGGGTAATAATACTTAGCAAACCAAAGAAGGACAATTGGCCAGTTTATCAGTAAGCAGAGTTACTTGATGCCATGAGATCAAATGCTGTGTAAAATTGACCAGAAAAAGTTGGTTTTGCTTTTACATTTCTAACTTTTCATTTAAACATTTAATGAAATTATCTTGGCCTCTTGAGCAACAGCTTGAGGGAAACCGAATGGAAAGTTAAATCCTTTTTAAAACATGAATGTAAATGATCTACTCTTTCCTGCCCCTTCCTCCTTCCTTTCCCTGTCCATTTACACTTACATCCCCTATTTCCTACATCTTTGAGCTGCAGGCAGCAGCTGAATGAGGTAAGTCCTGAATGTATATGATGCGGGAGAACATGATCGACAAATGTAAAGATTAAGGGAGGCTTAAGGGAGGTATAGCTATGTATTCAAAAGATACAGTTCTTATAAGGTGATTGTATTGTAAATCTTGTGTACTGCGTACAACTAGCTTCAGTCTCTTAAAAAAAAAAAAGAAAGCAAGCCTCCAACGCTGCTAAATGTTTTCTGTTTTCTGCCAATTTCTTAGCTGATTCCCTCGCTTTTAAATCAGCAGTTTGCACATATGTGAGTGGAAAAACTAAGATTGTCGGAATTGCTTGTTTCTGCTTTGTAAGCCGCTCTAAAAAGCTGTGTGAAAAACACAGAATTCCATTATTCCTTTGATCATTTGATGCTTTGTGGGTGAGCAGCTTGTCACATTTTAGGCTATCTCAAAAACAAGCAAACAAGCTTGTTTCTATAGTTATGATGGTCTCATGATACGATGGTCTCATGATGCGAACAGCACAATGTTTGGCAGGAATGGTGATGTCCTATGTTAGGCCAGCTGATAGGCTTTGCAGCTCAGAAGGAGAAAACAAGCTGAGGGGCACACAAGGCCTTTCTTAGTCTGAAACAAAAGCAGCAAATCTTGTTAAACCTTGTTTTGTAATAACTGACAAAACCTACGCAGACTTTTGTGAACTTGATTCCTGTGACATTTGCCATACTACACTCTTAAGAGGAACAATTATACTTCTGATTTATTTGATCTACATGCTCTGCTTTGTAGCTAGGTGTTGGTATACTTACAAAAGGTATTTTAAAATCCTTATTTATATTAATACTGCACGGGGTGTGTGTGTGTGTGTGTGTGTATATAGTTCATTAAAAAACACACATTTTCTCCATTTGCTCAAATATAGTTCTAGAATTAAATGATATAGGGACAAAATGTTTAAATCCCACACTGGCTATTTTTTTGACTTCTCAAACTTAATGCAGTTGACTTTTAGCATAGAAAACCAATGTTTGATAATGGATGGCTGGTATCTTCAATAACGTAAAAAATATTTAGTCACTCTAATTTTCCTGTGGCTTAAGTCAGTTGGATCTTCTTTGGTGATTGTATGGTATAGTCTGTAACATGGCCTGTAAAAGAAAATGCAAAATTTTCAAACAAAAAAGCCCAAAAGGGTAAAAAAAATTATTAAATTAGCATAAATATGTATTTGCAGATGTGTATGCTCTCCTTTAGAGATTTCTTTTTGGAAGGCCAGTACTGAAGAAGCTCTCTTCCTTACACATATACACAGTATTTTGTACTTCAGTGGGGCAGTCTGCAGCTTTCATTACAATGGCAAACACTGAAATGTTAAAAATAGATCAAGCTTTAAGAATCCCAGATATTTTCAAATAACAAAGAGTGATTTATGTGGGGTCATTTTGCACTTTGACAAAATATAGAGGCACTTTTGTACTGTGATTAGCGAGGGTGCTGATGTCAGTTCGCTTGTCTAGCTTTAAGCTTTATTCTGCTGCTAAATTGTGCTTTGTACTGTAATCCAGAGAACCTTTGTATCTGCCTTATTAGTGTGTAGTTTATGGAATTGCTTTTCTTTTTGAATATAATCTGTGCCAGTTTCAGTGAGTGTGACTCATTATATGACTGAAATAAACATTCACATATGCACTGTGTGAAAACTCTTCAAAAATAGTAGCAGGTGCTGGTAGGCTAAATTCAGTGTTTTAAGTGCTTTATAGTTACTACTTTGTAGCCTGGAGGGCTGAAAGTAAATTCCATTTAGCCAGTTGATTTTTCTGATTTTTGTTTTTACTCATTTACTCATTAATGCTCTACGGAGATTGTCAGGATTGTTAAGATTCTTTTACTCCTTAACACAATACTAGAAATAAACTTCTGGAAGAATTATACATGGTTGCTAAGAGGTTGTTAATGATGTTTCTCGAATTGTGAGACAAAATGCATTGTGCTTCTCAGTTGCTTTTGTCCCTCTCCTATCTCTAATCTCTTTCCTCCTGGCTTAAGTTTTAAAATTTCATCTGAATGACTGAAGGCTGAGGTTAAAGATAAAGCAAGTTTCTGAAGCAACAGAGTTTTGCAGTTTGGTTTGTAACGGTTATCTCTAATTGACCATGTCTGGAGAGACAGCCTATGGTATTGAAGTTTCCTGTTATCCCAGCATCAAAGTTGTCACTTGATTTGGAAACAGGAAACAAAACAAAGATTTGCTGGTGTTTTTGGCTCACTGTTAAACACTGTTATCAGCTGTGCTACTAGAAGATGCTTGCATGGGAATCTAAATTGAGGAGGTTTCATCTGTTAAATCTTCTGCTTTTGTGGTTTACTGTTCACTCAGTTAAACTTACTGCTGCTGTGGAAATAGTTGCTTGAGACCTTGACTTGACTCACGCAGTTCAGCATTTAGAGGCAGATGCTGTATTCACAACTACAGTAAATATACTTGTTTTATAAATATAAAATTGATCTAAAATAACTTACAGAGGTAGCTAGAATCATAGAATCACCATGTTGGAAGAGGCCCATCAGATCATCGAGTCCAACCATTCCTATCAAACACTAAACCATGGCCCTCAGGACCTCGTCTACCTGTGCCTTAAACACCTCTAGGGAACGTGACTCAACCACCTCCCTGGGCAACCTGTTCCAACGCCCAGTGACCCTTTTCTGTGAAAAACCTTCCTCCTGATGTCTAGCCTAAGTCTCCCCTGGTGGAGCTTGAGGCCATTCCCTCTTGTCCTGTCCCCTGTCACTTGGGAGAAGAGGCCAGCTCCCTCATCTCTACAACCTCCCTTCAGGTAGTTGTAGAGAGCAATGAGGTCTCCCCTCAGCCTCCTCTTCTCCAGGCTAAACACCCCCAGCTCTCTCAGCCATCCCTCATAAGGCCTATTCTCCAGCCCCTTCACCAGCTTTCTTGCTCTTCTCTGGACTCACTCCAGAGCCTCAACATCCTTCTTGTGGTGGGGGGCCCAGAACTGAACACAGGATTCAAGGAGTGGTCTCACCAGTGCCGAATACAGAGGGAGAATAACCTCCCTGGACCTGCTGGTCGCACCGTTTCTGATACAAGCCAGGATGCCACTGGCCTTCTTGGCCACCTGGGCACACTGCTGGCTCATGTTCAGTAGCTGTCAACCAACACCCCCAGGTCCCTCTCCTCCAGGCAGTTTTCTAGCCAGACCTCTTCCAGTCTGTAGCTCTGCATAGGGTTGTTGTGCCCCAAGTGCAGGACCTGGCATTTGGCTGTGTTAAACCTCATGCCAGTGGACTCTGCCCAGCAATTCAGCCTATTCAGATCCCTTTGCAGAGCCTCCCTACCCTCCAGCAGATCGACACTTCCACTCAGCTTAGTGTCATCTGCAAACTTGCTAAGGGTGCACTTGATGCCTTCATCCAGGTCATTGATGAAGACGTTGAACAGGGCTGGACCCAGCACTGAGCCCTGGGAGACCCCACTTGCAACTGGCCTCCTGTTGATAACACCAGGACAGTTGTCTGCAGACCTTGCTTTGTTGGTTTGAGTTTGCATCTTTGGCGAGAATTATGCTAGGTAACGAAGACCCATGGGAATGAAAGGCAGCTGAAGATTATTTGTAAGATGAGGCATTCTAGTTGTGCTTTTCTCCCAGACCAGCTTCTTTCTCTTTGCAGCAGCAGGGAGGCTGATATAATAAGCATAGCGTCAGATTGTAAAATGTTTCTTCTGTGGATATACCTTCCACAGAAACTGGGGTTTTATGTGGGAAATCTTCACTGTTTGGTCATTCTCTCCATCCTAATCTCTCTAATGCTTTTCAAAATGATAATGGAGGGTTTTTTTTCTGTAAGAAGTACTGTTGCAGAAAGATTATGAAATTCTGAGTGCAAAGTTCCCCTAACATAGAGGAGAGCATACAATGTGAGCATTGTCTGTTCCTCAAATCCAGGTTACTATTGTTCAGTATCAATGAAAAATTCAGAGTTAAAATTCGTCAGCCCAAAGCAGTAGATATTGGAAACAAGGCACCGTGGAACACTTTAAGATGTATTTCATTTTGCCTCCATGCCTGCATCAGCTTCCTTCAGAAGTTGTGTGCACTTTTTTTCCCTCTCCTGGTCCCCTCCACCCTTTTTTCTTTGCTACATCCTTTCTAATTGCATAAATAATGGTTTAATTATATGTCCGCTTATTGAAAATGAAGCTCAAACACAGAAGAAATAAAGTTTTAAATATAAATTCACTAATCCTCTAGTCCACTGCTGTAACAATATGTAAATAGATCGTGTTGAATGTAGGTGGCTGGTATATAATCTCCTACAATTATAATTGATCTACTTATTATCACTCACTTCAACCCAGGTTGAAACTGTACACAAAAGGTAACAGTCTTAAAGTATGATTTCTTCCTTCTAATTTTTCTCCTTTTTGTTCTCTCTCCAATTTTCAGGCATGGAAGAGGAGATGGTTTGTGCTTCGCAGTGGCCGTCTAACGGGGGATCCAGATGTATTGGAGTACTACAAAAATGACCATGCCAAGAAACCTATCCGTATTATTGACTTAAATTTATGTCAACAAGTGGATGCTGGATTAACATTCAACAAAAAAGAGTTTGAAAACAGCTATATTTTTGATATCAACACTATAGACAGAGTTTTCTATTTGGTAGCAGACAGCGAGGAGGAAATGAATAAGTGGGTTCGATGTATCTGTGATATCTGTGGGTTCAACCCCACAGATGAGGGTAAGTTCTGTTGGTTTTTATAAGAAAGTGCGATACCTACATATAAGGAATGTTTCAAAGATCAGATGTCTATCTTTAGCTGGCCTGTGTTTTAAAACTTGTATGCATTGGCCATGAAACTTTTGTTACTCTAAAAAAAAAATGTGAGCAGAACACAGAGAGATATTAAAACTTTTTTGCAAATTAAGAGTGCCATAGAACTGGGATGATGCTTTTCTGGTTTGCATGATATTAGGTTTTGAGAGGATAGGGAAAATGTTTAAGTAAAATAATGCAAAACAGAAGATCATCATAATCATCAAAGGAATCCTATTTGATATAAAATTGTATGGTTATGCAAGCAGGAATGAGTGCAAAATGTCAAGTTTCTAATATTACCGTTTCTCCGTCTGCTTTGTAACTTGGGAAAAAAAACCTGCCCCCCACCAGTTGAAACAAAAAAACCCCAACTTATAGTTCTCCACAATCCAGCTCTAATCCTACCAAAATAGGCGTTGTGTGAAAGCAGTTTGTAGCTAACAGGATGATGTGTTTAATTCCAACAAATAGCTTGTGGCCATTGCTTGTCCTGAATCTATCCTTATTTATTTACTTATTATTCTTGCATTCCTTGTGGAGATTAGTGGGTTGCATGACTTGCTGTAGCACTGTGCACAGTCTCAAGAAAAGATTAAATAGGAGTGGTAAGAGTTATAAATAAAGCGTGCCTGACTGAAGGATCTAGAATTAAATTTTATGTAGGATTGTGGATTGAGGAATGTGGGGAAAAAATGGCTTGTAACTCTTACCCACCTGCCAGATCTTCAAAAATGACTGGAAAATGTTGCTTTCTGAAAAGGGGGCTTTTCTTTCTCTGTATTGCAGTTTTGATCAAAAACTTCATATATGTATTACCCCTCTAATAGCGTATTTGGTGAAGGGTTCTTGATTTGATTGTTCCAGCATGTTTTTATGACATCCTAAGTGTAACTGAGACTGCCCACAGCACATTTCTAAGAGTGATTGCCATGTGATTCAGTATTCAGTCTGCCCGGCATCCGTTAACATATGGGAAAGAGATAGGCAGATGGCTGCACGTCAGCGGGTAATGCGCTAGTTGCACCAGTGCAGCTCTAGGCAGGAGGCACTCAGAAATCGTTGCTTTTGGGAACAAATTAGGAATTTTGGGAGCTAAGAGGGAAATATGCTTACCTGGCATCTCTTGTGTACGTGAAGATGCAAAAGAGCGTGGGTTCATTGTGTGGAACAGAGCGGTAGGGTAGTGTCCCCACAAAGCCATGAAGCCTTTTCTTACTGAGAGCTGGTGTTTTGCTAATTGTTAGTTTTCCGTTGAAACATGCTGTGAATACAGAGAAAAATAGCTATGCCCTCACTGTCTGCTTGGACCAAAACTGTTTATTGCTTCAATCCATTGTATCAGTAACTCCTTCCCATTATACTCAGCATGTTTCACCTTTGGCATTTTAGCTTTGTCTGAATTATCCCAACACCTTTACTTTACATAACTGAGACTTGACAGTACTGGGTTTAGTAAAGTCTAGCAATGCATTGAGGAAGAATTAAAAAAGGAAGAAGGGCAAATAAGTTGCTGAGTGTTTATTGCCAAGTTCTTCTTTTTACAAGAAAAAATCTTCCTACTAATGGAAGGACGAGTCATAAACATACTTTATAAAATCTGTGTTAACCTACAGTTTATTTTGAGAAGGTAAAGACCGGATGAAATTCACTTTAAACAGTAAGAAACCACTCCTATTTTAGAGTGGAATTAAACAAAAAGAGGTTGTATGGAGTATAACCAGCCTTTCCTGTAGTTTGTGGAAGATAGTTTTTTCCAAAACTAGACAAATTGTCCATTGCCAGACTGGTTAAGGGTCTTGTCACGAGGAGACCGTCATTGGGATACTTTGCCTGGTTAAGGTCATAGGGATACCACTGGCCTATTGCTCCTGCTGCTGTTCGTTTATAAACCCAGTCCAATTACCTCCTTGGATTTGCAATTGAAAAAACCCCTAGGATATCATGGCAGTTAGTGCCATTAGAAAATTAATACGGAGTTGTTATTTCGTTGTTGGGAGAAATGAAGGAGAAAGAGTTAATCATAACTGTGGAGAGACAAAAAAAGAGGACTTTAGACTGGCTCTGAGTTTCTCCTTCTATACTTAGTGAAGACTCAGAAGTTCTAATGATAAAAAGCTTGTATTTTGTGTTATTCCTTTTCTTAAAACTGAGTTTTTCACAGTAATTTTTAGGTATCTAGTGCTCTGTTTAGACATTCCAACTAGAATTTGATTTACGTGTATGAAATCTGTTCATTCTGGAGATCTGCCTTGTATTTGGACTGAGCAGACAAATTTACGTTCTTTAGTCATGTTTACAAGCCACAGAGCCTGTAGCTTTCTGATTGCATCACAGTGTGGTGTAATCTGTAATACTACATTACAGTTACGTTATATGGCTTTTTATAGTGACTTTCTTTTAAGGAAGGATTTGCAGTGATTTAGGTCTTTTCAACGTACAGCAAGGCAAATACGAAGGAATTGTTTCTTTTTCTTTAAATAAGCTAAATAATCCTTGCGCATTTGTAAAGAAATTGCTAGCTACTTCTTGTGTTTTCTTCTTTATTTCCGAATGGAAGCTGTAAAATGTTTTTTTCTGTAGCATCTTTCTTTTAAGAATGCATGTGCAGAGGTGAGGGGAGCTACACATGAGCATGGGTTTTAGGGTCACCACCAAGTTTCATACTACATTTTTAACATTCATGTTTTCTCTTTAAGGTTACAATATAATAGGTCATTTAGAGGTTAAGTTCTAACTATAAGCAAAAACATGTTGCCGGTGTTTTGTGTGCTTTGAACTCCGGTGAGAGACATTCTAGGATGGAGAGACTAAATGGACATGAGAAATGACCATTCTACTCTGCCTGTCAGACCTCAGATGAAATACTGTGGCTTGAGCTTCCAGAATGATGAGAGTAAATGTTTAAGAAATGGTAGATACAGAGAAAAAGAATTTTTAAAAGTGATTGAGGAGGAGGAAAGTTGAAGGATTTAGTTTTCCTGGGAAAAAATACTGTGCGAAGAGTTGACTTTCAAATTGTAATAAACTGTGATAAGGAGGACACATATCAGCTCTTATCTGAAGAGAGAAGTAATTTCTTTTTCAGTAAGTGATGTAATGATAGTAAAAGAACCTTCTAAGGATATTTAAGCACAGGCTGTGAAAGCCCTTCCCTAGAATTGAGTAGACGTCTATGATGAATGTTTTATCCAGCTCCATGTTTCTGTAGTTTAGTGAATTGAGTGCTTGGCAAAGCATAGGAAGGAGGAAATAATCTAAAATAATCTAACTATATGCAAACATGTTACTTGCATGTATTTATTTAAATTAAGATAGCAATAACTAAGTAAAGCAGAAGAAGAAAAGAAAAGGGAAGAGCAAGACTTTGAAATCTGCAATTACATTTACACAAATAATTGCATGTGGTAATGAAAGTTTCTATCATAAGGACAGAAGAGCTGCATCTTGCTTCCACACAGCACATTCAAAATTAGCAGTATTTCTGTTCAAGGAGCTACAATCTGGTATCTACCTCTCATGCCTTCTGCATTTTGAACAGTAAGTTTATCATGAGGTAACTATTTTTCAATCGTGTTCTGATAATACATGCCCTGCAGGTTGATCATAGCTTGGGTGCAGTATCAATAACTGGAAGAATGAACATAACTCCATCTTCTAATCTTTGACACCCTTTTATTGTCTCAAATGCTGCATGGTCAGGCATCACTGCTGCTACACTGTGCTCGAGATCTGCACGTCAGATCAGGATAGGCCTCTGCTGCCATGAAGAACTTAGCGTCTGCAGTAAAAGACATCAACATGGGATGAGGTGAAAGCAAATAAGGTGGTTTTTACCATTGTGACAGATAAGCAGTCTCAGGGCTTCAGCTGCTGGACTGTTGAACTCCGTGGATTTTTGAGAAGAAATTTTCGAAGGGTGTTTGATAAATAAATAGTGGACATTAGAGGTGTTTAGGGTCCCTTTCCTTCATGAAGGGTTTGCCTGTAAGAGAGAAAAAGTGTTCCCTTTGACAAGAAGATGACAGAGACAGGCACATTTGGCAAATCAAAATCTCCATCTAAGTAACATATGATGAATATTAGAGACCTTGGTCATGGAAGGACTCAAAAGTGAAGAGAAAGAGCACAAGCTTTTAGATGAAGGCAAGGAGGCTCCAGGGGAGCATAGAGAGAAGTATGAAAGAATAATACCTTGGAGTAAGCTTAAAAGAAGTCTTTTCTAATGAAGTTACATCTTTGAGATTATGTACTTAACAAGTTGAGGAGGGTTTTTATCTCTTGGATGTGATTAACCAGAAAGTCAGTTCCAAGAGGACATGTCAGCAGGATGAGGGACTGGTGATCTGGAGTGCTGTGACAAATAACACGAAAGAACCAAGTTAAGCATTAGGAGTGGAGACCCTCTGCATAAAGATTGTTGGTCTATTGTCTTACAAGTAAGGCAGTAGCTTTAGAGGGAACAGTGGTATGAGGGCATCTCTTTGTGTAGTGTTTTTTGATTGGTTGCTTTGAGGAGGCAAAGGTGAGATGTACAAACATGGTATGTTTATTTGAGGATGGAGTTGCTTAGAGGAGGGAGGGAAAGGATATACTGTGAAGCAGGCTGTCAGAGCTGCAGTATTTCATCTGGCACAATTGCAGAAGAATAATAGAATTGGAAGAAGCAGGACCAGCGAAAGACCTGGGATTTGACATAGCAGAATTGGTAGAGATGGTAGCTGGTGGCTGAAGAGCTATGGAAAGGGAGGCAGAGCTGAGATAATTGTTGCCTGTTATGCAAAGGAGAAAGAGAACACAGCAGAGAAGACTAAGAAGTCTCTGGCTTCCGATCAGCTGTTTAAAGGATGAGTGGCTAAGCAAGGTGGTGATGATGAATATAGCACAAAATCTGAAACAGTAGGTCTTCCCTTAAAAGTATGTGAGAAAAAAAGTACATATATTAAAAAGATAGAATTTACAGTCAGGAGCGTGGTCAGAATCTTAAGCTTGAGCATTTGGGACTATTATCTTAAGCTACCAGTTGCATGTGACAAAAACTTGTATAGAAGGTGACTCTCCTCTTCCTTGAGAAAAAAAAAAGCTGACTAATATGCCAGGTAATAAAGTTAATTTTCACTGGTCCTGCTGGACATTTTTTATGGCATTAACATCACGTGATGAGTTGCTAGGAAAGGGGATTACAGAAGGCTGAGTTGGAAAACTGTTCTGTAAATTACTAAATCTCAAGTTGTGAGGTGTTGTGAGGCACTATGTGGAGTGCTGAAAACCCTTCTGAAGCTCAGAGGTGCCTACAGTTTCAGACATCACACTGCAGCCCCAGCTAGTTAAACTTGCCGCATGGCTAGAGCAGCCTGCTCTGCTGAGGGGAGCTCTGTCTTAGAGAATACGAAAAAAACCCAACCATTTTAATATGGTGGGCTGCACTGTTTCTTTTCACAAACACCTACGGAAGTTAGCATATAACAAGCCTCCTTGATTATTTTTCCTGCGTCACCCAGTCTGTGTACTATATTCAGATGGAGAGAACAGGCTACAGATGGTTATTCTCCCCCCTCCTCTCTCAAGTGGTCTTCAAAAGAAAATTGCATGTGGAAAGAGAGAAGAAATTCTGAGTGGAAGTGCTTTTGGTATTTTAGAATTTTATATGAGTAACCAAAAGTGCACCTTAAAATTACATATGAACTGCAGATAGTATGTACTAACATTTTAGGTGCGAGCTCTGAAAACCAGCAGCTTCAGTTTGTGATAGGAACTTGGAACAGTCAGTCATGTTTCCGTTTCAGATGGAGTCAGGTTTGTCCTGATTGTAATATGCAACAAGAAACCAGCGAATTCTTCATTAGGGCTCTTTAAATGAGGTATCGTGTTATCTTCAGAAAGAGATACTTTGAGATTATATTAAACTAAGAAAACAAACTGATAAAATGCACAGGAACGTTTTATTAAGTATTTAAAAGGTTTTTCTCTGGGTATAGCAGAAATGTTCAGAATAGAGGCTCCCTGTATAGGTTTCATATTGATTGGAAGCTGATCACTTATGCTGAAAATCAAACCCAGAATAACAAGTCTGTGTATCTTCCTTGCTGGATCTGGCTCACATCTACTGAGTTAAGTGTAAGAACAGAGTAAATACTCGTTTGTGCCCATCAGTGTACGCATGCACACATGTGACCCTTTGATTCCCAAATCTTTCACTAGAGACTGTGTAGAAATTGACGCTAGAGGAGACTCCATCAGTGTGTTTCAGAATGTATCTCACAACATTAAGCAGCACAGCTAATCACAGACTTACTTAAAGTGGGGGGGAAAAAGGTCCTTTTAAGAGTTAAAGTGATTTTTTTATTGTGACTTTCAGTGTTGTATCTGTAAATTTTTGTTTAAGGTTATTGCTCTACTATTTTGTTGGCCGTTGTTTGTTTCAATTATAACATCTGTGTCATGGTAAATGGATTTGGTGGAAAAAATTGCAGAAGAATAGTAGCATCATACAACTGCACATCTGTTGCTGATTCACTGTTACTATGGGGGAAATCCCATTTCTATTTTAGTCTTTCTACCTACAATCTGCAAAGAATGCATTTTCTTACTTTGATTGCAGTTTCAACATTTAAAGTAATGCTTGCTCTAATGAAGCTTCTGTTTTGTTCACTATGAGAACATTTCAAAGATTTACATAATTAGAATATTAAAAGACTATATGTCATGATGCAGAAAACAATTTAATTTTTGCTCTCATTTAAAAAAACCCAAACCAACACAAATCCAACCCCAAATGCAAACTCATACACTCAAATCTTCTATGGTGTTTGTAAAGCATAGATACAGGAGCATGTGGAGTAAAGAAGCTTTATATAGTTAAAAGGGAAGAAAAAGGAGCTTTGTATTATTCTTTTTCAGAATTGTTCTTTTACCTCACTAATTTTATGATTGTTTTATTAGTGAGGCAAGTATAAGAATAGTTGTAAGGAAAAGAGGATAAATTCTAGTGAAGATGATGCCTGTAACTGCTCTTAACAAACCAGCCAAGGAAAGATAAAACACTTGCCCTATTTTGAGAAAGCTGCTTGTTCTAGCTCTACTGAATGCAGGAATTATAAAAACAAAATAGGATTCTTGTTATGCTCATTTGCATGTTAAATATTCTGGATGTTTTTCCAGCTCTCAGTTATTTCAAAGCAGTCCGAGTGTCTGAGCTCTGGGAACAAACCAAATGACTTGCAGTGCTCTTTGGTGTGCAGATGACCCCTTCCCTAAAAATCTGCTAGTCCAAAGTGGAGCAAGTTGATGATTCTGCTCTTTGAAATCATAATAGGCAGCTGGGAGAAACCCCTTCCTTCATATCAGCTTCTGAAGTACGTGGCTAAAGAGAATATTTGAGAGAGTACAGATAAGCAAACAGCATTCATTTGCTCAGTGATACAAGTCATTAACATTGGTGTTTGCTTCATAGTCCAATGTAAAATAGCTTGGATGCATCAGGCAAGTTAGAAGTAGCCCAGCAGTGAAGTGCTTTAGGCTAAGTTCACTTGCTCTTTAAATTGAGCAGTATCCTACATTATTAAACACATACAGAATGCCTGTATGAGGTTGACTTTCACATCAGAAAGTTGGTGTTGTAATAGTTCAGTGCTTTATCCACTGCAAAAAATTCCTACCAAACAACCCACCCCACTCCTACAGAGCTGTAGGAGGATGCAGGGATTTCTAGTCAAAATAAATGAGACAGCTCATCACAAGGAAAGTATCCATTAACATTAATGGGCTCCAAATCCATGCTCAGGGAAGAGCTCATGAAACTTCTGGACAGTGTCACCTTCAATACTCAAGAACAATGGAAAGGCAAATGGTTAGGTTAGCAACAGAATGAATTACTGTTATGTCTTTGTAAATCATTACGTGTGTCCAAGATTTTTTTTTTGCACACTTTATTCAATAGTTAGTTTCCCTTTGTATTAAGGAATTAGTAGAGCTAGGGAAGGTGAGCTAGGTGAGGGTGAGGGGAAGCCAAATTTGCAGTGAAATGGCTTCTGTACCAAGAAACATTAAGCAGCATTGACTAAGCAAAACTGTGATACAGTTGTGTTAACTCGGTAATGGGGATTATGACTAGGAGGCAATTGATCACTGTTTCTCTTAATATGGGAGCTGAAGGATGCCAAGTGAAGCTATCAGGCAGCAGGTTTAAAATAAAGAAGTTTTTTCTTCATGCCACATGTAATAAGATGTGGATATCACTGCCACAGGTCAGTAGTAGAGGTCAAAAATATACTTAAAAGGGGTAGGATGAATTTAGAGATCATTCGGTTAGATACAGGTCAGCATGGTCTGTTGATGCAACTTCGTCACTGAGGGGCCCCAGAGCTGTAGAGCCCCAGAAACTAGGGCAATAAGGCAAGTTTGCTGTGCTACTTGTGCTCAGTCTGTCTGCAGCAGGTCACCATCTGAGATGTCTCTGTGGACTTGGGAGACTACAGATCTGAGCCAAGATGTTTAGCCTAATGGTCTTCGCCACCTTGCTTGCTTTCACCAATTACAAGTTATAGAAAAAGAAGCTAAAGGCTGGTTTTCTCTCACACACATGCTTTTTATCTTACTCCCCCAAAAAAGTAACTCCTTCTTCAAAGCAGGTGGATAACATCGATCCTTTTCCAAGCTTCTCCATTTTATTTTTCTGTGGAAAGTTACCTTTGAGTCTTATCATTCTTTCTGGGAATGCTAGCACATGGTTTGATTAAATACAACTGCCTCACGTAGACATGCATCTTACTATAGACCTGTAGAGCTCTCCTGACTAGGTGTGATCTGACACACCCATTCCTTGGAATCTGCAGGGATGTCCTGTCTGTTTTCTTTTTTTCCCCTTGTGTGAACTTGGTGCCAAGAAGCTCCAATGACATGAAGGTCGTGTAGTCAAGGACAAGAAACAGAGGTGGGGACTGTGCTACACCAAAGCCCTCAAGGATCTTGTCTGTAAATGTAGCTACAGGAGAATGATAGTGTTATCTGGCAGATGGCCTTTCTTGTCTGCTTTTACTTGTGCATAAACTTACATGCATTCCTTGGTTCTGGAGGGGACAGGACAGAGACCTACTTGTCCTTTCTCCCACTAACTTTTCTAGAAGCGAGAAATACATACCTAGTAGGTCAATTCAAGCATTCCTCTGTTCCTGCTATTGACTCCCAACTTCAGGGGAATGAAAAAATATTAGCAGGTGCCTCAAACAGACTTTTTCAAGCTCTTGAAAATCCTAAATAATAGAAAATTGTTAATATTTTAATATTTTAGCATATAGTAAAGGAATCGTTTTATTTTTGTGCATGTGAGTCACTGGGTGCAGTTTGGTTTTGTCTTTGTTCTGCTAACTAGTTTGGTGGATAGGTCAGGCACAACCTTTTATAAAAAACTTTTTTTTAGGTTATCCTACCTTTTCAAGTAGGATGAGTTGAGGAATTTTCATACACCTAGACATCTTCCACCCACATGGGTGTGGTGGGATTTAATTTCTGAGCCTCTGCCATGGGAGTTCAAAGTCAGTACTTCTGTTCCTATTTCCACGTCTAAATCGTTTGTACATAGTGTACGCAGAACTGAAAGCACGCATTCTGTATTCTTGCCTGCTGATCTGGTTCTTCCCAGGATAGCGTTGGGAAGCAGAAGCTAGATGAAATTACTTTATAGTGCATAATCTGTAAGCTTAACAGGAACAGTCTGCATTGGGTAATAATATATTTCATTTAAATGATGCTAATAATCAGCGTCCATTCTTGGGGTACACAAATTGGAATGTACAATGAATTGCAAGTACAAGGGAGCCTTGGAAATTTAAGAACAATTTGCTTAATTATGTTTTTTTTTTTTAGTCAATGTGTCATTAAAACAATGAAAAAGTTAAATGATTGTTTAATGTTTGACAGTGTCAGTGTTTTCCAGTCTCCCAGATAATAGTCAGGATACATGTATTTGGAAGGAAAATTACTCTAGGATATAGAGGAGTAGGAAGTAGATAAGAATTATGAAGACAAGGTTAATTAAAAACCTGAAACAAACCACCACAGCACCCCCCATCTCCATTCCTCCAAAACCCCAAACCAAACAACAACAGCAAACCACAACTGCTTCATGTTTTGCCCAAAAATAAAAAGTAAGGGTAGGCAGTGAGGGGGTTTAGTGGAACATGGTGCCTGTTGTACTTATGCATTATTTTTATAGTCGTATGGGATGTTCCATTGCAAAAGCAGTGTTTTTCCTGTTGCTTTTCATATAATGAAAGAGGGTAGTTCTTGGCTGGTGAATGATCTCAAATGCTGAAGTGACCTTGGTCAAAACGGAATGAATACGTGCAAATACTTTACCATATTGAAGTAACAACCTATGGCCCTTTGTCTGCTCTTGATTAAAGCAACAGGTTTGTGTTCTTAGACCTCTTCAGCCGTCAACATCTTTGTTTTTTCTGTGACTGGAAAACAGGTTAAATAAGGCATAACCTTTTGTTTTCAGGGCATAGTTAAGAAATTGATTACGGTTTAAAAACATATGGAGAACATAAAGGTTTACATATAAATGCTCTGAAGCAAATCTTAATATAGAGGTGTTCTTATGTCCACCGAATTTACAGTTGTGAGTTAAAACTACTTATTTTTCTCATCCACTGTTAATGATTTTTGATAGTTTTTTAAGACAAGTTTTTCATTGTAAAAGCCGTGACTTGCTTCTGTTTGCAGATGCTGTGAAGCCACCAGTCAATCCTTTACAACCATCTGCTGAGTTACCCTTGCCCATCAACACATCACAACCTTCCATGCAAGCAGAACCTTCCCTACCTCCTCCTTATCAGCTTATTAACATCCCCCCACTGGAGTCTTCCTCTGGTCAAGAAGATCCTCAAGACTACCTACTGCTAATAAACTGTCAAAGTAAAAAACCTGAACCTATGAGGTAAGTGATATCTTTTTTTTCTTCCTAACACTTACTTGCATTACAGGCCAAGAATAATGTTTGTGCTAAAAACACCTTTTTATTGTTGAACCTTTGAACATTTGGATGCGCATAAGCTGTGAGGGGAAGGTTGCTGTAACTTTTGCAACAATAGTAAGTTGTTTAATCAACGCTAGACCCACATTACTTTCTCCAGTATGAAGTATCAGATAAATGCAGTGATTCCAGCATTTCACTGTAACTTGGAGCTTTCTTTAGCAAAAATCTAGTGTGCTTAGTCCGGTCAAGGACTAGAAAAATCTAGACTTTCTCTCTAATGTATTCTGTGCCCCAGTTTTGCTAGTTATAGTTCTCATGGAAAAGATTCAGTAGAACATGCTGATATTTATGACCACCTGCCAGGTTGCCCCATCACTGGATATCACAGTCCTGGAACGATATTTGTTGACTATTACTAACATGATTCAGAGTCTCTAGCAAGAGTAAAAGGTAATTATATTATAATAACTAAGAACACAGGAGACTTAAATCACTCAGTTTGTGTGTCCTGAATTTTAACTTTTTCCAGTTAACAAGTATTTAAAAAGAAGCTCAAACAAGCCTTATTTTTTACTGAATAAAGAGTACCCATGCAGACCGTTCTCCAGAGAAGTGTGCAGTAGGAAAATTTAAGGAAAGAATTGTGAATTTCTACTGAATTAAATGCATATTTATTCCTCCAGCTGCTGCTGTTAACTTGGATAGATGAACAGCACCTCCTGCATACAAGTATATTATATTTATGGTAGCTACCTGGGAAACATCGCTATGGTTTTTCAGAATGAATTGTGGTGACCATCCCTGGAGCAGGCTGCCCAGGGTCTTATTACAATCTCCGTCCTCTGAGAATTTTTTCAAAAAAAAGCCAACCACAAATGAACTTGACTGGGCAAGCTCCTAAGAAGCCTCACCTGACTTTGAGGTTGGCCTTGCTTAGAGGGATTGGAATAGCTGGACCAGGTAATCTCCAGAGGTCCCTTCAAGCCTAGAGTACTCTATGGGAGAACCTTATAAATTTCCCTGGCAAGATTACTTTCTGCAGTAGTTTTAAATAAAATCTGCTGGGATATTTCCAGAAAAGTCAAAAAAAAAAAAAAAAAAAAAAAAAAAGTAAGTCACTTCCTTTTTGTGATTGCAGATGAGTACATGGAAGTCTGAGGAAAGCTCTCCTTTGAAAGTGTTTTCATGACTATTTCACATGCTCCCTTAGGGCCATACCTTTTAGTGCTGGTGCCTTCTTCATAAGCACCTTGATGCTCTGCCAGTTTTACATGTGCCATGTGCTCTCTACTCCCTTGGCATTTTTATCTTACTCTGTCGTGCCTGAGGAGTTTCCTGCTCCATTTACTGATGAAGACATGGTAGAAAAGTATCCACCCTTTACAGTCTTATAAAACGGAGGAATGAGCTTACAGTTTCCCCAGTGTATGGAATGTGTTGGTTACAGGCAGCGCAATGTGCCCCAAAGCCTCCTGCAAGAGAAGGGGGAACCCAGCATCTGCTTTCTCAGAGTTAAAGATTTCAGTGTTTTAGTGATGTTTAGAAGCTGATGGTGCCTAAGAAGGATGTCACCATTTCTGCCAAATGCTATCAAAAAGATTGATGTCATTCCCAGAATGGCTTGGCAGAGAAATTTTGACTTTTCATTTCTGTGCCCTGGCTCACCAGCAAAGGGTCTGAAATGCCCATTTGCTTCTGCACGGGGTGGGCACAGAGCGGGTTTCTAACACCAACAACATGAAGCATGTTTTAGGGATGATAAATGTTGGGACATGCAATTGACTCTCTGACCTGACTTCCACAATTGTGTGATGTGTGGTTTTAAGTAGCGGGAGTAAAGTCTGAAGAGACCATCGAGCCTGTGAACAGCAGGGTGTCTTGAGGAAGATACCTTCTCTCCTGTGTCACCAGTGTCTGAGTATTGGGGAAGGCAGAAGATCCAGTGGACATAAAATTCTGAGGGAATTGATAAAGAACTGAACAAAGTCTTTGGGAGTGTAGAAATTGTTTAAATTGTTTTATAGAAATATTTGAAGATAGTAAAATATTGACATTGTGATTGCTTGGCAATTATCTGAACTTAGCATATTCTATTTAACTAAATAGCTATGTCCTTCTATTAAGAAAGCTGTAATAATGAACATTTAGAGTAAAAGTTACGCTGGAGTTTCAGTTCCCTCTAACAGGACTGCTTAAGTGTCGTGTCTGGTACAGTAGGTATTCTGCTGGATTTGGGCTCGAGTATAGAGGACATAGACCTTTTCTTGTGGGATTAGAGTTCTCTGCATCTATGTAGCACATTACTAATTTGATCAGTTAGAGGACACTCTGTGCTCTGCTCCAGTCCATGTCCTTACAGGTGAAGAAGAAAAGTAAATGAGTAAATGGCTGCATCATTTTCCTATTGATTTCCAGGCTTGGAACAATTTAGCTGCATATTTCATACAACCTTTTTCTTCTAGTGTAACGTGGAAAGCTTAAAAGTTGTAACTAAGTAAGGAGGTGTTGTTACTTAAATGTTTTAGTTCTGTGATGTTTTTCCTTCAGTTTTTAAAGTTGCTGATATGCGGAGGGAACATCTTCTGTTCTAATTTTGCATGTTACTTTATAGATAATCTGGGAACCACTGAATTTTATTTCAAGGCTTTGGGCCTCTTTCCTGGGTGAGGCAAGTAACTGTGAAACACAGAAGAGGAATGCAAGCTGCCTCTCTACAGGTTTTAAGAATTGTTGTGCTTCAGAACCAACAAGTAATTTTGAAATGCTTCATGACATTGTCATGCAATGCACTATGTGCTGTTGTGAGAATTACTTGCATGCAGCACTTGCAGATGTCATGCTGTATTTTGTTTAAAATAGTTTTATGCTCTGATCACTGTTGACTTGAGAAAAGAGCATTGATAGACTGTAGCATTTAGTGACATTTTACGGTTCGTATTTGGATCCTAAATAAGAAAATGCAGCCAAAGACTGTTTCCAAAACCCTTAATGTTCTGGCTTATTTGCGAGGTGTACTGAAATACTAAACACTATCTTCCTCATCTTTCCTGTGTTTATGAACCAGCCAAGGGTCACCTTTTCTCTCAGAAGAAGGGCAGGAATACCTGCTATTAGAAGATTTTGAAAGTAAAAAGATTCCACTGCAGTGAGTGAACAGTAGCCATTCTTGGAACGTGTGTGAGAAATTAATCACAGAGCCATTAACTTGCCTGAAAAATATTGTTTGTTTGCAATGTGTCTTGCATGGTGTTCTGTGAGATTCAATAGAAAAACTGTGTAACTTTGGCTTTCATTTTCTGGAAATAGAGCTGGGCATTATTTATTTATCTCCCCACATTTTTACTATGCCTGCTGATTTTGTCCCAGATTGCTGGCACATAAAGAACAGTTTTGCTGCCGCTTTGTTTGTAGTATTCTGTTTAATCAGTCATATCAATTCCTACAGATGGGGAAAGAATCAACTTGAAATGAGTGATCAAGTCAGACGGAATATAGCGTATTATAACATAAAATATGAGATGATTATCCCTCACTTTTACAACTTTTTTCCTGGATCTCTGTCAACGAGTACGTTTTATATGTAGAGGCAGGCTTTTTTATTGGGCTTTACTGACTCAATACCCCACCAGTTTTGCACATCTTAATGTCCAGTCCTTGTAGACTAGCAGGCTGCACAGTTATCTCCTCTTGATATGTGGAAGGAGTTATCCAGACATAGCAGTGAGTAAGGAATAGTTTTGCCACTTAGCATAATTTGTATGTGTATGTGATGGCCATATGTGAATTCGTGTTGCAACCATCCTCTTCTTATACAGTGAGGAATTTTCATTATGTTATACCCAGCTTTGCCACTATTTTCAGCTGAGGTGTAAAAAAACACCCAATATTTATCTTAAAAACCAATTGTTAATGGACTATTTTGAGCCAATTGATTTTTTTATTATTATTTCTTTTTTTACTGAGCTGTTCTGAAGTACATGGGAAAAATTAAAGTTTTCCGTTAACTTTAAGTTCAGAAGTCATCAAACAAACATCCTGCATCTGTTTTTCTTTTATAAAAGCTGGAGTAAAGTCTGTCCCTGAACTCTAGTCCTCATCTAAATTTCTTTAAAGTAACATGAATCAAATACTTTGTAGACTTCTTTAAAAATTGTACGTGTTTTTCTTATGACCAGTGGTTAATACTGACTTTGGACGTCCCATCCCTGGAAGTGTTCAAAACCAGGTTGGATGAGGCTTTGATCAACCTGATCCAGTTGAAGATACCCCTGCCCATGGCAGGGGGTTTGAAACTGGATCATCTTTAAGCTCTCTTCTGACACAAGCCATTTTATGACTCAGAGGCTGAATTCCCTGTCTTCATTTTGGCATCACCTGCTTTGTTGCTCTGTGTTTCAGACTGTCGTAAAACATTTTTGGTCTTGCAAAATGTGATCAGTTACAACCCATTTGTATTTTGGAAACTATTTCAAGAGACTAAGAGGTTTATTCCAAAAGATTACTTTTAAAAATATGAAGTAAATCAGAAATGCCCTCCTAAAATGAGAAATGTGAATTGTTACTATCAGCTAGCAAAACAACAGGCCTGGATGTATCATGTGTCATGTTTTTTGAATGTGTTCTGTTTTCACAAGTGCTTGCAGTCAAAGAAGCAGCAGCATTCAATTAGACCCAGAAAAACTCCTAAATTTAAAAGCGATACCCTTTGTTGCTTACATACAGGGGGAAATCTTTAAGTCCTGGCGTTCTACATGTGCTGTAGTTGCATCTTGAAGTTTGATTATATAGTCTTGCATGTTGTGCATCTTTAGAGTCAAATATAACACGGCATCATTATCACGTGTCTTTAATGTCTGTAAAAATACCATAGTGCTTAGAGCTGGTAAGATGTTTAAAGACATTTGTTCTGCCTTTGTGTGCGGGAAAATACTTTAAGTCATTTGCATTCTGATGCATGACAAAATAGATGAAAGTGATCCAGTGTTCCAGCCATGAACTGAAGAACAGCGAGTGTATGCTTTTTAATTATGTGTATTTCTGTCCTGCTTTTTTTTGTTGTTGTTTTGTGCTAGAGAAATGGTAGTGTTTATATTTTATTTCTGTTGCTTTGATTTTTTTTTTTTTTTCATTTTAAAGTATATTGTAGTGATCTAGAACTAACAATTTTGGTTCTACAATTGATCGTAGTCCAGAGAAGAGCCACAAAGCTGGTGAAGGGGCTGGAGAACAGGCCCTATGAAGAGCGGCTGAGAGAGCTGGGGTTGTTTAGCCTGGAGAAGAGGAGGCTGAGAGGAGACCTCATTACTTTCTACAACTACCTGAAAGAAAGTTGTGGAGAGGAGTGAGCTGACCTCTTCTCCCAAGTGACAGGGGACAGGACAAGAGGGAGTGGCCTCAAGCTCCGCCAGGGTAGATTTAGGCTGGAGATTAGGAGGAGGTTTTTCACACAGAGGGTCATTGGGCATTGGAACAGGCTGCCCAGGGAGGTGGTTGATTCACCTTCCCTGGAGGTGTTTAATGCACGGGTGGATGAGGTCCTGAGAGGCATGGTTTAGTGTTTGATAGGAATGGTTGGACTCGATGATCCGATGGGTCCCTCCCAACCTGGTTGTTCTGTGATTCTGTGATTCTGTAGTGTCCAGCTTTTATAGGCTGCCCACAGATCACAATCCTTGCCATAGCTGTACACAAAACACACATGACTTTTGCTGAGTCTTTGGTTCAAATGAATATCACAGAACTAGAAGAGCACATCTAGAATGTGAGGAGCTCCTGAATGAATCCTTCGAGTAAAGAGCAAGGGCTACAGCAGGGGCTAAGCTCAGTGTTACTGGTCACACACTGTGTTCACAATTTATTATGCACTCTGTAACCTCATATAATTCCTATGTGCTGTACTTTTTGCAAGTGTGTTAAACTTCCAGTAGTTTGTTAGTAACCTTTGAAGCTCTAAGGCAAAGGAAGTAAATTGTTAGCCAATGAGATAAGCTTTTGATGGTCAGCATCATAAGGAATATAGGAATTTTCACTTTCTTGATTGTGCTTAGGATAAATACTTAATGAAAATATTTTCTTTTATGGGGATCTCTTAAACTAAATGCCAGTTAATGTTCAGAGTCACCTAGAAAGCATTCTGACCAGTGACACAGGACTTTAATCTGTGTTCAAAGTAGTAATGAGAACAAAATTAGTGTCCATATTCTAATGACAAAGAAAAAAACTCAGAGCACCAAAAAAACCCCTAAGAACAAGCTTATAGAATCATAGAATCACCAGGTTGGAAAAGACCCATTGGATCATCGAATTCAACCATAGAAAACATAATGCAACATAGGAAAACATAATACAAATAAAGCTGGAGAATAAATCTTATAAACCACTCTTACTGGTGGAAGGTTGTGTATCTGCTGTTAAGCAGAACAAAAGCCAGTTGGTTAGGAGACATTCTTCTGACTGCAGATGTCCAGTCTAAGCTCACCACGATGATTCCCTTGATAGCTGGCAGAAAGGCACTTTGGGAGTGATTCATTGCCTTTAGATTGATATCTAAGAAGAACGGATTATTTCACACAGTCTACATTTCTCCAATGGCTGCAGAATAAGCCTAAATAGCTAAACTGGATTCCTTTCTCCTCAGGTTGCCAGAACCCCTGTAGATAAATCCAGCCAGCTCTTAATGTTTTGTGCAATCCTATCGACCAATTGAAATCTGAATCATAAATTCTAGTTGTGATCCTCCTAAAATAAGGGGAAAAAATGCTTCCAGTGGTAGTCATGCTGCTGATTTTTATGTATTTTGTTCCTCAGAAGTTGTATGAACTGCATGGTCCAGTTGCTTATAATAGTAGTATAGCAGCTATTCATCGATACACATGCATGCTGGAGTATTTACATAAGTATGTATACATTAACACAATGATATGGTACTGTGGTAATGAAAATAGGAAATATCATGGTATGACTGATCAAGAGGTGTATGGACTGCATTAACTCCACCTGTATTAGTATTTTGCCACTCTTTTGACTTTCATTTAAGCAAGGAGTCAGACTGATAACAGAATTTCTGTGCCTGGAGCAAGGTAACTGGGGAGGTTTACAAAAATAACAGAGATTGCAATGTGTTTACTTTCCACGTACATTTACTGGTGCTGGTTAGTACCAAGATTAATGAGTGCTACTCTTACAAAAGATGAAATTTCCAAAGAAATAAAAGGTAAAATACTGTGCAGTTTTATCCAACAACACTGCCTTGACTTGCACTCAAGACAAAAGCATACTGTTGCCCATACATCCTATGTATTTTTTCCCCCAATGAAATCTATCTTCCTCTTATTTCTATTCTCATCTGTTATTTTTCTCTCCTTTAAGGATTTCAGACCATTTTTATATGGTCAGTATGTAACTTCAGCTATGTGCTCAAAGGTGTTAGAAGCAGCTATATTTTTAACTGTTTTTCATTGCTGATTAGAACTAGCAAGTACTGTAAATCCAAGGGCTGAGTGTATTCTTTTTACCTGTAACCCTGCTATTGAACTGCTGCTAGTTTGAAGCACAGGTTTAAAAGAAAAATTATATAAAACATACCCCAGCCTGAAAATAGGCTCTGCTCCAAATTAGGTTCTTGGAAATCACTTGCTTTATGAAACATCAACTTGTTGTTTAGCTACTGCTAAAGCTATGCACTTCTGCTATCTGTTTCACATGCATGGATTTGTATGTAGTTACTTAGGATCCTTCTTCTGTACTACTGTTTGTTTAATAACTGAGTTCCTGCATTTCATTAAAAAAAAAAAATTGGAAGAGGCTGATATCCTTATTAGTTGTTTACATTTTAAATGTCGTGTTTATTATTTGTAATGTTTGTTTTGCTTTATACGTTCATCAGCATTCTAATCTTCACAATCTTCTGTGTAGATCTCATGCTGACTCAGCGAAATCCAGCTCTTCTGAAACAGACTGCAACGATAACGTACCCTCCCACAAACCCCCTGCTTCATCAGCGAGCAAGCACGCTGTGAACGGCTTCTTTCAGCAGCAAGGTGTCTATGACTCTCCGCCTTCTCGTGCTGGACTGACACTGGCAGACTGTAGCCTTTATAACCTGCCTAGGAGTTACTCACAAGATGTTTTACCGAAAGCAGCGTCTCCGTCTGGGACTGATGCAGAAGGAGAGCAACATGTTTTCAATACTCCATCAGCAGCATCTTCATTAGACACGCAGATGAGACACATCTCCATTAGCTATGACATTCCCCCCACACCTGGAGGTACTTATCAGATTCCACGAACTTTTCCAGAGGGAACGTTGTCTCAGACTTCAAAACTGGAGACTATTCCAGATATTCCTCCACCTCGGCCACCAAAACCTCACCATGCTGCTGATCGCTCTCCTGTGGAAACATGTAGCATTAGTCGCACCGCTTCAGACACTGATAGTAGTTATTGCATCCCTACAGCAGGAGTGCCACCCTCACGCAGTAATACCATTTCAACTGTAGATTTGAATATCTTTCGAAAAGGTCAGTATTCTGTGTTTTATGCTGTTCTTCCAGAGCTTTTGTGTTAGATGAGGTAAACTTGTGATAAATGATGTGATCTGAATGATACGAGTGGGCTGAATGATGCAAGGTGCATTTCTAGCCTTTAGAAATGTGCGTGTTGCCCCTCTCACAAAGCAGTCTGTGGCTGCAATGCTTAAAATATGTAAGAGGGAAAAGAGAAGATTATGAAAGAAAACCATAAAAACAGCAAAGCACAGAATATCAGTAAGGTCCAACTCTGCAGAAGCTGAAAGTGTTTCATGAAAGTCAGTGGGACTTGGTGTATATCCAGAGCTTTTTTTGAGATCAACCCTGATCTGGTGATTGTTGCCATTGACCTTTATTTTTCTCCTTGTGACAGATACGCGTACTGCATTTTTAATGTAAAATTAAAGTTGTTCTTTAGAGTCACCTAAATCTTGGCATTCCAGATGTGCTGGTGCAATTTTTTTTACTGTTTTTCTTTTAGCAGATGGGTGTATTTTAGGTTCTAGCAAATCTAATAGAACTACTTTAACTTAAAAGATTTTGGTGTTCCTTGGGGTTTTTTTGCCTATTTTTTTGTTCCTATTCTTATTCTCTCAGATATAAACTCGAGGAATGCATCAAGAAGTAGAGACTGGGAATCTGTTGATACAGGGAGCAGTTGGTCTAAGTCCTGTTAACCACTTTTGGGTTAAGAGTTTCACTATTTTTCAGCTTCTGGAGGCAGGTGGGCATTACAGTGTTATTTTCAAAGTGAAATTTTAAAGTGGTTAGAGATGATACTGAGATTGAGGGGATTTTTTTTAAGGAGAATTGTTTGAGTTGTGGAGGCTGATATGAGGAAGAGGACAGGGACAGGACCTTTAGAGGAGACAATATACAGAATGAGTGTGATCATACAGGTGCTCAGATAGCATTATCCTGTTTGTCATTCACTTTGTAGGCTAAGCTTAATAATAATGGTGGTGGTTAGTGTTTTACAATGACAAAGTAACACCCTGAAAGACCCTTGTTTGCTTCACTTACCTCATTTTGCTAAGTTTTCAAGTGAGTACTCCTGCATTAAAGCTGAGGTTGTCAGCCTCAGAAGACATAGCCTGTCTGAACATACTGTTTGAATTTGGCACTTAATAGCAGAAGTGTTTATTTTTCCCTCTGAGGTTGAAATCTCCAAAGAACTTTTTCCAGGGCAAGGTGGGGATAAAACCCAGAGTTTGCCCACAGTTTCTGTCTTGGCACCAGGAGGTGGAGGGTCCCTGTTGTAGCGTGAGATAGTATGTCATCTTCATGGGTGAGCAGGAGTGGGGACCCACCAGACATTTTCCCAAACAACCCTGTCCACCAGAGAAGCAGCCACAAAGCTGAGAACATTCTTAACATGGGCTGCCAAGAGCCAGGACCCTGAAAATGGAGAGGTGTCTTGTTCTGCAGTAGTTCATTCAAATGGAAAGCTCCTGGAGAACCTTGCTGGGAGCTGGGAGCAGGACTTCACCTGTTCCTGCAGTAGACTGAATCCTGTTAAGACAGCTCTTTTCCCTCCATGGGAAGGGTGTTCAGTCAGAAAACCTTCCTCCCAACCCTAAATAGCATCTGTTGCTTGTTTGCTTTAGAACAGTTTTTTTCATGACGGCCCAGTGTCTCAAAACCCACCCTTACGCTAAATTCTTACACCTGCCTTTTTTAAAGAAGTAGCAAAGTTTTCCTTTCAAAGGAATAATTACTTTTTCTTTTCTTGCTGGGGAAAAAAAACCACTATAAGAACTTCAAGTGGTGACTGATGAGTGCTAAGTTTGTTTGTGAACACGGTCCTCTCTAGTATATAAATAAAATCTATGGGCTGCAGCTTCAGCAGGTGTGTTTCTATGCTCTCAGAAGCAGACAGTAAATAACAACAGACTCTGGATGCCTGGTGCCAAATGACAGGAACAGGGATGGTAAATAGCCACTTTCTCTTCTTGTTTCTTTAGAAATTAGTTCTCAAGACTGTTATGATATTCCACGAACGTTTCCGAATGACAGATCTAATTCATTGGAGGGCTTCCATAACCACTTTGTAAGTATGACTTGATCTGATGAGAGGCAACAGTGACAGTGCTTGAGTGCTCTTTGTTCCCATTTAAAAAAAACAAGCTGCATGGTGTTTGTGATTTTTCCATTTCAGTAGAATATTTTAATCTGAGTAGATTAGGTTAAAAAAGCTCATGTGATTCACAGCTGATTGCATAACTTATTTTGTTAAAGGAAATATATGTTAATTCTAGAAAAACAGAAGCATGTTGACAGTGGGAAGTGTTTCAAGTGAAGAACTAGATGAAAATTATGTCCCAATGAATCCCAACTCTCCTCCACGACAGCATTCCGGCAGCTTCACTGAACCCATCCAGGAAACAAACTATGTACCAATGACACCAGGCACGTTTGATTTTCCGTTATTTGGAAAGCAAGTCCCTCCTCCTGCTCACATGGGTTTCAGGTCCAGCCCAAAGACCCCTCCCAGACGGTCAGTACCTGTTGCAGAATGTGAGCCACCACCAGTGGATCGGAACCTCAAACCAGACAGAAAAGGTGAGGAAAATGTCCGGTAGAAATTGATTTGTATCATCTAAGAGAAGAACGTAGCTCTCCCAGCTTCTGGTTAATGGAAAATTGTCATATTTCCACAAATTCTAACTATAATTTTTATCCTATGAGGTAGTGATAACATAAAGGAATCCTGGAATTACTTTTAAGCATATTAAAACATCACAATAACAATGTTAAATACAAGCTTAGGTTTACATTCTATTGCTGTAGTTACTAATGAAAAAATGACATATAACAGGTAATACTCAGAAATGAAAATTTTAGTCCTTATACATAGAAGACAGCTAGGTGACTTATGATGGACGGAGAACACACGAGGTGTCGGATAGAATACAAATCTAAAGCCATAGCAATGCTTGGTACAGGATCAGTAAAAGTTTTCATTGTATGAAGTAAAAGTTATTTTTAACTTAGTGAAGTATTTTAGGTATTTGCTTTTGATTTTAACATTCTTAGTAGAAATTAATTGTTACAACAAGAATGAGTTGTATATCATGATGCTTTTTAGTCCTGCTCAAAGTATGCAGTGGTCTTACAGATTCTTACATAATTCTTACAAATGTGTTCAAGTGAAGGAAGAATTAGATTGAAGAAATAGTGTTAACTACTAAGTAGGTAATATTAAGTCCTCATTTCAGTCTGTAAAAGCAAGGAAAATAATTTAATGCTGGGGCTGCTTATTGCTTAAGTGTTAGTGGCCACATAGGGCAATCATGGGAAGATGTTTAATGTGTCAGCTGTGAGGTTACCATTTGTATTTTCTCTGGGATCCAAATAGGAGGAGGGAACAGCCAGTTCAAGCCAGCTCTTAAGATATATTTGGTTTATCACGGGAGCTAGATTCCATGCTTTTATTGAAATTTGTATAAACAGCAGTAGATGAAAACTATCTTGCCTTTATAGAGTGTGGTAGATTAAACAAAGCCATAAAGCAGAAGGAAAAATAGCTTTATTTGGAAATATTTCCAGCTGTGTGGAAGGTGACTCTTATGAGTCTGACGAATGTGCAACAGCTTCAGCAATAAAATCGGAAAACCCCCAAATTTTAGAGGGCCCATTCAAGCTATCCTAACAAATTAATCTCTTGAATCTATTTTGTACTGGGTTTACTTTTCCTTAAAATAAGGGTTATTTGAGTCACCAGTGTTCTTAAAAGAAGATACTATTGAAGTGTGCTTGTAAGAGATACTTTTAAAGAGAATCACTAAAGGTTAGTGATTCTGAAAGCTTAGATTTTCCAGTTAACATAAAATGTTTTATCATGCAGCCTATCTGAAATACAGGGAAATGCTTAAGGAATGTATTTCCCTGCTATGCATCTTTTCAGACAAGATAACTAACTTTCTTGTAGAAGTGGGAACTAAAGAACATGAAGTCAAATGCGTGTACTATTTTGGTTTTGGGTTAAGTCCTATTTTTAAAATCATGCGCTTGAGAAATTAGTATTTACATTGAGAATGGCTGACTTCATTTTGGGGAAAACTCGATGGCGAATTTTCAAGTCATCAAAAATATTCACTAACTAAACCTTTAAATTAGTATTTTTACCACTAAGTTAAAACAGCTAGTAATTAAGTGAAGTAGATAACATCATTATGATATAGATGATCTCAGTGGGAAATGCGAAGCAGCTTGTCTCGTTCTGGCTGTCCATCTTCAGAAACCAAGGCACGACCTCTTTTAAGACTTTGGCTCTCTTCTTATGTGTAATTGTTTCAGTGTTGCCAGACAGTAGTTTTGTTTAGTTCTTAAGAAATACTGGGCAGTAATGGATTGGGGATAGCTGAAACTGGAAAACATTCTCAAAATAAACACTGAACTGCTTTAAAATATTTTCCCCGACTGGCCAGTTTGTGTATTTTACTGATAAAATGTTTAATCTTCAAAAGTAGTAAGTGTCTGTGTTGAAAAGTTTTTCACTTTTGCTGTTTTCAAGGCAAAGCAATAGCACAGACATCTGCTGTGGCAGCATTGTTGCTCTAGCATCTCTCTGCTTGAAACTGAATTCATGTTTTGCATTCTAAAAGCGGCACATAAGGCTCCTGCTTTGCTCCCATCCTCAAATACTTCACAACTAGAAACATCTACCTAACATCAGGGAAAAAGATTTTTAGATGTATTAACATACCTCTTAATGAGTGTAGAGTGACTGGCTGTATCTTTTGCCTGCAGACTTTCAGAATCTATTATCACTATTTAAAAAATACGATTATTTAATATAATTTAGAAGAAAAGGTATTTTTGAAATAAAACTGTCCCCAAAAGAAAATATTGTATAGCAAATGCTTGGGGGCTGAAAAACCTTTGTGAAGATATTGAGCTACCAAGAAGGGTAATGATTCCAATTTATCACTGAATGGTTTACCTTAGTTCTATGCACACACTGGCTCACTCAAATTTTATTAAGTGTACTACTTCAAGTCTTTCATTGTTGTGAAGATCAGATGTGATCACACATCAGGATGGTAATATATTCTCATTTCAGTAGTTTATTTCTCAGCGTAAACAATTCCTTCCTGATAACCCTTTGGGAAAATAAAACTGCAGTTCCTTTTGAAGTAAAATAGGGATAAAACTCTTGTTTTAGTGGATCCTTACCTAACTAAAACAAAGGGTGATTGGGCATTGGAATAGGCTGCCCAGGGAGGTGATTGATTCCTCTTCCCTGGAGGTGTTTAAGGGACGGGTGGATGAGGTGCTGAGGGACATGGGTTAGTGTTAGATAGGAATGGTTGGACTAGAAGATCCAATGGGTCCCTTCCAACCTGCTTGTTCTATGATTCTATGATTCTATGATATTCTACTGTGGTGCTTTTCCAGCTTTCAATTTCTTTGAGCAACATCTGTTATCAGGTTGTCTCTGCTTATGATAAATGTACTACAGTGGTTGCCTGCTACAAGTTACTGCATAGAAGGCATCAAGTTGGTCAGTTCATTCAGTAAAACTTAGGTAGGTGTAGAAAGGTAGGAGATGGTACATAAAATAGCTACCCTCTGCTGATTGCTCATTTTTTAACGTGCCATTTGTCCAAGAGTTTCTGTTGAAGACTATTGGTATTGCTGCAGAGGTCAGATGTGTTGGTGCTAAGGCCTCTAGATATATCTTCTGTTTGAAGAAGCTTCTGTATCTGTTATAGATTGCTTCCAAAATAGTGTTTGCACTGCCTTCAAGTGACAGTGCCTTTTTGGTAGCTACCCTCATTACTGAGAAATATCACCATCACCATTAGCTCTAGGTCAGTTAAGTTCTTGTGTGGTCAGTCCAAGAAAGTTTGTTACATTCAGTGCTAAGCATGCATTTTACAAAGAAATACTGCAGTGAAACTAGCCTGCAAAAAAATTAATGCTCTGCTTTTTGTTTTCAAATGTATAAACTTAGTGTCTCCTCTATTTTTCTTTGGTTTAAGGGCTTTCTCCTTGCAGGCAGCAATTTGACAAGGGTAAAAAATGGAGAGCTTGGTGATGGCAGTGGCCCTTCTGTTTTATAGGGCCTGCTCTCACCTCTGCCATTTGATTTGTAAACCTGAGATGAAACACATACTCAGTTCTGGTTCTGCTCTCAATGAAGAATAAAGTGTCAGGCAGCAAGCATCTGGCAATCTGTCTATCAGCAGCAGCGACTGCAATACATACATCACAGCTCTGATACAAGCACCTCGTGTTCTGGAAAAATAATTGAAGTGTTAAAATCTCCAAATTTGTAAGAATAGTTACAGTTATGTAGAACTACTGACCGTGACAGAGGACAGAGTTATGAAAAATGGATAAAATGGATAAACATAATGTAGGTAATCCATAGGTCTAGAATTCACATGTGCATGCTCTTCTGAGGAGGGGAGGGCACTTGTGCACTCCTGCTGTGAGAACCTGAGGCTCTTCACTCTTCCCACCTGTAGGAATAGCCTGGACTGGGAGCCACGGTGAGCTATGAGGTAGCCTGTGTCTTTTCTCACTGGTTTCTGGAAGAGCTTTGTTTAAGAAAATGGGTTAAAAAATAATAACAAATTTTAAAATATAAATACATATATAAACTAGAGGCTATAGTACATTTTCATGTAGTTTTCATTTTTCTAGCTCACAGCTGCTTCTGTAAATGCAGGGAGCTTCCAGTACTTTCTGGAAGTCTTGAAAGTAATTTCAAAACATGGTGTTGGTTTCCAGTAACTTGAATCAAAGCATTTTACTATTTCTTTAGAGAAGCATACCAAGAGGTAAGTGATATGTTGCTTGGGACAAGATGGAGAGCGTTTGGCCAGGTGCTTGTCTGCATTCATCTGTAACTGAATGACAAAAATAATCTCTTTTTCAATTTGTTTTTTTCAGGGTGCTGTTTCTTTTATTATAAAGAACCATTGCCTATACTGATTTTGTATTTCTGCTTTTTTGGCTGCTTAAGCTTGCCATGGTTGCATGTAGTCGTGATTCTAAATTGGAAGCATTGTTGCTAGCAAAAGGCTTCAAGCTAAAGAAATATTGCATCCATCCATGCAGTTGGGTCTTATTCTCTGAATTGCACAAAGGCTGTGACTGGTTTTGCCACAGAGTGATTATGTGACGTTTGTTCTGACAGTCACATGTTCCTTCCTCAAAATACCATTTATCCAAGAAGGAGCAGTAGAATTAAAGATGCTTGAATGCCGTGAAGACAAGACTCCTTAGAGAGCTGAGGTAGCAAAGAATAGCCAGGTTCTCTTATTTTCCAGCTCATATTTCCTCTGGGGCTCTTCAAAATATCCAAAAAGGGTTGTGATAGAAGGCAGTGGATCCTGTGATCTCTATCCTGCTGACAGCTTGCAGGACTGTAGTGAACGGTTTGCTGCTCCATAGGGAGCTGCTCTGTGTAGCAAGACGGGTCCCAGGTGGCTGTGCTGGCAGTCCACAAGAAGGTTTTAAGGCCTGACAGAGGTCTGTTGTCTAGACGATCTTAATCTTCAGAATAAATGTGACGTCAGTCAGAGATCAAGGAAACGGCTTGGTTGAAAATAAAATGGGTAGAGTGTGAATTGGTTTTTATAGGTCAGGAGGCAATTTTTGAGTGATGAGGGGTGTCTGTGATCATCTGTGCACAATTAGGGGTAGAGGAGTGAACATAAAGTGAGACCTTGGGACCAAACAACTACAAAATAAGATTTATTTTTTTTTAACTTCTTGTCTAGGAACTTTTCAGAAGGACTTCTGATAGCATGTTAATGTTCAGTGTGTGTGTGCATCTTAACTGTTTGATTTGGATATAGAAAAACTATGTTGTGCCAGTCAAGATGGAAAGCAGGTATTAAGAGTTTTGAACTTTACATAAAAGTCAGTGATGGAATTAATGATGGCAGAATTTAGTTCTTCAAAGTCTGTTTGGTGTCCTGCTTCTTATAAGTTGGTAACCTCTCTTTTCTGAGGGGCAGCATGTGGGTTTTATAAGGTTCTGAAGAGAAATAATAGGCATATGGCTGAACTAACAACTCATGACTGTGACAGAATGAAATTCAGAAATAAAATGTCATTCCTTTTAATATAGTGTAACACTGCCATTTTTGTAATGTTTTTGATCCGTAGTACTTAAAAACGCTTTGAGAGGTCAGTTTAGCACAGATCCTAATTCAAGGTCATGGGGCACTGTGATAGAATCATGTACTCAGGATCACTAAGCGGATCGCTGATAGACGCAGGAAGGAACTTGGGATTCTCAGCTTACAACATGGTACTGGACTTTGCTCTGTTTGTCTTGAATAGTGATTGTGTTTGCCTGAATATTGTTGGAGTTTAATTGCATTGGAGCTTATTTTAAGCAATTTCAGTTCTAGTTCTGGGTTGAACTGCACAGATTATTTTGCTGGCAGTAATAACCAGTAGCTAGTGTAGTGCATTTTTTGCTTTATTTTTTTCACAAAAGGCTTATCTTTTAACAAGAATATATCAGCGTTTAGTCTGAAATGCCTCCTGCAACTTGAGTCCATATGATTGCCTTTAAATGAATCTGCTGCTTGGCCCTGGTAATTTTCAGCGTAGCAAGTGGTAAAGTAGGATTTAGAGTGAGGCATACATTTCTTTTCGTGCCAAAAAAATACCCAGTTATACCTTGCATGAGAAAATAAACAAACAAACCAAGGGAGAGGAAAAATGTTCTCATGGAGTTGGGATTTGTGATTGCTTTAAAAATGTTAAAATTTTTCTGGTTGTTTTTCTTATAATTTTTTCTCATTTAAGATGTTACAATAAATAATTTATGTGGTTAAACCACAAATATGTGGATTGCTTATAAAAGTGAGACTGTATCTTTGCCATGTGACTACTCATAAGAATCTCCCAAGCATGGTAACTTCATAGAAAATTTCAGGTTTTTAGGCTTTGGGTTTTTTTTTTATTTAAGAGCACAGGCTCACTTCAAAGAGGTAATTGTGTCTAGAGCAGAAAGCATCTGCCATGTTCTGGCCCCATAGGCTTCACTGTGATGCTTCTGGATGACCAAAAGTTGTAGTGTAGTATGATGCTGTAAAACCCCCAAACTAAGTAGGTAGTTGTAAAGGAAATTAAGAACCCTCATTAATCATGAATTTAGTCATAAATAGCCTAGTGAACAGTTGCCTTGTTAAATATTTATGTATATGAGTGTCTGAGTTGGACAATGGGAATGTATTGCACATCCTGATCCAGCAAGAGCACCACACCATCCTGAAATAAAACTGCAGAGACACAGTTAAGGCACTTGTGACAACAGGAGCTGACATTGGCTTAGTGGTTGATAGGAATAGTTGGACTCGATGATCCGGTGGATCTTTGCCAACCTAGTGATTCTGTGATTTCTTTAAAAATAATAATTAAAAGTTGGTAACACTGCAGTATTCTACATTGCCATGATTGTCTTGCATATTCTCCTCAGGCTTTAGGACAAGCAGGCATTGAAAAAAATGTGAATAGTGATTACAGCACAAAGACCAGAAGATATGTTGGAAAAAAAAAAAAAAAGCCACCTCATCTTCCTGATGACTTTTCTGAGCAAAAGTGCTGTTCATTTTGGTTTCAATAAATCTATGTGTTTAATCCTTCCATTTAATCTTGGAGGCTAATCCTGTTCATTCCATCTAGGAGTTTAAAAAGTAAGATTTTGGTGGATGTTATCGTGCTTCCTCAGAGTTCCTGAAGCAAATTCATTGAATTTTTTTCTTCTTTTTTTCCCCGCAAGCTCGAAAGACTTTCATTTAGCTGAAAGTTATGCTTCCTCCATGACTGTACTAAATTACTTCTACAAGGTTAGTTTTTACTTAATAGCTTTAAATGAAATCTAGACAGCTCCTTGCTACAGTGTACCAGTCCTTAACTCGCAGCTGTGGGTTGTCTTACAAAACTCTGAAACAACAAAAATGGCAAATAAAGATTTTGTTTGGATGGTTGCTTCACAGCTGTAAAGGAAGCTATGGTTTACTGGACAAAATGGCTTTAAAAAAAACTATACACAACTTTTATGTTATTAATGGTAGAGATGGTAGTGTTGAACTCCAAAGATGCTAGGAGGAGCAGGAACTAGAGAACATAGGTAATAACGGCACATTTTTTGTTCCCTTCCTACAATTTTTCTTTTCTTCTCTGTGCTTAATGCTTTTTTTAAGCAGACCTAGTGTTTAATACACATATTGTAATGTTATTCCATTGACGTTTTAATAGACTTAACTTTAGACTTGATTTTTCTAGTGAACGTGATAAACGTCAGGTTTTTGTGGGGTTTTTTGATTTTTTTTTTTTTTTTTCCAGAAAAAAGTTAACCGATTTCAAGTTGTATGTCTTGGACTTCATGAAACTTACTTTAAAATTCTAATGCAGCTTTAAAATTCTAATTAATAAACTCTCCAGCATATTGTACTTTGGTCTTAAAAATACTGTCTTTGTAATTGAATGCTTTTAGTTCATCATGCTTTGGGGGCTTTGTAAATACAGATGTGTAAAGTTACTCACAAATTAGAGCAGTCAAATATTATTTGGGTGATTAATAGTTTTGATAACCAATTCTCTGAATAGTTTTTATGGCATTTGGCAAATATTTTATGAATACCAGTGAACCTTAGCTGTCAGATACAGTTGGTTTCTTTATAAACAGATAGTTTTTTCCAACTCATTCTTAATTTCTGGAGCATTCAAAGTAGCAGTGCTCTGAGAGAAGTTATTTTGAGAAGATAAAGATGTCCAAGAAGACTGGAGAATCTTTCCTTAGATGACTACTTTTATTGTAGTTTGTAATATTAAAAGAATGAGTTTAATTCAGCTTGGTTTTACTGTCTAGAAGAGTTATCACCATCTGTGTAGTATCAGTGCCCAGAACTAAGTGCATTATTGATATTCCAATTTGTTTCTGGATCCTAGCATGGAAACAGATATGAATGTTGTATAACTAAATACATGTTTGTAATTAGATATGCCTTGGCAGGGAAATAGTTGTAGTAATGATGAAAACAGCAAATTCAGGATACCTGTAGAGCTCTATGCTGAAGACTTGGGAAGCAGAATTTATTGGGGTGAGGAAGAGAAGTAAAAGGGGGAGATTATTCTGCAGAACTGAAAACCAAGTAATAAACCCTGTGGGAGTAAGACCGTGAGATTCGATCATATTTTTAAGGCAAAATCTACAGTGGATCTGTGTGATGGAATTCTTAGACCTAGCTGCAAATTTCAGTTTCCTCCAATTACAGAGAAAAGAGGAGAAGATGTGTATGTTTTAATGGAAAAGGAAAGTGACTCTCTGCAAATAATTTTGTGGATGCAGGGCACTTACGTGGCTGGTTTTGCCTTTTCCTCTCTGCCTACCATTCCAAGTAAAGCACTGCTTTAACATTCCTACGTCTGATCTCCTTGTCTCATAAGGATTAGTCCTGTTGGCCAGGAAACAGCATTAACAGATCACACATTTCTTAAATTCTATGTCACATTAGTGGATTTACCTTAAAATGTTATGCCCTAAGTAGCTGGCATTTAAATAGAGCGTTAGCCTCTTTGGTGAGATTGTTTTGCAAATTCCTGAAATAAAATCCCTTGTCGCAGTCGCAGTCAGAAAGAAGCATTCTTAACAGGATCCTTGTTTAGTGCTAGTGCTTCAAGGCGATAGCCTGAAAACAAATGAGGCTTTTTAGTATGTGACTTACATCCTCAAACCCAAAAATGTTAGGACCCACCTACTCTGAATCAGGAATTTGCTGTGTTGGGACCCCCTTTTTTTCCCCAACAACATTATATTCCAAGTGCTTTATGGAAAACAAGTAGAGAATACATTAGCTGATGGAAAAAACCAAAAAGTTTTGCAGTTTAAACCGTTATTTGAAACAAAACCAAACATGTGAAATGGACTCTTCTCCTGATGACTTCTGAGACAAAGGCAGCATTGACACACACCAAAATGCCAGGAGCAGAATTCATGCCGTCTGAGTGCTCTCTAATGCTAGATCCATAGTAGCTTGTTCTGCTTGGCAGTTTTTACAAACAGCCATTTGTTAGAAAAATAGACTTCATTAGTGATTTTTTCATGTCAGGGTGCCCTCGCACAGTATCGGTCTGACAGAATGTGCGGAAGCCGAGCTTCTCTCTCCTGGCTGTAGCATTTCACGTTTCACAGGTGGTGACTTGACTGAACAATAAAAACATCTAATTTTCACTTCTTGTTTGGTTGGTTTCACTTGCCGTAACTTATTTGTTGTTTTTTCCCCCTGTAGGTTTACGTCTAGTGGTGTTGCAACACAACTGATTTCTTTTTCAGTTAAAAAAAAAAAAAAATCTGTCTATGTAAAACCTGTATCTTTATACCCAGATTTATCTTCCCTAGAATATCCGCGTAAGCTAAAAGCTCACTTGGGAGCAGCACCAGGAATTTCAGTCACAGTATTTAAGTTACAAAGTTCTATAAAATACGTATTTCTGTTCATAGATCTGAATAAAGACAGTGGCAGAACTGCCAATTTCTAGATAAAGAATGGTACTTCCAAATTTTCTCATGGATTTGTTAAAAATATATCTTTTGAGTGAGTACGGGATGCTGTTAAAGACTTTCTGTGCCTCTGCTTGTGTTTCTTTATATTCTTTGATGAGCAAGAACAGGATAGAGGAATTCTGCACTACAGACAAATGTGTAACTTCAGTTTTGTTATTGTGTTCCCCTTTCCCCTATTCCTTTGGCTGGTGTCAGGTCTTTCCTGGTGCATGTTATAAGCTCCTCGATGGAGATTAGGCCTTTCATTTTTTTCCTTTGTAGGGAGGGAAAAAAAGCCCTGCACAACCATTTTAATCCTCTCTGACATATTCAACTAGAGGAATTGCGTTATCCTGGCTGCTTGGTAGCAGCAAGCTGTTTGACACCAAATTTATTTGTGTTGAACAGTCTTTCTGCAGCACGAGATGAAAGCTCAGTGAGTTTATTTTATGCTGGAACATTTTGTATCTTCTTGTCTGATGCAGAAGAGATATTGTAGGGACCTGCGCTTATTTATATAGCTCTTCTGAAAGCCTCAGAACGGTTTATAAGTGCTAAATTAAGTATAAAGCAGGCAATTACGTTATCGCTACGTGTTACAAATGGGGATGATCGTAGTTCAGGAAGGTTAGTTACACTAGACCACGTTAGCATTATTAACAAAAGTAGAACTAATCAGTCAATGTCCTGAGTTTCTTGCATTTATCTTCTGTATTATGGGTTTCTGACACTTCAGCCTGTCTTAGGCTATAAGAGTAGAGAGGTTATAAAATACACACTGGTTAAATAACTTTATTAACTGTGTTACCTCTGCTAGATTTCTCACTATACTTACAATCCTTGCTTGTACATCAGTGCATTGATTGGCATCTCAAATTGAGTTCTATTGGGCGAGATTTGTGTTAAATTTGATTATAAAACTGTGGAACCCAATGTTAATATGATTAGGTTATTATATTCAGCATCAAATTGTTCTTAGTAAAAGATGATTGAACTTCTACATTTGTTCAATCAATTTTAAGATATTGGACTTTTTATATAGGCAAGCTTTTATCATAGAGTTGTAGCGAAGATACTTGTGAATATTGAATTGGCTCAGAATGAGCTATGCCAGCATGTTGGGTCATGCTTTTGACTTAGCTCCAGTCAGCAGCATACTTTAGAGAAATACTTTGTGTACCACTTCGCAATCTGGGTCTTCGGTCAGCATTGCCCAACTGCTTGGTCTTTTTGTCAGCACTTCGAGCCATTTACGGGAGCATCTGGTTTTGAATATGGAAAAGAACTGCCTGTAAAAAATCATTTAATGCATTTTTTTTCTTTTTAAGGAAGTTACTCTGCGTCCCTACCAATAAATAAATACAATTTGTTTCTCAATTGCATGGTCTCTCAGAAGTGATGTGTAGAAGTCAAGATAGAGTACAAAACCTTTCTGTTCACCTTTCTTGTTGTTACTTGATTATTCCAAATACTTCAGCGATAACAGCAATAGAGCACTTCATATGCAAAACCCTTGGGGTAGAGATTTGCAAACTTCTGGTGTTTGTTGCCAAGTTTATTTTTTGCAAAGAATTCTTGCTCATTGCTGGTAGTACCAGTCCACATGCAAGTCTGTGGTAGTCCTTTCCATTTTGTGCTGTAGGGCAACTTTCTAACATAATCACACTTCGACTTTTCATTTGGTTTATTGTGAAGTTTTGCTTTTAATATGGCTTTGTAGTGTACCACTTGAAGGCACTCCTCTTTTCTGATATTAACACTTTCTCAGATACTTTCATGAAAGGTTAGAGTTACTATGCATTATTGATCATATTTATTTAAAATAGACAACATGAGCTGAAGCTCTCACAGAATTTGGTCAAGTTGGCTAAGAATTTCCATGGTGGGAGAGGAGTTATCTTGCTACCTGTGAGGAGCTTACTGACTAAAATTTTCTTGGTTTGTGCTCTTCACTTGGTTAGCAGATTCATCTAAAGCATTAGATTGTGTGATAGCGTGACACAAGGGAATGTGATGCTAACAATGTAATAGTGTGTGATAGCATAACATGGAGGAGGGGCGAGTGCCTCTGTTGCACTTGTATATCGGTACTTACAATTTAAAAAAGGTTTAGGGAATGTAATTTTATGATGGTCATTTGTGGTAGAGGTTGAGTTGTGTCATGGTGGTGGAGACAAGTATGAAGACTAGGAGCTTAGAGAGGAAGTTCCTCTATGTCTTCAAAGTCAGAGAGGTGATTTTGGTCCAGGCAGATGTAGATTTCTGGGGAGTAAGTTTAACAAATACAGTACGATGGAAGATTCTTGGGGCTTCTCAAGTGGGAGAGGCATGGTAGATAAGAGAACTCCCAAGAGTTATCCCTATTTCCAAAGTAATATTGTGATTACGATTTAATTTCTTTGAGGATGCCTCGGTTTGTATCTGAAACATGACTATTCTGCTGTCATGCTAGATATTACTTTAATGTGGCATTTTTTATGTAATGAAACTTTAAACCAGTTAATAGTAACGATCAGTTACAATGTTTGTTGATGCACTTTTTAGCCTTTTTATACACTTTTAATGCTTGCCTCAGACAAATTGCTTGCATGCAGTGTTTTCTTTTTTCTGGTTTGGTGCTTAAGCCCTTAGTATGAGATCTAGCTAGACCGTAAAACTCTCCTTCAGCAGCTTGCTTATGCTTGTGATGTTAACCTTTCTGCAGGGGGTTGCGCTGTTTATTTACAAAATTCCGTTTTCCAATTATAAATAAAATATTATTAAGAGAGTCTTCTTTTTACCAATTAGGTCAAAGTCCTAAAATTTTAAGACCTAAACCACATGGTTTAGAGCGAACTGATTCACAAACCATAGGTGACTTTACTACAAGAAGAAAGGGTATGTACTTTAGCACTGTATGTATATGGAGCTTTATAAAAATAAGTAAAACAGAAATGAAAAAATGTTATTCTAGAATAATTTTAACTCTTGTCTAGCTTTTTTATTACTGTTAAAATCTAAGATAATGGGTGCATTTTCCTTGCCAAGTGAAAAGTTTCCTATAAAAGGAATTAAAGTCTTCCTGGCACATGGAGCAGCACACGGAAACTTCTCCTTGCTATAAACCTGGGTGTTCTGATCCGTTTTAGCAGTTCATATTTTGGATTTATTTTTGTCTTTTTATTTAGAAGCAAGTATATATGATTTAGTTCTAAGTTGCTTGAAACTGTTAGAAATAAGCTGAAATCAGAGTTTACTTGTTTCCTGCTGTTGACTAAAGACTGAAATAAGGCAAACTATTGACCCTCTGAACATTTTACTAGTATATGCATCTTAATGAGCATTACAATTAGTCTGATGGGCTTTATTGAAGGTACTGAGTTGGTGTAGTCACATGGAGATGACAAATAATGTTAAAAATCTCACAGCAGTGTCACTGATCATAACCTTTGGTTGTTAAAGCCCATTGAAACTGGATGAAATGTTCCTGCTAGTTCTCAGTGGGCTTTGGAAAAAGTCCTTACTCCTACTGCGGGGCAGTACTTTGCCCGATGATTATACTCGCCATGTAATCTTAGGCCTTGGCGGAGGTCTTGAGCCACACTGATCATTTTCTTGTCACTCAAGCTTTAGTATTGGCTCGCCTACATCCAGATTAGTTCTGCCACTCTTCCCTCATATGATACCTTACATCTTGGGATAGATGAGTTGTAGTTCTTCTTCTGAGTCTATGTTGACAGCTTTTTATGAGCAAGTGGGTTAAAGTGGCAGAATTAGTGGAGTAGGCTTGACGTGCTTTGAGTGCATAATTATGACTTCTTAACAGAGAAAAGGAGAAAATGGTTTGGGGTACCAAAGCTGATAGCAATCCAGAAAATTTGACTCGTGAGTCCTCATCTTCAACATGTAATAGAGCTGACTTTTCATACTCAATCTGAAGAGTGAGTAGAATGAAAGTATAATGATACAGTTCTGCTTTTTCCTTCTGAGACAATGATTAAGCAACTGATTTCTATCAGTTCCTCATGCGTTCGTGTGTGACAGCTCTTACTCCTCATGAACTGGTGCTGCATGCCTGACATTTGACCTTGGTAAAACTGCTAATAAGCAGAAAACTGATGGGGGGTGGTGAGGAGAGGAAGAGTGTTATTATAATGACACTGCATTTTAGTTTCTAAAATCAGTTTTAGGGAGGATGAAGTTGAGATTCAAACTGACAGCAGCTTGACTGTGTGATTTTTAAAAAAGTAAAATAAAAATTTCCACAAGTCCTTTTATGCTTTGTTTCCTAATGTTTAGGAGGGGTGAAGCACACAAATGGGAGGGAGGGCTGATGTGTTTCTCACTAATGCTCTGTTTGTGGTTCTGTTCTGAAAATGGAAAATAAATATGGCATCTCTTCTAGAACGATATTAGCTGTCATTAATAGCGCAAACACCACTACTCTGCTCATCTGCTGATAAGAATTGAAGCAAGCCAAGCACCTCTTGGGATTTGAGCTCATCTCACTTTTGGGTATTGGCTCATATCATATTTTTGCAAATTTAGTCTCAGTTGCACATTCTGCCCACACTTTGAGCTGTGAAACCTCATCAGTAAGGGCACATGTATGCAGCAAGGCCAAAGTTTGCATAATAAGAGTTGTCCCTGAGCCAAGAAAAGTACCCAGAGTTGGCTCTGCTGAACAGTCCATCAACCTGGGCTTGTCTGTTCAACAAGTCATCGTGGCAGAGCAAAGCAAGAACACGATGCTACCATTTTTAGAGTCTCTTTTCAAAACAGAATTACTGTTTACCAGCGTATCTTGTAAAATTCTTAAATGATGGGGGTTTTTTCTAACTGATGTTGCTTTTCAGTACCTGGAAAGATTAAAAATATAAATTAATGTATCTTTCTATGAACTGAAGAGTGTCTCCTTTTCCTACCTTGTATTTACCATGTAAAAATATCATTTAGGCTTTGAAAAGTTATTAATTTTAAGCTTGTTTAGGAATGATCTGCGCTTTAAGATTGTCTGTTTCTTATATAGCAAAACCAGCTCCACTAGAAATAAAACCTTTGCCTGAATGGGAAGAATTGCAAGCACCCGTTAGATCTCCCATCACCAGAAGCTTTGCACGAGAGTAAGTCTCTTAGCTTTTCCTCATTCAGAATAATTGTTTTTGTTGACTAGGGTGTTAATAAATGTGTGCGTGTCTGTAATATCTTTTTAGCCAGTATAATACAAATGGAGGTTTCATTTGGTATGTGTATGTGTGTATGCTTGTGTGCATTGAAACATTGTGTCCTTATGAATTTTTTGTTTTGTAATATTAAGTATGAGAGACTGTATATAACCAAAAAATGTGACTCTCTAGTAAACTTGAGTGAAAATTTCAGCTCTAATATGCTTACTTTTGTTGTTTACCAGGAGGTTTAAAATATTCGAGATGTATTGTTTGTAAAATAATTCCTGGTAATTAGCTCCTCCAGGTTTCCCATGTCTCCCAGACCGGATTCAGTTCATAGCACAACTTCCAGCAGTGACTCGCACGACAGTGAAGAGAATTATGTATCCATGAATCCAAATCAGTCCACTGAAGACCCAGTATGTAAAATCTACATCTTAACTACTGTCTTCCTGTGCAGTCCTCACTTTTAAATCATGCAAGCACAGATCCTTCCACTCAACATCACTCCCTGTATACTTCTAGATCAAAATAATAATTGAACAAAATCTCTTTAGAAAACCTGTAATTTTGGCAAGATCTCACTGAAGAAGTTAAAAGCATAAATCTATATAGAGAGAACATCTATTGTACAAAGGAGTTCAATACTTGCCCTGTTTTTCCTCTTCCCTAGAAACTCACTGTTCTTTGTAATTCCTCATCTTGGGCGGTGCACCAGTTCAGTATTATAACACCAGTGGAAAAAAGTTATCTTAGAACTCCTGAGACCTGCTTAAAAACCTGTATTAAAAGGACCTCTTCCAAGAAATGTGGAAGGAATGGGGGGGAGAAAGACTATTATTTGTTTTTTACATTCTATAAAAACTGAGCTATGTGTACATCTAGTAGGCTTCTTTCAAAAAAGAGTTTAGAAGGGGTCTTTGGTATTGAAGATCTGTATTTTTTTGCCTTTTGGGGAATAATTTTCTCAGATAATAAAGTTTCACATGTTCAGCATGCAGTGGTGTAAGGGAAGAGCTAGTTAGGAAAAGTTCAAGGTGCATGCTGTGATTTTCTTTGATTGGAGAGGAAGGAGAGAGAAAAAGAAGAACCAGTAATAGTATTTTAAAGTGAGAGAGTAGCAGCAGGCTTCAGTTTAAACTAACGTGTGGTCCAGAATAGCCCAAAAGAACTGGAGGGAAACCTGTGTCTTGAGGGGTTTTTTTCAGTATAGTTCAATGTGTTCACCACATTTTTATGGCTCGGGCTTTTCGTAGGGAATATAGTAGCATTTTTTGTCTTTAAAGCATTATTAAAGACCTTCTTTGGGGAGGGCCTGTCTAGCCCCCTTTTTGTTCTGTTTGTTTGTCTGCCTCTTTATTTGGCATGTGCTAGCCCATTTCGCTACACACTAGATTCTCTTCCTCTCGCAGTGCTGCTTGCTTCCCCATCCCCTGCTACTCTGGATGCCTTCCCCGATCTCCCCCAATCTCCTTCCCCTCCAGCTTACCATTGCTGCCTCTGGATAGCTGCCTCTGAGGTCCCTCTGAGCGAGCCTCTCCTGCTGACTTCTCTGCGGCAGCTTTGGCTCTGTGCAAGGTCCCGAGCCTGCAGAGCATCCTGGTCTGTGCTCTGTACGATGTCTGACCTGCTAGCAGTGCAGGTGCGCTTCCCAGGTGAAGTGCGCTTCAGCAGTGGGGAGCTGGGAATCTAAAAACTTAGCACCTCTCTAGAGGCTTTGGTAAGTAATCAGTAGTGTCCCCTTTTATAGATGCATTTTACACAAAGTTTCTGAATCACCTATGCCCACAGCTCTCACTGCAGCGGAATCGCAGTTCAAATGGGGGATTACTGTTGATTCTTACAATGCCACTCCAGGGATTTAACGTCACTGCCAAGATGGTATAATTAATATCACAGCTCAGACAGCTTGTTAATAATATCTTCTGTTTGCTTGCACCATTCATTCTTCAAGGTTGTTGTCTACAGAATTCCTTTCATTTTCATTTACATTCATTTAAAGTTTGCGTTATAATGCATATGTTCTGCTTGTCTACTTTATTTGAAATAACATTATTTTTGTTTAAAGAGCAGTAGTTTTTTTTCATTTAGACTGGAAACGTTGATACAGAATTTGATTTTTGTATGTTGAATATGCAGAAATTTGTTTAGAAAATTTGGGCAACAAAAATGAACTTTGTGTCAGTTGTTTGCATTTGTCCTCGTTAGCACTTACTATTAAATGAGTTGGATGATACAGATATAATGGATAACTTCAATTTAAAAAGCCCATCCCATCAAGCTTTTTAACCCATAAAATATTTTATTTCCTAGAGAACCTGAACATTTCCAGCTATCTCAAGGCCTTTGTTTTAAAATGTGCCAATTACATAGATGTTTTGGAAATTTTTATTTGTTCCAACTGCATCTTAGAAAGGAGCCCATGCTTTTTCATCTTTTTCTGTCTTCAGCTTCAAAACATCTTGTTTGGACATGTCATACTTCTGTTTTATTAAATAAAATCGGCAATATTCTGCTTTTTCTTTCAATTTGCTGTCGGCCTTACCCTTCTGTCTTTCCTTCTGTCTTCCTCTTCATTTTTTGCTGACTGCTGCCCTCTGTCTTCCTTTTTTTTCTTTATCTTTTAGAGAAGAGTCCTTCTATTGTACTGTTCCTATAACACCTGTTAAGAGGGAGGGATCAGGCTGGGAGAGGACAGAGGAGGTGAGGTTGTAAAAGTCTGGGCTAATTGAAATTTAGGCATATACAATGCACCTTCAGTTCAGGCAGCCCTACACAAATTCTCCGAAGTTTTAATCTTTTGGTCTTATCAATTGAATAATACTTTTTGATTTTCAGCTTAATCACAATGGCTTTTGAATAAAATGTAAAAGTTTCAAATGAAAGTTTTACTACTATTGTAAGGCTGAAATTCTTGCAAGATATTTAACAGCAATTTAAGGGAATAAAGCTTGTAATACATTAATGCTAAATTCCAAATGTAACAACTTAATTTAAAAAGAACAAACCACACTCTATTCTTATTTCATTATATGAAAGGGACAATAGATGGAAGGTACAGATTGGTTTGGTGACAACCTCAAATTTGGGGGGTTGGTCTGGGGGTTCTTCTCCCCCACTGGCTTTCAACTCTCTCTTAGTTTTAACTTAGAATATATCCCCTTGTTATACAATCCCCGTGAAATTTGCATGGTTTAGCTGATAGCAAGTGCTCCTAGTCAATTCTTTAACCTTTAATATTTTGGCAGTTTATAATAAGTGTATTTGATAATGTGGATCATTAGCGTGGACTTTTGTAGCTCAAATTGTTTATACTATAATTTCAGAATTTGTTTGGAAGCAACAGTCTTGATGGAGGAAGCAGCCCTATGGTAAAACCTAAAGGAGATAAGCAAGTAGAATATTTAGATCTGGACCTGGATTCAGGAAAATCTACCCCACCTCGTAAGGTAAGCAAGTCAACTCTTGCTATCAAGAGTTTAAATTTCATAACAAGTAGTTACTGGGAAAGAAGGACCTTCTAGCAAGATCATTGTAATTAGCTGTAAAGCAGTCAGCTGGGGAGATTGTTGCAGACCTTTTAGAGAAAACTGTGCTTGTTCTGTATCAGCTTGGGAAACCCGCTAAGGTTTTGTTGTTAATTTATTTTTAAAATGTTTTTCTCCTTTTGCCTTTCTCAGAAAAAGAGCAGTGGTTCGGGCAGCAGTGTGGCAGATGAAAGAGTTGATTATGTTGTGGTCGACCAGCAGAAAACGCTAGCACTGAAGAGCACACGAGAGGCATGGACTGATGGGAGACAGTCTACGGAATCTGAAACACCTACAAAAAGCGTGAAATGAAAATACTGCTTTTTCTTCAAAGAACAGAAAGGAGTGAATTTTGAAGAATTACAGAACCACAATGGCTGTGTTGTTCGACTGTAAAGCACCTGATTTCCTGGTGTGTGAATAGTCTCTTGACTGAATAGGATGGAAGCCAAAGGGCACTTTGAATATATCAAAGGAATTTTAAGATCATAAATTGGCTGTGTGGTCTCTGGAAAAATTGTAACCTGTAAATAACATGTAAAATAGTATTGCTCAGCTTTCAGAAACCTTTTGTTCTGTAGTTAACACATTTGTAGTATTACCATGTTCATGCACTTTTTCAGTTACGATGTTGGTTCAGGTATTCCCAGTTAGTGTACTTCAACACCTAATTCATCTGGAGAATATTTTTTTCCTTACACTACTATTCCTTACAATTTTAGGTTAATTAAGCTACATGTAGATACAGAAATTAATATTTGAACATCATTTTAACAGTTTAAATTTGATTTTTGCAGAAATACTTTCACAATTGAATAATCTACTTGAAATGCCAAGAGACAACAGTTAGTTACATACTTGTTTATATTTAATACAGGCAAGATGATTTGGAAGTCTACAGGTTACCTTCCTAACAAAAATTGCTGTGAGTTAATAATAATGAATTGTACTGGGTTTAAACCTACAACCCTGGCTTATGTGTTAGTTGTTAGTGGTGGAACTTCTATTGTATTTTATTAATGACAGTTTTCTGTGTTCAACGGGTGAAGATTCTGCAGGGTGGGATCTTACACTTTTAAAGACTGAGTAATTAAATATCAAATAAGGCTGCAAACCACAGATGGCCTGCAGCAATATTGTGATCTCACGCTTTTATTAACAAGAAATAACCTTTATATTATTTACAGAAGGTAGAGTAAATAAATCAGGTACGTACCAAGCACTACTGTGCTAATACACTGATCAGGTTTAGACAATGAGCTTTAGTTTTGTACTATTTAGAAGTTCTAATGTCAGTTTTCAGTTCGAGATTAATGGGACAGGTTGACATTCACTGTTTGTAGTACTAGCAAAATACTGTGATTTTGAATTAGACATTAATTCAAATGGAAATACTATGTTCTGACACCATAGTGCCCTTCTTATGATCTCTATTTTACTTTAATCTTCTGCTTGGCCTTATATTTAAATCCCTATGCAACCAATATTTTATATCTCTGTTTTTAAAAATTAGATAATATTCTTAAATGATCCCCTTGTAAACCACTTGTTGTTCTTCCCTGGTACAGGATTTTAAGCTCTGTATACTGTGATCCTTTATTTTACTATGCCAGTTCCAAATAATAATCTGCCTTGGTTTAGAAACATTTTTTGTTATTTAGAAGAAGATAGAGTTCTTTAAATATGTGAATGAGCTAGGTCTAGATAGAAAACCTACTAACACCTTTTTTTTTTTTTCCCCCCACACAAACACCCTCAAGGAAGCAGTTGGTTTTATTTTCCCACCTAATTGTTTTATTTTGCCCAGGTCATTTAACAGTTGAGCATAAAGCTATGTTGTTTTCTGGCATGTTGGCCTTAGTACTGTGCCTAATCTACCCTTGGTTGTTTCCCTCCCCTCACAGCCACAATCTACAGTATGTAAATTATCTTATTCTTAACAAAGGTTCTCTTTAAATTAGTAATATTTTGATGCTTTGAATGTTCATTTAAAAAAAAAAAAAAACTAAACAATGCATTTTGAAGTGAATTTTAAATAAATCAAGTCATTCAGTTTGGATGTGTAAACTCTGTCCTCTGAAACAGCAAACCCACTTATACATTGTCCAAAGTATATTCAGAATCACAGCCATGTTGTTATTAACGCTGGATGATACAGCTCATTTTCACCTATAACGCTAGAATGGGACTTCACGCTGCAGGTCTGTTTGAGCTCTTGGATAGTCTAAGGATGTGAATATTAAATTGAAAATGTGAATCTTCTGGTGGTAGAAAGAACGCTAGACTGATGTTGGCCTTGTGTAAATTTGAGTTACTAGGTTTGCGGGGACACTAGATAGAGGGATGGGTGCTGGTGCAAAGTTCAGTAGAAATCGGTACAGAAGTAGTTTGAGTGTCTGTTGGCACATGTTCTTTTCACGGAAAGTGTCGTTGGGCATTGGAATAGGCTGCCCAGGGAGTTGGTTGATTCACCTTCCCTGGAGGTGTTTAAGGCACAGGTAGATGAGGTCCTGAGGGACATGGTTTAGTGTTTGATAGGAATGGTTGGACTCGATGATCCAGAGAGTTCTCTTCCAACCTGGTGATTTTATGATTCTATGAATCAAACAGGTAAGTTTTTTTTGTTTTGCCAAAACATTATATAGCCATTTGTGCATATAGTTTTCATCGCTGTATTTGTCATTAACAAGTAATTTTAAACTGCAAATATATGTGCGTAAAGACTTGTAAAAAAAGTACAAAATCTCACTTGCAAAAATCAAAAGAAAAACTCAGTGCCTTTTGCACCAGGATTGACTCTACAGATGGTTTGGTATCACTTCATGCTCTAATCTGAATGAGCATTATCTGCTGAGTACTAATGACCACGCTTCTACATGCTGACATAATCACCATTCCCTCATGAAATGCAGGTGCAAACACCGCTGCTCTGCTAGGCTGAAAATTTGTAAACTAACATTGAGAAAAGATGGCAGATATAAATGTCATCATTAGTCTTCTGTACTGAGATTTGCGTTTATGTAAAAAGAAATAATTAAGTCACGTAAGGCAGTTGTGACATAGTGCCACACATAGGGCATACAGGCAAATTGCAATCTGATGTTTTAATTAAGTAATTTAGAATTCATTGCTCCGTGTAGCTAAATAGGGAGCGATGGGCAGCTCTATAGTTTTCACATTGCACTAGGATCTAAGCAAGATCTTGATTGCAGTGAAATTTAACCCTAGCTATTACTGACTGCAGCAGTCAATTTATATTGTAATCATGCAAAAACTACTTCGGAAACTTCGCAGCCCTGGACAAGCCTTCCACTCCCTCCTTTTTTCTATAGAGTTTTGTGTCATGAAAAGCCAAAGAATATTTATTTACTCAAGAAAAAGGTATTCCTGTACAATATCAGTGTGCAATTTTAGAAAGCAATAATACCACTTAATCAGTTTGGGTATTTTACAACTACCACTCTTATGAAGCTGACCACTATCCACAGGTGAACTTTGGAGTTTGTCCTCCGTATTTCTTGTTTCTGCTCTTCATCTCTGTGTATTGCACCAAACACCACTTCTTAAGGTTCATTTCTTGTTTTCCGTCTTATTACATGGGAATGCTAATGTGGTCCGTGACCACAAAAAGGAGTGTTTGTCCAGCAATTAGTGTAATAAATGTGTCACAAAAACATTAAGTTGATTGGGTGTAGATGAACCAAATACCAAGTTGTGAGGTTTCTGTTCCACTTTTTGTTTTAACTGAACAAGCAGTTTGGGTGCAGGCCTCAACCTGATGAGGTGCAGAGTGGAAGAAAAAGAAAAGGTGTTTGAGATCTTTGGAACAATTTATTTGACGTTAAAAGTTTCCCGGTGTATGTTTATGGTTCAGCATCCTGGACGTTAATTTTCTGTAACATAAATGGGAGAATAGCAGGTATTGCAATGCAGAACTGGCTGAAAAGCTTTTGTCATCTTGTCGTTAAACAGAGATAGACTGTTCTCATACTGGTGGGTTTATTTTCAGATGGTCTTTAAAAGAAAATTCCCGTGTTTTATTTGAAAGGGATGATCTCTGTTTGCTTCAGTGTTTTTGTAAGATATAAGTTAGCTGAAATGTATAGTCATTTAATCTGCTGTATACACATGTATCTTAGGAAATACTGAAAATTTTGGTAATACCATCTTGCAAATTAAGCATCTCACAGTAATGCCCAGGTTAGTAAGGTAGTAAAATTATCAGTTTCTAAACCACAAGGCATGAGCCAAGGCTTCTGTGTTTAAGAACAAAAAGTAAATGTTAGAAATGCTTATTAATTTTGAAATATTTTGGTTTACTATGGTAAAATGGAATAGAAGAAAAAAATCCATACAGTTTAGAACATAAAATAACAAAGTTGTTAAAATGGAGACTCTCAAAATTTTCTTGCAGTTATAAAACATGCATTTGTAGTCATCTTGATTGACTCTTGAAGATTCTTACAGGATCCATCACTGTGGCTAAGCCTTTTCCTAGTAAGTTGTATCTGCAATGAAACAAAAAGAAAACACGCTACATTGATTTGTGAAAGGCCACTTGTACTAGTATAATAAGATGTTATAAAATGCTGCTTGAGGTTATTTTTGGTTAATTTGCTACTGTGAGTATGTGAGGGTTGAACAGCATACCCAGGTGATTTGATTACACTTTTGTGAGCGTGTGGAGCCAATCTTCTGATGGTATTTAAAAGCTGCAATACAAAGCACGTAAGGATGCATATTGTTTAGGGATGTGATTTAGTAGTGGCCAGGCATGGCTGACCTGATGATCTCAAATATCTTTTTCAACCTAGGGATTATATGGCTTTATGAAAGTAGAACCAGGCTTAGTTTTAGAATCGACTAAGTACTTTTAAAGCATCTCAGTATTTTATTCAAGTTTAGCTGTTCTTTAACTAGCTGTAACTAGTTAGTGTGACTAGCTGTATAATTTAACAGTGCTGTGACATGCCCAAGGAACAATACTTAAAGCTACAGGTACAGATTCCTATTCTCAAACCCTGTTTAGAGGAAAGACGTTGGTATCTGGAAAGCTGATGATTGGTACTGAATGTGAGCAAATAAGCTGCTTTTACTACATTTTCTTAATAGATGGCTGGAATAGGGGAAAATATAATTATGCTTTATTTTTCCTGAATTCCAATCAGACTTCAAATAAGAATTCACATTTTTATGCTTTTTCCAAGGAATATACTTTAGATAAATGAATTGCTACTTGTTTCTGTGCACTTTTGCTCTGGATTTACACACTTATAAACTACACAGACTAATTGAAATGTTTGGTTGAGATTTTTTCCCTTACCTGTTAGTGGTGAACAATGCTGGCCTAGGATTTTTGGAGATGGCTTGGACTACTGGCCTGTTGGAATACCTCAACTTGGGTCTGGAGTTAATTGCATCAAAATGGTGCTTCAAACCCTTTGTTGAGGGTATCCTCATAATAGTAGTAATACATATAAAGTAAAGCACATAAATCATGGTTGTACATATTTAGATTTTTTTTTTCTTAAATCATTCATATTTGAGACAAAAATGTTGAAACAAATGGTGTTCAGAGTTAGGCTGCATAATCTCTAGTTAGGCATGGAGCTGCATGTTTAACTAGCATTAAGGGTAGCAGAGTTGCTTGTTCCCCGGTCACACAAATTCATTGTATGATCTTTTATGAACAGACTTCAGTGTTCAATGCACTGGTGCATCCTGTTTAAGTAAATGAAATTAAAAGAACTTTTCCAAAATAATTTCATTTCTGCTAAGGTAAGTAAATACAAGTTTAGGAACCAAATCGCAGAAATACTGTTTTGTGTCTTAACTGGTTTTTTTTCCTGTGTAAGTGAATTAAGTGCTGATCCTAAAGAAAATGTTACTCATAGCTCAATATGAGGGAGCACAGAGTAGACTTGGCCATTAAAGGACTTTTTGAAAGAAGAAAATAGAAAAGGAGCCAACCAGAACCAGGATTTTGCCTCTGACCTGCCTTGCAGTGAGCTTCCTTCTCCTTGTGACTGCAGCTATCCCAAATTCCAGTGCTCAGCTTAGAAGTGGAGACAGAAATTCTGTGGACAGTGCCAGAGAGCCACCAACAAGCTCTGGAAATGTGGTACGCTTAAAGAATATATAAAGAGTTGAAACAATAATGTAGTTTTGTAGAGGGTTGGTGGGTGGTGGTTTTGTTTCCCACTGTATAAGGAATAGGATAAAATTTAGGATTGGAATGCAAGTACGCTTGGTACTTGCCTTTACAGGCTATACCGCATCTTGCTGTGAATTTAATTAACCTCCATTTTTTTGTAGTGGTACCTGTGGTCTGTGATCTTTGTACAGGATCCGTGCATTTGGTGTAGCAGGAAGAGGGCCATCTCTAAAAGTATCTGACTAAGGATCAGAAAATGTGGTGCCCTACTCTTTCTCCACACGGCCATCTGAGCTGCCCTGGGATACAGTCCCCTCTCAAAAGGCTTTGGCAAGAAGCTGAATAGGTGCTGCTTTATGATCAGGTCTGGTCTTGAGCTGTGAGAGGGGTTTGGGCAAGCTTATTCCAGACCCAGCTTTGTGACAATGCACTTTGTGGAGTGTGGCTGGTCACACGTTCATTAGTCAATTTCAACCCTTTTTTTTTTCCACGTGTAGGGATAAATTTCCAGTTGATAGTTCTAAGATCTATTTTGAGGTTTTCTGTTAGTAGGTGGATTGCATAGAAAGATGGAAACATAAACAAGCAATTACTGTTCTGTAAATGGGACGAAATTCTGCTTTTAAAAAAAAACACAAAACAAACCCCCAAACCAACCGTTAAAAAAAAACCAAAAAAACCCAAAACCAAAACAACCACTCAGAGAGCCCTCCAAGAAAGAAAAAAAAACAACTTTATTTCAATTGCATATCTTTATTTCATATCTCCTATTTATAGGTATGACAATATTCAGGTAACCCACAGCCATGTAGACCTTTTCTGTTTCCTTCAGAAAGCATCCTGTCTGAAAGCCATCACTTCTGTTAGCAGGGGCTTTCTGCCCAGGGCTGCTGAAATAACTTTGCCTGGCCAACTCCCCTGCGGTCAGATACTTCTCTAAAATTATCAGTGCTGTGCACACTATCTGTCAGGTTTTTCTTTTCTTAGCAGTTTTCCTTCCCTCTGCGTCACAACGATCTGAATACATGCTGTTACATTTTCCCCCAATACACTTAGTTTTTGGCAAAGTCTTACTTTCATTTCTTGTCTTTCTGACACCCTCCGCGCCCCCCCCCCCCCCCCCATATTCTGTTTAATTAAAAGAGGTTTAGAAAAGAATTATTATAATAGTTGCTCTGATTTTCATGAGTAAGTGGAAGGGTTTTTTTAACATATCAAATAATCTTCATTGTTATTCAGAATAATCACTAATGCAGAAAGGCATCCAGATGATGTATACAAACCAGTCACTCGAAAGAAGAGCATAGCCTAATACAAAATGTGTATTCATGTCTAATACTAAGGACTAGGAAAGTATATATGGCACAAGGCAAGCACAGTCTACCACTCGCATAAGAACACACCATTTCTGCAATAAGAACTATACCAGAAGGCCCTGTTTGTCCCATTTATTCTGATACTATGGTTACAGGGAAGAAAGGGACAGATATTTGTTAATAAGAGGTGAGTGTCTAAGTGTTTTTCAGACTCTTTCGCATCTATTTGCTTTTATATTTCGGGGGGAAGATTTAGATTGGGCATTAGAAAGGAATTCTTCACGATGAGGGTGGTGAGACACTGGCACAGGTTACCCAGGGAAGCTATGGCTGCCCCATCCCTGGAGATGTTCAAGGCCAGGTTGGATGGGGCTTTGAGCAACCTGATCTGGTGGGAGGTGTCACCTGTCCATGGCAGGGGAGGGTTGAATTGGATGATCTTTAAGGTTCATTCCAATCCAAACCATTCTATGATTTGCTTAAATACCTGAACTCTGTGGGGGAAATTGGCCCAGGTCTCACCCGAGAAGAAATGAAGGAGCACAAGAATGGCAAGAAAACCCTGGCAATCAGATGAAGATGCTATGGCAGAGACTTTGATCTAGCAATTTTAAGGGTACAGGCTGTGGATATGTGGACTCCACCAGAACAATTACTTTCACGGGTAAAATTATAGATGCAGTTCAAATGGAAATGTAAAAGTATTAAGTCTTGCTTAGGAAAACTCTTTTTCAGACAGGGATAAATCTACCGGGGAAGTCCAGGCATATACTGAACTTCTTAAAATCCTGTTTTGCTCTAAGAACGACAGCAACAGGAGGAAGTCAAGAGGCTTAAGTGCAGCGCCAACAGATGGAGGAAGTGACTGGCAAAGGAGCCTCCCTCCTTGCTTGCATTGTCTCCCTCTGCTTGCCAGGCCATGTGGTGAGAAATGAACTTTATGGGAGCAAGGAAACAGGGTCAAGGGAGAACCTGATCACTGAGAGGGAGGAGAATACGGAGTTTTGAAAGGGGCAGGATCTACGTGTAATGAAGTCTGCATTGTGTGTAATATTGTATCTATAAATATGTATTTTTCATATTAAAAGACACCCACATTTTTGCATTTTGGTTGAGACTTTTCAGTCACAGCCACACGCAACTGAAACCTAAAAGCGTTTTACTCATTCTGGGTTTCTTCTGTGAGAGTGCTGCTTGTTACAGAACATTCGCTCTTCCAGGGCTTCTGTAACAAGTTCCAGCAACTGACGCTATATGGAGCTGGTTGTTAGCATGGGCTAAGTTTTTTTGTCATCAAAGGGCTTCTTTTAAAGTGGACGCAAGCAGAGCCTGATGTGCTACGTGGAAGTGTTGCTGTTCCCAAATTTTCACAGGTTTGGTTTTGCAAATATGAAAGATTTTTCATCTTCACATCACTATTTTCACAGTCAGCTTTTAAAGATGGATCTAAACCACAGTAGGCTTACAAGCATTCATTGCAGTTTAAGTGCCGCAGATGAACTCAGCGATGTTTGTTTTGTATGAAAATTAATCTTGCTAGGATGGTTACACTGTAATTTGAACAACTTCAACATTATCTACACAGTATTCAAAATTAAAGAGCACAAGGGTAGAAATTTATACTTGTGTGGTAAACTCTAAAGCAATGTTTCCATTGTATTGAAGAAGTCTACTGAAATTAATGTATAGTATCTTTTTCATGTGTTGATTTTTGTCTTTTTTACAGTGAAAATCAGTGTGTTATGAGTTATGATGAAACTGAAAGGCTAGAAAAAGTGGCAGTGTCTGAGCTTGGTTGTGTGGTATTTTGCTTTTGCATGTTAAACCAAACTTTAAGAAACAACGACAAAACTCCTAAGATGTGATGCAAACCAGGCTCTCTGCTTTCTCCTACCTTCTTGAATCCTAATGACTGCCATATGTCTGATGATGTGACCACAAACAACTCTTTCATTCTTTTCATTTCCCAAACTTTGGGAAGATTTACAGTGTTGATACATGTGCAGCAGTGCCTATTAGCATAATTGCTGCAGAGCTAATAGTATCATTTAGGGTTGCTCTTGTGGTATTTCAATTTCTTGTTTTACAAGAAGTCATCTAAAGAATATTAATTAAAGTTGTGATTACACAACTGTGCAACAAAATTGAAAGACATGTCGCCTGAGAGATTTGACAAAAATCTGTAATTAAAATGTTCTTTACTAACTTCATAAGCATGGTAATAATTACTTGTCTCTACAATTTAGTAGTGGCTGCAGGAGGAGTTTTTGCCTTATTGTGCATTTGGCCATATGTTGGTGTTTAGCACATTAGTAACCCCTGTCATGAGCTTCTTTATGCCAATGGTTGCTTTTAATTTAAGGCCTCCACATTCAGGCTATATATGGACTGTTATGATTTTATGAGCTCATGAGCATCTTCATGCTAAATTGAAAAGTTTTCTTTCCTCTTCTGGTTGGGGTTTTTTAGTTGTTTATTTGGGGGGGGGGGGAGTGTTTGTCTTGGTTTTCTTTTTGTTTGCTTTATTTTCCAATAGATATAATTTTTTTAATGATGCCTGCCCTCTTTACTTGTTAAAGTCTAACACTTGGCTTTATTTTTGCCTCTACTTTAACCTTTTCCTCTGAGAATGGTTGAGATTTCAGTAACTTTCTGCTGTTTCCAGTGTGATTCTTTTCACTTGGTAACAGATTGTCCAAAATTCCAATGTAGGAGTTGACTTTTAGTGATGTTGGTCTTTTGCAGTGATATAGAGTCCACAGCAACTTCAAGTGAATAATACTGAATAATGAAATAATGGATGGATTAGACCTACAGTTAAGATTTTTGTTGAGAAGTGAAATGTCTATTTAGAAACATTTGGATCTACAAAACTGTATTTCATTACTGTACCGTTATGGTTATCCAAAAACACGCACATGATGTTGCTGGTTGTATACAACTGCAAGACCTTTTCTTATTCCCCTACCTCTGCTGTAGGCAGGGAAGAAATCTTGTTTCTATTGTTGATATCAGATATTGACTAGGAATTTTTTTTTTTTTTTTACCCACCTTTGTGGATGAAATATTCTGGGCTGGTATTTTCTTGCATGTTAACTTTGAAATTTAAGCAAAAATTATTCTCTCGCTATGGTAAAGGCAGTCTCAGAAGTAAGGGAAGTCGGGAAGCTAAAGCAGTAGGCTGAGATGGAAAGAGAAATAATTTTGAACTGGATATGAATGACATCATGTTAGTCTTTTCTGAATACCATGGATACAACAGTTTCTCAGGATGTGGGAGACAGCTTCACTAACCTGTGCTCACTGGCTGCAGCTACATGAACACTTTGTGAATGCAGACATACCTACAAATTTAACAGATGTTAGTTGACTTTAGTCAATTTAGTTGACAATTCAGTCAAATTTTTAGTGTGCGTATATATATATGTTTCTTGGTATACCCTTTTTTTCCCTGCAGCTTTTTTGTAGAATCATTAAGGTTAGAAAAGGCCTCTAATATCATCGAGTTCAACCACCACCCTCCCTACTACACCATGTCCCAAAGGAACACATCGACACATTTTTAGAACAACTCCAGGGATGGTGTCACCACCACTTGCACAGGCAGCCCATTCCAATGCTTGACCACTCTTTCAGTTAAAAAATTATTCCAATCTAAACTTCCCCTGAAAGAATTTGAGGCCATTTCCTCTCATCCTATCACTTGTGAAAAGAGACCAACACCCACCTTGGCATAACCTCCTTTCAGGTAGCTGTAAAGGGTGATAAGAGAGTGATAAGGTCTCCCCTCAGCCTCCTGCAGACTAAACAACCCCAGGTCCCTCAGCTCTTCCTCATAAGACTTCTGCTCCAGATCAGTCACCAGCTGCTTTGCTCTTCTCTAGACGTGCTCTGGCACCTCCATGTCCATCTTCCAGTAAGGGGCCCAAAAGTAATTTTAAACTACAGCGTGGCCATCTGCTTTATTTACAAGCCACTGTTGCTCAAACCAGGCTGGCACGGTTCTGGGGTAGTGAGCTGAGCTGCAGGGGCTCACCCAGAGGGACCTGGACAAGCTAGAGAAATGGGCCTGTGAGAACCTCACGAGGTTCAACAAGAACAAGCGTAAAGTCCAAAACCTGTCGTTTCATAGAATCAGCAGGTTGGAAAAGAGCCACTAGATCATAGAGTCCAACCATTCCTATCAATCACTAAACCATTCCACTCAGCATCTCATCCACCTGTCCCTTAAACACCTCTAGAGGAGGTGAATCAACCACCTCCCTGGGCAGCCTGTTCCAGTTTCAATACAGGGAGGGGGGTGATGCGATTGAGAGCAGCCCTGCAGAGAAGGACTTAGGGTGCTGGTCTATGATAAGCTGGACATGAGCTGGCAATGTGCACTCCCTGCCCAGAAGGCCAACCGTATCCTGGGCTGCATCAGAAGAAGCGTGGCCAGCAGGTCGAGGGAGGTGATTCTGCCCCTCTATTACTCTCTTGTGAGACCTCATCTACAGTATTGTGTCCAGTTCTGGAATCCCAGGGTATGAGGACACGGAACTGTTGAAAGGGTCCAGAGAAGGGCTACAAAGATGATCAGAGGGCTGGAGCACCTCCCATATGGGACAGGCTGAGAGAGTTGGGGTTGTTCAGCCTCGAAAAGAGAAGGTTCTGGGGACACCTTAGAGCAGCTTCCAGTACCTGAAGGAGTTACAGGAAAGCTGGTGAAGGGGCTGGAGAACAGGCCTTATGAAGAACAGCTGAGAGAGCTGGGGGTGTTCAGCCTGGAGAAGAGGAGGCTGTTGCTCTCTACAACTACCTGAAGGGAAGTTGTGGAGAGGAGGGTGCTGCCCTCTTCTCCCAAGTGACAGGGGACAGGACAAGAGGAAATGGCCTCAAGCTTGGCCAGGGGAGACTTAGGCTAGACATTAGGAAAAAAATTTCACAGAAAGGGTCATAGAACAACTAACTAGGTTGGAAGAGACCCACCGGATCATCGAGTCCAACTGTTCCCACCAATCTCTAAGCCATGCCCCTCAGTACCTCATCCACCTGCACTTTAAATACCTCCAGTGAAGGTGAGTCAACCACTTCCCTGGGCAGCCTGTTCCAGTGCCCAATGACCCCTTCTGGAACAGGGCACTGGAACAGGCTGCCCAGGGAGGTGGTTGAGTTGCCTCCCCTGGAGGTGTTTAAGGCACGGGTGGACGAGGTGCTGAGGGACATGGCTTAGAGATTGGTGGGAACGGCTGGACTCGATGATCCGGTGGGTCTCTTCCAACCTAGTTGTTCCCTGTGACCAGCAGGTCCAGGGAGGTGATTCTCCCTCTGTACTCAGCACTGGTGAGGCCGCTCCTTGAATCCTGTGTTCAGTTCTGGGCCCCTCACCACAAGAAGGATGTTGAGGCTGTGGAGCAAGCCCAGAGGAGAGCGACGAAGCTGGTGAAGAGGCTGGAGAACAGGCCCTATGAGGAGCGGCTGAGAGAGCTGGGGGTGTTTAGCCTGGAGAAGAGGAGGCTGAGGGGAGACCTCATTATTCTCTACAACTACCTGAAGGAAGGTTGTAGAGAGGAGGGAGCTGGGCTCTTCTCCCAAGTGACAGGGGACAGGACAAGAGGGAATGGCCTCAAGCTCCGCCAGGGGAGATTTAGGCTGGACATGAGGAGGAAGTTTTTCACACAGAGGGTCATTGGGCATTGGAATAGGCTACCCAGGGAAGTGGTTAATTCACCTTCCCTGGAGGTGTTTAAGGCACAGGTGGATGAGGTCTTGAGGGACTTGGTTTGGCGTTTGGTAGGAATGGTTGGACTAGAAGATCCGATGGGTCCCTTCCAACCTGGTTGTTCTGTGATTCTATGGCTCTATGAAAGCTGGGGAGGGACTGCTTATAAGGGCATGGAGCGGCAGGATGAGGGAGAACGGCTTTAAATTGGAGAGGGGATGATTTAGGTTAGACAGTAGGAGGAATCTTTTCACTACGAGGGGCAGGAGGCGCCGGCACAGGTTGCCCCGAGACGCTGCGCCTGCCCCATCCCTGGCGGCGCTCGAGTCCCGGCTGGACTGGGCTGCGGTGGGAGGCGGCGCACGGCTCGGCGCTCGGGGCCCGCCCCCCTCCCCCCGCCGTGCTCTCGCGAGATCCGGGGGCCGGTCGGTTCCTGGTTGGCGCCGGGGAAGCCGGGGTTAGCGGGGACGGGGCCTGCTCCGCGCTCGGCGCCGCTCCCGGGGCTCGGCTGCGCCGGCGGACTCAGCGTTGTGCGCCCAGCGCACCGGGCTCGGCTTCGCACCGGGAATTAACGCTTCGCGGCGGAGTTTCAACGCTCGCACCGGGCTCAGGGCTCGCCCAGCGCGGGGCTCGGCTCCCCCCGCGGCCGCTCCGGTAGCGCAGCCCAGCCGGGGCTCGCGGCGGGGATCATGTCCGCGGGGCAGCAGCAGCCGCCGCCGCCGCCGCCGGACATGCTGCCCGCGCCGAGCGCCAACAGCGGCGACCCCGCGGGGACGGCTCCGGCCTCGGCCGCCGGCGACGTGGAGATGGAGGTGAGGGGAAGGGAGCGCGGCGGCGGCGGCAGGTGCCCGCCATGAGGGCCGGCGCCGGGCCGCGTGGGGCCGCGGGAGACAATGGAGGGGCGGGCGCGGCGGCGCCTCCGGGCCCCGGCGGGGACAGACGGCTGCCGGCTCGAGGGGGAACGCACTATTCTTTTTATCGGGGGGCGGGGGGATGCCCCATAGCTTATGGGGAGGGAGGGAGGGAGGAACAGCCCATTCCTCTTGTGTGAGGGGAGCCTGCGCCTGCCCCATTCCTCTTATGAGGGGGTGCAGCCCTTTTCTCCTAGGGGGGCCTGCCCCATCCCTCTTATGTGGGGAGGAACAGCCCATTTCTCCTATGAGGGGGGCGCCCCGTCCCTCTTAGAGGGGCACTTCGCCTTCTCCGATGAGGGGGCTGCCCCATTTCTCTTACGTGGGGAGGAACAGCCCATTTCTCCTATGGGGGGTGCCCCGTCCCTCTTAGGGGGATTACGACATCTCATTCTCCTATGAGGGGGTTCCCCATTTTTGTTATGGGGGAGGAACACCCCATTTCTCCTTAGGGGGCGCTGCCCCATTCCTCCTGTGGGACGGGGACGTTGCGTGACACCCCCTGTGTGTGTTGGAGGGGTGATGCTCCCGTTTCTCCTGGGAGGAGAGAGAACACCGCATCCCTCTTGGGGGAAAGAGGGGGCACCCCAATTACTCTTGTGGGTTGGGATGGGGGGGAGGAGGAGCACCTCGTTCTTCCTGGGGCTTGGGGGGACAGGACGGGACACACGCCCCACATATCCTTGAGAAAGGGGAAGTGTGTGTCCTGTCCGTCCTGGGGGGGAGGAAGGGGTGGACACCCTGTTCCTCCTGGGGGAGAGAGGGGGCATTCCTCTTGGAGGGGTAGTGGAGGAACACCTCATTTCTCCTGATGGAGTCGGGGGGAAACAGCCCATCCCTCGCGTGTATGTGGAAGGGGGAGCTCCCCATTCCCTCTTTCGGGAGAGGGAGCTCCTCATTCCTTCTAGGGAGGGGGAACACCCCCCATCTCTTCTGGGAGGGGGGACCTGTCCCATCCCTCCGGTGTGTGCATGGGGAGCCCCATCCTTGTGCATTGAGGGGACAAGGGGAGGGAAGGTTTGGCTACCAGTTTATAGCATTTATTTGTCCCCAGAAGTGCTGAGATTTCCCCCGACACGTTACTCACTTCTTGCAAGTTGCCTTTCTCTTTGGAAGTCTTGCCATCGCTTGTGCTTCCCGCTTCTGTGATAAGCAAGTCTTTATTCTGAAAAGCCTTTCTGTCTACTGAAGAGGCTCCAAACTTCTTTGGGGGATGGGGATGGTTGGTTGAGGCGGGATTTTTCGTCAACAGGTACTTTTATTCCAGAAATTTCAGGGGTTTGAGCGATTGCCCAGAGATGCTAATTTTATCGCAGCATTGTTTCCTTTATGATTTGAGGAAACTGGTCTGTCCTGCTCTCGGCGCTGCGTGTTTTGTACTGAGTCATCCTGCACGGTCCAGCCTACTTCATCTCCATACATTTGCAAAGACCAGATTTTTCGGATGAGCAAGTAGCCAAAGCACTGTGGGTAATAAGCCCTGCTTGAACCTGCAGAAACAGGGCAATTCTGGGCTAGGACTCTGTGTGTGGAGGCGGCGAAATGCATGTTCTTGAGGCACCCATGTGCTAGGGTGCTCTCCATGCTCCCCTCTTGTCGTGGGGAAGGGATTGCTGTGCGTCTAGTGAAGTTTCAGCTGAAATAGCTTCTTGGTAGTCCTGATCATCTAGATGACTGCTTTTCTTGCTTGCCAGTTAAATCATGAGCTTTTATCATGTTTTTTTTGCATGTGACAAGATCAGATGGTGCACTGCTGCATTTCTGTGTTAGGCATTGCAGGAAGAATGTGAATTTTGTACCAAAGTTCAGATGGTCCTGTGCTTGTGCTCACTGGGAGGTGTGAGTTGACTAAATCCTGTGGGAGATGAGTAAGAGGATTTGGGTATGAGTTTAGATGATCTTTAGCTGTAACTTGTTATCCTCGGGTCTTAGGATTTTGACCCATGAATGAAACATTTATGTTAGGATTTTTCTGTTTCCACACACCTTACCTGCTAGAGTTATATGAGGAAACACCCATCCACAAACATCTCGTGTTTTGCCTGCCTTTGTTTCATATCTTCCTTTCCTGTTCCTTTGTTCAACATTGGCCAGTGAAGACTGGATTTTACTTGGTTCTGTGAAGCAGCTGGTTAATAATGGTTTTGAAAACATCTTGGAAGGCATCTTGTTTGTTTCCTTTTCTCACCCTTTAAAGAATTGTTTTGTAAGGTACTGCCTTAGCGTGGTTTACTGAGGAAGGATCATCCCGTTGTTTTTGGTTTTAAGAACAGAAGGTGAAACGTGTGAAATGATGGGGAAGGACTTGACCTAGTAACAGGAGAGACAAGGATTAAAATCCCAATATGAGAGAATAATTGAAGGCAGTATATTATGGATTTGGCAGGAACGGGATTAGGTAGGGCTGCCCCCTCCCACCCCATTTGTTTTTCTGTAAGTGATGGTACCACCAGGGATAGTGGCAGTTATTTGATTTGATAAACTAAGTATGGGAAAAGTGCAGTTTGTCTAAATTCTTACTCTGCTTCCAGGATGAACTGCGGTCTAGGTTCTTATTTAGACTTGTTCCCTCGATACAGAATGCTGAGGGCTTGGGGTAATCTACAAAAAGGAAAGAAAACTCTTAAAACCACTCTTGCTTTGGGACCAGAGCTAGTTCTTCCCAGTACTCTCCAGAGCCAGCCTTAGGAAGGTTTTGGCTCAGCAGGCTAGAAATGGCATGCTGAGCTCCTGGACCACAGCTTTCTCTCTCATTCACATTTATGTGATGCTTTAATGATGGAGCTAAATCGGATTACAGAGATCTAGCTCCATCCCTCACCCTGTGGCAAGGTTCTTTGATCTGTCTCCAGGTAATTCTACAGTAAGTAATAGCAAGCCGACTGTATCAAAGAAGCAAAAGATAGCTGTGCAGTCTGATGTGAATAGATAGTAATTTGAAACAAGCTTATTCTCCTTTATGTGAGTATCTTCCCTTGTTCAGAAAATAATGTTTTTTCTAATTCTTTTTCATCTCAGGAGTCGTTTGATGATACGTCACCAGGAAAACAAAAAGAAATTCAGGAAGCAGATCCTACCTATGAAGAGAAAATGGTATGTAATATTTGGAACTTAGTACAAATATCCAGTGCTTAAGGAGTTGTTTAAGGAACTGAGTTTTGTACTTGTAGACTGAGTACTTGTACTTGTTTTCTAGTTGTTAGACTGGGTTTTCTGCTTGCTAGTAATATCTTAACTGGATTTATAAAACTTTCGCTAGTTATTAAAAATATTTAAGTAACTGAAACAAAAAAAATGCAGGAAACCTCCCCTCAGAACTATACTTTCTCAGTGTATGGAAACGGGTGAAGCCTAGAACCGTATCTTATATCACTGTTGAATACAGGAAGACAATTCCAAACTTTTTTTGAGTTGTAGGAGTAGCAGTCCTTTGTAGGAAAAGTATATTTATTTCTTTCTGTGGAGGGGTGAGCAGTAAAAAGAAAGGTTCATCATAAGGCTTTGAGTAGACGCTGTGTTCATTGTCACTTGAAATATGCTTTAGGAGGAGGACTTCAAACAGGCAGGTTCTTTCAAACAGTATAGTTTATAGGTCAAAGTAAATAAAAGCTAGCTTTCAAAATTCACAAAGGACTGAGGAAAGGTTTGCTGTGTAGGACAAGTGTTGACTTTAAGCCTTTCACTTTTCCTAGAATGAAAAGGATTTTGATAGCTTTTTATGAAGTTTAAGTTCTTTGTGAAGCTCATTAGAGTCCTCAAGCTTTAGAAGATGGATGATTCTGTGCATGGGGGGTATATAGGAGAAAACTTACTGTTTTCCCTATTTCTTAGTTTTTATAATTTCTTGAATGTAAGAGACAGAGCCATCTTACTGCCTTTTCTTTTTCTGTTCCTCCCCATTTTTCTTTCCTCCTGTTCATAATTCCAGTGTCTGTGACTGCATGTGGAATTTCTTCGTAGGAAAGTGAAACCGATTCTTGTGACTTGCTGCTTCCTGTGTTGTTTGTTCTTGCCCCTGAAAATAACCCAGCTGCCTTCTGCTAATTTCTTTGTGTTACTTACTGGCAAACTGAAGAAAGTGATCCGGAGTTGTCTCTAGAAAGTCAGGATTACAAGGAAGATTGTATTTTACTGTTGCAATAGTCAGAAGATGCTCTGGAAAGGAAAATGGGAAAAGTTTCTCTGTTTGTGGAAGGATAGCTCAGGGTTGCAGAGTACAGCCTGTTCTTATCTGTGTCTTATCTAAATGATACAGATAATGTTTGTTAATCTCTTAAAGGAACATCCTTAAGCGCAATGAAAACAAAAGTTGTGGGGATGTGTGTGCAGTGCCAAAACTTGCAGAACATTCCTCACTAAGATTTTAGAATGAGGAAGCTTTTTGCAGTGCATTCTGTATCTCCTTTGCTTTTCTTTTGTACAGCCAGAGAACCAGAAAATAAGGCTCAGCAGCTGGGATAATAGTATGATTTTACCAGGTTTGAACTTCAGAAACTTGGGAAGTAAACAAAAAACCTCCTATGAAGAATACATGGGAAAACTTTAGTTCAGTAGATGTGGATTTGTAACTGTGTCAATCAGGCTTTAAGTATAGTTAGAGTGTGTTTCACTGTCACGTGGTACGTGCAGGATCTCTTTCCTGGTCTCTTTCATCTGTAAGCCCATGTATCCCTGTCTTTTGCATAGAGCAGGAACTGCTTTCTTTACAGAGAACACTGACAGAGCTGGCATTGCTCTTGCAGAAGTCAGGAACATACGTTCCTTTTTACTAAGAAAACTGCCTTCCTGTAACTGTGCAAGTTGCTAAATACCGGGTTATGTTGTGGCAGCTGGCAGAATGTCAGAGTGGTTGCTGTTAAGCTCAGAGCTGTTTTCTGTCTTGGTTGTCTGTTCTGAAGTCTTGATGCGGCCTTGGGAAGGTGTGTTGATTCCAAATGGAACCTGTCTCAAAGGAACTGAAGCTTTTAGGTGCTAATAATGTCTCCTGTAATCTTTTCTGCACAGCAGAAACAGCGACTCGTATCAAAGGGGCAGCCTGACAAGTTAGGCTGAGCATATCTAAGAGGTCTCTGCTGCTGAAATAGGTGTTCTGGCTTTAGCTAGGGGCCCTTCTGCCCACTCCACCCTCTTTCATGCCAGCTTTTTTGCTTATCTGACACCACCGTGAGGTGCGGTATCTCTCTGAGCAGGCAGGAGAAAAATAGTAGGCAGTAGAAAATAGTTGGTGCCAAGTTGGTGAGATGAACAAGTTCGTTGAAGAATCCTGTGTGTGCTGGGTGGGAGTCAGTTTCTAGGAGTGAGACTATCACTTTTGATAGGAGAAGGTGGTTAAGAGGACTCCGGTCTTGTCTAGTCACATTCGTACATCTTTGTGCCAAAGCCAGATTTTGGTCTTGACTCAAGTCCGTCTTGCAAATTTGATCCTGCTGTGCAGCCAAGCCTAGTCTTGACTCAGTAAAAGTATATTCAGTCTGTCTGGAACAATCCTAGTGTTGATGTTAATCGTATCTCTGTAGCTATAAATATAAAGAAACGTGTATCTATATTGTTTAGAAAACATTTGTTAGCTTTTTCTTTTGAATGAATGCATAACATGAAGTCTCACACTTGTTCCACTTAATTTTCCTTGTCAACAGCAAACAGACAGAGCAAACAGATTTGAATATCTGTTGAAACAGACTGAGCTGTTTGCTCATTTCATTCAACCTGCTGCTCAGAAAACTCCAACTTCACCTTTGAAAATGAAGCCTGGACGTCCACGAATAAAGAAGGATGAGAAGCAGAATTTACTGTCAGTTGGCGAGTAAGTGATGACATGTAGGCCATCTTGTACTGTAATTATGGATTTTATTGAATGTTAGAAGCGTAAGTTAAACTTGCTAGTCTTTTGTCCTATTTTGGTGTGTTTTATGTTGTATCATTGAGGGTTTTTTTTCAACTGTCCACCTCTAAGTTGAGGGTTGTCGAATTCAGAGAGTTATAAGAATTATGTGTCGGTGGTGAAGCACTGTCGTGATTAAAAGTATTCCGGCATCTCGCTACAAGCTTCTTTGGGAGTTTGCATTCTGTACTGCAGTGGCGTTAGATTTAATTGCAGAACATTTTTATGTCCTCTCAATTTAGCCAGAAACTTACTTTTCTTTCACTTTTTCAGCTACCGCCACCGTAGGACAGAGCAGGAGGAAGATGAGGAGCTGTTAACAGAAAGCTCCAAGACAACCAACGTCTGCACTCGATTTGAAGAATCTCCATCATGTACGTTTCCTCTTTTTATTTGGTTGTTTGGGTTTAGTTTCTTTCCCCAGTTCTTTTCCTTCAAAATGTTATTTAAATTAAGTTTAGTTTCATCCTTCCCAAGGACAAAATCAGTTTTGGGGGATAGAGCACGTCAAATCCAGTACTGGTCTGATGGAACAAAAAGCATCAGTATGGGAGTGTTTGTTTTCTGTCAGGTTAGAAAGATAGTTCAGTGAGTCTTGTCCTTCAGAAAACTAGTGATTATACTTAAGTTACTAGGAAGGACTTAACATTTTTTTAAGTCTGTCATCTTACAGTTCTCATATACGTGACCTATCTTCTGAGGTAGTTTAAAGTACCAAAGAGCTTCTAGCTTGTTTGACAGGGAATTCAGTATTCTGTTGTTTTAATCATATACTGCGGTCTGGTTTGCGGGGTGGTAATAGAACTAGAATTTTCATGTGTTTTGGGTTCTCACAGAAAACAAAGCTGTCACAGCAGCTTGTGGAAACAGAATTAACATGTCGCTCTCTCCAATCTGCATTGTCCTTGGAATTTACTGCATGAAATTTACTACTTGATTTTGTTATGTATATGATAATTGGTGTCAATTAGCAGGCAAGGGACGGTGACCTTTTCAGTAAGTTTTTTACAGATCTCTTGGTCTGTTCTTTCATGTTTTCTAGATGTTAAATGGGGAAAACTGCGTGATTATCAGGTCCGAGGATTGAACTGGCTCATCTCTTTGTATGAAAACGGCATCAATGGTATCCTAGCAGATGAAATGGTATGCACGTAGCCCGTCGTTCTGGGGACGTGTGAACGCATGATACAATATAATTTTTGCAGTTCAGCTGTATATATGGGGCTTTTAGTAACACAAAATGCAATCTGTAATTTGACAAATCATATTTTACTAGCGTATTTTAAGCCACTGATGTTAAGTGTCACAGGTTTCTTGAACTGTGCAGGCATTTTTAGAGATAGGCGTATGAAAAGGGCATCATAAAGATCTCTACATAAATAATCTACAAAACAAAATTTTATGGAATGATGCTTTCTTGCACTTCTAAGAATGTGTCTGATTTGAAAAGTAAGGCAGAATTCTAACTTCATAATCCAGGATTTGAAAATGCTACTCTTTTTTTTTTTTTTTTTAATTGAATGTGGGAAGCCATACAGGCTTTTCCTAATCGAGACTTTGGTACCTTTTTTGAGTAGCACCACCCTCAATATCTCTCATTCATTTGTTCAGGCTGTTATGTCTTCTGTGTTGTACTGAGCTCCCAACTTGTGCTTGGGTTTTTAAAGGTGTTTCCTGAAAGACTGTTGTTTTTTGGTTTTTTTCTGACTCATTAATGCTCTTACAGGGTCTTGGGAAGACACTGCAAACAATTTCTCTTCTTGGGTATATGAAACACTACAGAAATATTCCTGGCCCTCACATGGTGTTAGTTCCAAAGTCTACTCTACATAACTGGATGAATGAATTCAAGAGATGGGTACCTACGCTTCGAGCAGTTTGTTTGATAGGTGACAAAGACCAGCGAGTAAGTTTTAGTGTGATTTATTTTCCTCTGCAAATCCAACGTGTGATCTTTCTGTCCTTTGCCATTACCTCTTGTTCACAGAGAAGGGTATTACTTGGAGTTGTAGCAGTTAAACCTGCAAGTCCTGCCTACTTAAAATATAACCAGGTTTGAATTCATATGTGTGTTGCCCAGTTCTTGCTTCATCGCTTAACACTCGTAACTTCTTGTCTCCTTTTGTGAAGACAGTACAATGTACAGACCAGCAAACCCAATAAATCTTAAAATAGGAAAATAAAATGTTTCATGTAAAGTCACTTGTAGGAACCTGTAAAAAAGTAATTTGCTTGCTGCTCTACGCAGTACAGCAGCTCTTAAAGAGGATTAGGGGGTCTGTCGCTAAGGAACTATTTTCTGAGAACAGTTGCCACCTTAATGATGGAGGGGCGAGATGGGCTGGTTGGTAAAAGTGGTACGTAAATGTATCTTATTTGGCTTGAATTTGTCAGTCAAAAGGAAAAAAATATTTTTAAGCCTCTGGCTGTATGATTACAGTCATTCTTTTTTTGTTACTTCAGAATCAGTTCTTTGCTGCTTTTTTTAGCACAGCATATAAAATTTAAAAAAAACATGAAATATGATGACACATCTGTAGATTTGTGAGCTGGAGTTAATCCTTTATTAGTGGAAGGAAGAGTTTATTACTGATACCATTAAACTGTTTTTGTTGTCAGCAGGTATTTTTGTTTTCCCCTAAAGGCATCTAGCTGTGTTTTTACTGTTGGGGTTAGAAATTACAAAAATATTGATGAAATTTGAATAGTTCTGGTCCAGGTGTGATATCTTGCGATTCTTTTAGTGCATTTTTTTGGAACCCAAAAGTTCTTATTTCTTCAGTATATACAAGCCAGAAATAAGTTCTTGACCTTTATACATCTCTGTTTTTTGAATTCTCCCTAGTTGCTGTGTCCGCTCTTAACCTTGAATGTCAGTGTTCTAGAAATCATTCAGTTAGCCAAGCTGTGCTTGGGATTGTTCTTTATATTCAAAACCTACCATTTTCTAAACTTAAAAATAACCAACATAAACCTGCAGAAAACTTAGTTCTGATTTTGTAGTCCAGCTATTGAAAACCTCATTTGTGTAGATAGTCATCTGCAGTTTCCAGAGCGATGAGTGCTGAAATATCTTCTTTGCTCTGCCCTGAGGGTTTTAGCAGCTTCACCACTAACAAAATTGTCAGGCTTTACAGTGGTTGTGTGATGTTGCCTCTGTAATTAATTCAATCTTATCTTTCAAATTTAATAGCAACGTTGTTTTAAAATTTTAATAGTGTTAGTGTGTTCCTTTTTGTTTTAGATTTGAACAAAACTTCAGTAACTAACTGTCACCTTGGTGTCTAGGCTGCCTTTGTCAGAGACGTGTTGTTGCCTGGAGAATGGGATGTCTGCGTAACGTCATATGAAATGCTTATCAAAGAGAAATCAGTGTTCAAAAAGTTTAACTGGAGATACCTAGTTATAGATGAAGCCCACAGGATTAAAAACGAAAAATCAAAGGTAATTTATATTTTTACTGAAAGGGAGGTTTATGTGGGTTATTAGATGTGATGTGGGGACTAGTAATATTGTTGTATTTGCTCATGTCTCGATGCCCTTCAGTTATCAGAAATCGTGAGGGAATTCAAGACCACAAATCGGCTGCTGTTAACTGGAACTCCACTTCAGAACAACCTCCATGAACTCTGGGCACTTCTTAACTTCCTTTTGCCAGATGTCTTTAACTCATCTGAAGTAAGTCTTCATTCCTGCTAATCAAGTTAAATGAACTTTGCTGGGTTTCCAGATTTTAAAACAGACTTGAATATATGTAGTAAGGAGTATCAGTTACTGATAACAGTAGTTTCACAGTTAGAAATGTTTCCAGAATTGTGAAGTACAGCAAGGTAGGCTGTTTTTCTCAGCGTGGCCATTTTAAAGGCTGTTGTGAGCTTAGGAGATTAGAAGAGGTATTTAAAATCATAACGTGAAGTTGATCGTACTGCATTTCAAAATATATTAGAAGATTGTGATGGCTAAGCCAACCGCTTTTGTTCTTATGTTTAACTGTGAGTTACCGTATTTTTTAGCTAAGGCTTCTTTTCTGTTAGTTAGGATATACTATATAATTAGCAATAGATTTCACAAACTGAACTACATGCCTCAACTGTTTTGATGAATCTGCATAAGGGGAAGCTTTGTGGTGCATTACACCAAAATTTTGTTTTCCTTTATGTTTTTCATCAAATGCTGCGGAGTGCTGCTGCTACCAGGTGGAGTTTGTCCAATGGCACGATATGAATGAATGTTTTTCAACAGAAAAGGGCTCTCATAGTGATTTTCTGTTTTTCTTGGGTTTTTCCTTCCAATGGAACAGAGATTTTCTTTCTTTTTCTTTGGAAGACATCATGTTGTAGAGCTTTCTATAAAAATAGACAAAAGAGGATAATTTGTTGTTTCACTTTCTGCCTGTGTAAGACAATCACTTCTTTTCCACGTTGCATTCTGAAAGGAAACCTTTTATGTACCAGTGTGTTGGGGTTTTTTTATACAGGACTTTGACTCGTGGTTTGATACAAACAACTGTCTAGGGGATCAAAAGTTGGTGGAACGTCTCCATATGGTAAGTCTTCCTGCTGTTTGTGTAAGTGTTATATTTACCTAAGTTAGGTTCTAAGTAATTCTTCTAATGCTTCTTGTGACAGAGTATTAGGGTGAAATATCTTATTCCAGAAACTGTGGTAGATATTCAGAATAGGTTGGTGAAACTCAGATAGTCTCTTTCTTGAAAAGAAAATCATTTTATTGTGGGGAGAAAAAGAGTAGCTCTGGCTTTCAGGGTTCTGAAATGCTTACCATTAAAACTATTTGCTATGAAGAGATTATAAATATTTCAGTCACACAAGATCAAAAAAGAACCAAGACATACAGAGCCATCTGAAGATGATTTTGGCCTAATCTTTAAATGTTGTGAAGAAAGCATGTGTATATTCCCATGTGTAACAACCTCTCCATATCGACTCCTTTGTTGATTATCTGGTAATAGTTCTGGAGTTTGAGCATTTGTGATAGAGAATGTGAGTGCTGCTTTTCTCTCTTGACCTATTCAGTGTTTCAGTTTTCAAAATCTGTTTAATGATGCAATTTCTTTCAGGTGCTACGACCATTCCTTTTACGTCGCATTAAGGCTGATGTAGAGAAAAGCCTGCCTCCAAAGAAGGAGGTTAAAATTTACGTGGGCCTCAGCAAAATGCAACGAGAATGGTAAATCATATATTTGACTGTGCCTGTGGTTAAAGCTCAGAAGGAATGTCCTTCTTGTGACTTGACTGTTGTGTGGAACTTGGTATAATTCCTTCTAGTGTACTCCAAACTTGTACACGTTTCCTTATGATTGGGAATGACAAAACTATTGCATATCGGGGAGAGTTACCTCATGAAAAGAGAGGGACCGTGAGCTTTGACTATAATTATCAGTAAAGAAAAGCCAACTTTGTTTTAGAGCTACAGAATTGTTTTTTCTTTGGTGTAGGTATACACGAATCTTAATGAAGGATATAGATATACTGAATTCAGCTGGGAAGCTGGACAAAATGAGACTGCTGAATATCCTCATGCAGCTGCGAAAATGCTGCAATCATCCGTATCTCTTTGATGGAGCAGAACCTGGTCCACCTTATACAACGGATATGCACTTGGTCACCAACAGTGGCAAAATGGTAGTACTGGACAAACTGCTACCCAAGCTGAAAGAACAAGGTATGCATCTCGTTGTTGTTGTTGACAAGTTATTCGGTTCAATGATAAAAGCAAAAATCAGTGCTTCTTAATGTTTCCACTTATCCTGAGCAAAAACCAGCATACTTAAACTGGACTTATGGTCAGTTTCTAGCAGAATACCAGCTCTGTCAAGCATTTTATCTTAAATAGTTGGTACAAAACCAATTTGTGAACTGCTTACTTAATTAGGTGGATCACTGGTCTGTTATGGCTTTTTGTGATAGGGAGTTGTTTAGATTTTTTTTTTTTTTTAAACTTTTTATCATCACAGCTGAATTGAGACCACGGACAGGACAAGAGGAAATGACCTCAAGCTCTGCCAGAGGAGATTTAGGCTAGACATTAGGAAGAAAAAATTCACAGAAAGGGTCATTTGGCACTGGAACAGGCTGCCCAGGGAGGTGGTTGATTCACCTTCCCTGGAGGTGTTTAAGGCACGGGTGGACGAGGTGCTAAGGGGCATGATTAGTGTTTGATAGGAATGATTGGACTCGATGATCCGGTGGGTCCCTTCCAACCTGGTGGTTCTATGATAATCCTGTGGCATTTTAGCCACTCCGTTTTGTCATGAAGTACCATTTCAGAATCATATTCTGTGTAAAGTTGAGGTCAAATCCTTTGTGAAACATTGGTCTGTCTTGCTAGATTGGTTTTTTGAGCAGCACCTTTTTTTCAGTGGATTCTTTAAGGCATGCAAACATGGGGGAACACACATTTATAGTTACTTGACTATAGGGACAAAGCTCTGGAATGCACTACTCTGAAACTCAGTCGCCACAGAATTTTTGACTAAGGAATAGATTTCTAACTGATTATTTTAATGAGTATGCTTACTGAAGTAACTTGGCTGAAGGAATTGGGGAAAGTTTGTGGCCTGGGAGACATAGCAGAAAAATAAAACCAATTTCAAACCTCAGCCTTAGGTAATATAAAAGTGACCTGTGTTTCTTTTGCAGGTTTCATTCAAGCAGCTGTGGTGATGTGTGTCATGAGTTAAAAAAAAAAGGAATACTGTGGTTACTGTGCTTCTTCTGATCTTGTTATCTTTCTGCTATAAGTCTTCTTGTTGAGACATGGCAATTGAAATTGGCATAGTCTTACATCAAATGATCATTATAAACCAAAGAGTTCCTTAATAGAACTTGAGTCCAAGAGACAAAAAAGTCTTACTAGGCAAATATAGAGGGGGAATGGAAACTTTGTGGATAAAGTACTCTTCATTTATATTTTTGCAGGTTTGCTTGGCAAGTTAGTAAACTGACAAGTCTTTAAAAAGAACTTACTTCATTTCTAGATATGTTAAATTCAAAGCAAATACTTCAAAACGTCATTCTTTATATTCCTTGATGTTTTTGTATTTGTGTTATCTTACTCTGCTGTGGCTGGGAGTACAACAGGAAACAAAAGGAAAATGCAGCCATCATCTAGATTCTAATACACAGCGAGGCAAGCAAGCTCCATGACAAGCATAGGAGCCTGCAGATCAGTAGCTGCACAGCTCTGACAGCTGTGAATGCAGTTCTGCGCACTCCAGTCACATCTGTTGTTGTCTGGAACCCTTTGAGCTCCATATTGGGCACCAAGAACAACTGTTGTGGTTTAACCCTGGTAGGCAGCTAAGCCCCACGCAGCCGCCATGATATCAGTGGCCACAGCCCTGCAATATGTATCGAGTACTGAAATTCTAACCACTTTTCTTCTTAGTATGTGGAACTGCCCTCCTCTCCTTCTGGAAATGTTTACCAAGTCTGATGGATCTTACGTTTTGTTGAAAACATTAAAAAGCTTTTTGCTTTTTAATCACAGGTTCAAGAGTCTTAATCTTCAGTCAGATGACCAGAGTCCTAGATATCTTGGAAGATTACTGTATGTGGCGAAATTATGAATATTGCAGACTGGATGGACAAACACCACATGATGAGAGACAGGTATTAAAAATTTTAGAGGTATTTTATTTAAATAAAAAATATTACTTGTAAAACATTTGGCTCAACTGATATGTTCTTTCTATTTATTTAGGCTTCTATTAATGCATATAACGAACCTGGCAGCTCAAAATTTGTGTTCATGTTGAGTACACGGGCAGGAGGTCTTGGAATCAATTTGGCTACTGCTGATGTCGTAATTTTATATGATTCAGACTGGAATCCGCAAGTAGATCTCCAAGCCATGGTAAGAATCCAGGTGGAAGTTATGTTGTTCTTCTCTTTCTTACAGAACTTTTCTAGAACTGTGTAGCCTGATGTAGTACTAGCAAAAATAAATGGATATTTTTCCTGATTTATCTCAGGAACATTATTTGCAAGACTGATTTACAGTTCCAGTGCAGCTTCTGCTGTGTGGAACCCTTAGTCACATTTGGACAGTACAGTGATGTTTTATGCAGTGAGAAATGCTGGGTATGTGCTGCAGTGCTCTTAGTAGTGATTAAAGCAAATGGTCTCCTTTGTTTTTAGTTTTAAAAAAAAAAAGTAGAATCACTTGTTTGGAAAAGACCTTTGAGAGCATTGAATCCAATCATCCCTGTCCACTACTAAACAATTTCCCTGAGTACTTAATCCACCTGTCATTTTAATACCTCCAGGGATGGTGCCTCAACCCACCTCCCTGGGCAGCCTGTGCCAGTGCCTGATATAGCTTGTTAATCTCAAAGCTATAAAGCTTTACTTCTGCAGGGAGTGGAGGTGAGAGCATTTGCACTGTCTTCCCCGAGACCTTGGAAAGAGACAAAGAAGACCTGAATTAAAATTTCCCAAACCTGCTTTTTATGGCAATAATAAGTGAGTGAGGTCCTTTTAGCAGCCATATAAGAAAGCAAAGTGTTTAAAAACTAGTGGTGTTTTTTTGACAAATTGAGCCTTTCAGTAACAAATCTCAGACTCTTCTTTGTAATTATTTCAGTTAAGCTGTAGGTTCTCCCATATTCTAGCAAAAATTAATTCCATAAAATGATGGTACTAGTGTGTGAAAGCTGAAGCCAGAGAATTCCAGCTCCAGCTAAAGGTGTTTGTATGTTCAGAGTGCTGTTTCTCACAGTGGTTAATGACTTGCCGGTTCAGTGAGGTGCTTTGTTTTATTTTTCTTGAAATATTTGTGGCACAACTGCATGATTTTTTGTGTGTAAAGAAGCTTTTCATCAGTACAGAGGTAATTTCTTAAATACTTCTGTTTTACAGAAAGTTATATAAGGTCAGGAGCATCCAGTGTTGTCCTGTGTGATTTAACAAAAAAACCACCAAATCCTAAACACACTATTTTTTAGTTCTGACCTCTAATGTCATTGAAAAAAAATCAAAACCCAAGACTTGGAGCTGTCTTGGGTAGTTGTGTTAACTGGATGCCTATAAAATTTAACCAACTGATGCTTTAGTATATTGAAACTTATGGAAATGGAAGACTAATTACACAGCTGCACTGGAAACCCAGTACTGAATTTCTCTTACTTTTTGTTTTACCTAGGATCGAGCACACAGAATTGGCCAAACAAAGACTGTTCGAGTGTTCAGGTTTATCACAGACAATACAGTAGAAGAAAGAATAGTGGAACGTGCAGAAATGAAACTCCGGCTGGATTCCATCGTCATTCAGCAAGGCAAGTGTATGAATGCAAAATGTTTGCATATGTGTTGCAATTCTTTTTTTCACAACTTGTAAAGCATGGTAAAACAAACTTTGAAGAGTAGGAGTAGGCTCTGCCTTATTAACTTTGTGATTACTTCCTTAGTGATCAGGAACTGTTTTCTTCAAAAAAGGATTCAATAACGTTTAGTGTGAGAACATGACCCATAACAAAACTTGGGTGGAAGGCCACACATCCAAAATGACATTTGTTGAACACAATTCATGTATAGTATGTGATCCCTAGCTAGATTTTTGCCTTTTTCTCCCCTCCCTCCCCCTTCCCTTTTTTTTTTATTTCCACACATTTGGAATTTCCTTTACTGAGAGTAAAGGATGTAGCTTTAACATAGAAATGTAAGGGGTAGAAAATAATGTATTGCTCATTCTATAACATCAGCTCTTTCGCAAGTTGCTAACCTGTGATGCTTTTATCTTCAGGAAGACTGGTGGATCAAAACCTGAACAAACTTGGGAAGGATGAAATGCTGCAAATGATTAGACATGGAGCAACACATGTGTTTGCCTCCAAGGAGAGCGAGATAACAGATGAAGATATTGATCACATTTTGGAAAGAGGTGCAAAGAAGGTGAGATAAAGCTTAAAATAAATGGAAGCCCACTTGTAGAATTAAATTTAATGGAAAGATGGCATTTCCCGTGCTGATAACTTGATCATAAGCTGGACTGACTGGGGTTTGATTTTGAGGGTTTTCATATTGGTCAGATGTTTATTTCTTCTATTGTTGTAAATGAACTGTTTTATCCTGATTTACCTTTCAAAATCACTACTACTCTTCTTTTTCATCCCCCCTCCAAGACTGCGGAAATGAATGAAAAACTTTCCAAAATGGGTGAAAGCTCACTCAGGAATTTCACAATGGACACTGAGTCCAGCGTGTATAACTTTGAAGGGGAAGACTACAGAGAAAAACAGAAGGTAATATTTACATTTCTGGGTAAAAGCATATTTATCTTAAAAGTGTTGGTTAAAATACAATGTAATCTATGAAAATAGTTGATACATTTTATTACTTCCTAAATGTTTTATTACCTGCTTAATGAAGTAGACGTAGACGTGGCTATATAAAACTGGTCTGAATATTTTGCAAGGCTTAGCCTTAATATTTTCTGGGGGTGATGGGATTTGTTTTTTATAGATGGCATTTACAGAGTGGATTGAACCACCTAAACGAGAAAGAAAAGCCAATTATGCAGTGGATGCTTACTTCAGAGAGGCTCTTCGAGTCAGTGAGCCAAAAGCACCCAAGGTAAGTTGGCCGATCTAAATCCTTCAAACACGCATGATAAATTGTTAAAGCTGTAAGCAAGAAATTGCTCTTCAGTCTTCAAAACTGCTGTAATCACTTTTTATAACTTGGGGAGGCAATTTAAATTTAGGAGAAATCCCAAGGACTGGGGATAAAATTCTGTGAAAGAAACCTAAGAGCAGAATAACTTGTAGGAGGGTAAGACCAAGGTGGTTTTAATTTCTTTTTTATATAAGCAGCTGTGAATTTTCCTTACCTTTGGAAAATTTCCTTATTGCTGCTCAGAGCACCTGAACTGTGTTCAAGAGGTGCATGTGCGACTCTTTACCCAGCTGCCACCTCCTCTCCAAAGACCCTCTTCTCTTTTCCTCACAGGCTTTTACCTTTAGAATTCTTGACAATTGTAGTTGTCTCTGGCATGGTGTGGGTTTTTTTTTTTCATTTTTTCTTTTTTTTTTTTTTGTTAAGATAGTGCATATTTGTAACCATTAAGCTTTATTTTTGTGCTCATGAACTAAACCCGATTATTACAAGCTAACAGATATTCTGGATGTGAAAGGGAGTCAAATACAAACTTTCTGTGTATTTCAGGCACCACGGCCTCCAAAACAGCCAAATGTACAGGATTTTCAATTCTTTCCTCCACGCCTCTTCGAACTGTTAGAGAAAGAGATTCTCTACTACAGGAAAACAATTGGGTACAAGGTAAGACTCATGCATTGCAATGGGAGGAGAATATTTACTTGTCCTGCCTTTCACACTAATTTAATTGAAATAAAATCACGTTGAGCTGAGCACATGATTAGGTGATATGAACAGAAAAGTGACAATTAGCAATTACTAGTCAAAATGAATCATTTTTACAAAATGCAAAATCTTTCAGGTACCTCGTAATCCAGATCTGCCCAATGCAGCTCAAGCACAAAAGGAAGATCAGCTTAAGATTGATGAAGCTGAACCACTTAATGATGAAGAACTGGAAGAAAAAGAGAAGCTTCTAACCCAGGTACAGCAGGGTCTTCAGTGAGATTGAAATCAGCTGAAGCTTGATTTGTGTCTTATGGTGTTATAGGAACAGACCTTGACTGTTGATGCACACATGCCATAGTTACCACAGCTGCAAATTTTGGTTCAGGCTGAAAAGAGGTTTCGCATTAGGTTGGTCATGGGCCTGCATACCTTTGAAGATATGTTGCGCGCCCAGTCACAGTCCTCATATTCCATGGAATCTGATCTCTGTATTTTAAGCTTGAAGAGAAATGGTCTAGTGTTGGAGTCTGACTTCCCGAGTTTGCATTGACTGTAGACTGTGACATCTCTTGTCAGACTGGCTGCAGAGCTGAATGTGTTGCTTTCCACATTATTTGAAGCATATCTTCTGCCACATTATCACTCCCATGTGGAAGTGAATCCTGCAGGATGAATAGTTAGGTTTCCTAAGTTATGACAGGTAGGGGATAGCATCCCTCTCAAAGAGGATCTGACCTGAATAGGTATAGAATTAGGTAGCATGTATATTTAAATCATGTAAAACAAGCTTATTATGCTTTGTTTGGGTATTATATTTTCATGTCCTATTTTGGCAGGGGCAGTGGAGTTAGAGGACAAGATTGCTTGCTTAAGTAGTAATGCACTGGAACAGTTTGCTGTGAAAAGCAGCACAGTCACGGAAGATGTGGCTGCCACCTCTTTGTAGCATTTTCTCCTGATACAAAACTAGCCTATTCTGGCATCTGGTAACTTCAGTGGTACTCGTTCTGTCCCTGCTGAACATCTTCATGAGATGGCTTGAGGGAGAGGATGGCCAAGGAAAAGGGCTGATGGTATCTCTGAAGCATGTGGTGGGCTGTTTGGACAAAACAAAACCATTATAGACACCAGCTTTCACCTGAGGGATTTTTCTTCTTAAAAGTTATTCCTGTGTTCTTTTTCAGATTAATATATGAGGTGAAGACTATTATCTGAAACTAGTAGGTAGTTAAAGGGAACCAGTGGTAGTCATTATGCAGTATTTAGATGGAGAGGCTAGAGTTGACTGGCTTATAAAAACATTTTTTCTACTAAAATTAACCTACAGAGGAAGCTGATGTTTAATACTTTTTGGAATGGTGGAAGTATTGCAGGTGGTTTAAAGAAATCTATTGAAACAAATTTGGAGATAGACAAATGTTGAACTTCTGTGCAATGTTTCCTTTCTATTGCTATAAAGGGATTCACCAACTGGAACAAAAGAGATTTTAACCAGTTCATCAAAGCTAATGAGAAGTGGGGTCGTGATGATATTGAAAATATAGCACGAGAAGTAGAAGGAAAGACCCCGGAGGAAGTCATTGAGTATTCAGGTAACTTGCTTTTTAAGTAGTTGGCTCTGTGAGTCCATAACTAATACTGCTTTCCTAGTTTGAACTGCCTGTGAAAATTGTAACATCTTAGTTCTGAGAACTTCTTACACAGCCCTTGAAGGATTTCAGGGTGGAATTGTACTGCTGGATTTGAGATCTGCTGATCTAGATTCTGCCACATTTAGCCCCTGCATAATTAAAGTTGTACCAAAATTGCATGTAAACTATTACTTGACCTTCTTTATCTTATATCTACTCTGAGCAGGAAAGTGTTGTCTTCAGTGCTTGTTAATTTTTGCAGAGGCCATGCTAAGAAACAGTGCTTAGCTGGAGTGTTTTCCCTTTTCCTTGTATTCACTAATAAGTGTTTTCTTGAATGTTTAAGGTTTACTACCTTATCAAGAGCAGGATACAGCAAACATTTTGTGGCTGAATATATATCGGCAATTGTTTTTTTATAACCAAAGTCCAGTTAGCTACTTACCTCTGATGTCTCAGAAATTTTTTCTACTGCAGAGTCCTGGGGATAAATTTCTAAAGGTATATGGCAGCTTACAGATAGGAAAAATTCATTTTAATAGCCTTTTATGTATTACTGTTAATATCAATTTCCATTTGAAGAAGTTTTCTTCTTTGAGAAGGGGACAAGCTAATAAAAACCATTCTGGCTGTATCGCACCTCATTTAAACTGGGGACTTACTTTGAAGTGTGGGTAGATATATAGCATTTGTAATACTGCAACATGTATTGGGATGTGAAGGTTCCTTATCAGGCAAAGGCACACCTGGTTTTCTACATCGATAAGTTCTGGTAAAAAGAAATAACATCTTAACATTTTTTTTAAGATAAAAAAACTCTAACTTTTAAGATTTATGATAAGAAACAAACCAATTGTTCTGTTCTTAGCTGTGTTCTGGGAAAGATGCAATGAGCTCCAAGACATAGAGAAGATCATGGCTCAGATAGAAAGAGGAGAAGCCAGAATTCAAAGACGAATCAGCATAAAAAAGGCACTTGACACAAAGGTATCTCTCCTGTGTTTCTTGCCTGCTGTATTTCCTTGTGCCGGGAGGGTGGGATGCAGGATTCTGTGTGTAGTGTATGTAACTGATGCCTGAAGGCAACATGCTGGGCGTGGTATCTGCCTCTTTTGCATATTCCTCAGCAGCTGCTTCCTGTAGCTTTTCCATTCTCTAGTAGTGGTGCCCTGGCCAATAGCTATTATGATAATTTCAGGTATGGCTTAACCCATTGTTTTTTAAGCATCATCTTTATCCTAGGACAAACAGTTCGTAGTGCTAGTACCCTTCCTAATAGTGTTAATAAACCCCAGGCTTTCTGGAGAATCAGAATTTCTTTTGGACCCCTGTAGCTGAAAATATGGTACATATATCTGTTTAGAGCACTTCAAAAGGGAAGACTTACCAAGCAGAGGAGCCTTTTGTTCTGATCTGTTTCACCAACCAGTAATTAACAGATCTGTAGTAAGTTAAAGGCAGTGTATGAGAATTCCCCCTCTCCCCCACTCAGGTTTAACTAATTAGTTATCACTTCTAAGAAAGTCAGGGGAAGAACAATGTCTAACTCAGCTGCACACAGCAGCTGAGTCTGTTTTAGTGTCACATACGTTCTTCCTCATGCTCCAATTTTGACCACTCCTGAGGATTTGTAAGTTAAAAAGAATGACTGCCATTTGAAGCCTGGAGGATCTTGACTGCTTTCAAATGTGACAGTTTTGCATTCTGGTGTTAATCAAAAGGTCAGAGACAAAGCTTGCTGTTGTCTCTATCAGAATTTACCAGGTTAGGTGGTGCTGGCAAATGCAGTAGCTAGAACCCACCGTTCCTTACATGTGGTGACTTAGCACCAGAGGTCATAAAAGATGTAGTTTTCTAATCTTATATTGTTTTCTGCCTGTCTTCATGTGATGTATTACTTTCATACAATCCATTCTAATTCTTACTTGTGTATGATCTTACGTGTTTGTGTTTAGATTGGCAGATACAAAGCCCCTTTCCACCAGCTAAGAATATCGTATGGTACTAATAAAGGGAAGAATTACACTGAGGAGGAGGATCGCTTCCTAATCTGTATGCTTCACAAGCTGGGATTTGATAAAGAAAATGTCTATGATGAATTAAGACAGTGTATCCGAAACTCCCCACAATTCAGATTTGACTGGTTTCTCAAGTCCAGAACTGCCATGGTATGTGTTCATCTGGTTTGCCTTTTGTTCATGAATGCCCATGACAACACTTAAACATGCTGCTAATTAAGTAGTGTCTGACATAGTGATGTATGATACATTAAACTTCTAGAGACTTTCTAACAACTGTAGTGGGATGGCAAATTGCAGTAAAATAAAAAGTCTTATGGGAGAATAAATGAAATATTCTGAGTTATTGGTTTTGAGTAAAATACAAACATGTTTTAAAAAGCAGGCATCATCAATCCAGTACATTCTTGTGAAGGCAGCCAGCAACTATAAAAACATATTTAATTCCTTTTTCGCCCTGCCAAGATAGAGCAAAAAACTTCTGTATACTTAGAGGAATTTCTAATAACTTAATATTTTTGCATTAGGCAGACACTTAATGTAATGAGTGAATTCATTGTGTAATTTAGGAGCTGCAAAGGAGATGCAATACCCTAATCACCCTGATTGAAAGAGAAAACATGGAACTGGAAGAAAAGGAAAAGGCAGAAAAGAAGAAACGTGGACCAAAACCATCTTCGGTAAGATTTAAAAAGGTGTTCCTCTGGAAAAACTCATTTAAAGACAGGGCGTTCTTCTAATTGTGTAGGACAAGTGCTATTTAGAGTTGTTTGAAAACACCACCACCACAGCCTTACAGGACAGTGTTAAGAGTTCATGCTGTCACTGCTAGTACAGGTGTGAGTGTCAAATAAAGGAAAATAATCGATTCTAAATTGTAGCTCCCATGCTTTGGTGCAGACAAACTGGTGATGTTTTGCATCACCAAGTTGGGATGTGCCGTCTAGGTTTACCCTGGTGAAATGAACCAGAGATTTATTTGGCCTTTTTGAGTAATTATTAGCTAAGAAATTCAGTGTTCATCACTGAGACTTACACAGGCAATTCATTCCTCTTTGAGAATGCTACAGATGCATTTGCATGCGTAGACTCTGCAGTCACTTTCTGTGGAGAGGGGGCTCGGTTATGAAATTGGCTTCTAGAGCTGGATCTGGGAAAAGAGCATGTGGCTTGACTACTCCTGTCTTTCCTCACAAAATTTAAAGTACTGCTAAATATGAAGGCCTGTTCTGTAAAGAGAATAACCAAGTCTACGCGTTTTCTTGCCTAGATTTGTTGTTCAAGTTGCTATTACAACTTTTAACTCCGTTAAAGAGTGGTAGATTAATAAGTTGCTTAGAACTGTTCACAGAACATTTAAACTAGTATTTAGAAGTGCCATTTCATAAATAGAAAGCTCTATAACATCTTTATTTGCTTCTACACCCTCCTTACCTCTGTGAAATTGTACTCTCCCTAAACTGGAAGAATACATACCCCTGCCTGTCCTGAGGAGGATGTGCATATTTGCTGTACCCAAGCATTAGCAATTTGTCACATTTTAAAGCTGCCAGAGTGTAATTCATCTCCATCAGCTTTGACGTGAAACACATTGCTTGCTTACAGTCTTTTTTAATCACAACAACTTATTAGAAAATTTCCCTTACAGGCACAGAAGCGCAAAATGGATGGTACCCCTGATGGTCGTGGAAGAAAAAAGAAGCTAAAGCTGTGAATGCAGAATTTTTATAATCACTAAATTTAAAAAGTAGTTCTTTAATTTACGGGTCTTCATAAGATGTACTGTATAATGCTCAACTATTATGTCATTAAAGGACATCGGGTTCATCTGTTTACTGAACTAGAAACTTAGTCCTTAATGTAGTTTCACTTTTTTAAATGCAACAGCTGTGCTGAATTTTTTTTACCATTAACACTTGAAGTAATAAATAGGCTTCATTTATTAATAAAAGTCTCACGTGACTTTTTTTCATTAGTTTTTCCACTTGAATACTTCTTTATTTAGTGACGTCCAAGGTTTATTTTTCCATTAGGGTGTTATGAGCACTTCCTCCCTTACAGTTGATAGAACTGTTCAGCTGTTTTTCCTTATTACAAGCAGACACCAGTCAAACCCACTTTCTCAAAGTCCTGTAGCTCTGACTTTACCTTCATTGATCTTAATTTTACTGCACAACTAGACTGTTCTTTGACATTAGCGGAAAGGTGAAAACTGACGATCAACATATATATATGCTGGAACAAAATTCTGACATTTTTCTGCTTAAAATCTGTTTCAGAAAAAAGATAAGTCAGTCATGCTAAGGTCTGTACTTCACTAGAATGGCCTAAAAAATTGCTTTTAGTGGCAAACAGCAACAAGTCAGAATAGAAAAGGTAATTATCTAACAACCTCTGTGCATCTGATGTCTTTATGTCCGGAAAGAACTTGATGACTGTTAATTGTCTGGCATTCTGCACTGTTCACTGAGGTAATCAAACAGTATCATGCATTAGTGTTTCCTATGTTGTCCTTTTGTATTTATGTACCTGGCATATAATGACCAAGCTGAAATTGTGTTGCCCCAATGCCATCATCTAACGTAAATTATGGTGGAATTTACTAGGGGAAAAAGAAGAGAACAGAACAAATGCTTAGTTTGGATTGAGTAGTGCTTGCTCAGTTTTGACCCTCTTAAGAACATACCAAAAGGCAGCAGCAGTGTTCTGTAAACAGGGAGACAAGCATCCTGAGAATAACTGGGTTGTGGAGCAAAAGCATTTAGGCAAAAGCTAATTTGCAAATGGTTGAGTAACCATATTTTGCTCTTCAACAGCTCAAAGAACTTGGTATGTACAGCAGAGGCAGGAGCCAGTCTTACAACACTTCACAAGATGAATTGTCATGGTAGCCCTAGAAGACATCTGCTTACACTTTAGTCCACCCTAAATGAAAATGCTGCAATGCTGAAGGCTTTCCTTTAATAGCATCCTTTTTCACAACCGTCTCTCAACACAAAGCACCAAACTGCAACAAGCCACACTTGCTTACAACTAGCCTAAATAAAAACCTCTCAAGGAGGTAGAAGGGAAAGATTAAACAGCAGAGCAGCACTTCATTTGTGCTAACAATTCTCAAGTGCCAGTATGCAGAAAGTGAAAGGAACTAAAACTTAATCTCCAACGCGTCTTCCTCTTAGTTCTTGAAAATCCATTTTCTCTCAAGAAGAAGTGAAAAAAACCCAAAGCAAGTATTTGCTCTAGACAATACAATTGTGTTCCCTTGCTGCCATTAGGCAAAATAAGCTACCATGTAGATATATTTGCCTGTATTTTGGTGCCATGATGTCTGTATCAAGCAAAGGAAGACAGGTAATTATTGTGTGGCCGTTAGTGTAGTTCTGAAGTACTAGAACCTGCTTAAGCATAGTTGAAAGCACTTGAAGCTAGCAGCTAAGCAGTAACATTTTATTTTTCCAGTGTGGCTTTACTGTATAGTTCTAATTCTCACCAGTAACCCATAATGCACTCCTTACAGATAACTGCAACAACAGCCTTGCTCTGAGTCTCCAACCACTGTCCATATGTCTCAGGTCCTTAATATTTGAGACAAAACTGTTGGTATCACACTTTTAAAAGAACATTATCATCTGCAACTTAGCTTTCATTCCAATATTATGGAATATAGTTCTACCTTCCCCAACAATTACTTAAAAAAACAAACAAGTAAACCTCCAAATACCACTAGGACAGTTATTTTTGAAATCAAAACCAGCACCAACCTTTTATGGCAGATATAAGGCACATTTACAGCTGCATATATATATTCAAAACATTAAAGAAAAATCTGGTTTTCCAAAAAAAAGGAAAATCATCGATTCCCATCTGTGGTGCACTAGTTTGAATTCTGTAAGTCACACATGAACCTGGTACCAACACTGTCAGAAATAGCTGCCCAGGACAGATAATTGCACCTGCTTTCTCATTAAATTATAACACTGAAAGAAAGCACCGTAGAAACTGGCTAGACTTCTGAACTGTCATCGCTACTGTGATGTGTGGCCACAGTGTCACTGCTGCTGCAGTGGCTTTTCCCAGCAGAGGGCTGGTTCCTCTGCTTCAACAAGAAGAGTTAGGCCAGCAGAGCAGATCAGCAGCAGCCCTGTCAAGCCCCCAGTGATAGGTACACTACTGTTTTCAAGTCCCTGCTTGTGATTTCCAGTGATGTGGCGTGTCAGCTGGGACCACGTCTTTCTGGATGAGGAGAGCTTTGTCAGTAGGGTCAAGGGGCAATACATTGGGTGTTTGTGCCCCTGTTTTCATCTGCTCCAGTCTCCTCAAGACTAGGGCATCTGTGGTGGCTCATGTGTTTAGAGGCTTTGGTGGTCGAGACTTCTTTTGCCATTATGCCTGTGTGCGCATTTTCCTTCAACTGGGCTGTGTAAATAGCACGAATGTACCATTCTCTGCCAGCTGCCACCTTAAAAAATTAAACACACAAAACCCAACAAGCCAGAACAACCCCCATGCTCACTTGGTGTAAACTGGAAAACACTGAGTATCAGATTCATCCAGACAGATGTCCCATGTTTGCTGCCAATTATGTCTAATTAGAGTCAACGGCACAAACAGGCAATTGGAGACAGGATTAATCTTTTCTTAATGCAGGCTGCTGAAGTAGGTCAGATAAACTATGTTCTAAAAGAGCCTATTTCTTTCTAGTGTTAATGCAAAAAGGCTGCTGCACTTACCTAATGAAACACTAGTCTTCATTTAGGCAAAAAGAGCTGCAGTTCAAGAGACCAAAAAATGATGTCAGGAATTTGAATTAATTTGAGTTAAAGGAGGATGCATTGCTACTTTATTTCATATTGTATACAAACCAATTCCTTTTTTTTCTCAGTTGCAAGAAAATCAAGGCTAATTTCCTAGTTTTCTCCTCCTATGTAAAAAGTCCCCCATGGTGAGCTAAACTCCCTGTGACTTCTGCTGCCAGTCACAGACATATGTCTGTGAAAACAGCAAGGCTGCAGAAGGGTAGCTTCACGATAGAAGCGATGCTGTCATTGTTTCTACACCGTTAGAGAGAGGGAACAAAGCACACATGTTGCTGAAGTCTGTCACTGACAATCAGTGCCCATGATTACCTGCGTGCCCTTTTCTCCACCTCGGTTGTCTCTTGGCATGGAAGAATTTCTGTGATATGCTTATCAGACAACTTACCTGGAAGATCGGCGCAGATGAGTGGCTGAAACCATGAGAACAGGGCTGTTTTATTAGAGGAAAAACATCTGCGTGATCAGCTGCTAATGTAGCCTGAAACTCTAGGTTTCCGAAGGCTCTTGCTTGTGTCTCAGCTTGATCTTTATCCTAAAGGAAGTAAGTTTAGTATTTTCAGATTCATGTGGAAACCAGGGATGTAAAAATGCAAGCTACCGTAACTCTTTATTTACATACAAGGATGGGCTGACACCCATCAGCATCAGTGCAGAGGAACACCTCAACATTGCAGCTGGAAGTGTCCCTTAGAGTCTGAACAGGATCTGTCATTCGGCCAAAGATTTCCGATCCCAGTAAAGCAGACAAACCCATTTTACATTGCACCTGTCAATTTAAAATGACTAAATGAAGTTATTACCAAACCATCCTTCATGAAAATTCTCAGGACAGGAATCATCCAGCTTTAAGTTGCATGTGACAGCATTGTGTTCCATGACAGTTACTACTATTTTATCATAGGCATTACTCTTATTTTCTGTTACAATTTGTACTGACACGCAGTTCTTGCAGGCCAGCTCTTTTTTTTTTTTTTTAAGCAAGGTTTTCTCTTCACTAGAGGGCAACCCACATTCACATATAAGAAGCTACCCAACCTGACAGCATTATATCAAGCAAAATAAAGTTCATTTGGGTTTCAGATTGATAACTCAGATAAGGAACCAAATTAAGCCGAAATTATTTCTGGTCCAATACTGCCATTACCATAGAGGGGTACAGAAGGCAAAGAGCTCTCCACAAAGAAGTAAGGTAAAGAACTAAACTCTCTCAAGCCACTATTTAATCCTGTTGACTGCAATAGAACCAGCATCTAGGGTTAACAGTTGTAAGGGTGTGATTATACACACAGAAGTGCAAAATTAACTTAATACGCAAATGCCACCACAACTCCAGTTATTTCCTTCCTCATCAAATAATTTTCCTCTTCCTGTGTAGCATCAATGTCCTGCATGAAGGGGTAGCAGCATGAAGAATACTGCTGGAGCAGTATCTTTAAATTAAATTCAATACTAATTGTTTGAGAAAACAAGGCTTGGACGTCCAGTTAATTTGCATGGAATACAGTTATCCCTACACCTGCCGTACATGCCAGGCAACTAGATAATGAACTAGAAGGCTAAAGAGCAGCTCTAATAAAAGGCCTCAATGTCTCTGACAGTTCAGGGACAGGTGGGGATGGGGAATCAGGTCATTTTTCATATATTAACTCGAGGATGCAATGTCATTCTAGGAGGTTTTTAAAAGTTTGGTATGTTCACTGGAAGTTAAGTCTCAGATTTAGAGTCCTTGGTCTCCAAAAGTTATCTAACTCATTCCTCATGCTAAGTGCAACAGAAAATCTGCTCTTCAACACTGATTCTGTTCCACTGAATCTCAGATTTAAAAAATCAACCTTAGGACTTAAAGTTATTTATGAAAACAATCCCACTTAAAACTACAATTCCCCCTTCTGCCCCTGCCTTCCTGAAAAAAAAAAAAACAAACAGCAAAGTATTTGCGCTGGACAATGAGGTAAATAAATGATAAGTACAAGAAAAGCTAAGATTTTAAATTACTGGGAAAAATGAATTTAGTTTGATATCATCTCATGTGAGAAGATGGGATCCAGAACAATCTGTAAGCACTATAATATAAACTATATATATAAAAATATATATATACACACTATATATATATAAATAAATATATATATATAAACTATATATAAAGGACTATAATATAAACTATATATATAAGCACTATAATATAACTGTAATATAACTATATGTAAAACTACTTCTGAAACCATGTGCAATACTCAGTTCTCTTGACAACTGGTTCAGGATGTTCTGTACCAGAACATCTCTTTCAGTAGTTACGGAACACTTGCTTTTCACCCAAATTAGGTTTTGGCTCATTTTGCCCACAAGGCTTCTTAGAAAACTATGTATGAGGTCTGGCACAACACACACCCCACCCCAAGACTAACCTTCTAGCTTAGGAACCAAGAGTGGGAAGAGAAAGACAAAGAGTTGGTTATAGAACATGTTCTAACCTGTCACAGTGAGACAAGGCTCAATTTGATTGCTTCCCTCAGTACAAGTGGATGCTTGTTCAAATATAGACATTTTCTTACCCTCAGTCAGAATATATTGGTGTGCAAGAGTGAACAGCGAGTTAACATCAAGACAACACACCAGCCCATAATGCTTTGTCTGTGAAGTAGATTTTAGCCAGTGACAACATTACTGTGCTTTACAACCACCAGATTCACCGTTCACTGTTCACCAGATCTGGCTCCTTGCAGTCTCTACCTCTTTTCAAAGATCAAGTCAGTGCTCAAAGGAACACATTTTTTTTTCTCAGTAGAAGATGTGAAAGCAAAACCAACAGAGATTCTCAACAGCCTTTCACAAAAGGATCTGTAGAATTGCTTTGAACCTTGGCAGCATCGCACTCAACTCTGTAAGGTGATTGTAATTGATTTTCTTAATTTGTTAAAGAAAACTAATTACAGGCACAGTCTCTTTTTTTTTTTTTTTTTTTTTTGTGGTGTCAGGCCTTGTAGGTCCTAGGTAAACTGGCGCACCTGTTGGATCCTGATGTCCATATCAAATGCAATTGGGTCCCACATGTTGCAGAGGACAAGAAGGGCATATTGCTGACCAGCACCGCAAGGGATGAATTTCACATCTGAATAATCTCATACCTGCAAAAAGATAGATAAATGAGCATTTAACCCCAGTCTCTGAACAATCACGTTCGCAGCTCATACTGCCCCCAAGGCCAAGCTGAATTTCCAGCAGCATCCTAAACGCTTTCACAAACTCAGATATCACTGTTTATGATCATGGTGCTTTACCCCATGCAGGGAGCATGTGCACAAACACCATCAGGGCACTTCAGCAGCACAGGAAAGATACTGACCCATGCTGCCTCTCCTCTACATCCCTGTAAAAATGAAGACTAATACAGAGTACCTGCTATCAGGCCTTTGAGTGGTTGACCTTCCTGTGGTGGTGACAGGAATCAAACATGTCTATCTCTAAATCTAACATCTGTGAAGAGAAGATTTTTCTAGTGTAAAACCAGTATATAATATCTAGTTTAGTTACACATAGCAGTAAAAACCAAACATTATTGTCCTTCAGCTGGGTGCCTTAACAGTCAGTGTGCTCTTACTGCTTTTGAGATTCTCAAGGATAAATAGCATTGACTATATGTCTACCGTCATGAGAATGTTGAATAGGATGGAGTCTAGGAATTATGGCATCTGAAACAGCTCACCTTGGAGCTCTGATTCAGGAGGGCTGCCTGTTCCATCTTTGCACAGAATAGCTGTGTTGTACACAAAGGTCGATCTTGGCTCATGCTGCAAATCAAAACTTTACCAACCTCCAGTGGCAGTGGGGGAGTGGAAGACATAGGAGACATAACTCACAGAGTTACGTATGACCACACCAGATTTAAGACCTGAAAAATATCAAGGTACCAGGTTACTTCATGCAACCTGAAAAAAAAAAAATTACTTTCACCGCTAACTTTGCATACTCATGAGCTGCATTCTTTAAACCTAAGCAGAAGAAAATCCTCACCAGAAGCATTTTACATCTGTTACCGCATCACTACTATTTCGGGTTCTGCAAATAACCTCACTTGACAATGTCCTCATATCCTTGCCAATTTAACATAAAAAGGCTTATACCTCTCCAAAATAAGGACCAGCTAAGACTTTTGTCTTTTTAATTCCAAAGTAAAACAAAGACATCAAAACAAACTCCATAGAAATTGAAAGTGACCTAAATTAAAATTCCAGATCAGAACCAATAGATTCCTTTTAAGCATTCAGAAAGTGAACACAAATTTAGCAATGAGTCCTGCAAGTAACATCAACCTTTAAAAAAGATTGAGCACTATATTTGGTACACCCTGAAACACTGAAATTTAAAACTACGCTCTGAGATATGAAGGTCTCTCTCCACCAAGCAGCCAGCAAGCTACCAGAAGGGGCAGCCAAGTAGATAATTAGCAAATACAACTTCTTGGGCTGCTGAACATCAATTAAGCACCGACAGAATGAGAAGGTGGAGACAGCGCAGAGGGTCTACAACCAGCTGGAATCTCCTCTAATTTAAGTGCAGTTGCTGTAGGATGCTTGTGTGCTGGTTGATTTTCCAAGTAATTGCAATGTCTTGTCAGACACTGCGTAGTGGAGCCGCTGTGCCTGTTCTGTGATCAATGTTTATGTAATCCCTATCAGAGACCTGGCAAGATTGCCTGTTTTACCCAAGAAAATTATCTGGAAAAATAATTCTTTGGGTAAACTTTTCGTTAGCTGCTCCTTATCAGCCAAGCTTCTGTTTGAAAAACCCACCTACTTGACAACTCTGCCTATGATAGGAATGGTTGGACTAGAAGATCCAATGGGTCCCTTCCAACCTGGTTGTTCTATGATTCTATGATTCTATTCTATAAAGCTGAATACTAGAAGTCCAAAGTAGAGCTTCCAAGAGTGTTTTCTGTGTTGTTTTTTTTTTTTTTTTTTTTTTAAAAATGCTTTTTAGGCTTAGAAGACACTTCCAGGGTCAATAACATACTTCACACATACAGTTTACTGCTATAAGGCAACAAAAAAGTAGCCTCTTCGAATTTGCTGCTTCATGACCTTTGAGTGATAGCACAAACATGTATACAGTTCAGAAAAGCTCTTCAAATTAAAAAAAGAGGAGTTTCTAAAACCCAGGCTAGGAGTAACAGCAATACAGTGAGCTGTGCTCAGTTACCAGGAAGATGAATCATGGTTCTGCACAGAAAATACAGTGCAAAGGAAGAAATTAGTACTTCTAAAAACATTTGTGCTATGGGAACATGTATCAAACTGGCTGCGTAATGTGTAAATCCATTCTCCTGCAATCCTTAGTAATACTTCCTACTGGACTTGCTCGGTCAAATCTTCCCTCTGAGAGAGGAAGGTGCCTTCCCTGGAGGTGTTTAAGGTGTTGGTTGAGTGAGGTACTGAGGGGCATGGTTTAGAGACTGTTGGGAATGATGTGACTCGATGATCTCGTGGGTTTCTTCCAATCTGGTGATTCTATGATTCAGTGCCACATGCCTGCTCATCTGTGCCAATGGAGTCACGACAGTCCATCAGCAGCTCAGATATATTGTAGTAACCGTTGAGCTCCCAAAGGCAAGCCTCAAGGTTGAGTTTCTGGTAGAAACATGAGGTTTTGGCAGACTGCAGATCGCTGCTGTGCAGGTAAGGCGATGTTTCTCCAATCACATTGGGGTTCTTAGTTTCCTTGGTAATAAATACATTATAGTCCAGTAGGTCGGAGCACTTGTGGCGTCCCACACGAGTGCCATCTGGGCAGTGTGTATTAGCTCAAAGTTGGATAAGGGGTGTGCAGAAATAATTGGCAGCATTCCTAAAACATAAATGTAACATGACCAATTAACATCCTGAATGGAAAAGAGCAAATGAAGTCTTCATTAACTGCCTGTGAACGTATTTTTAGAGGTGGAATCTGAAAACATAGGAGCTAAGGATGTCCAGCGTTCCATCCATACATTAACCATGCGATTGGCATGGTGTTCATTAAGCGTGAGTTATTCGTGACTCTGCCACAATGCAGCAAACAACTGTGAAGGAAAATGCTTAGAGAGCAAAGTCCAAAGCAGCATCTGTTAATCAACTCTCACTGCTTGATGCTTACCATCCATACGGGGCATTGTGACTGTTAGTTGGATCAGGTTGGAATGGTGAGGATCATCTGGACCCATCTAGTGAATTTTAGCTGAAAGAAGTTCTACTCCTGCTATTCAGGCATGTGAGTCTGCCAAAGACCTGAGTGGAGGCTGTGGAATGCTTGCTAAACTGTTTCTGTCTGTGTTAAGCTACTGGAGAAAAATGCAGAAATATCAACATGCTAATTAAGGAGTTCCTTACTGCTCTGCGCATCCTGCCTGGTCTAACCCCTAGGGTCAAGAGGCCCTTTTCTAGAGAGGCAAGTTTCCACTGCTTACACTGGAGAAGTATTTCAGGTTCTTTATTTTTCTGCATATGACTAAGGCGAGGATAATTTCTGATTAAATTACACAAAGACCTGCCACTTCAGGATCATAGTGGGAAATCCATGGGGGAGCCATGGTGCATAATGGCCACTTTAGACCTATAAATCTAACACTTAGGAGCCTAGGGGAACCTTGAAAGCTTCACAGGTTACTGCCTGACTTGTTAACGATATAAAGTCTCAAGGGAGCTGCTTCTCAGCCACTGAGCACGAAGACAACTGCCTAAAACCTTGATGGATTTCAGTCCAGATGACACACCCAAAAGCTTTCCTTCCTTTCCTGACTTGTGATCTTAAAAAACCCCCATACTGCCTCTATTCACAAACCTTGTCTTACCATGTTGACAGGCCACTGCCACCACCACAGGACCATCACTAATACCCTGGTAACACAAAACTTTTTCAGTTCTTCCCACATAGTTCAATCCTACACAGGAGTTTTGCACCGTGTCTGAAGGAGATGCAGGTGAAGGGCTCTGTGTGGCAGAGGAGATGCAGATGAAGGACTGAACTGCACAAAACAGAGAGCTGAGGAAACACAACATAGCCCACTTGCATAGTTGGCAAGCTGACTAAAATAAGAATGTTTTATTCTAAAGGGACAGAGAAGAGCCACAGTCTAACAACCAGCATTTTGGCCCTGTGAATCCCGAGATGTGGTGAAGTCAGGCTCCTACTTTAATCTGGGTAGAATAAGACTTTACAGTAACTCCCAGCTATCTATTCTAGACACTAAATACCAATTATCTATACTAGACACTAATTGATCGAGCCAAAATGTGCATTTTCCTCCTAAATTTCTGGGAAAAAGCAACAGATTAGATCACAGAATCATAGAATAACCAGGTTAGAAGAGACCCACCGGATCATCAAGTCCAACCATTCCTATCAAACACCAAACCATTCCCTGTAGCACTTCGTCCACCCGTGCCTTAAACACCTCCAGGGAAGGTGAATCAACCACCCCCCTGGGCAGCCTCTGCCAGGGCCCAATGGCCCTTTCTATGAAAAATACTTTTTCCTAATGTTCAGTCTAAATCTCCCCTGGCAGAGCTTGAGGTCATTACCTCTCATCCTGTCACTTGGAAGTAGAGCCCAGCTCCCTCCTCTCCACAACCTCATTTCAGGTAACTGTAGAGAGCGATGAAGTCTCCCCTCAGCCTCCTCTTCTCCAGGCTAAACTGGCTCTCTCAGCCATTCCTCATAAGGTCTGTTCTCCAGCCCCTTTACCAGCTACGTTGCTCTTCTCTGGACTCACTCCAGAGCCTCAACATCTTTCTTGTGGTGAGGGGCCCAGAACTGAACACATTTGAATACTAATCACAGTTAAGAAAACTGAGGGATATGGGTTAAACCAAGAATTAGGATGTCCCCTTACCTTCCGAGGCGCAGCAGAATTTCTCAGCAGAGATAAACACACAGTACTGCAATATCTGAATTTCCACTTGCCCATTCCTTTTCCAGAGCCTGTATTTTAACTGTCTTTAGTCTGCAGGTCTTTAGACAAATTCACTTACAACCTACTCAATGTCAGAAACTGTGTTGTTTAAAAGAAAACCACATGGAAACAGAGGTGCATTTGGAACACGTATATTGTGAGAAGCAGAAGACCCAAGACTAGGGAAGTCATTTTAGTCACTAACAAAAAAGTCATTATCATCATACACCCATCAATCACTTACATAAAGACCTATGATGGGAGTGAAGCCATGAAATATCAGATGAGACAGTCACAAAATGCTTTTGCCTTTCACTAGCAGCAGTGCCATATATGTATGAAAAAAAAATTATCCAATGTGTGAGCAAAACACTCCATAGCAGAGCTCCAACAGCCACAAACACTACTTCATCTTTTCCCAAGGAAGGCTACCTAATTCTCATCATTAAAACTTTCTCCTCTTGGTTTACTGAATAAATTGGACTTAGCAGCATTCACAGGTCAAGGTTCACACTGAAGCCTGGAGCCTGTCTGGAAGTGTATGGATTCCAGGGAGATGAATTTGTTGCTGGTAAAAAAAAAATATTGGAGTCCACTTCCCTCATCTCTCCCACTTGGAGCACTGACAAGTCAGTGGAACAGGGCAGGAGTATCACTGATGTTTTCCATGGCACAGATGAATCTGGTTTTGTCATAGTCTGAATACTTGGGATTGCATGCCTATGGCTTGGTATTTACACAAAATAAAGACAGTTCCCTAGTCTTACCTACATCAACTCCAGGCTTGCAAACTTTTAAGCATTATTTTAACAGTTCCGTGCTTATAACTAAAACTTATCAGTAAAATAAGACCTTTAGGCAGGTACACTATTTTCCCCTTAACTGAGGGAATACGAATGAATGCCACGTGTTCGGATTTTTTTCCAATTGAAAATGAGAAGAAACAAACAAAACCCCAAACTCCAGATAGTAGCAAGTTGCTGTTACGATTCAGATGTCTGACCTTGCAAACCTGGGAAATGCTAGCACTAACTCCAAAACCTGAACTCTTGGAGACATCAAATCGGTTTTCCCAAGTTCAAATACACTAGCTTGAATAATACCAGCATTAAACCACTCTAAGAAATTAGAAACTATTACAAAATGAATGCCCTGAATTCAACAGTGACTGACAAAGAGCTGCCAAGTTACAACATCACCCTTTCCAAGCAGTCTGCTGCAGCTCCAGAAGAGAATAAACAGAAGTGAAGATTCACGTGTGCTTTTTGCTAGTGCAAAATTCAGGTTTTTTTTGTTTTTCTCCTCCTCAAAATCATCCTTGATCAACATGTTTAAACACCTGACCTTACACAGAAGCAGCAGGCACATACGTCCCACTGCCAGCTCTGTCTGGGAGAGCACCTCCTGCAGATGGGGCAGATGGCTCATACCAAAGGCTGTTCGCTCAGCTTTCGTAAAATCTGCTGCTCATCTGCTCATGGCACAGCTCTGCTCACAAAGCCCAGGACATGAACCGTTATACAGACAGAAACAGTTACATGATACAGAAAGCCCTGTATGGTCCAACCACGGCCCTTGTTCGGGCAGAACTTGGCTCCTTCCCACTTTCCTGCCTGCTCAGTTTTAGGTTTTTCTGGCTCTGATTCCACCTGTCCGAGTTGGTCCCTGGAATTGGTCATTAGTTTGACAGCACAGCCCAGTACCAAAGACTTATTTAGATCAGCAAGAAACAAAATCAATGCATTACACAGACAACACGATAAGGCAGTTGGAGGGTGTGGATCCTCTTTGCTTTTAGTAGTATAGTAACACATCAGAAGTAAGACAACCTGGGGCACAGTTGTCCAGTTCTTCAATGTACACAACTTCTGTATTCATCTGAGTTGAGAGAGAGAAAATGTTACTTATTCTACTGATAATAAGGAATGAAAGGAGAAGAAGTAGTACCTGCACCTTAATATTCTGCCACCAAGTACGTTCTGGTTTTACCCAGGATTCTTTTGATACTGAAAATGCAGACAAATCAACTCTCCAAGACTTGTTCTTGGAGTTTTAGAAAGTGTGCATCCTTTAATCAGGTCTGGGGAACACAAGGGAACGATCTCCAGCAATCATGTGTAGACAAAATTTATTTCCCACTGACAGGCACATGGATAAATATTCCCAGAAATTTTATGCATATTCCATTACTTTCCAAGGTCTAATTTTATTGTTATTATGAACTCACAACAGTCAAATCTCTTGCTAATCTGGAGCTTTGGAGCCAGCTCTGCCTGACCTTATCTTTGAGACAGGGAAAGGCTGCAAACAGAGATGATTATGGAAGACACACCTGTTCAGCACAGATCACACTGCACACAAGACAATATCATCTCTGAAGAATGAACAGTGTCTGGAAAAAATACTGAAAAAAACCCCATGTTGTCAGAGGGATGTTCTGTCAAACTTTCAAAAAATACAATTACTTAGATGAAACTTTACTTTAGCTTAAACAAAAAATATTCCACTTCACGTAATAGGAACAACTTGTATGTGTTTGATAAAATGGTAACTTGTATTCAGAAAGATTCGCTACTCAGTGGTTTTTAAATGTTTGCCACTTAAAACCTGTTCACCAGCAACCAGCTAAAAATGAAAGAAGAATTAATTGCCCAAACACTAGGAAAATGGGAATAAAAGTAACAAAAAATGGAAATAAAAAGAAGTTTGCCTTGGCAAATAGCCAGGCACCCAGTTGCTTGCTCACTCCCCATCTTTAGCATCGCAGGAGGAGAAAACAGGATGGGAAAGTTCCTGGCCCCATCTAAAGACAGGGAGATCACTTACCAGTTACTCTAATGGGTGAAATACATTCAAATTCGTGAAAATTAATTTCATTTATTGCCAATTAAAGGTCAAAGTAGGTTGAGGCAGGTCAAGGAAGATCGGGGAATATCTCTATAGACACCCATGACCTCTCTGTGTTGTCATCTTCCATCTCTTTTCCCACCAAATTACTTAAGATGTACAATGTGAAACATGTAGCAACCACATAGTGTCTCAATAGTTTTCATTACCTCTGTATATGATTATCCCCAAAGATTAGTCTGCATTTGATTCCTGGTTCCAGACCTTTTCTTGAAGAACAAAGTTCAGTTATGTATCATCTCTCACAGTGCCTACATCCTATTTAATGTTCAACTCTCATTGTAGTATTGCTAGGATGATAAACCATGAATGTTTAGAAAGTGCAAAATCAAACTTGAACATGCTTTGTTGGAAAATCAAATGCAGGCTGGCACAGCCGACATAAAGGTTTGTTCAGCTTTTACTGCTTTGTGCAGCACAAGGACTCTGTTTTTTAAGATTTGTTTTGATTTGGTTTTGCATAATACATAAAAATAGATCATAGAAAGACACTCGAGAAGATTTTTTTTTATATGTATATACAAAGAGTTGTTACACATTTTTAAGCCTGCAAATTGTGTTAGCTAGGTTTCTGGTTTGATTTAATCAAAGGTGCACACGTATTGGCAGAATCCAACTGTGACTGTAATGAAGCAAAGATCTGTGACTCACCACGGGGTTTTGAAATTCATTACTGCTTTTGGGTTTCAGTCCAGCACGAGTTCAAATATAAAAGCATCTATATTTAGGGTTCAACACCAGCAATTATGAACCACTTTACCTCCCCAGCGGTGAGTGATTAGTCCCTTTCATGTCAATAGCCTATGTGTCTGTGGGAGAATCTGATGGTTAGCGAAGAGCTTCTGAAGAATGTGGAGTATGAAATCATTCCTTAATTATTTAATTCCTAAACACCTACAGTTTTTCTGTTACAACAAGATAACAGCCCAATATGTTTGTGTTTTACAAAGTAAATTCCGTTGTGCTCAAATGATGAAAAAACTAAAAAGCTTTAAACCTTGTTTCCTTTTCTTTGTTCTTAAGCCAGGGAGAAAAAGACCTTTCTGCTCAGTGCTGCTTGAGCTGCTCCATTGGTGCAAAGATTTCTAAGATTCCTATTCACTTTGCAGAGCTGTCACAGTTGGGTACTCTGCTCTCCCATGACAGCACATTTATTATGTCAGTGTGCTCTATGCTATCTGCTAGCAGATGACCCTTTGAGAATTTCTAGCAGCTTTCGGACTTTTTTTCATAGCAAAAAAGCCAGTATAATGCTGCCCTTATAAAGTGAGGAGTTAACTTCTCCACAACTCGGTCCTGCAAGCAGAGACCAGATACTTCAACAACTTATTTGTTTACTTATAGCTAAAAGTTAATGTGTTATCAAAGGTAACCTCCTGCAAAAATACAGAAAGAAGAGCATCCCCAACTCTGTTTTGCTGTCTGGCAAGTGACTTCAGGAAAAGACATTGGGCAGCAGCCGAAGTTCACTTTATTGATTTGTTGTTATATCTACAAATACACACACTCAGAATTATGGGTGGCAGAAGTAGAAAATGAAACACTTAGCCATGTCTGAGCAATAAAAATCAATGCCATCATTATTCTCATTATTTGGCATTTATCATGTTAGCAGAGGAACAAGCAACTATGGAACAGCTCCTTTAACAGCTCCCTTTTCCAGTGAAAGAACCTATAAATGTTAAAGATCTACTTACTGATGAAAGAATTTTCTTGCAGATATCCTCTATGTTAGATGGTCACCTCTAGAAATTTGGAGTTCTCATCCACAATGTAGTTATCCTTCTCCAGTTAAATCCAAGACCAGTTCAGTCGAAATGGATGGCTCTTTAACACGTTTCCCCCTGCATCACAGAAAAATTATGCTGAAAACTACATGCAGTTCACAAAAGGCAACTAGAATTGCCTAAAGTCATTGCTTAAGCATATTTATATTGCCTCAGGACAAAGTCAGCTTGCATTTTCACTTGTGCATAAGAGAAACAAAGGTACCTCACATGGTCTACTCTCCCAGACCTTCCAGAGCTGGTTGGCACACATCCTCCAAGACACTGGAGTCTAGTTTAGGGGTCAAAGTCTGTGTCTTAGCACACCAGCTCCCTAATCAAGCTACCTATTTGATTACTTCTGCAAAGATTATTTCTGTCAGGAGTGGGATTAAGCACTGAAAATAACTCTTTGGGGTGCTTTATGTGGGTGACATTGTAGTTACCCACGTAAAGCATCCCAAAGAGTTATTACCCACATTATTAACCCTTTTCAACATGCTAACGTGTGCCTATCAACATCAAATACAAGCACAAGCTGAATTCAGTATCTCCTAGTAAAAGCTGGCAACACGTAGTATCACAGAGGAAGATATCATATAACAAATTATATATTGACTGATTGTGCAAAAATATTTGGAAATTGTGACTAAGCTTCTATTCTTTGCTTTCAGGAAAATAATTTGTTAAAAACTGTGCTTATTTTGTATTACACAAAGAAAACCTTTTAAAAAAAAATCAAGTGTTGAATGTGATGCTGTTTAAAATGCACAAAGCCAACAATTTAGGTTGCAATTTCCTTCAGTTTTATGAAACTGACGCTTTAGAATTATTCTTCAGAAATTCTTATGTGATCAGGCAAATCCCTTGTTTTCCATAAAAGAGTAATCAAATAAAAAATGGTCTTGAAGTCATATGGCTAATTAATTAACTTTCTAGCAAAATTAGGCCTTATGCTGCATGCAGTATGCTTCATAGTACAAGTTTATAACATGTGATTTCAGAAAGTTTTAATTGCTTATAGATAATTAACAAGGTATAGACAAGATAAGAATACGTCCCTCCAACTTGTGTGATCATTTTCCATATAATCAACAGAAATTTGGGGGAAAAAACCCATTTTGGATATTTAAGAAGTCTCTAATTACTGAAACAATTTAATAAAATTTAATAAAACAGAAAATTGCATCCTCTAGCGGACCCCAAATACTTTGTAAGCTTAAATCAGAATTTACTATTATTTGGAATATCACAGATCTCAGCATCCTAGAACATAAGTGCCTAAAACACCCATTGCCCTTGCTCATTACTATGCAAATAGCAAAATACCCATTCATACTTCTAGACATTTATATCCCCTGTCCAGACAGGCAGCCCATTTGTTAGGTGCATTTCCAACAGCAGGTTCCCAACCCAAGGCTGCTTAAATTCAATGAAAATCAGGATAGCTGAGGAACTTGTACTATGCACAACACTAATTTCAATGCTTGTTTACTATCTGACAACTTCTCCACCCATTTCTCATTTCAGAACTAGCAAAAGGATACAGCAGGAAGCAATTACATTTTTAAGGGAACATATATCCCGTAGTTTTTATCCTTACATTGATGATTTAGTAGTTCTACATTAAAAATAACAAACAGGAGAATTTTATTGTGTAAAGTATGTTCTGAACATAACCTTAAATATCTCTGTTTTCTAACTAAAACACAGATTCATTAGACTATTTGCACTCGTATCAGAAGCCGTAAAATCTTGCAGCTTCACATCCTGCTGTTTAGGAAGAATACATCCAAAAGGGCAGTTGCTGGAAAAATTAAGCATTCATACTAAGTACATAAATTTGCATTTTTCAGAGGAGCGGAGAGGACTGAAAATGACAACAAACCAGATCTTAAACACAGGACAGTGTCAGATTAGATTAGCCTGCCAGGGATGTCTTATACCAACAGTCCCATAAATGTAACAAAGTCAGAACTAGTTTTGCTCCCATGAAAGAAAATTTAACAAAAAACTCCCAAGTTTCATAAAAGAGAGCAGTCAATTTTCGGTGTTTTCCTAAAGATACTATCTTAGTTGCTCCTTTCTTTGTTTTACTACCCCTAAGCAAAGGCTAATACATCTTGGGGAAAAAAAAAAGAGGTAAAAGTTGGCCACGTGCTTGGCACAGAAACAGGTTTTCTTTCTGTGATTCTCACAGACAGCATTAATACATATTCAGCAGCTGTAAATTACTAAAGAATACTACATTAATAACCCAACTGGCAGGACTCTTCCTTTTTTGCACTGGTGAAAAGTCCATCCAACCACCATCTCAGACTTTATTGCAGCTTGGGTGGCTGGCACTGTTTCTATCAACTCATTCAAGTGAAGTTTATGTTTCTTTACAACAGCTGTTCTGTGGATGCAGGAAAATTTGCAGATGGCCATGATTTGCTTGGTAGGTGAAATTTACTGTAAGGGATTGGAAAGGTAGAAAGCAGTTCAGAAGAATAAACAGTGAAGGAAATAAAAAGAAAAGTTTGAGAAATGAAGAAAGAATAAGTAACAAAACCCACCAATTCAGAAAAAGACAGTACAACAACGCAAAATAACATTTTCCCCTACCCCAGGTATCTAATTTTCCCCTGCATTAACACATACATTCTTTGAAAGTGCTTTGGTCTTTTTGTGTATTTGTAAATGGGACTTTGTGTATACCACAACATTAGGAGTGAATATTCTCAATCTGGTATTTCTAATGAGCAAATATTCTGGCTTGGAAGGAACAAATAGCTATTCTGAGTATATCACCTAAAGCAGCTGCCATTAGACCCTAATCTTCTTTTATTTTCCTTCTTTGCAAAGACCCACTGAGGCCTAATATGCTACAAGCAGCAGGCAGGCATATTATTAGGCTCAAGAAAAACTGTTCTCACAAAAATATTTCCCAAGAAATGAGAAATTTCTTTACCCAGTCATCAACTTGCATATTTGATCATAATCTAACCTAATAACTGATCTAATTTAGGATTCCTGAGTATCAGTTGTTTCAAACAACTTTTAAAGCAGTCATTTGTGAGTTGTCATGTCTGACTACCTAAACAAATAATGTGCCAAATATCTAGATTACCACGAGAAAAATATAGAGAATATTAGTTTTTACAGTGATAATTTTATCATCAGAATATAAATGCCTTACAAATCACTGAAAGCTTTTGAAAGGGCAGCATCATAAACCTGCTTTGTGGATGGTCGCACAGTGCAGTCAAGGGAAATTAATACAGGAAGTAACGAACCATAAATGAAAGTAGAACGATTGATCACCTGAGTCCATAGACACCTGTCTAAGTTCTGGGAAGGTGCCGAGAGGTACCACAGAACAAAAGATATGTTTCTTTCATGATTCAGAGGCCTTTCCTTTTATTCCCCAGTGAAATGCCAGCTCAGTCTTAAAGATCATTGCCAGAAGGCCATTTTACAGTGCTGTAGCAAGACCAGTGCATGAGGATGGATGATGACAAAAATGGCCTCAAGCTCCGCCAGGGGAGATTTAGCCTGGACATTAGGAAAAAATTTTCACAGAAAGGGTCACTGGGCATTGGAACAGGCTGCCCAGGGAGGGGGTTGATTCACCTTCCCTGGAGGTGTTTAAGGCATTGGTGGACGAGGTCCTGAGGGACATGGTTTAGTGTTTGATAGGAATGGTTGGACTCAATGATCCGGTGGGTCTCTCCCCACCTGGTTGTTTTATGATTCCATGATAAAAAAACTTTCTGAACCCTCCAGACACCTGGTATTGGCTGAAGTACCACAATAGGACAATGACCCGGAGCCTCTCCAGTAACCTTACAGAAATTAATATTGTCTGAAAAGGATCAGCTTTCCAACAAGCAATGGCTGCCTCTGCCTCCATTCCTCTTGTTTTTCTGCCCCTGTAACTCAGTGAGAGTCTTGACTTCTTCACACATGAAGGCTGCTTACCCACAGATCCCGTCCTTTGATGGCCTCAAAATGCAGCGCCAGCTGAGTTCCCTGAAGAAGTGTGTTTGTTGTGTTTCAAAAGAATGATTGCTTTTTATATAATTACATTTTGCACACAATGAAGAGAAGCACCAGAGCTCCTTGAAAGGTGCTCATGTTATCACCCTTGGCCAAGGCATTCTCTAGGTAACCCTGCGTAAAGGAAGGTAAAGCAGGTACCCAAATCAGAAACTAAAGCTTCTGAATACAAATTTGCTCGCTTCGACTCACTGAGTTCATGAAGCAGGTAAGTTGTCCTTGGTAACAGCCTCATCATTACTTACACACTGTATCACAATAAAGAAAGCTTGATAGTAATTTCATGACACAGAAAAAGACTGATGCCAATGTCATTTAGTCATGGAGCAGGTTGAAATTAGGAGATAACCGATGAAATTCTAAGAGGAGTCGAACTGCACAAATAAATAATTGGCACTGAAGAAAAACTGATGACTGAGTTAAATGTCTTACACAAAGGAGAAGAATGATATCTTCTGCCTATAGATGTACTGATTTGGCAGGTATTGCCTTTATGCTAATCCTAGAGTCTGCAGAAAAGATCAGAATCCAATTAAGTAACTGCAGGCAGATTAATTGTTGCGCATTTTATTTAAGAAGTACTCTTTAAATTTCTGTCCTAGCTACACCACTTAATAGAGAAAATCTTTGGACCTGGTCTTAAATTATCCTCTAGCCCTTCCACTAAGATCAAGTGAATCCAAAAGGAATCTCTAACTAGTCAGTGATATCAACTGAACCTGTAGTCTCCTTCTCAAAAGCTCAGTCACTGCCTCTGACTGTGCTAGCATGGAGCAACAATAATGAAGTTATCTGATGCCTCACATTGACCCAATTTACTAAAAGGAATGGTACTGTGTTCCAGTCACGGTAACTATGGGGAAGTGACTATGCATTATAATCTTCTAGAACACAAAAATTCAAAATCTACCATTTAGATTAGAAGAAAAACTCCACAGTTCTTTCAAATGAACCATAGGTCTGATTTTGAGGCAGATTATTATTGTTTGAAATACTTGATTACATGAAGCAGCTTAGTTTGTTCACTATGCTGGGAGAACAGCAAAGTGATGTAGATAAATACATCCATCCACAAAAAAAAAAAAAAAAGAAAAAAGGCTGTTCATTTGTTTGCTCCTCAAACACTGTTAGAAATGCAACTATTTAACTCTCCCTCATTACTTGTGAGTAATTGTCAGTGGCCATAATCTCTTGGGATCTGTTTTGTATCTGGTTCTCATTCAGGTTTACCTGAATGGCTATTCAAAGAAGGCAGTTGAAGATCTGAAGTTATTCCTTGCTATTCTCTTACTGTTTACCTGGTCCCTTGATGGGGAAAATATTTAAAAGAGAAATAGATGTAAAACGTTTTCCTTCTTTCTCACCCTGCCTCCTTTCGCTCCTCCTCAGTGATATAGTTTTCCTGTCTCACATGTAAAGTTGTTTTAGGTTCTGCTTGATATCAGTGACACTTCACGGCTCGTCCCTCTGACCCTGTAGACATGTTCATTCCTTATACCAACAGCTTTCCTTTCCACAGATTTGTATTTTGAAGGTTATATTTTAAAGGATGAACTTCTGCCCAGCAATGATTAGTAGGTATCACGCACGCACGACAAGTTTTCTAAGCTGGAAAGCATCCAGGCTTCACACATTACTGAAACTGAAGTATGAACTTTACAGCACGAACTGTAAATTAAGTACTCTAGCTGAAAAAAAAAAAATCCAGTAAGCACCAAGACACTAATCCTGCCTGCATAAGTGTATTCTGTATCACAGTCACAAAAATATTACTCTTTAAAATAGGCATAATATTTTTTGCTAGATTTCATCTTGAGACACTAGACGGCAGACTCATTTTTTAGTGTGTGATAATAAACTCATATTATTAACATTCAAATTAATAGTTTTATTTATTTCCACCCCCCCAGGGTAATGCTTCCCTTTCATCATAAAAAACCAGTATAATATCTAAACTGCAGATAGCAGCAGCTCTGCCTGAAAATAAGGTGAAGAGACTGTTTGACCTTCAGGATATTCTCACGATTTTTTGCGATGCACAATTTTTAATTAATTAAAATGCTAGCTATTAACTTTTGCACTTCTTTGTTGATTTCCTCTCCCACTGAGCTCCCCTTACTTATTATCCAGGTTATACTGTTTCCTTCAGATCTGTTTGTTTGTAAGAAGCAAAAGACTAGTAAATGCTACATCCATCCACATTCGAATGACAATGATAGAATTATTGCACTGTTTATACCGGGTCAAAATCAACTATTTAAACAGCTACTTTGATAGAGTGTAAGTGTAAATAAGATACCTTTGCACAGAAATACCTTTGGCTGACATTTGTAGGATATTTGATACAAAAAAAGACTAATTTTTCATTCTGAAACTAGATGTTTTGAAACAATTTTATACAGCATAGCAATACCATCAAGCAGCCATCAGATGTGAGAATTTGTTAGACAGGCTAGGAGTGATTTAAACTTGGACTCTGAACAACTGTTTACAGAAGTATTTGGTTCCAGGTACTTCTTTATGCAAATACTCTTTAACAGAGAATTAAGAAATTATTTGGTCATGGTGAAACATGTTTGTAGATACAGGAAAATACTCCTCCCAAGGAAAATCAAACAAAAAAAAACAAGAAAGAAAAGGAAAACCTAGTAGGCATTTTGTTTATCTCGCTAATATTGCCATATTTTACCTGCAAAATCTCAAGTACATTGAGTTCAATGTACTGAAAAATTAATCTTGTAGTGTCAAAGCACATTTTTTCAGTTTTTTTTTTTTTTTTTTTTGTATGTAGGAACCACAAAGTCATCAGGCTGAGGAAATTTTGATCACTTTTATGAAATTAAGAGTACTATAAGAGATATCCCAATGTCTGACGTCACAGTAGGACAAGATATTTCTCAATTAGAAAAAAGACCTTCTAAACCTGTTAGCATGTTGTCTAGTGTTTGCAGTGGTATGGCCCCACTGGCTTTCATCAAATTATGCTGCTGTACATTGGAAATGAGATCAGGATCAGTCACTGTGCTCAGAGGCAATCTTTGTGGGCCTCTTGCTTGACTTCCAGTCACAAAACTACATTTTAGTTCTTGTGCTTTCTATATCACTTTTTTTTTTTTCTCTTTTTAAAAAATAAAATGAAACTGCAACCTGATGTACCCACCATACAGCCTTTCTGGATCAAACAATATAAAAACCTACACGGTGCAAATACAAGAAGTAAAAAAATACAACAAAAAATGTCAAGCATCGCATTTCTCAAAGATGACAGTTGGTTTTTCGAATGAATATCTACTGGCCCAAGTATTCAAAACAAAGCAAGGAAACAAAAAAGTATTATTTTCTGAAACTCCCTTTTTTATCTCCCTATTGTCCCCATGGTCTAAAAACTGTAATACAAAAACTGTTTTGATGCAATATAGATTTAAGAAGTGTATTCCGTGGTCTCCGTAAATCACACGAGTCAAGGAAGCAGAGGAATTCTTGGTTTCAGTATTCTCTCTGAAGAATGCAAACGGCTAACTTTTCAAGGCAGCCTTAAATATCTTTCAGTCTAAGAGAATAAATTGCTTTGGGTTTAGGTAAAACTCTTCTCCGCCATGAAAGGTGGCCCATGTTCTTTAATTTATTTTAAAGCTGAGATAAGCCAGGGCTCCTGTTTCACTGAAAGATACTGCCAAAACTATGAGTGGCTCACTTAGCATTTCATTACAGGGCTCCCACATTATTTGAACAATACTGACAAGCCTGAAAGGACTGTAACTCGCAAACTGCCTTTGTTAGAGCAATACTCAGGAAAGCAACCCTGGAGTTCAGGTTATAAATGAGTATAATTTTGAGTAAATAAATGAATACGGAAAGGATTTTCTTGGCAATCAGAAATTAATGAGATAAAAATCTGTAAGCAAGCCAAATACCCTTAAAGTATTCAGACATTTAAGTATCAGGAAATTCTTTAACCAAAAGTTGTTATTCCTGTGTAAACCACAATCTCTGTTATTTTCTACCACATTTTATGCTATTTGCAACTATTTGCATCTCATTAAGCTTTTCATATAAGTTACTCACTAGACAGGACGGGAAGAAAAGATCTCATTTTAAATATGAGATTTAAGGCAACACTACCAAGATCCCATTATAATTAGTATCTTCTATTACTTCTTTACTTCCTACATCAATCCTTAAGAAAACTTACATTTTGCTTCCCTTCGCTCTCCTGCTTTTCAGTCCCAATGTATTCACCATATAGTCACCGCGTATTTAATGCAACTTGAGAAGTATTTGGGGATAATTTTAATTGAAGGATATTGCATCAATGCAGGAAGTGATCTGTCTGTCCCTGAATCTACAGTGTCTCCTAAGTGAGGAGTCTAGGTGATAATCATTTACAGCCAGTAATACAGTTGTATTCTCTGGCATTTAAAGCCTCCTTTGGAGAGAAAGACATCAATATTTCTGATCAAGTAAAAGAAATCGCTTATATGCTTTTGAAATTTTAGCATTATCTTGCTGTAGAAAGGGTTTAAGGATATTAGCAGCATTTATTTGTGGCCAGAAAGAATCAAATAAATTTCAAAGCATATAAGCGATTGTATACAAACATGCCCAAAGCTGTATACTTCTTTTAATTTGAGCTGTTATCTCTACCGAGAAACTTTGTCCTGACAGCTATCTTTGGCATTCTGCCTTTTGGACAACTCTCTTAAGCCAGTCTTGGACAACAGGACCTAGGAAACCCCAGGACTGGCACCACACTGTGTTCTACCAAACTGGCAAACTTGGGCACATTTATTTTCTGGACTAAAATTAGTGGCATAGAATCATAGAATAACCAGGTTGGAAGGGACCCATCGGATCTTCTAGTCCAACCGTTCCTATCTAACACTAAACCAAGTCCCTCAAGACCTCATCCACCCGTGCCTTAAACACCTCCAGGGAAGGTAACTCAACCACCAACCTGGGCAGCCTATTCCAATGCCCAATGACCCTCTGTGTGAACAACTTCCTCCTAATCTCTAGCCTAAATCTCCCTGGCGGAGTTTGAGGCGATTCCCTCTCGTCCTGTCCCCTGTCACTTGGGAGAAGAGGCCAGCTCCCTCCTCTCTACAACCTCCTTTCAGGTAGTTGTAGAGAGTAATGAGGTCTCCTCTCAGCCTCCTCTTCTCCAGGCTAAACAACCCCAGCTCTTTCAGCCGCTCCTCATAGGTTCTGTTCTCCAGCCCCTTCACCAGCCTCGTTGCTCTTCTCTGGACTTGTTCCAGAGCCTCAACATCCTTCTTGTGGTGAGGGGCCCAGAACTGGACACAGGATTCAAGGAGCGGCCTCACCAGTGCTGAGTACAGAGGGAGAATCACCTCCCTGGACCTGCATGAGGCAGATCTCCATGACACTATGAGCAGGACTGAACAAGAGCGCCATGACCAGTTTCAGCAGCTGTCACAGACCACCACATCCTTCCTCTTGGTTTCCCTGATGACTGCCTCCTCTCAGGCTCTGTAAACTGATTGCTCAGTGAAAATCTCCGTTTAGATTTTGTCTTCTGACATGCTACAACATACAATTTTTTGGAAATGCCACTTGGAAAAGATGGCAAGGCTTCCTGACTTCCTGAAACTATCAGTTTAGCAGTTCCACTATTATGTTAATTCTAGGCAATGTCATATCTTGGAGTTATATTTTCCTTCTGTTATCACCACATGAAATACTAGTAGTGCCAACCGATTTAAAGGTTTAAAACAAATTTACTGACTCAAGATGCCTGTCACTCTGAAAAAGAAAGACAATGGTGTTTCAGCTCAGCTGACCTCTCAAATCATGTGAGACATGCTCAGCCAATTAGGGACACAGAATAAATACCATTAAACATACATCACTGTATACATCTTAACATACACATCTTCTCAGAGCAATACCTCACTGACAGATGGATCAAAAGGTGATTCTTATTCATGAGAAAGCTGTGAATTAAAATCCAGGATTGGCGATGGCTCATTTGCTGATATCAGTCAAATTTGGCTCAGCCAACTGAAAAGTATTTTCATCGATCCAAATATTTCAGGCTACTTTGCTGAATAAATGAAGTTTCCTGAGTAATAAAATCAATATTGTCCTTTGTCTTCCATTTTTTCCAAGTAATGGTTAATATTCTGGACAAACTTTATGACAGCTCTTGTAGGGAGAGTTCAGAAGAACAGCAGAGCAATTAACAAAGAGGATTCTGGAGAAGGCTGGCAACCCAAAAGATCATGTTTAAAGAAGTTAAACATGCTGGTTTTGCAATAATGGAATAATGAGATGACTTAGTTCTTTTGGTATTTGACTGCTTACAGGAAGTGGGTTGTTTGTTGTTATTGCTTGTTGACAAACTACTGTAACTACCAGAAAATCAGCTATAAAATCTCTGCAGCTGTGCTCACTCCTTCAGTAAGGAGTTGTATGTTTGAGTGTGTTCTCAGAAGCTGCAGGAAATGAGTGTTTATTGTCCATTCAAAACTTGCTGCATCAAGAAACGTAAGTTGCTTAGTGGTGCTGAAAACGGTAAAATACATTTTTCTTTTGACTTGATTTTAATACATTTTCTAGGGCCACTCTGCCACCTGCCTACAGCCGAGCAGAACTGTAGAGAAAACTGATAATATTTGCAAAAGTGAATTATGTTCCTCATATGCAAAAACGTAGGTTGAAGGCATCAACCAGTTATGATGTTTCTCCATCTATCTCTTTCCAGGAACGTACTCAGAAAAGCTTTAGTCAGTTGCTAGAACAGATGCACCTGAGGGAAGCTGCTGCAATAATTTGTGGGGTAGAACTTCTCCCAAGTCTTTTGTGTCACAAGCAACTCTCACAGCCACCAACTTTGACAGCTGTCAGATTCTTCAGCTTGAGAATTTTGCCAGCTGGGTGTTGCTCTTCTGCTCCCTTCTAAATGACTTCATAGGTTATTTCCATGTGAGGAAACATCTTGCCATTCCCACTGCCTCTCAAAAAACCATCCTTCCTTCACGCTCTGTGGGAGGCACAACTAAGCCAAGTAAGAAAAGGGAGACAATTTCTGTTGTTAAACTGAGGAATTTCCTAACCCCTTAAAGTGAAGAAATATCCCATATTATACTCAAAAAAAATTTCAAGACTGTTTAGGAAAACTTTGTGCTTTGTTTTCTTCAGTTTTTACTTCCAAAGTTATCTGATGGATGCTATTACAGTATTTGGGAATATGGACTCTTTGTCACAGAGGTTATTGAACCAGCACTGTAAAACAGGCAATTTGGAGACAGATTTCACTAGATATCAAATGAGAACAAAAGCAGATGGATGAAAAGTAGTAATGTCCAGATGTAATTTATATCGAATTTGAATAATTATGGTTAGAGAATATAGTCCACCTGTAGCATGTATCTCAGCTGACTTTCCAGCACCTTTTACAACAACTAGACTCAATGTCAAGTCTTGTACGACTTGACAGCTAAGGAACTGAACTGCATAATGATTCAGTGCCCTGTCTCACTGTTAGCAGCCTGTGCTAAGATGCAATTGTACTTTTGCATAATTCCTGAGGAAAAAGTGCCACCACAACATTGCTATTTTTACAGAATTATAAAACAGCAATGTAGGACAATGTAGAACTTCTTAACTACTATTACTGTAAGATGTTTTCTCTAGAATTTACTTCTTCTCCAGACAAATTATATGGGTCATGTAATGCTCTCCTCAGCTGTATTCTGGTTTATTTTGTGTATGGCTGCCACAGGTCAAATCTCTTGAATTTCTCTTCTAGGTTTTAAATTCATTTTAAGGGAACATAATGAGCCAGATCAATTTATCAATCTTATTCACTTTTGCATTGTGAATCCCTGTGGACCTTGAGTAAGTCTCTAAAATACCTCCTATAAATAAATAGGTGTAATACACATTAGCAGCAGAAAGATGTTTTCCTCCTCCCCAGCCCTGTCAATGTGTCCTTAGGAGGAAAAAAGGTCCCAGAACCTAACTGAGCAGAGACAATCACACGCTCCCAGAAATCACTATCAGTTTCAGTGCAGTAGGGCTACTCCTGTTTTTCACTCAATAAATCTCCTGCAAAAATTTTATCTAAATGTCTTCTAAGTTATCTCAGCCTTTAGTTAAATCTGTTGCATTTCAGTACTTTCTGACATTGGAATCAATTTTCCCGGTTTAGATAAATTTTTAATGTCTCTATTATAATATTTCTAATGTAACAATTGAGCCATTATTTTTTTCTAGCACATCTAAAAGTATTTATAATAAACACAAAATCAAAAAGCATCTTCTAACCATTTCTGCTTGATACTCGGCTACTTTTTCTAACTGCCTCTGCCAAATGGACACACAGCTGAGTAGAAAATGTAAAGGAGTCACAAGTAACACAACAAGAATTTCTCACATTTTTCAGCTGTATGTATGAGACATTTGTAGTTTATACCATAAATTGCTTATTTTAGGAAAGTAGATCAGACTACTCTTAAACATAGACTCTCTCTAGAACACTATTTTCTTGTAAGACAAGGACAGTTACTTGTCTTGCTAGGAGCCTTAGTTTTACAATTAAAACCACTGCTATTATCCCCATAAAGGTACACTTTCCTCACACACAAAAAATCATATTTCTGCACAGTAGGTGACACAGACCATTTCACTGCCTTTCTGAGCAGTTCAGACCAGAAACTGAACTCTCAGTGCAACTAAGGGGAAGATAATCCTTTTGTGTCAACGGTCATCCAAACAAAAGTGAACTAATATCATTATTTAATTTTGCCTTTTCCTTTGTAAACTTTACTCAAACATTTGGCCTGTGAATGGAGGCATTCAGATGATGTTGTACTATGTTTTGTACTCAGCATATTCTACTCATCCATAAGGGCTTCAGTAGTCTTCTACAGCCCCAGTACAGTCATACACAGGAGTTTATAGACAGTTGCTAGCAGCAATATCCAAGTTTTGCTTGTGTTTCCTCACCAGGCTAGGCTATTTAGATGGTGCCTGACCAGTAGCTGTTGAAAAGGCTCACAAAGATGTATGGTTTCCTTATGGAGTGAGGGTTGCGCCTGGTTTCATTTGGTAATTTGGCTGTTCTCTGAGAGCAAATTTCATGGATCTTGAACATTCCCTCATGTGTGGCTTTTTCTCTGCATTTCTCACTGCTCATTGCTGCTAGCAAGGTAATTTGATTCTACAGGCTCTCTTGTTTTGATTACTTGAGGCTGCCTGAGTGGAAGGGACAGCTGAATCTCCGGAGCACTCAATGCAGCCTGCTACATCAACAATCGAGATAGTCCATACAGTTGCAGAAAACCAGGGAGGAATATGGATCACCACCTAAAATTCTAGTAAACCATCTTTCTAGTCACTCATTTTTAAACAAATTATTCTTTCTAGGTCCCTGACGATTATTGTACTTTTCAGAACTTGCAAGTTGGCAGCAATACCAAATTCTACCTCCTAAGCAGGTCTGTCTAAACCACGTACCCAGTGAGAGAAGGCAGTCGTGTGTCTTTAAAGATTGCCAAGCCTGGCAATGGCTTGGCAGCTGTTCGTTATTCAGAAAAGAGCTTTCACAGAAGCTGTATGGCCAAGTGTTTATTTGATGGAGAAAGTGAACTCATTTCAGAGTTGTTTTATGGCCAACTGACACAGTTTGAAGTGAAAAGCGTTCTTAAATGTTAGCAATTTTTTTTTTCATTAAGGCAGAATAAAGCCATAGGAGCTGTATGAAACCCAGCAAGAAAAGACAAATATAGTAGTCTGTATATTATAGCTTGTAAATAATTAGGTTTAATGTCTATTTTACGGTAAATTTCTACCTGTTTTAAAAGTAATATCTAGGTAGTGGTTCTGCTATAGTTTACCTATCCATATCTTGTGAATAGGGGAGCAATTTACTCTGCACTATGTGGTGGATGAAAGCTTGAAACGGAAATCTGAGCCAGCCATCATTCAGGAACGACAAACACTTCCCCAAGATTCCCTCAGAAGACTTAATCTCCTGAAAATTTTATAGGATAACAGTCTTGTACAGTGAATCTTTTAAAAAAGAGAAATCTAATAAAAACATAATAAAATGAGCACCGTCAGAAATTACCTGTAATGTTACTCTCATACTGGTACTTGACAGAGTGTTGTCATTTAATGGATTCAATATGCATGGTTACTCACAAAGGGCTCCTCTGGTATTCAAATCAGCAGTATTAAGTTTTCCTTTCTATCTGCAGGGCGTCCCTATAAGCAAACTTAATGCTTGGTTTTAAATATGGATGTTTAAAAAATGTGTAAAATATCTTTCTTGTGGTACCTTAAGTGGAAGCATTTGTTAGCAATATGCTGCAAAAACATTACAGAAACACAAACCTTGCGGCATTTGAAATCTAAAGGGTACTTTCACTTCTAAGTGAGCTGAATATTGCTGGTAGATCCAAGATTATGAATCAAGGATCCCATCCACACAGTAGGCACAGAGATAGCCTAACTATCATCACACAGACTAACCACAGAGCCAGAAGTATACAAACGTGTTGCCTGTGGTCACCCAACCTGCCAGCAAAAGGAAGTGTGGCTTTGAAAGCCACATTCACAGGATATCATGTAGACCAAATGTTGTCAGAAACACTTGCAGACCCAGACATCCTCTTCAAGGACATGGCCTAGTGAATTCGTCTTGTGCTGATGCACATAAACTTCCCCCTTTTATTTCCCTAGCCACTAGGAAGCATCTGTTTTATTAAACTAACAACTAATTTTTGGAAGATACGTTTGAGGCAAAGGTAATGCCCAGTGTCACAGATCGGCTCAAGAAATAGCAACACAGTAGTCAATATTTTCATCCTCATATTTTCTTTCCCAAGTACCTTTGTATTCTGTCATAGACTGAACAAATACATCTCTTATTTTTTAACAAACCTGAGTTCAGACTTCATCCAGCACATCATAATATTACCATTGATCTCACTAAGGTTTTCATCAGGTCAGTCATACTGCACTTGGCAGCTAAACCCAACATCTTATCTCCCTTATTGTTTATCTTGTCTCTTACCATTTAGCTTGGCAGCTAAAACCAACACCTTATTTCTCTTAATGATCAAAGGAACTGAAGAGGCCAAATTCATCCTCAGAGTAGACTTGCACAAGTGCACCTACTAGTATTACTAGCATGCTGTTAGCAACCAGCATTTCAAACAACTGGAGAGAGGCTGTGGTGAAATGCAGGTAAGAGAAAAGAGAGGTCATGTGGATGATGCTGTTGCAGGGCAAAAGGTGTTTACAAAATAATTCTGCATTACTCTTGAAGAAACTTGGTATGGAAGAGTATAGTTATAGTGGTACATTGCTCTTCCTCCACCCTTTCCACTGTTTTCTGTTATCTTTGTATTCTGCCTCTCAGGTCTTATTTTTCTCCCCCACCACTAATTCCCTTATATGCTTAATTACCTCACACAGCCCTTCTTGCATGTGTATGCAAAACCATCCCATGTCTTCCCTATCAGAGATTGCCCTGGTGCTGCCACTTTGCCACCTTTCCCTCCCAAGCTACTGACACTTGTTAAAACCAAGCTTAATTTGGCCACAATCAGAAAGACGAGGAATCATCTCTGAAAAGCTAAAGCTTTTACTGCGACTTCAATGGAACATTATAGAATTAGAAAAGTGGTATATAATTTATGGGGAGTGAACCGGTGCTTTAGAGCAAGATTTTCAGGACCACTTGAATGGCTAAAAATGCAACTAGGTGTTTATATAACTTTACATAGCTTTTTTAAAATGCTTCTGAAACTTTCAGTCTATATGTCAAACTGGCCAAAATATTAACCTCTCTTTCCTACCTTCCTTATCTCTCCTGTTTTTCAACGGGCATGGCCATAAAAAGGATATAGAATATACTATCCCTTTGATAAGGCCTCCAGAGGTTCTAATCACAGTCTGATGATCAGCTCAGTTACCTTTATTTCTAGTAAAACAGAAATTGTCTTTGAACTGAAAACTACAGCTGGAATAAGAGATTGGAGTAGCTCTTCAGAGCATCCATTCTCTAGGCACATTTCTATAATACACATGGAAAAATCAATGAACTCAATTTTCAAACAGCATCATGGTAAACATTGATTACAACCAACGTTATTCAACTTTTTGGACAAACTCTATTTGTTATATCTTTGGACGCATTTTCTGCCTTCTATTTTTTTTTCCATCGTGCCAGAAATATCATTCACAGATGCCTTTAACTGTAAAGAATGAAAAATTTAACTGCATAATTTTTCATGTATCTTCAAGGTATAATACATCACAGATTAGCTTTTTACTTTTGAAATAAACAATAAGAAAGAGATTCACAATTTCAAAGCATATGGCATTGTAATAGTTATCTAAATACAGACCATATTTAAAATGACCAGGTTATTAAAGGACCTAGGACTCTTTTTTTTTCCCCCCATGCTTTTAAAAAAATTCCACAGCCTGAGTGCCTCCATTCTAAAACATGTCACTGATTCCTCAAGAGACATACTATTTAATTTTGATATGTATTTCAGTTCTGTGTCTCTCTGCCAGGCTCTCTACTGCCAGAATTTTTCTTTGCAGGGCATTGGTCTCTAATTCAGAGTCATAAGGAATGTTGTGGTGAATTTCTTTAGTTCGCTAGTACTTAACAAAAGGCAAAGAGGAAGGATTACTATCCTACTTTGCCACACGGGAACAACCACCCAGGCAGACAGAAACACACCTCCCATGTGATAATTACATAGCAGCTTCAGTTCCCAGTCATGTATTATCTCACCATATATCATTCCAATTTAGGCTTTAATGGCTGCAAAGCAATTAATTTAAAATCATGGGAAATGCTTCAAAGTCCTATACTATTTCAGAAGAAAGAGATGCTCTGATTGCTTTCAGAATTTTAGGAATATACCGTTTATGACTGATCAGGAAGATCAAACGCTACCAATGTTGGCAGGGATTGGCTACAGAGGCTGCTTGAAAAGGAAGTTCCTTTTCAAACACATTCTTTCTGCATATCTGCAATCTCTTTTCTGGCTAAATCCACTTCCTCTCTTGCACTATTGTTACTGTCAAGTTTTTTTGAAGCCTGAAGTACATCGCATTTGTTCAGCCACAAGCTTCACCAGGAATCTTGCCCCAAAGGACCTGGCTCAGGAACCTGAAATGTCATAATAGTTTTGCTGTTTATTGCCTTGACTCAGTTCCTCCTTGTCACTGAGAAAGTCAGATAAGAAAAAAATCCCTTTGACACTTCTACATAAATAGATAGGAAACATTTTTCTGGTCTAACAAATGTTTGAGACACAATGAATAACACATTAGGAACAATTACAACTACTGAAAACCAAATTACTGCATTTCTTCCACTGGCTTGGGAAATGCAGCTCAAACAATTCAAAGGAGTAAACGGTCCCATGGGCAGCAAGGACCTATATAACCTTCTCTGAAGCACACCAAGATTATTTAAAACCCCCCACACCTACAACCCCTCCGAACACTAAGGAACAAAAGAACTCTTCAGAGCTCCATCCTTTCTCTGCTGTCTTTGCCTCAGAAACATTAAGAAGAACCAGCTTAAACGCTGCTTCTCTGCCTTCACATTTACACAGCCTCCTCATTTGGAGACAAGGCCTCTCTCACTTCCATTACCAGAAGCTAGTAGAAAAAGATAGATGTAAGACTAATAACTAGCTCACAGCAGGGCTTCTTAGCCAAAAATGAGTTTTTTGAGCTGTTCTGTGCCTCCAGCCTCTAGATACCACTTGTTGAAGCAGTGGTGATTTTTTTAAATGTCAGTATCTGTAGCCCCTTGGATGGAGTATCTGCACTTATGTTTTACTTCAAAGAACACTGGAAAGTTAGCCCAGTGGAGAAGATAGGGACAATGTGACTTTGGGTGGTGGTTAATGGTAGGTTTGCACTTGCCTGATAAGCTAAAATTAGCACTGAAAATCCAGAAGTTCTCTAGCAAAACAGCTTTCCCAAATATCATGGGAAACTTTAAAAAGGTATGTTTGTAGCACTTCAAGAGAAATGCATGTTTTAATTTGGTGTTGCTTCAGGCTTAGGCTGGGATTGGTGTGGTGTATTGATATAAATGCTTCCAATGGGGATTTTCTGGCTTGCATTTTGCTTGTTACTTATTGTAATGACTGTTGTTTTGATTTCTGTGGAAGGCTGCTGGCACCATAAATTTCTCAGATCTAAAAATAAGTACTTACAGTAGCAACCCTGTAGCACATAGCTCATTCTTCAAAAGGCAGTCTGCAAAGCTCTCCCTGGTAATCTAGGGCTGACTAAATACCTCCAGTTCTTTCCTTTTACCCTATTGCACAACAAAACAAACTGACAACTCAAACTTTTGTTTAATTTCTAAGCAATCAGCTCACGTATTCAAAATTAAAACTAGAACTGTGATTTTTGTTACAAGTGTAGAGTGAAAACAGAGCCTGTGCCCCATATTCACCATTTCACTAGAGAGAAGCTTTGAGCAATTCTGCTTGAAAGTTGTACAAACTCTTTGCTATCCTTCAGCAATCAGCTCTACCACAAAGCTGCGAATTACCTTGGCACAGAAAGGAAGGACAGGTGAGAAGATTGCTAGTTCACTAACTGATTTCACAGGTCCATTACCACAATTACTTCCTTAGCCAGTTGAACACGAATGAATTTCCAGACTGCCTCCTGGTTTAGCTAGAGTTGCCCCAGCTCAGCTATACTTGGCTTGCCTTTTCCTCTCTTCCTCCCTTCATTCCACACCTTCATTCTTCACTGGACTTTTGCCAGGAAATTTAGCTCATGGAGCAGGACAATACACAACAATGCACAAGCCATGGAGCAAGGTACTGTGTAATCCCAACCCAGTCCCACAACATGTACCTTCATACTGCTACAGCTACACTAACCAGACAGGGATCACTATTCAGAAGTTTTCTAGCTTCTGGGAAGTACAGAAAAAAAAAGAAGAAAGAAAAAAAACAAACCTGTCATGAAAGTCCCAGTGGGATGCAGTATGAATGGGAATTAACAAGGCTTTCTAGGCTGCAAAAAATACTTCTCATTCTTAGACAGCATGATGGTCAGACATAGCGAGCCACCTATTTTGAGGCTGCTTGCACAACCAGTGTTTAGAATAATGATTTTTGTAGTTTGTAAATGTTCTATAAGTGCATCGTAACCACATTATATATTTAGCCAGGTAAGAGCATAGGACTGAAGGTAGTTTAATTCTTGCAGAAATGTCTTACTTATGGCCACAACCATCTAACAATAAGAGTTTAGTATATAAGAATAAAACTTCCATGCTTGAAGATGTCTATTAATTTTCTGTTTTAAGAGGGCAAGAGCAAGCACTTCACTTTCTCTCCTGCAGTCTAGATATTTAGCCATGTGAATACCTGTTCAATTGTATGATTACTCAGACCCTCTCCTGTGTTTTAATTTACTGTACCACATTGTGTGCTTCTTTGTGGCTAACGGCTACACAATTCCATTATTATATATCTGATCAGCTGCAAACAGAGATAACAGTTACAACCAGGCCAATCTGATGTTTCCAAATCTGTTTTGGATTTTGTTCCCTTTGTGTAGCAGCTATCAACCTCCATTCTTGATTTGGGTGGGTTCAGGTTGCTCTATTGGAAAAGTTTCTCCACTTCAATTTCTACTTCCCTTAGGTTTATAGACAGCATGGATTTTTCGTTTCCTTGTAGGAAGTTTCCAAGAGCTGTAAAAATACATCTGGAGCACATCCTAATTTACAGGAAAGAGGAAAACAAATACTTGCTCTTTTGGCAAGTCACCTGTAAAGTCAAATATTTCTGTGACATGACAGCTTTTCTATACTAGCAGTAAAAGTCTGAGTTTTATGCTCAGCTCTTAAATTTTATAATTTGTCCTACCAAGTGTATTTCATCTCTATCCCACAGTTTAGAAGTAATATTTATATATGCCGAAGTAAGAACTTGGATCAAGAGTTCAACTTCTTAATCACTGCTCTGCTTCATAAGCAGTTCTGCCCAAGAAATTACCTAGTGCAAGAGACATTTCCAATAGCACTTGCCCTAAAGCACATTAACTGGCACTTTAACTCAGAAGCCTCTAGAGAACAAGAAAGATGCCTGCTAAAAACTTACCGATGATTTAATAGAACTTGTAAATGATCTTACAGAGAGTGGAACAGCAGACTTTTCCAAAGCTACTCGAGAAGGGGCATTGTATTGAGTGACAGACAACATCTATGTTTACTGGAATTTAATTTTCACAACAATCTCTACAGCTTCCTATGGGATTTCCAGCTGTCCATGTTTTGGACTTTCAAATTCCACAGAGGAAAACTTTTCAGTTTATTTTGTTTGCACTGGAGCTCTGACAACACTGCTATAGCCTCCTACGACTGACAGATTTTTATATTTCACCATTTTCTGAAGCCTATGCTGCCAACTTGGATTCTTGATTCAGATGACCTGGTAAGAATGACAGAATAGGAACATTATATTGTGTCATGTCCTTTTCGTTTAGTCTGACACTGCATCCATAAGACTTCACACTCCGAAGTGCATGTCAAAGTAATCCTTGAAAGCTAGTGTTTGAAACCTGTCACCTCCTGTAAGTGGTGCCACAGCTGGTCTCAAGCCAGTTCCAGTAACATGTGCCTGTATACTGACCTGTGAGTCAAGGCATGAAAAGTAAATGCCATGAAAACATGCAGGATTGAATGTGTCAACAACACTGCACAGTGTGTACATTATTTGTTTTAAGAGCTTGGTAATGATGGAAATTTTCGTCTACTATGTCTTTAAGCAGACACAAGATTTCAGGCCTGGTCCAAGAACTGCCAGAACTGGATCAAAAAGCAGTATGATAGGGGAAAGGGTCAGGTGCCTTTCTGCTTGGATTCTCCTTGGCTTCATAGGGAAAGAAAGATTTAAATCCAAATGACCCTCACTAATGGGCTCAGACTACAGTATATAAGCTCTTCAGGTTTGCACTGTCCTTTGCGATTGCATCACGAAACTGTAGTGATGAATGAGATGTTCTCATATGGAGATGCCAGGAAGCCTTTGGCAGGTTCTTGGCTATCTTGCACCAGGAGAGATAAAGCCTGAAGTAGTGACACCAAGCTGTTGCTCCTCGTGTCATCTCTCCTGTTTCTACAAATGTAAGAACCTTACTAAAAGCTAGAGGATATTTTAAAGAAATATTTTCTGTTGGCTTTGAGCTCAGGTTGGTTTGCATTAGAAACGAATTCAAGGCCCTGGCTGAACTTAAGTGGTTCCCATCCTTCAGGAGGGAGTTATGTAAATCAAGATGTTCTAAGTTCCCATACTGATTTTCCTCCTCTTGCTTCTGCAAAACATCTGTTCTCCAGTTTATCTAAAGGAGAAAAATTACATTTTCTTTTAGTTATACAAATCAGGAAGGCAGTACTCTGCATCTTCCCCTGACCACCATGAAAGAAAGATTTCTGGCACTCCATTAGGAACACCCAGAATCATGATGTTCCCAATGGTTCATACGGCAATATCCATTGCAGAGTTTCATTTGTTACTTTTCTGGCATACGCTCAATTCTGTGTTGGCTGGCTCCTTGCTTATGTGGAAATATTTCTTGGATTAGAACTCAGTCTCACTGCTCAGCTTATTTGTTGAACTATGGAGTAATAGAAATGTTATTTTGCCCTTAATTATTGTTAACAGAAACATAACTATGATTGAACCATCTTGGATATACATACGATATATGATATAATGTGGGGAAAAAGGCATTAATAATTTCTATTGAGTGTCAATGGTTTTAGTTACAACCTATAAAATTACACTTAATGAATCCCATAATGTTTCATTTACTAGCGTTTCTGTCTATAACAAATAATGGACTGGGAACTGCAAAAGGAGTATCACACTGATTCTCACAATGAAAGGGTTCGTTGCAGTGATCCTACATAATCCACATAACTTGTAGTTTCCAAGTTTGTGATCCTTTGATGCCTATTTGGCTACGAAATGAAAGCCATGTCTCCAGATAAAGAGGGAAAGGAAGGTTATCCTGGAGCATTTGAAATCTGAAGATTTGATTCTTTCATTCCTTACAGCTAGACTCGTAAAGGATCAAAAAGATTTTTGCAAGACTATTGTAAAGGCTTATTTCTGATTTGTAGCACAACCAGTGACCATGAAGATATTATATTCGAGAACCAATTGCATGCGGTAACTAAAAAGCAGACTACAGATCATTTTATACAAGAGTGAGAGGGAATGGAGAGCTATTCCAATATGGAAACAACTTCTCTATGTGTAGTCTTTCTTTTAACCAGAAAGCTTGAAGTCTCCTAGAAGCTAGGATGTCTTGTTTACCAAAACCTTCAATTTCTTCTTACTCTTTTTCACTTGTTCTGGAAATCAGCAGACACTCTGATTGCCATTAATGACTGCATCCGATTTCCTCTGTGAAATTATGCCTAATTATCCAATAGGAGTATTAAGACACAATAGGGTTAAACAGATTAAAAAAAAGTTTGTGGCTTAGTTCTCCATTGAAAATTCTCTCCATCAGAATGAAATTTTCCTCCTACTAGGATCTGAAGCAAGTGTTACAGTATACAGAAATAGAAAATTCCTCTAAGCAATTCTTACTATATTTTCTCTTTTTTTTCAAAGGTACGTCGGTGCAAAGCAGCAGGATGCATAGGTGGCTAAATCCAGAATATCAAACACCACTGAAAGAACAAGAGACAGTGCCCAACTAAGAACTTATGATGAATCCTGTTCACAACAAATTAGTTTTTAATTCAGCTGCATAGATAAAAGATTGAATCAAGGACAAAGACGACACCTGATGCATGCTGCTTCTAAAAGAATTCAGACCTATTCTCAGCCTCATTTAAGTGAAAGCAATTTATATATCCCAATGAGAATCAGGGATATGCTGTACCTGAGTCAGTGGCCTTGGGAAAGATGTCAACAGGCTGTCAGCAAACTTTGGATTATACTAAGACAAAGGGAACTTTCTGACCCAGGGAAGGGAACAGACCTTGTGCTGAGCTAAGGGCAAAGTAAACCAAGTAAGGAAGTTCACATGGGATGATCATGTTGTGGACATGATTTTCTTTCAGTAAAGATGTTCACGCTCATTTGCTCAGAATGCGATCTCTGAGTCATGATTGAAAAGTGATCTTTCCAGTGACAAAAGCATTCAACTTACAGGATCACAAAGATCCAGTCCAAGACTAGAACCATGGTACGTTTGAGGAAATTAGAAAGGATTTCCAAAGGAGCAAAAATGACCACTTGAAATACAGCTTTATATATGGAGGACAGAGAGCAATTCCTTTATACTAGGGGAAGAGAGCACTTCCAGCCCAAACAGTGAATAACCTACCAGTGTACTCTGCTGGTTTTGGACTGAGTTGTGCATTTTACATCTCTTCAGTACTGTCTCTACACTTTTCATTTTTCGGACAAGCACCTTAAGAGCTAAAAAACCCTAAAGGTGGACATCAGCACCATCATTGTCACTCTGAAAGAAGGTCTTAATGCATATATTCTGGGAGGGACTTGATCCTACATTAAAGTGTTGAGCATACTCTATCTACTAGACCGGAACAGATAAGAATTTGTAAAATATCACGCCCAGGTGACACATGATAACCCCAAACCACACCCCAATTAAAGTGTTAACCATGGCTACCCTTGTAAAATTTGCAACTTTACTAATAACTGCCTTGCTACTTACTTCCCTCTTGAACTGTTTACATTGTAGATTCAAATCCGTTCTCTGCCATCCTCAAGGAAATTGGTATTTTAAGTCCACCACAACAGAACATTTCTATTTTAGACTGTGGTCCCTGAGGTATCCTGTAGATACCTATATAGATTACAGAAGCAAACAACATATGTAGACATCCAGGTAACTGCACAAGGCTTTACTATCCTTAATAAAAAAATAGTCCAGTCTTTATAATCTGAATACAAAATAACTACAGCACAGCAGACTTAGAAAAGTGGACTCTGTCTACGCAAACTGAAGTTCTGCCAGATCTTAAGTGATCTGAGGTCATGTCTTGATCTAACAGACTCTTTCTGTAACTGCAAGCAAGGCTTGCCTCACAGAGAGATAGCGCTAGACAAGGTGATGCTGCAAAGAAAAATCATAAACAGCCCCAGAAGCAACACCACGACTTTGGTACAGCGTAAAGTCTCAGCTACTCAGGCAGCATGCACTGCTGTGCAAAGGTGGTTAAGGCTGGTTTGGCATAGCTGTGCCTTTTATTACATTCTTGATGGATACAGACCTTGAAGGTCTTACAGCACAATGCTAACCAAAAGCAGCAGGAGAATGGAAGCATGAAAAATAAGCTCTTGAGTTCTGCATCTCAGTTATTCAGCTATAAAGAAAAGAAATACGCCTCTGCCTCTTACAGTGATAACTGCTACCAAAAATCCTGTGCATTAACAGTCTGTAAAAGGCTACACAGAAAATCTTCACCACGTTTTCAGTGCTCACTTGATAGCTCTCAAAATATTCCGACTTGGCAAAGGGTAGAAAAATCATGATCAGACAAATGGTTCTAAAAAACAAACAAAACCCCATTTGATTCATGACAGATGCTGTTTAATTCTCTTTACAGAGAATCCTGCTGCTGGAAGAAATCGATCTTGGCACTTACACCTTAACATAATGCTACAAGAGTGTAAACAAACCATCAACATTACAGCTATGAGAACATATAAATAGTACTGCCTGCTAGGTTTATACGTAGATGTATGTATCACAATATCACAACTACTTGCAACGATGCAAAACATTTGTAGGAAGAGTGATTATTTGTACTGAACATATTGTTCTCAGCCTCTTGATATAAATAAAAACTACTTCTTGTAACTATTTCTTCCTGCTAATTACTGGGGTAGTATGTGTTAAGCTGAGGATATTTTAAAACCTGAAAGAGACCAAATTGTAACATGCATAATTTATTAAGAAGAAATATTCTGTTTCCAAAGGTGCTTTAAAGTACAAGATGACTATGGATTTCAGAGTTTATATGGGTATTGGTCTGCAGATGCTCTGCTACACACAAAGGACAGGCCCAATGGAATGAGCATCCATCTGTCTGGCCTGGGCTTATTATCTAGTGAGACTATAAAAGGGAAGATGAAGAAAGCGCTTAGCCCTATAGTAGTCAGTACAAATGTTAAGTAGTTTTATTTGTTTGATCTCTGACTCTTTAAGTAGTTATGAAAATCCGCCAACATTCTGTCTGCATTAATACTTCCTATGCTGAGGGTCTTCTTGTGATACAATCTATACCTCCCCATCACTGAAAAAGTTCTTAGAAGTTGGGTTGCATCTGAGAGTCACCCAATACCAAAAGATTTGCAAGACGATGGAAAAGTCTCAGGTTAAAGTAAATACGGTCATGAGCATATACTGACAATTTTTTCCTTTTGATTTCATGGGTTTTGCCTGCTTTCTGGGCTACAGAAAAGAACCATACAAGCCCTTACTGCATAGCAGGACACGATGCTATTTTCACATTCCCAGATACAAATCTTAATCTTGCAAAATCTATGCTGGACCTTTATCAGCTGGAAATAACGCTTTCTGTTTGTTGGTAGAGATATGCAAGCAAGCTTCTGAGAGTCTTAAGTACGAAAGTTTCAGTGAAGGCTTTCACCTGCCTCCAATTAGAAGACTGAGAAGTATTAATCATGTGTGAAACTTGTAGAGAGGAGGAATTAATCACCTATCATCAGTTGATAAAACCACAGAATAAGATGTTTTGTTTTTATTTGGTTTCTGGTTTATTTTTTTAGTATGAGGGTAACCATTTCTGTAACAATAATATTTATAAAACAAAGCATCTTGCTGCTTAGCTGTACAGTTCTCTCTAATAAGAGCATTTATTTTCCTGAATCTCTATTTCCTCTTCTCCTAAGCACTGACATTCCCATTAAAGCACGAGCTTACATATTAAGAAAAAGTCTGGAATTTTTAAAACTTTGGAACTCAGTTATTTGTTTTGGGAACATGACGAAGCAACAAGATATTAAAAACATTAAATGCGATCATTATACATGTTACAATTTGGTCTCAGAAGGAAACATGAGAAGAGCAAACATTCAGCTGATAAAGCTCCCTATTAGTTTTTTCCAAATGCTTTCTTTTCAGCTGTTTCGCAGACATTTGCTGTTTCTCGAAACAACATATTTCAGCGAGAACAAATAATAGTTTTTCCCTTGTGATTTGGATTGTTTTATTACAATCAGTCTAGTTCCTCACATGTGGTGAAATGCTCCTCCAAATAATCTGCAAGTGAAGTATGCTATTTATGCCACATGAGCTACATGAAAAATACATTGAAGTAGGTAAGAACTATGAAATATACTTCAATTTCACAAAATCTTTCGGATGCTGCCATGAACAAAGACAACCTCGCATTATAAAATATTCTTACAGATGAGGTCTACGCGTGTGAGGCATCTGCCTGTATATTTAGCTTTCAAAGTAACAAACGGCACTCATGTCACACCCAGCCTTTCAAAACCCTGGATGTATTAGCCCAGGATTTCCAAGAACTGACAGCAATTCTAGCAGTTAACACTGCCCCCCAGCGTGGACTGCTTCAACTTCATTCTACAAGGGTTTCCAAAACTTCTCAGGATTAAGAAATACATTTGGAGTGCACTGTAGACCACGCCATTCCATGACTTACCTTAATTTTAAGAAAATAATTAAAAAAGCTAGTGTTTACCAACAATTAATTTCCTTCTTCCTACGAATTACTGCAAAAATAGAAAGGAATGTGTAAAACCAGGAATACTGGTTTTATCACTTAAAGCAAATATAAGTTGTGTATAGTAATTTTTGGATAAGCTTCATGGATGATCCGTAAAATCACATGGATTTGCTTTCTGCATTTATGGTTCTATATATTTTAATCTTTTTGCATATTCAATAGTGCTTACAGAAGTCCATCAAAAAGCTGGCAGAATGAGAAAAGCAGATGTATTTGCCTATAACAACCTAATCCACCATTATCTGACACCAACAGGAGCCTTTTCAAGTGGACTTTGTGAGAAATGAAGGACTTCATACTTTCATATACCCAGCGCTCAAACTATGATCTAACACATATCATAGAATCACAGAACAACCAGGTTGGAAGGGACCCATCCGATCTTCTAGTCCAACCATTCCTACCAAACACTAAATCAAGTCCCTCAAGACCTCATCCACCCGTGCCTTAAACACCTCCAGGGAAGGTAACTCAACCACCAACCTGGGCAGCCTATTCCAATGCCCAATGACCCTCTGTGTGAACAACTTCCTCCTAATCTCTAGCCTAAATCTCCCCTGGCCGAGTTTGAGGCCATTCCCTCTTGTCCTGTCTCCTGTCACTTGGGAGAAGAGGCCAGCTCCCTCCTCTCTACAACCTCCCTTCAGGTAGTTGTAGAGAGCAATGAGGTCTCCTCTCAGCCTCCTCTTCTCCAGGCTAAACCACCCCAGCTCTCTCACAAAACACATTCAGAAAGCATCAAACACTACAGAAGCAGTTGTGCTGAAATGTAGAGTCTACAGAAGGCAGTGTTATAAGCATGCAGGCATCTGCCCTACCTGCCACCTCTAAACTGTCCTACCACACCAGCATCCCTGTGCAGTCAGGCTATGGATGACCATGCAGACAATCATGCTAATTAGCATTATCACAACTGGGCAAGCAAAACCTTCATGAGGTTAGGAACAGATAAAAACTTTGCAACAACCTTGGCACATCTTTAAAAGACCATAAAAAGAGAATCAAAATGTTGTTACACTTCCATCCCAGCTGATTTCTAATAGTCCATACAGTATAAAAAAAAAAAGTCAAAATACCATAACCTCCTCCACCAGCCTCAAAGCATCAGTTGTTAATCTCCAAACATATTAATCACCTCATAGACAACATATCATACATACACAAGCAAACATATCGACCTCATTTAGACATAATAGGAATCATTACAGGCATAACTGATTTTAATTGATCACTGAATTATCTTTTTCCCCCATCACTCACCTAGAATACACTACTGAATTTCATTAAAAGATAGCATTAACACAACATTAAGTTAGCAGGTTTAAGTACTCCTAATCAAGTAGCAGAAAAGTTAATTCTCTATATTCTATATTAACATATAGAACAAATTTGCATTCCGTATGGAAGTGGTTTTGCTGCTAGCAAGTGAAAAAAAGTTTCCATACATTTTGGCTTGATCATCATTTAAGATCATGTATATGTATCTGCAAGACTTCAGAATTTCTGTTGCTGCAGAAAGCATGGTAGGGAATGATTTCCATAGTCCAAAACTTATACAGCTCTGTGCATGAACCCATAAGCCCAAAATCAAGGAAACGGAGCTGGTCAATATAGTCTCCTCAGGGACTGCTTTTTGCAGATTTTGCACAAACACTTTGGTGTGAATACTATGCTGCATTCCTGTATCACACAGGACATTCTTCTAATATAAAGAAGCACATATTTACCCAAATTAGGACACTTCCCAGAACTAGTCAAGGAAATGATAGTATGAAGAAAAAGGTTAGCACCAAGAGCGATGCGGTCCAAATACAAACTAGCGCATAGTACGTCCAGTGTAGAATTAAATTGTTTCCTAAAAATTCTGGTGCTAGCTTTCCAGTTACATTACATATGTTGGAGGCTAAGTATCATAGAAATGCAATGTTTTTCTGGTCTAGGAGGAATAAAATGCTTGGGGTTGATCTGGGGGAGGTGAAAAGCAAGTCCCAAAGTGCTAATGACAAATCATTAAACAGCATAATGTCATCCGGGTGCTGTAATTCTCTACCAAAACGTACCACGGAGAAGGAGGCTGGAAAGCACATTACAATCAAAACAAATAGGTAGGATATGATTTCACCTTCAACTGCATTGAGAAAAATGAATGGTCCCATTGTTTCCAACCACTACAAAACAGCTGTTTTGCAATGCTGGTGTGTTTGTAGCCGCAGTTGGCCACCAGGCTACGAGAAGGCATGTTCTCCAAAAGCCACCTTTACTATAGTACGCGGTACAAATCCATAAAAAAGTTTCCCAAACCCATAAAAAGTTCTGGTGCACGCCTTGACAAATCAAACCAGGGAAATCTGTCTATTTCATCTGACCTTTGAGTAGTAAATCCTGATGGATTTGCAGCTTGGCTTGGCTTTTCCTCAACCCCTTGCTCATACCAGCAGCTATTCCCAGTCTTTCTCTTGCCAGCAATACACAAGGTTTCATGCCAGGTGATGTCACTGCTAGTGTCAGGGGTCAGCTCCACAGCCTCTTGTCTTTGTCACCAGCTCTCATAGTTGGCTGGCATAAATTTTTTCTATTCTTTCAGTTTACAACCAGCTTGAGACTTACTTTGCACAAAGTTTGCTTCCCCATGTGACCCCAGTAACCTTCACATTAAATAATTTATATTGCTAAATCCTAAGGTAGTTTGGTTGCACCCCTGGGCATTGATTCAATTTCTGCATCCTTCCAACAACCTTGTGTATGCATACACAGTTGTCAGATGCCACCAAGTGGCAGAATATGTTTCACAGATTTCTTTTCTGCATTGGCACAGCCTCAGTATTGACCCCTGGGATATTCCATTAACAATGGGCCTCCAGCTGGACTTCATGTTGCTGATCATAAGCCTTTAAGATCAGCAGCTCAGCCAGTTTTCAACCCACCTCACTGTCTGATTATTTAGTCTGTATTTCTTCAGCTTGTCCATGGGGACGTTCTGAAGGTAAGTCAATAGCTTTGCTGAAGTCAAGGTGAAGAACATTCACTGCTCTCACCTCCTCCACCAAGAAAGTCACCACAGAGAAGCTATAAGTTAGGTGAAGGATGACTTCTCCCTCAAATCCTTTCTGTCTACCCAGCCCCAGTAACAGTCTTGTCTTTCCTAGATTTTGGAAAGAAATTCCAGGATTAGTTGCTCCATCAGCTCCTTAGGAATCAAGGTAAGGCTACCTGATCTGCACTTCCCCAGATCCTCCTTCTTACCCTTCTTGAAGGCACGGGTGACATTTCTTTCTTCCATTCCTCAGTAATCCTACTCAATCACCATGACCACTCAAAGATTACTGAGAGCCATCTCTCTTCATACAACATTTTTTTTTTTTTCACAGATAAACCTTTTCACTGAAGCACCAAAGGAATAAATAGTATCGTATGGATGACTAGCTCCAAGGTGCTAATGACAAGTCATTGAAGAGCATAAAACCACCAAACTTCTATCACTCCATCTGGAGGAGGCAAAAGCTGAACGCCTACTTCAACAATGACCATAACACAGAAACATTTTGCCATTGTTTTGCATGCTCCACAAGACAAAGACCTGGAGGAAAAAAACTCTGGGCTTGTACTTGACCATTCTCCAGAGGCATATCTTGACCCCAAATCTGGGACCAGTTCTCTCACCACTGTCTTTCAACACAATCTCACTGATCTAAGTCATTCCAGGGGATAGCTAGAAACCTCCAGGAAAATGGAAATTTAAACACATTCAGAAGTGACAATAAAAACACATCATTGGACAATGAAGTAACAATTTTAGTGAAACTGAGATTATGCTATGGTATAGTTCTATATCCCTTGTGCAAATGAGTTCCTTTAGCAAAAAAAAAAAAAAAGAAGAAAAAAAAATGTTAATTTATAAGCCCTCTAACCCTCCATTTTTCCTCAGGAAATTCTAAATCTCCAAGATCACAAATCACTTTGCCTTTCAGTTCTTTTAAGTAAAAATGCTAAGGACCTATTATGCTTTTCTATGGCTCAAACTACATTAAAAAAAATTGAGAGGGCTTTATTCCCTGCAACAAGCCTATAGGGAGGCAGTTTATGGCAAAAGGAGGAGAAACATTTCACTACAGACCCAGTCAGAGAACCCTGAAGTAGGCTGTCCTTCCCTTTGAAATATTTTTTTCTTTCTTCCCACTTCAGTCTATCTTTGCATAATCTCTTTTTTTCTGTTCAAGTAAAGCAGCAAGAAATTCCTCCATACCCCCCCCCCCCTTCCCTTTTAAAAAACAAACAAACAAACAACTTGAGAAGAACTGCTGGTACTTGGCCTTCCGTGGGGAAAAGCACAGACTGAGGTTTAGCCCTGGCTCACTTCTCCCACATTATTCACTGATGCAGTCAGAAGCCAGTGTGCACTAATTGCGGTGATCTCTCCATTTGGCTTTTAACTTAAATAGCCATCTGTAAGAGAATCTCAGCTGCTTTAAGCAGCCAGAAGCACTTGAAAACAGCAGCCCCCTAACATTGTTTAATTTTTACTACTTTGAGGTCACACTAGAGACCGCTAACTGTTACAATGAAACTCCATAGGATGGGCTTGGCTGGATGATTTGTTTCTGCTTTAGGATTTAATTTGAACAATATGGACTTTGCTCCATTAGCATAAAATAAATCAGCACTTTGCACTAGTTTCCCACGCATCACTTTCAACAGGTTGGCAGCACTTGGATGACGTGGATAGATGACGAGCACTCAAACTGTAATACTTACATCTATTTGAGTCCATTGGTCACATCAGCTCTTGGTTTTGATCATTCGTTTAAGTTGTATATCATTGTTACTTACTTCCCACAGTCATCAGGTTTAAAATGCACACATGCCTTGTAATTCAACCACAAAGCATATTTATACAGCCATAAATTCAAATCAGGTAGCAGGGTTTTGAATAATATAAGACATTTTCCCTCAATAAGGCAATTATTTGAAATATATTGTAGCTATACTTGCAGAATTTCCAGAAGAGCAAGTATCAGAATTCATATTTTCCTTTCCCAGCTTTCCACATTCATATAAGCACATGAAATACTGCTTTATAAATATTTTGTTTCATAAGACCAACTGAGATAAGTTTGAGATTTATTGAACTGGAATCCAGTTATATCAGTTCACCTTTAAACTAACATGGGATGAAACAAACAATCCAAGTTAATAAAGGTAAACCACTGAGGCAGCTGGAAATAACAGGTTATTTTTCCATTAAAGATGTTCAGCTTTCTTCTTTCCCCAACACCACCTCTGCCTTACTGCACTGTGCCATAGGGATAACACAAGGGAACAAAGAAGCGCACTGGATTTATGCAAAAAGCAAAAAATTACCTTGTCCTACAGATCATGAGGCACACAAGGCCACGTGGACACTCAGTTTGCAGGCAGGAGGTCAGCACTTGAGGTGCTTAGTTTCAGAGGGGCTGCTTCAGCCCTAAGGCCAGCACAGTGCAATGCAACATGTCCATCACCCCCTCTTTTCTAGTCCAAAGGTACCCCCAACACCCTTCTCCGGCAGCTCTTGAGGTTCTACAGTGCCCTCTCTTCCCAACCAAACTCTATCGTGACCTTTCAGTACTTGGCCACACAACATACCCCTTCACCTCAGGAGGGCAAGAAGCATCAAGTCTCTCTCCCTCTAGAAATGGGGGGACCTCCCACCTTCTGCCAGGGTTGCACACACTCACCTCAGTCCATTCTTGGGAAGCTTTTAACTATTTTCTACCCAAAAGAGTGGGAGAAGCAACACACCTCCTGCTGTGGGATGCAACAGCAAGCGTTTTGAAAAGCCAACTGAGTTTTCTGAGGCAGCAAGCCACAGTTGGCACCAATCAAGCTGATTACCAAGGGGGCTGTCTCCTTAGGGGAAGCCAGCTGCAGCCTCTTGAAACATTTTCAAACCGACACTAGGGAAAGCCTGAATAAGACAACACGTTCCTTATCTACAGTAGTCAGTCTGGTGGCATGTAAAATGCTGTACTTCTACATCTCAATGAGTTCATCATTTAAAAAAAAAAAAAACACCCACAAAATTAAAAGTTATTCTGAACTTTCCCATTACGCCTCTGCCTATGACATTCCTGACCCACACCTGATCCCAAGAAGGGGTCAGTACTGCTAAAGGAGCCCTGCTGAGATGAGACAGTGCCAGAAGCAGTGTATTTTTGGGGCAGAAAGCAATAATGCAGGTGTTTCAGCCACCAGCCTGGTGACATACAGAGATGACACTCTCGAGGGAGTAAACCCAGTCTGTTGTACTTGCTCTGAGGATCCCTACTGGAGAGTTCCTTGATTGCTTTCATAAGATGCAAGATCAGTGATTAACACTGAGTATCTGCTGTGGTGGGGAGGAGCCCTGGTAGTTTGGGGAGCTCCTGTCAGAGAGGCTGATGAAAGCCCCACCTGAGCTGCCCCTGTGAAGAGGGGTGAACAGAGGAATTATGATATCTGTAACTAGTGTACCTCACACTTACTGTTTGATACATTTCCTTGTGTGCAAAACAAGGCTAAGTACACAGAGTTTTGTTGTGCAGTCATGAGTTTTGCACACAAAGAAACCATTGGGTTTTGTTTGTGAAGCCAGTATATGCTAAACTATTGTTGAGGTAAGACACAGAACACAAAGGCCTGGTGAGATTAAAAAATAAAAAGGATAAAACTAATCACAAACTGAACCAGGGCACAGGCAGGAAAAGCTTGTGATTCCTTACTCTGAGTCCAGCAGAGGTGTTGGTGATCTCCTGGGTGTGTCTGTTGTGGAAAGAGTTTCTACAGACAGTTTTACAAATTACACCAGAAGCCCAAAATATTTACAAAATCTTTAGAAACACAAGACATTCAGCTTTCTGCACCAAGTGAAAATATGTATCCTAGCCATGTTATGATTTTTTCAGATTCACTTATCTCTGGTCCAAATTATCTGTAATACTTCTTGTCTAGACCAGCCCATATATTATACATTTAAACTTACATGCCCATTTTAGTTATGAGAGATGTACTTGCTGAAGAAAAAAGTTGAAGATGTATCTAAACACAAAACTAAGACAAGCTCCAGATGCTTCCCTGAAAACCATGACAGAATAAATACATATTCTTCTAAACACTTCACATTTCAATTGGCAGCTATAAGCTAAAATACTCTGCCTAACCTCAAAACAACATTTACATAGAAGCATCAAAATTCCACAGAGAAATATTTTTTGAAAATGAAGGGATACTTTTTCTTGAGACTTTACACGGATATACTAAACACTTCTAGATTTTTTTTTTTTTAAATATACGAAATTAAGATGGTCTCCCGATGATAAGCAGCAAGATCAGAAAGAAAAAAACCCCACAAATTGCTTCACATTCACATCTGATTTTTTCTGTATATGTAAGAACTTCATGTTGTAAAACTATTAGAACAGTTTGGATTGAACCAGAGAAGTGTCTTCAGATTTTGTGTTAATAAATGATCATTTTTCCTGTATCACTGGACAATTCCAGCACAGCTGCATCCAGACTCCTTGGATGCCAAGTCTTCCTTTCTTGCATTTGCCTGAAATTCCAGCACCACAACAGCCAAAGATGGTTTCTTTTTATCTTGGTAGGAATGCAATAAGTCTTCAGAATGTGCATATGTTTGTATTTGGAGTAGGTTACAGATGGAAAAAGGGTAATTTTTTGTCTTATGGGAGGAAGGGAGAAAGATTGGTGCCATAAAAAAGGATTTCATGAAGATGATGAAGTTCTCTAAAGGGGAAAAAAAAAGCTTTCTTTGAATATCTCCCACTAAACAGTTTGTGTGGTCTTTATCATTTCAGTCTCTCTTTAAGAATGGTAGATGCAGATTTACGTGATTCTCTGACCTGGCCTTGAAATCTGAGTTATTCTTTAGCCTGTTTATGCACTAAATTCCATTCCAACCAAGTAAAGACAATTTTGATCAAAAAGCTGTTGCAGCAGCATATAATCTTCCAATGAAATCATTCAAACCCATAACAACAGACCTAAAATAGGACACTAAAACTTGACAACCACAAAAATTAGCTGCAATTATGTATCATTGTCTTATTCTAAATGCATCTTCTAAAGCAGTCATCCTCTAAAGCACATATAAGACATGGTTTTGCAAGTCTGCAAATATTTTCATTACCCAAAGAGTAGTCTCCCAGTGATGTTAGAATGTTGTATTCAAAGTGGAAGAACCTGAATTAAAGAGAAATGAAAAACTGGTTAGGATTAAAGAAATGTATTTATTTACATATCGGTTTCCATAATTTTAAAAATACTTTTAATGTATTTTTCACTTTCCTTTTTCCAGATCAGATGTGAGAAAGTTTAATTAAAGAAATATAGAAATGAAACATCCTATAACATTTTTCAACATGTCTGTTTAATGAGGTTTAACATGGCCAAATGCCGGGTCCTGCACTTGGGGCACAACAACCCTGTGCAGCTACAGACTAGAAGAGGTCTGTCTAGAAAGCTGCCTGCAGAAGGACCTGGGGGTGTTGGTTGACAGTGACTGAACATGAGCCAGCAGTGTGCCCAGGTGGCAAAGAAGGCCAATGGCATCCTGGCTTGTATCAGAAACGGTGTGACCAGCAGGTCCAGGGAGGTTATTCTCCCTCTGTACTCAGCACTGGTGAGACCGCTCCTTGAATCCTGTGTTCAGTTCTGGGCCTCTCACCACAAGAAGGATGTTGAGGCTCTGGAGCGAGTCCAGAGAAGAGCAAGAAAGCTGGTGAAGGGTCTGGAGAACAGGCCTTATGAGGAAGAGCTGAAATAGCTGGGGTTGTTTAGCCTGGAGAAGAGAAAGCTGAGGGGAGACCTCATTGCTCTCTATAACTACCTGAGAGAATGTTGTAGAGAGGAGAGAGCTAGGCTCTTCTCCCAAGTGACAGGGGACAGGACAAGAGGGAATGGCCCCAAGCTCCACCAGGGGAGGTTCAGGCTGAACATTAGGAAAAAATATTTCATGGAAAGGGTCATTGGGCACTGGAACAGGCTGTCCAGGGAGAAGGTTGAGTCATGATCCCTGGAGGTGTTTAAAAGATGGGTGGATGAGGTGCTGAGGAGAGTACTTTCATGATTGATAGGAATGGTTGGACTTGATGATCCTGTGGGTCTTTTCCAACCTAGTGATTCTGTGTTTCTCAGACTTCGTCATTACTGATTGCTTACTATCTTGGCTGCTTTCAGCCTTCAAATCTCAGTTCCTCATCTGTTCTTCTAGTCGCTCGTCTTTTTATATTCTTTTTGCTATTTCATTACTCTTCTGAACTTCTTGGACCTATTTCTTCCATTTATGTAAGCTATTCCTAACCCTGGTCTCTGCCCTTGCCTCATTCTTGTCCCCCAGGCATCTGACATTGTCACTAAAGCCTTTACATCTGAACCACAATAGTTATCCCATAGTCTTGCCTAATCTCTCAATTTCATTTATTCTTCACTAGTTCCCAGTTCTCACTTCAAATTAAAACCACAGCTTTTTCCCCACAGCATTTCATTTCACTGCACTTTTTGATTTCTTACATCTTTGCAAAAGGGGTGTGGGGGATCTGTATCTGTATTATTTATATGCAAAAAGTATTTTGGTCATGTAATTTGTGTGACTACATAAAAATTGCATTGTTCTATGTCTCCACATCATCTTTGAGGGTTCCAGGATTCTGTGTGGTGAAAAAGCACAAGGGAATTTCAGAAGATTGTATTTTCCACTGACAGCTCATTCTGAGCTGAAGTGAGTACACACAGTAGTGACATTTTTAGCTGTGAGTCCAAGTGATTTTTTTTTTTTTGTAGTAAAAGCCAAGCTAACCCTAATATCCAGAGGCCTGCTGCTAGATCCACTTTCTTCACTTAATTACTTGGCCCAACCACACCTACCTCTAACCTGACATTCAGCTTCAGTCTTGTGAGTTTTTTGAATTTGGCACAATCTAGATAGCTGCAAAATACTGAGCATCAGCCTCCTCTAGTCTGGAGTTGTCATTAAAACATACCTAATATGTCTTACAGACAGGAAACTGAAGAGTCTGTGAAAAGCAGATATGTTCTCATAAATATAGATCCTGTCACTAGACATTATCTTATGAGGAGCCAGGACTGATCCATAGCATCTCAGTCATACAGTACACAGTCTCACACCCGTATGCAGTGCATCCTCCAGGGCAGAGAAAGGGATGTTGTCCCATTTCTTATACTTGAGTAAAAAACCCAGCATGACAAAGTATTTTTATACCACTTGCACCAATGTAAAGAGCAGAGAAAGAAGTGCCTCAGCAGGAGAACACACAAAGCATATTCCTTGATGAGTGTGGATGAAAATCCTGATGTAATTTTTGTCTTAATTATCTGGATTTTGTCCCAAACAAAGCAATAAACAGAACTCATCAATTGTAACATTAATGAAGTCCATGTAGCTTGGGCTCAGTCCTCTATTTGTTTGGTTGCCAGACTACCTGAATCCAAGGCAAATATTTTGGAGAAAAGCAGAGACATGATCACAATGTTGTCATAAGGGTTCCTGACTTTCTTCCAAGACCTTCCTACTAGCTTTCGTTCATGCTTACATCTCACTTCTTGCCTTCTCTGTGAATGCCCTCCATTGCCCACGAAACAACAGTGTGTGACAAAGTTTTAATGCTCTAGAGCCAGGAAGATGGAAAGTGCAGCTTTTCCTTCCTTGCTTGCAGTAGTTGTTTTCTCCTCTAGGCCCCACCTGTTAGTTTTGCACAGCCATATCCTCAGCTGCTGATTTGAGGTAGTTTATGACATATAGACAACTGTGCCTGCCATAACCACTCAAACACGCTTCATTGCTCTGATTTACATGTGTGAAAGTGAAGGGCTTTGCTGCTACCCAACCCCCGACACTCACACACTTCCTTGACTGGCAAAAACTAAAACAACTATGTTTATACCTGTCTACGGCTGTTTGTTGTATTTGTGTGGACAAGCAGATTACTTAAGGAAGATGATACTCACAAAACAGATTTATCCAGTGGGTCTTTTCCAATCTGGTGATTCTATGATTCTATGAATGAGCACGGGTAGCCCAGAGAGGCTGTGGGATCCTCAACTTTGGAGATTCTGAAAAATCTGTCTGGACATGGTCATGGGAAACTGACTCTAAATGACACTGTTTGAGCCTCGAGTTTGGACCAGATGCCCTCCAGAGGTCCATTCCAATGTCAACCATTGTGTGAAACGTACAGATGCTTCCACATATATGTTAGAATTCAGCAAAATAAAATGCAGGTATTTGGTTTGTTCTAGCCAAAACACTAAATTAGCAGAACAATTACTTGTGAAGCTGGATGCTTCAATGGCCAGATTGCTTTTTGATAATTGTAAGAGGTACACAGATAGACTACATCTACGCCAAACTATAACTGAACTACCTCAGTAGTTCTCTTTGCTGAACAACATGGGATAAACTTTTATTATTCGTACCATTTAATCACAGCTACTTTGCCCTGTCACTACTAAGCTACTGTTGAAGTTGTTTCCCCTTCCCCATTAACCTTGCCAGCCAATATTTTCTTCTTCATGTGCTCACAAATTTGTGAGCTTTACTTTTATAAGAGCCTTCAACTAGGCATTTTGTGAAGCACAGCTGTTTGAGATCCCCTCCCTGTCTTTTTAAGTCTTTCCAGACTTGCTTTCCTATCCCAGTCTTCAGTCAGTGCCCTTCTGAACTTCAAGTTTTTCAGTTGTGAGTGTTTGTATGTGTGTCTGTAAATCTTAATTTTAGATTCTGTTCTCACCCCTCAAAGCTGTTTTCTAATATGTATCCCACGTTCTCTTCCAGTACACCAAGGCTACTAAGGTAAATTTCTAAGAGGGGCAGATAGTCCTGGCTCCACTTACTGCAGCTGGTGGCCACCTTCTGCCTTCTGTCTTGGCAACTCACTCCTTGGTCTTTCTCTATACTCCTAATTTGTTCTTCGCTTTTCATCCATACTGAAAATGCATATCTGGAAACAAACACTTGGAAATTTCAGTCACTGCAAATTGCAGAAATCAACTCACCTTGTTAAACAAAAATATTACAAATATGTTTTGAATAGAAAATTAAAGAGTTTAACAAGATCTAAAAATACAAGTTAGGCATCTTAAAAAAGGCATTTTCCCCCCCTCCAGCTCTATCTTGCCTAATTGTATAACAAATGCAAAATCTGAACAGACTATATTTTTAATCTTCTTTGAAAACCTTAATCATGCAATGCCTTAATTCCAGTTGTATGTTCCCTGTTTACATTTCAGTTCAGACGCTAAATTAAAGTTAGCCATAACCTCCTCTGTCTTGTACTGAATCTATGAACATCAAAGAAGTTGATACTTCCTTTGTTTGCCTTTAAAGCTTCTCGTAATGTCATTATGTTAATGACAATCTTTGCAATGGTTACGAGCTATTTTTCTATCGTCAAGGCCTGTCATTGGTCTTGAAATTCAATATGCTGATAAGAAAGACAATCCAGGCTTCTGAGTCACTAGAATGTCTCAAGGTGCTAAGATTCAAAATGCAGCGGTGATGAATTCATTCTTCTAATCACAGTATGTTAATCATCCTTACAATAATCCCATTTTAAAAGGTACTTATTAAATGGCAGGATTATACATCTTGATCAAAATCTATTCTTGGGGTACAATAGGTTACCTATAACAGGGCACAAACAGACTGCCTAGGTGTAATGAGGCTAATGGATGAGTAACAGTGTCACTATTCATATACCCAGACCCTGCCGTATCTGAGCCATCTGCTGCTGAAATTCCAAATCCCTACTGAAGAAGGGTAGATTATTTTTTTCTCTTCTACTAATCAGCCAGTGCTTTTCATTTGATGTAACATGAAGGTACTGAATCTATGCTTACTTGTTCTAAGGGACATTCTGAGACCAACTTTTTACTCTCAGAACATACATTACAAGCTCAGAATAACACGCAACTGTGAAATTATATTCCTGAAAAGAACATGCCTAATTGAATGAAACTTTAAGATTAATTCCTTTGTTAATACAAATAAGATCTAAAACTAGGGTTTTAGTTGTAGAGAAATTGTATGAAAGAAGAATATAGCAGCACGATATCTATAGTGCAGGGCAAGAGAAGTGAAGCTTAGCACATTGTCCATATGCATGGTCTTGACAACTCCAGTGGATTACTGATATGTGTAATCAGAAATATCCCTGGAGGTGTTCAAGGCAAGCTGGATGGGGCCTTGGGCAGCCTGATCTAGTGAGAGGTGTCTCTGCTCATGGCAGGGGGGTTGGAATTAGATGACCTTTAAGGTCCCTTCCAACCCAAACCGTTCTAGGATTCCTTGATTCTATACTTTTCCTCAGCTCTCTGGGCTTGACCCCTAAGAAACACAAACCTTATCATGGCATACATGAGAATACGCCCCTTCCTGCAGGGCAGGAGACTGGAGTCCCCAAATCAGATAGCAAAGCTCTCTTACTCCAGCACTCCTCTCTACTGCACTTGGGCACGCAGAAGGAAATAGAAAGCTACCCTTAATTACTCGAATAGTATTAAAACATGATTATAAAATGATGTCCGAGAGCAAAACTTAGTGCTTTGAAACAACTGGTTTGAAATTCTCCATCTTTCTATCAAAAGAACAAGTGACTTTTCTATCAACAAAATCCATCCAGTTTGTCTCCAACACAGAATCATAGAATGGTTTGGGTTGGAAGGTACCTTAAAGATCGCCCAGTTCCAAGTGTCATGGGCAGGGACACCTTCCCACCAGACCAGGCTGCCCAAGGTCCCATTCAACCTGGCCTTGAACACCTCCAGGGATGGGGCATTCACAGCTTCCCTGGGCAACCTATTCCAGTGCCTCACTACCCTCACCCTGAAGTATTTCTTCACGGCCCTCCTCTGGGCCCATTCCAACAGTTCCATATCCTTCTTATGTTGAGGATTCCAGAACTGAGCACAGGTGAGATCTCGTGAGTGAGGACTAGATGGAGAGATTCACCTCCCTCAACCTGCTGGCCACACTTCTTAGGGTGCAGCCCAGGCTCTGGTTGGCCTTCTGGGATGAGTGTACATACTCAGAGCATGTCCAGCTCCTCACCAACCTGGCTGAAAGCTCCCTAGCAGGAATGTTTACGTGACAGAAGTTTTTACTGCCCAACTTTAGATTTTACGTTGAAAGTGGTTTACTCTATTTAGGAGACAGAAGTTAAGCAAGTTAGAGGTGAATCCTTGCATGTGTGTTCATCTTTATGTTAAGTTAGATTATGCTTTTTGGTTTGACCAAGATGACTAATAGGTATAAAACTGGAATGATGTAGAATTAACGAGTCTGAACAATTTGCATCTAACTTGTGTTCTACACAGCAACTGTAGATGCTAACTTTTAAACATATGGTGGAAATTGTAAAAATAGCTATCATTACCTAAAAAACTAAGTAAGAATGCAATTTTCAGCCTCTAGTTATAGAAAGCAGGTGTTCTTTTACATTTTTGAAGTGCTAAACTTTAAATCAATGCTGTATAAGCAACTACTATTGGGAATGAAGCAGACATCTATAACTTGTGTTGTAGGGTACTGGGCTCAGTGGGTTTTCAGCATTTTAACTTTTCACAGGTTATTCTTGCAAGGAAGGAACATGGTTCCAACACCAACTTGAGCAGTTTGTTTTTCCCTTCTTGTTATCAAAAATATTTCTCTGCTATCTGATCTAAATCACATTTCCTGTAAATTAAGGCAATTCCTTCCCGATACTCAGGGAAACGTATGAATAAACTGACTGGAAAAGGGCTTACCACTCAAGCAAATATAAGGGCCATAAAAGCACAGGCAGCACATACAGCTGCTCTCTCTTCCACACCCCCAGCTACAACAAATTAGAGCTTTCCCAATTTCCATATACTTCTCCCTTTCCATTTTGACAATCATTTTGTCTCCCCTGTGTCTCAACAAACTCCTCTAACTTTTCCATAATCCACACTTCAATTCCAATTCAGAGCCACAGAACACGGTTCTTCTCACTCTTCCGTTGTCTTACTGTCTAAACTTGCTGTTCCAGTACCATCTCCCCATGTTTCCCAGCAAGCTGCTACTGCCACCTACCCTGCTGGTATGTAATTCCCATTGGTCTCTGCTCATCACCATGCAACGAAACTGCAGAGCAATGAGCCAAACAAACCGCTCTGTGAGCACATGTGTCAGGCCATATGTTGCAGACACTTCACTGACACAAATAACTCCAAGTCCACAGGTAGTTTAATGGATAACAAGTCAGCATCATCACTCATGGGACCAGACACACAAGCTAAAGGAAACTATGTTGATTACTTCCGCAATCACAAGCATTGCCAACAGTGCAATAACAAAACTGAACACCAAATAACAAACAATAAACACTATTTCTAGTACACAAATGCTGTAAAATTTCAAATAAAATACAGCCAGTCTGAAAACACTCCCAAAAGCAGAACAAAAGAGGCTTGCAAACATCAATTAAAAAACTGTAAGCAGGGTTTATGTGAATTATTCCTGGCAAGTGATCAGGTGTTTGTCATTCTTCTTTCCTGTGCATTTAACACTGTGAGTTGCCCAGGGCTCTCTTGATCTAGAAATGCATTTAAGCGCTTGATGAACTACTTTTCAAAGGAAGGAGAAAAGAAGACGCATATTAAAAAAAACCCCACATATGAAGGACTTATAGCACAACTCTCCAATCCCAATAATTCTGCTGCAGATAATATTGATTAATTTAACTCATTCTTAAACCCCAAATATGCACTTAGAAATGAAAGAGATACCTTTATTGACTGAGCAGATGGAAGAAGTGGTGAACTACCAGTGGCAGCCTTGTCACAACACTGGTTTTCTCACAGACTCATTTACACAGCCTCACAGAGCCATGGGGCAGAATATGAATTTACATTGAGCAAGGGAGTTCTGCACCCACTCCGTGAAGATGCAAGAGCTTTGCTCTAATTTCAGCAACAGCTACAAAGCAGCAGAAACACAAAGCACGGCGAGTCAATGAAAGTTTGCAGTGGCCACCTTGGATTAATCGCTGCTAATAACTGCCAGTATGAGTAGGTGCATCAAATATGTCATTCAAAACTAGTTTTAAACAAAAACAATGTGTATCTGGACTGGTAAATTAAACACTGCCCGGGAAACTCTCAGGCAATGGAATTGTTCTGCTTGTGCAGGTGAGCCTGTTTGGGTGCAAGCCAAATCTTGGAATCTGGAACCTTCCACCAGCTATTTCCAACAGGGACTTCACACGTCTACAAGCATAAACAAGGGCCATTCCAGTGAGTTTCAACAGTAGCAATATTCCTGTGTAGGTTCAATTTAATGGAATAGACATAGCCTAAAGACATAAAAACTGAAGAACAAGAAAAAAACTACCAAAAAAAGAGGAGGAGGGAAATACACCTCATTGCAATATGTAACAGATCAAAGATACAGCAAAGACCATAAATATCAACAATTAAGTTTCCCAGTGTCCCTAGTAATGCGCAGTTCTCAGATCTGGATTTCATTATGGTATTGATGAGGAAGGAGATTATAAGGCTTGAGGCTCTGCAGCAGTTGACCTTTCTCTTGTTACACTACAGGCAATGCACACCATGTCAGGAGGCATTTCAGGATACCCCCCGGTTTTAATATTCTGCTCTATTCCAATGTTTTACTTGATAGAATTGATTGAGATTCTTTTGGTAAGAGGATTTTCTTGTGAACTGATATTCCAAACTATTTTTGCAGTAATTTGAAAAGCTCACTGAAAAAGAGAAAATTACTGACTCAAATTCCCATGGTATCTGTGGTTCTGCTGTAGAGGTGCACAGGCCAATAGGTCATGTGATTACTTGTCTGCTATCGTTGCAATGCTCTTTCAAAAGGCTGCTCACTTCATTTCTCATTTTCTGAATTTTTTTCTAAGGACACCACAAGGAGCAGAATTAATTGGAGCCAGTCTTCCCTGTGTAAGAAAATACAAATGATATTATTACTGCAGAAAGCATCTGAGCTGCACAGATACAAAATTAGCAATGTCAATATCATATTTACATTAGTTCTGCAGATATGTTTCCTTACATAGTCATCTCTACTAAAATGTGAGCAGATACTGCCCAGAAAGGGAGGTCGGCTGAGGTAAATTATACCTGGATTACAAGATGACTAATTTTAAGAATGCCACCCAGCAGCAAAAAATTCCCAGTAGAAATGCAACTGCAGTGCAAACAAACAACAGAAGTCTGAGGGACAAGGTAAAAAATTGGGAAGCTCACACTTCATTTTCTGTAAAATATAAATGTACACATATGAACACATATCCAAAAGTAAAATCTCTACTTACCTGTAGTTACATTAATGTTGGCATAAGTAAACGATGGAAAGTATTAATGCAGAGAGTAGTAGCTCTAGGAAATTTAAAAGAAAGGCACCTGTGACTCAAAGCCATTAAGGAAAGAAAAAAATAAAACAAATCTACATTTCTGGTGGATAATTACGCAGCATAAAATGGCAAACACAACACTAAAATGATGGTCTTTATTTTTCCTGCAAACAAAATTTTTATTCAAGTCCGAATTTGTATGAACCAAGCATATTTCAAATCATTAGAGCCAATAATATTTTGGCAGTGCAAAGCACATGCTATATTTATTTCCTACTTTAGTATACCAATAGCTACGGCTGCTCACAATATTATCAGTACTACTGATTTCACTGAAAAAAACAAACCAACCCAATACTAATTATGGTAATAAGAAAGGAAATTACTATGGTTCAGTTTAGCAAAGTGATGTGCCTACTAGTCAAATCACCAGAGAAATACCACAAGTTGCAATTAGGGAGCATCTTTAATATTCTTTTAAAAAACAGGTTTTCAGGCTAATGCAGGCGAGTTCATACATGGCTTTTGTCTTCTATAATCAATAGAAGAAAGAGAAGTTAAAAGCTCAAAACTTAGGTAAGGAAAAATGTTGTTTAAAGAGAGGAGTATGTATTGAAGGTGACAACCTACCTAAGAGAGGTAACCACCATTCTCCTAAAGGAAAGAGAATTAGAAACATGAGAGAACCGTACAACTATGAAGATAAAGCTGTTTCCTCTACCATTTTTTTAAAGTGATTACAAACCACTGAATTTAAAGCAAGGAGATAAGACCCTCAGCAGCAAAAGTTTCCTCTGTCTTTTTGCCTTTATACCTTTTTCACAACAGGCTAACCACGACCCAGCAATATGCCCTCATGGCCAAGAAGGTCAAAGGTATCCTGGGGTGCATTAGGAAGAGTGTAGCAAGCAGGATAAGTGAAGTTATCCTCCCTCTCTACTCTGCACTGGTGAGTGCTGGAGTCCTGTGTCCAGTACTGGGCTCCCCAGCTCAAGAAAGAGAAGGAGAGATTGGAGAGAGTCCAGCAGAAGGCCATGAGGATGACCAGGGAACTGGAGTCTTTCTCTTAAGATCAAAGGCTGGAAGACTTGGGTCTGTTTAACACAGAAACCCTGGCCTGTATCTATAAAGTTTCAGGCAGCTGGTAGCTGTGTTTTTAAGAGCAAAGCGGAGGCTTGGGAAAGCACTCGCTTCATAAAGCCTTCAGAAGGATTAGCAAGAGCAGGGTAACACTTGAGACACCAGCACAGACACAGGGGCTGGTGACACTGCACAGACGGGCACCATAGAAAGACTCAAGATGTTTAGCAGGTCTATGGGGCCTTTTTCTGCTGTTACCTTTCCCATTAGTCTTCTTCCTTTAGCACAAAATACAAAGCCATCCACTCACATTGAACACTGTCTGGCATTTTGCAGTACATGACATATTTTTGGCTTCCTGGCAGGCAATTATAGAATCATGGAATTACCAGGTTGGAAGAGACCCACTGGATCATCATGTCCAACCATTTCCACCAATCTCTAAACTGTGCCCCTCAGTACCTCATCCACCCGCACCTAAAGCACCTCCAGGGAAGGTGAGTCAACCACATCCCTGGGCAGCCAGTTCCAGTGCCTAATGACCCCTTCTGTGAAATATTTTTTTCTGATGTCGAGCCTGAACCTCCCCTGGTGAAGCTTGAGGCCATTCCCTCTTGTCCTGTCCCCTGTCACTTGGAAGAAGAGGCCAGCACCCTCCTCTCCACAACCTCCCTGCAGGTAGTTGTAGAGAGCAGTGAGGTCTGCCCTCAACTTCCTCTTCTCCAGGCTAAACAACTCCAGCTCTCTCAGTCGCCTCTCGTAAGACTTGTTCTCCAGCCCCATCAGCAGCTTCGCCACTCTTCTCTGGACTCACTCCAGAGCCTCAACATCCTTCTTGGGGTGAGGGGCCCAGAACTGAACAAGGCTTATTTAGGCTTTATTTAGGTTGTGTTAGTTGAGATGCTTGAAACACTCTTTGTCCTTCAGCTTCCACCTCTGTAGGAAAAGGGGGAAACCCGTTTAAGTCAATCACAGGGTAATCTACATCCTAAATAGGCTTGCCTTTGACATTTTTAAAGGGTTTTGGGTTGAAAGATACACCGCAAGGGAAAAAATCAGGGTAAAAATAGAACAGTGTATTCACAAGACTTATGTGTGCACACTGAGGGAAGAAATGACCCAGGAGGAAGAAAGACATTAACAAAACAGACCTGAAATGTGATTGCTCGTATTTGTTCTTGCTTCGTGTTCAGGAGTTTCACTGACTTCAGGAGTTTCACTGACTTCAGAAACAGGTGAGGGACTTGTTGGTGATAAAGTTGTGCTCTCTGCAGCAACACGTGTGTGAATACAGAGATATCCTAAGAAACACCCCAAGCATACATAAATTGCTGGAATATGCCATAACATTTGTTATTAAGGTTGTCTGATCATTTCAGTTATAAAATCCTGCTTTCAAATGCTCATAACATGGACAATCTTGCCTGATGTCTTACGTTTAGAATCTTTCCCTCCATATGACTTTCGTGTATGAACCTTTCAGTTGAAATTGTCAAGACATTTTTTTTCAGAAAGTGTTTTAAAAAGGCAAGATGGACATTTACTCAGCTAGAAAAATTATTTTCACAGATATTCCTTCCTTGCATTGGAGTAAGACAATAAAATTGATAAAGAAGCAGCAGCAGTGCTATAACCTTTACTAGATCTGGTCACTCCATGAAAAGTAGTAAAACCATTTTCATTTGCTTTAATGGGATTTGATAAGATACAGCAACTAAATTCACCTGGGATGTTTACTGATATTAATTATCATTCAGCTGGGAAGAAGTTCATGAAACTTGCAGAGGAGGCACCTCCCCTTCTCACTTCTACATAGTAAAATTAGAAAGTCTTTGGGGGATGAATAAAATGAATTGGCACTTATTGGAAAATAGCCTGGAATCATTTGGTTTTTTCCTTTCTTTACAGCATCACTGAGATATTTCCACCGCACCTGTAACTAACAGTGCTCACAAAAACTGGGATGAGTTGTATGTGTTGTTATTTCTCTAGTTTTAATATTGACTGTCAGAATATGGATTCTTATTGATATTAACATTTATTTTTATAGCTCATTAATGAATCTAAGATGACTAATATTGCAAGAAGTCTTCCTTTTTACAGGCATCTGTGTCTTTCTGTCCCTGGAGGGGATTTCTTTAAAAAGAAACATCCTAACGTATTCTTGATGTTCTGTTATTTGGGCTGTTACAGATATGATAAAATAGGTGTATGCATTTTATGGGAGTTATACCTTGCTAACAGAGATAAAACTAAAGTAATCATTCACATGGCTTAATACAATAATGCACAGAGAAAACACCTTCAATGATTGTACAACAATTTACAGATCAAGTCACATGAATTAACATTCAGAATATACATAGGGATAACTTTGTTACAAGCATTGAAGAGAAAGTAGTAACTAAGAAAACAAGTATAAAGAAATGTTCACTCACCTGCAAACAACAGAATGAAGAGAAGTACTCTCTTATGCATCTTCTGTTTTTCCTTTTGTGCCTGAAAAGGCAATAATGACAAGAAACAAACTTGAAAAATCCCCAGGGCACTGTCCTCACAGCAAAGAAGCTGTGGTTGTTATCCCCTGAGGCAGCAGACCTCAAAAGCCCAACCCTGCTGCACTTATCATTTCCTAAGCTGCTTATTGGCCCAATCAGACTCTTTCTGAAACAGCCTTGACACCGTGAAGGCTGTGTAAACCCAGGAAATTTGTGTGGAATTTACTTGCTACTGAGTGAACTGTGCAGGCAGCACAAATACAACGAAACCAACAGCTAAATGACAAGTTCCATTCATACATAAAACAAGTTCTGAGCTGCGCTGTTATGAAAACATTGTGACGATTTCCAGGAGTGACAAGTCACAGTCTCACAGATATTAAAAAAAGCCCCACAACTCTTCATAGTCTCTCTAGATGAATAAATTACCAAATGGCACTAAAACCAAGCAAACAGGAGAAACAAGCATTTGGACAGTCACCTCCATTTGAAATGGCATTACGTTTGCCACAAATTGACATTACCAGTGTTTTATGTCAGTGCACACATCCTTATCTTTTCTTCTGAACATTTCTTTATCGGGTCACAGCAGACCTTTGCAGTAAGAAATGCTGGCACAGAGTTGTCTGTCTCCCAAGGCTATTGCTAAGCAGAGCAATTGAATACTTCTAGGGCCTTGAATACTTGTAGGGATGGGGCAGTCACAGCTTCCCTGGGCAACCTGTGCCAGTGCCTCACCACCCTTACCATGAAGAATTCAGGCACTGGAAGCTGCTCTAAGGTCTCCCCAGAGCCTTCTCCTCTGCAGGCCTAACAACCCCAGCTCTCTCAGCCTGCCCTCACAGCAGAGATGCTCCAGTCTTCTGATCATCTTCATGGACCCCTTCTAGACCCACTCCACCACTTCTGTATCCTTCTTATGATGAAGATTCCAGAACTGAAGACAGTACTCGAGGTGATCTCATGAGAGAGGACTAAATGGAGAGATTCACCTCCCTCAGCCTGCTGGCCACACTTCTTTTGGTGTAGCCCAGGCTATCGTTCACCTTCTGGGCTGAGAGCACATTGTCAGCTCACGTCGAGCTTCTCACCAACCTGGTTCAAAGCTCCCTAGCAGGAATGCTTACGAGACAGAGAATGTCTAAGGCTTTCCTGCCCGACATTTGATTTTAACCATATTGAAAGTGTTTTTCTCTATTCATGAAGTTAATGTAACATGTGGGTAAATCCTCACATGACTGTTCATCTTTATGTTACATGAGATTAAGCTTTTCGGCTGGACCAAGACAGCTAATTTGTATAAAACAGGGATAATGTTTAATTAATAACTGACTATATAAAATACAGTGAATATTCTCTAGCAAGACATACACAAACTGAAGCAGCATACTATTTGCTTCTAACTTGTATTCTACACGGCAAGTGCAGACACTACCTTTCAAATGTATGGTAGAAACAGTAAAGTTTGCTATGATTATATGTCCCCCAGGGCTCAGTGCCGGGTCCAGCCCTGTTCAAGATCTTTATCAATGACCTGGAGGAAAGCATTGAGTGCACCCTTAGCAAATTAGCAAACGACACTAAGCTGGGTGGAGGTGTTGATATGATGGAGGGTAGGGAGGCTCTGCAGAGGGATCTGAACAGGCTGGAATGCTGGGCTGAGACCAATGGCATTAGGTTCAAGACAACCAAATGCCAGGTCCTGCACTTGAGGCACAACAACCCCATGCAGCTAAAGACTAGAAGTCTTTCTAGAAAACTGCCTGGAGGAGAAGGATGTGGAGGTGTCTGTTGACAGCAACTGAACATGAGCCAGCAGTGGCCCAGGTGGCCAAGAAGGCCAATGTATCAGAAACGGCGAGGCCAGCAGGTCCAAGGAGGTTATTCTCCCTCTGTACTTTCCACTGGTGAGATCGCTCCTTGAATCCTGTGTTCAGTTCTGGGCCCCTCACCACAAGAAGGATGTTGAGGCTCTGAAGTGTGTCTAGAGAAGGACTGGTGAGGGAGCTGGAGAACAAATCTTATGAGGAGCAGCTGAGAGAACTGGGGTTGTTTAGCCTGGAGAAGAGGAGGCTGAGGAGAAACATTATTGCTCTCTGCAACTACCTGAAAGCCAGTTGTAGAGAGGTGGGTTTTAGTTTCTTCTCCCAAGTGACAGGGGACAGGTCAGGAGGGAATGGCCTCAAGCTCCACCAGGGGAGCTTCAGACTGGACTTCAGGAAAAAATTTTTAACAGAAAGAGTCATTGGGCACTGGAACAGGCTGCCCAGGGAGGTGGTTGACTCACCATCTCTGGAGGTATTCAGAAGACGGGTAGACAAGGTGCTCAGGGACATAGTTTAGTGACAGATAGGAATGGTTGGACTCAATGGTCCAAGAAGACTTTTCCAATCAGGTGATTCTATGATTACCTAACAAAACAAGTAAGCTCTCAGTTTTCAATCTCCAATTATTAAAAACAGGTCTGCTTTCACATTTTTGAAGTGCTAAACTTTAAATTAACAAAGTGTAAGCAACACTAACACTGGGGAATGGTGCAGTTATGCTAGAGGTCTATAATACAGATGCTGTAGAAAAGGAAAAGAGTAACTGTCAGCCATTATGCTTGTAGTAAAAATTACAAAGCATAAAAAATATCCCTCTTGGACAGCAGATCTAAAAAGAAAAAAAAGGAAAAAGAGAGAACTATAGAATGTCATGTCTTCGGTGTGTTGCATAGGTCAAGCCTGCACTGCTGAGCAGGCAGTAAATCAAAAACTGTTTGAAAGTGAAGGGAAGATGATTACATCTGCACAACGCTCCTCTCTTTCCCTAGGGCACCTGTAATTAGTCTTGCTGCCTGCATGGTACGGGGCTCAGTAGGTTTTCTGCATTTCCCCTTTTTGCAAGTTACTCATGCCTGGAGTGATCTGTTGTAAAAACACAGCCAACTACCTGTGGTATTTGTTTTGAATTGGAAATTCAGAACTTTCAGAAAGGATCTAATGCAACCTTCTCCATGGTGTGGTGAGAATAGAGGTATTTTGTGCCACCTGACTTTAAAGTAATCTCTACTGACTAAGGCTCCAACACCAACTTGAGCAGTTTGTTTTTCCCTTCTTGTTATCAAAAATATTTCTCTGCTACCTGATCTAAATCACATTTCCCGCAAATTAAGGCAATTCCTTCCCGATACTCAGTGAAAGGTATGAATAAACTGACTTGAAAAGGGCTTACCACTCAAGCGAATATAAGGGCCATCAAAGCACAGGCAGCACATACAGCTCCTCTCTCTTCCACACCCCCAGCTACAACAAATTAGGGCTTTCCCAATTTCAGCCACACAGGGTAAAGGAAACTATATTGATTACTTCCGCAATCACAAGCATTGCCAACAGTGCAATAACAAAACTTGAACACCAAATAACAAATAATAAACACTATTTCTACTACACAAATGCTGTAAAATTTCAAATAAAATACAGCCAGTCTGAAAACACTCCCAAAAGCAGAACCATTCACACAGAGGCTTGCAAACATCAATTAAAAAACTGTAAGCAGGGTTTATGTGAATTATTCCTGGCAAGTGATCAGGTGTTTGTCATTCTTCCTCCATCTGCGTTTAACACTGTGAGTTGCCCAGGGCTCTCTTGATCTAGAATCTAGAAATGCATTTAAGCGCTTGATGAACTTCTTTTCAAAGGAAGGAGAAAAGAAGACGCATATTAAAAAAAGCCCCACATATGAAGGACTTATAGCACAACTCTCCAATCCCAATAATTCTGCTGCAGATAATATTGATTAATTTAACTCATTCTTAAACCCCAAATATGCACTTAGAAATGAAAGAGATACCTTTATTGACTGAGCAGATGGAAGAAGTGGTGAACTACCAGTGGCAGCCTTGTCACAACACTGGTTTTCTCACAGATTCATTTACACAGCCTCACAGAGCCATGGGGCAGAATAAGAATTTACATTGAGCAAGGGAGTTCTGCACCCACTCCGTGAAGATGCAAGAGCTTTGCTCTAATTTCAGCAACAGCTACAAAGCAGCAGAAACACAAAGCACAGCGAGTCAATGAAAGCTTGCAGTGGCCACCTTGGATTAATCGCTGCTAATAACTGCCAGTATGAGTAGGTACATCAAATATGTCATTCAAAACTAGCTTTAAACAAAAACAATGTGTATCTGGACTGGTAAATTAAACACTGCCTGGGAAACTCTCAGGCCCTGGAATTGTTCTGCTTATGCAGGTGAGCCTGTTTGGGTGCAAGCCAAATCTTGGAATCTGGAACCTTCCACCAGCTATTTCCAACAGGGACTTCACATGTCTACAAGCATAAACAAGAGCCATTCCAGTGTGTCTCAACAGTAGCACTATTCCTGTGTAGGTTCAATTTATTGGAATAGACATAGCCTAAAGACATAAAAACTGAAGAACAAGAAAAAAATACCAAGAAAAGAGGAGGAGGGAAATACACCTCATTGCAATATGTAACAGATCAAAGATACAGCAAAGACCATAAATACCAACAATTAAGGGTCCCAGTGTCCCTAGTAATGCGCAGTTCTCAGATCTGGATTTCATTATGGTATTGATGAGGAAGGAGATTATAAGGCTTGAGGCTCTGCAGCAGTTGACCTTTCTCTTGCTACACTACAGGCAATGCACACCATGTCAGAAGGCATTTCAGAATCCCCCAAGGTTTTAATATTCTGCCCTGTTCCAATGTTTTACTTGATAGAATTGATTGAGATTCTTTTGGTAAGAGGATTTTCTTGTTAACTGATATTCCAAACTATTTTTGCAGTGATTTGAAAAGCTCACTGAAAAAGAGAAAATTACTGACTCAAATTCCCATGGTATCTGTGGTTCTGCTGTAGAGGTGCACAGACCAATAGGTCATGTGATCACTCCTCTGCTATCATTGCAATGCTCTTTCAAAAGGCTGCTCGCTTCATTTCTCAGGTGTTGAAATTTTTTCTAAGAACACTCCAGATTCACAATAAGGAGCAGAATTAATTTCAGCCAATCTTCCCTGTATAAGAAAAACAAATGTTATTATTACTGGAGAAAGCATCTGAGCTGCACAGATACAAAATCAGCAATGTAAATAGAGTGTTTATATTAGTTCTATAATAGTTTCCTCATATTAAGCGGTTTCATAAATACAGTAGACTACTTCTGCATGCCTGAATCTGTAGTAAGTGTTACTGCATTTATTCTTATTAAGTTACCCAATATTTTAATTTTCAGCAATATTGACTTACACAACCACAATAATACTGTGGTTGCAAAATAATTATAGCATCCAAAGCAATTCAGACAATTAAACTCAATCTGTTCAGTTGTCATCTATGTTGCAGGATCTCTAATGACAAAAAACCTGTCATTAAAGGGACAAAAAAACCTGCAAACCAGGAGTCATCCCTACTAAAATGTAGACAGGTACTGCCTGGAAAGGGAGGTCAGCTGAGAAAAATTAAACCTGGATTACAAAATGATTAATTTTAAGAATGCCACCCAGTGGCCAAAAAATCCCAGCAGAAATGCAACCGTAGTGCAAACAAATAACAGAAGTCTTAGGGACAAGTTAAAAAATGGGAAGATGACAGTTCATATTCTGTAAACCAATAATTTTTTATATACCAATAAACAAATACACAAAAGAAAAAAATTATACTTACTTTGGATTTCTTCCGTGCACACCAAACACCGATGAGTACAAGAACAATAAGGAACATTATGAAAATGCTGATGCCTGCCACTGGAAGAGATAAAAGTACCTATGATTCAAAGCCATTAAGAAAAGAAAAAATTCCCAACAAATCTACATTTCTGTTGGATAATTATGCAGCAAAAAGTGGTTATATATAAATTATTATTTAAATGATAAATTTACATAAATTATTATGTAAAACTTTGATCATTATTTTTCTTACAAACAAAAATCTCATTCAAGTCCGAATTTGTATGAACCAAGCATATTTCAAATCATTTATTTTGGCAGTGCATAGCACGTGCTATATGCATTTCCAACCTTGGTATACCAACGTTACTGCTGCTCACAGTATTATTGGTGCTACAGATGTCACTGAAAAAAACCCCAACCCAATACTAACTATGGTAATAAGAAAGGAAATTACTATGGTTTAAGTCTAGCAAATTCCTACTACTCAAATCACCAGAGAAATACCACAATTTGCAATTGGGGAGCATCTTTAATAGTCTTTTACAAAAACAGGTTTTCAGGATAATACAGGCAAGTTTATACATGGCTTTCATTTTCTATAATGAATTGTGGAAAAAGAAGATCAAAACTTAGGTAAGGAAAAAGGTTATGTAAGCAAAAGTATGTGTATTGAAGGTGGTAACCTACCTAAGAGAGCTGACAATGGTCGTCCTAAAGGAAAAAGAATGAAAATTAGAAACATGAGAGAACCGTACAACTATGAAGATAAAGCTGTTTCCTCTACCATTTTAAAAAAGTGATTAGAAACCACTGAATTTAAAGCAAGAAGGTATGACCCTTAACTGCAAAAGTTTCCTACTTCTTTTTGCCTTTCTAACCTTTTCACAACAGGCTAACCACAAGCCAGCAATGTGCCCTCACGGCCAAGAAGGCCAAAGGTATCCTGGGGTGCATTAGGAAGAGCGTAGCAAGCAGGATAAGCGAGGTTATCCTTCCCCTCTACTCCGCACTAGTGAGGCCCCATCTGGAGCCCTGTGCCCATTCCTGGGCTCCCCAGCTCAAGAAAGAGAAGGAGAGATTGGAGAGAGTCCAGCAGAAGGCCATGAGGATGACCAGGGAACTGGAGTCTTTCTCTTAAGATCAAAGGCTGGAAGACTTGGGTCTGTTTAACACAGAAACCCTGGCCTGTATCTATAAAGTTTCAGGCAGCTGGTAGCTGTGTTTTTAAGAGCAAAGCGGAGGCTTGGGAAAGCACTTGCTTCATAAAGCCTTCAGAAGGATTAGCAAGAGCAGGGTAACACTTGAGACACCAGCACAGACACAGGGGCTGGTGACACTGCACAGACGGGCACCACAGAAAGACTCAAGATGCTTAGCAGGTCTATGGGGCCTTTTTCTGTTGTTACCTTTCCCATTAGTCTCCTTCCTTTTGCACAAAATACAAAGCTATAAACTCACACTGAAGACTGTCTGGCATTTTGCACTACATGACATATTTTCTACTTCCTGGCAGACAATTTTTTAGGCTGTGATAGTTGAGATGCTTGAAATACTCTTTGTCCTTCAGCTTCCACCTCTGTAGGAACAGGGGGAAACCCGTTTAGGTGAATCACAGGGTAATCTACATCCTAAATAGGTTTGTGTTTGACATGTTTTAAGGGTTTTGGGTTGAAAGATACACCACAAGGAAAAAAACAGGGTAAAAATGGAACAGTGTATTCACAAGACTTATGTGTGCACACTGAGGGAAGAAATGACCCAGGAGGAAGAAAGACATTAACAAAACAGACCTGAAATGTGATTGCTCGTATTTGTTCTTGTTTCCTGTTCAGGAGTTTCACTGACTTCAGGAGTTTCACTGACTTCAGAAACAGGTGAGGGACTTGTTGGTGATAAAGTTGTGCTCTCTGCAGCAACACGTGTGTGAATACAGAGATATCCTAAGAAACACCCCAAGCATACATAAATTGCTGGAATATGCCATAACATTTGTTATTAAGGTTGTCTGATCATTTCAGTTATAAAATCCTGCTTTCAAATGCTCATAACATGGACAATCTTGCCTGATGTCTTACGTTTAGAATCTTTCCCTCCATATGACTTTCCTGTATGAACCTTTCAATTGAAATTGTCAAGACATTTTTTTTCAGAAAGTGTTTTAAAAAGGCAAGATGGACATTTACTCAGCTAGAAAAATTATTTTCACAGATATTCCTTCCTTGCATTGGAGTAAGACAATAAAATTGATAAAGAAGCAGCAGCAGTGCTATAACCTTTACTAGATCTGGTCACTCCATGAAAAGTAGTAAAACCATTTTCATTTGCTTTAATGGGATTTGATAAGATACAGCAACTAAATTCACCTGGGATGCTTACTGATATTAATTATCATTCAGCTGGGAAGAAGTTCAATAAACTTGCAGAGGAGGCACCTCCCCTTCTCACTCCTACATAGTAAAATTAGGAAGTCTTTGGGGGATGAATAGAATGAATTGGCACTTATTGGAAAATAGCCTGGAATCATTTGGTTTTTTCCTTTCTTTACAGCATCACTGAGATATTTCCACCGTACCTGTAACTAACAGTGCTCACAAAAACTGGGATGAGTTGTATGTGTTGTTATTTCTCTAGTTTTAATATTGACTGTCAGAATAGGGATTCTTATTGATATTAACATTTATTTTTATAGCTCATTAATGAATCTAAGATGACTAATATTGCAAGAAGTCTTCCTTTTTACAGGCATCTGTGCCTTTCTGTCCCTGGAGGGGATTTCTTTAAAAAGAAACATCCTAACATATTCTTGATGTTCTGTTATTTGGGCTGTTACAGATATGATAAAATAGGTGTATGCATTTTATGGGAGTTATACCTTGCTAACAGAGATAAAACTAAAGTAATCATTCACATGGCTTAATACAATAATGCACAGAGAAAACACCTTCAATGATTGTACAACAATTTACAGATCAAGTCACATGAATTAACATTCAGAATATACATAGGGATAACTTTGTTACAAGCATTGAAGAGAAAGTAGTAACTAAGAAAACAAGTATAAAGAAATGTTCTCTCACCTGCAAACAACAGAATGAAGAGAGGTACTCTCTTATGCATCTTCCGTTTTTCCTTTTGTGCCTGAAAAGGCAATAATGACAAGAAACAAACTTGAAAAATCCCCAGGGCACTGTCCTCACAGCAAAGAAGCTGTGGTTGTTATCCCCTGAGGCAGCAGACCTCAAAAGCCCAACCCTGCTGCACTTATCATTTCCTAAGCTGCTTATTGGCCCAATCAGACTCTTTCTGAAACACCTGTTACAGGGGCTTTGATACCACAGAGGTTGTGTAACTTCAGGAAATTTGGGTGCTAAAATTTGCTTACTACTGAGTGAACTGTGCAGGCAGCACAAATACGATGAAACCAACAGGTAAATGATTCTAGTCATATCTAAAACAAGTTCAGAGCTTCACTGTTATGAAAACACTGTAGTTGTGATGAGGACAATCTCCTGTCACACCTACAGAGATACTTTGTGTAGATCTCATACCCTTTGTATGTGAGGAAAACGTGTCCTTTCAGAGATGGAGAAACCTGGACACTTGGAAGTGAATTGCCTGTCAATCACAAAAGATAAATGTCTTCTTTTGTATGGATCATAATATATCCCTAAATATTCAGCGCACCATAAAAATAATTATTCCAAGCACAAACATTGACAGCCTGTAAATTGTAATGATTAGTCACATACCTCATTGTTTAGTATTATTTAAAGAAACTGCATTACGGCTTCCATACTTGCTCCCAAGCACATTTCCAAAGTCTTGGTCGATGTTCCAGGCAGTCTGATAATTCAAATAAAAAGGAAATAAATTTGTCAAGCAGAAGAAGTCTTCTTGGCAAACTATCAACACACTGTCAAACATCTCACCCTCTTTCCTGCTGAGGCTATTTCTTTCACAGCACACAATAGCATGACATGGAATATTTGTGTTTCATGGATTCATGCCCTGTGCTACAAGTCATTGTTAGCAGGCTTTGCCTCGATCTTCCTCAGCTACGAACCTCCACACATGAAAAACACAACAGTGATGATTTCCAGGAGTGACAAGTCACAGTCTCACGGATATTAAAAAAAGCCCCACAACTCTTTACAGTCTCTCTAGATGAATAAGTTACCAAAGGGCACTAAAACCAAGCAAAGAGGAGAAACAAGTATTTGGATAGTCACCTCCATTTGAAATGGCAGCACAACCATTGCCACAAATTCACATTACCGGCTTTTTATTTCAGTGTACACATCCTTATCTTTTCTTCTGAATATTTCTTTATCGGGTCACAGCAGACCTTTGCAGTAAGAAATGCTGGCACAGAGTTTTCTGCCTCCCAAGCCTATTGCTAAGCAGAGCAAGAAACCGCTTCCCTTATGCGTTCTTTTTCTTTCAAAGACTGCTCCCACATCACTGTCTAACAGAGGCTTTCTTCTCAGACTTTGTTTAAAGAATACCTCCAATAATAATTATTTTTTATGTTTCTTCTAATAACATTGTGTAAACATTGTCAGTGGAGTAAGAAATCAGTATCTTAATGCTTCTCCTGTGTACACCAAGCAAAGTGTTCATGCACATTCACCACACAAGCAGAGAACCACAGCCAATGGAAAGAGGCAACTCAGACAGTGAGCCCCAAAAAGGCATCGTGAATCTCTGAAGTGCCAAAGCCTGTCCATCAGGATGGATGGATCCTAGGAAAGACTGGACTGTTTGGCCTGAAGGCTGACTATCTCATTAACTTGCCCCAAAGCTGCCCATTCTGCATACCTTTCCTCCCCTCAGTCACTCACTTGTTAACACTGAGGAGGGAAAAGGTACAAACAATGAATGCACCTACCCACAGGAAATGAAGGGCATATCAAAAACGTGTAGGATGCTCATTTGCAACTAAGCAGAATTCTTCTCTTGGGCCACTGGAGCAGCTGTGTATCCCGTAAAGGTCAGCTCTGTATTGACGGTGCTTCTGTTTCCCCTGGGTTAAAGCGTAAAACTCTCAAGCCCACTGTTACTTGACAAAAATGTTGCACTGTTGAAAAAATCTCTTTCCAAAGTACCAAAACACCCAGCGACCCCTCATGTTCCCAATCCTTATCATTTCATCATCTTTCCTAAATTGCTGCTGGGCACATAAGGACTTTCAGAAGGAGTACTAGGAGTGAAGCAGTTTACAAAGGAGAGATGCTTCCATCTCTTTACAAAATCAAAGGTTTAAAGGAGAAATATGTTTAATACTTTAGGATGACTGCACATTGTACCAAATGTGTGTCCCATAAATATCAGGCCTGCAAGCTCAGCTACATTTTGCTGAAGGATGCAAGTTCTACAGTGTTACAAAAGAGGAGGAAAGATATATACATATAGGAGTGTGTATATATGTTTTTTGTCACTACTTTCTCTTACACACTGGCTTTGGAAAGTTCAGTTTCAAATAAATTTTGCCAGTTAGATGGCCAGGTAATTATATATTTGGTGGCTACTATATCTTCATTTCTTCTCATACTTAGCAGCAACCAACTAGATGTTATGCCACAGCTACTTGCCCTTTCCTTATTAGTTCCTCTGCTAAGTTCTAAGATTTTCTTTCTTTGCTCCTCCTAGAATTGTTCGGGAAAATACCTTACAATGTATTTTTGTGAGAATGTTCTGATCGTGAAACAGTTTGGGGGGTGGTTCATTTCTGAAAATTTTTTGATCAAAAACCATTGAATTTCTGCCTGCCTATGAAGCTGTGCTCCCAGAGTTTGCCACTTCATGACAGAAAGACACATCAATTCTTCTGGACATGGTTCTGCACAGAAGTCAGGCTCATAAGCAACTTGATGATGGGTAGCCCTACAGCCAGGATTTTTAGAGTTCCAGGTGCATTACAGGCAAGAAACAAGTTAGAAGTTTTAAATAAGAAGGCATATGTGCCAGATTTCCATCCCTTTGTCATCTGGAGGCTGATGTGAGCCTTGAAATCCTGGGACCTGACCTGCAGCTCAGCAATACTGTACACTTGAATTTGCGACACTCCACATTTAAAAAACAAAAAAAAGATGCTTAACCTGAAGTCATGCATCTCTGAAATCAAACAGGATGCAAAACCTAAGGCAAATCAAACTGAATTGTCTTGTTTTGTACAGGCTATTTATATGTTATTTGTCCATGTGTGCCATGTTTTATTTATTCTCAAATGAAATCATAGAAACAATATTTAATATAATGGACAATTATTTTGATTTCAAAAGTGGGCGGAGGATATTATGGGTTGTCTGTCTAAAAAAATACTTGACAGACACCATATGATTCCACATGGTCTACCCGAATATACACTGCTGTGCTGTGGGCACTGTACAGATGCTTGACGAGGAAATAACACTTGATTAAAAAATGTTTGACCCTCGGATTTCTGACTCTACATAGCAGACACACAGTCTATAGTCATCTGGATTCAAGCACAGCTGCCTGAATGAGTCTTTAGGACTCATTTGATCTGATCCCAGGCCAGCAAGTTCAGATTCAACTGTAATTCTATTCTCACATGCAGAGATTAGGTACTGAGACAGGCTTTTAATAAATTTTCCTTTCTCCCTTGCATGGAATGCGACTCTCCCTTGAAGGCAGCATCATTTACAGATCTTCCCCACAGAAAAGCAACAGCCAAGATGTCAGTGGAATTGTCATTGACTGGTTATTGACAGCTGAAGAACAGATGATATTTTCTTCTAGTGTGATTTTGTGATCTTGATCCTTCTTTCAGTTCCTCCATCTCTCTTAAAGCCCATATTCTGAATAGAATGCTCTTAATCTTCACACCTGTCAATCTCTCTAAACGCCATATCCTGCATTTCTGAAATCTGCTGCCATTCTCACTGTTAGGAAGAAAGTCAAGAGTGAATCCAGTCTTCTAATTTTAAAAAGCGCCACAGCAGCAAAAGATGCACTGTATGACAAACAGCAATGGTTTAAGGTACAAAGTGAAAGTGGCAGAGAAAATTCAGAAAGCCAGCTGTACACAACTTTGCTGAAACTGCAAAAGTAAAAAGCGTTTTATCAGTGTAGTTCTCCCTAATAAGTTCTCCCTAATATCTGGAGCCCTTCTCCAGTCCTTCCCAGCTCAATATTCTCATTTGCAGTCATTTTCTTGTCATCACCCATTCAAATATAGGCACCTCAAGATTCCTGAAGTATCAGCACATACAGATAGAGGCAACAGAGAAATAATTAATCAAGAAAATAGACCATATCCTTGGTGTCAGCGAAGTCTCATCACCCTGAGGTAATGCAGGTGAATGCAGGCCACTAGGTGAATGTATGATTGAGCTAAGGTAAGGCATGGAAGAACTCCAACTGATACATTTAACAGAAGTACATTAATCATCAGTAACACCTGCAGTGGTTGATATGTTGCTAGCATGTGCAATCCTGCCCTGGAGGAAATGATCAGCCATTAATACTGGTGGAGTTGAATTAGCTGCTGCCTCTGAGAAACTGAATTGTAAAAGGTCAGAGTACCATCACGTATGAAGAACAAAACCCAAAGAAGCATAGTATCTTACTTCTATAAAAGTTGCTCCTTCTCTTTCTACAGTCTACAGAAGAAATTCTGTTTAAAACAAAAGGAAGACTGCTAGCTCCATGGGACAGAAAGCTTGTCTGGAAATTTGTGCATGAAGCTGGCTTCTATATACTATAAAAAATCAACTGTCTTTGGTAATAAATATTCCTGGCAACAAGTACTGGAGAATAGTATGAAATTATCCTTTTGGAGTAACTTACAAAATATCTAAAGAGTTAAATATGTTTCCAGTGACTTCAGTGTCATGTGATCATTCAGTGTTTTCTTACAGCATTTAAAATACATACAGCTTGAAGCTCTAAAATTCTAGATTTTTGCAAACTAATATTGCCAACAGGGAAGTCCAAGTTGTAAGCTGAAAACCACTCTTATATTTGCTCTGTACCTCATGGTAATGCTATTTTACGTCAAAACAAATCAGTGTATGATTCTTTCCATCTCCTAAACAGACCTCTTAGAGATAATTTTTAAAAAAAGAATTCACTAGGAAGCACTCACATGACTACATGACTCAGTGTTACCAGCACTTCGTTGTATCCTATATAGGAGGTTAGGTTCTACTTACAGAATTTAAGTTCTCCTTACAAAATTTGTTTTTTACTATTTTCAGTGGTGCAGAACCCTCTATATATTTAGAAACTTCTCAAATATCACATGAATGGTGATTGCTGGTGAATGAACCAACAAGGGAAGGTGCCCTCCTGCACTCGCTGTTTGTGAACAGAGAAGGCCTTGTGGTGGATGTGGCAGTAGGAGGACGTCTAGGACTAAGCGATCAAGAGATTATAGGGTTTTCTGTTCTAGGTGAAGTGAAGAGGTTGCTAAGCAGGACAGAGGCATTGAATTTACAGAGAGCAGACTTTGAACTCTTCAGAAGGTTGGTTGGCAAAGTCTCCTGGGAGACAGTACTTAAGGACAAGGGAGCCCATGAGGGTTGGGAGCTCTTCAAAAAGGAGATCCTAGCAGCTCAGGAGAAAGCCATCCCCGTGTTCCGGAAAAAAAAGCCGGCAGGGAAAAAACAGCTTGGTTGAACAGTGAGATTTTGAGTGATATCAAGAAGAAGAGAAATGTTTATGGGATCCAGAAGAGGGGACAGGCCTCTTGGGTGGACTACAGGAGGGAAGTGAGATTGTGAAAAAATCAGAGGGGCTAAGGCTCAACTAGAAATCAGACTGGCAAAGTCTGTGAAAGATAACAAAAAATCTTTCTATAAATATATAAATAATAAAAGGAGGATGAGGGAGATCATACAGTCCCTACTGGACGCAGAGGAAACAACAGTGACAGGGGATGAGGAAAAGGCTGAGGTACTAAATGCCTTCTTTGCCTCAGTCTTTAATTGTAAAGAAAGTTGTTCCCTCTGTGTACAAACCTTGGAGCTAGAGGCTCCCATGGTCCAAGAGGAGGTGGTCAGAGCCTTCCTAGCCCGACTAGACAACCACAAGTCTATGGGGTCGGATGGGATTCACCCAAGAGTATTGAAGGAGCTGGCAGATGTGCTAGCCAAACCCCTTTCCATCATCTTCCAACAGTCCTTCCTCACAGCATTCTGCTACAGAAACTGTCAGCCTCTGGCCTGGACAGGCACACACTCTCCTGGGTGGAAAACTGGCTGGATGGCCGGGCCCAGAGAGTGGTGGGAAATGGTGTTAAATCCAGCTGGAGGCCAGTGACAAGTGGGGTTCCCCAGGGCTCAGTGCTGGGTCCAGCCCTGTTCAATGTCGTCATCAATGACCTGGATGAAGGCATCGAGTGCACCCTTAGCAAGTTTGCGGGTGACGCTAAGCTGGGTGGAAGTGTTGATCTGCTGGAGGATAGGGAGGCTCTACAAAGGGATCTGAACAGGCTGGACCACTGGGCTGAGTCCAATGGCATGAGGTTTAACAAGGCCAAATGCCTGGTCCTGCACTTGGGGCACAACAACCCTGTGCAGAGCTACAGACTACGAGAAGTCTGTCTAGAAAGCTACCTGGAGGAGAAGGACCTGGGGGTGTTGGTTGACAGTGACTGAACATGAGCCAACAGTGTGCCCAGGTGGTCAAGAAGGCCAATGGTATTCTGGCTTGTATCAGAAACGGTGTGACCAGCAGGTCCAGGGAGATTATTCTCCCTCTGTACTCAGCACTGGTGAGACCGCTCCTTGAATCCTGTGTTCAGTTCTGGGCCCCTCACCACAAGAAGGATGTTGAGGCTCTGGAGTGAGTCCAGAGAAGAGCAACAAACCTGGTGAAGGGACTGGAGAACAGGCCTTATGAGGAACTACCTGAAAGGAGGTTGTAGAGAAGAGGATGCTGGCCTCTTCTCCCTAATGACAGGGGACAGGACAAGAGGGAATGGTCTCAAGCTCCACCACGGGAGATTTAGGCTAGACATTAGGAAAAAGTTTTTCACAGAAAGGGTCATTGGGCACTGCAACAGGCTGCCCAAGGAGATGGTTGATTCACCATTCCTGGAGGTGTTTAAGGCATGGGTGGACGAGGTGTTAAGGGGCATGATTTAGTGTTTGATAGGAATGGTTGGACTCGATGATGCGGTGGGTTTCTTCCAACATGGCTATTCTATGATTCTATGATTCTGAGACTGTAAACAGCAGGTTTTGCAACATGTGCAACCCATTGATTTTCACATCTGTACTATTGTATGTGGCTGGAAGTTGTGAATGAAGCAAAACAGAAGACAGGTATAGACAGAAAAATATGACTGAGAAAAATAATAACTATTAAATGAGAAACTAGCGATCTACTTGCAAGACAAGTTTTGTTTACTTATAAAACAATAAGTGGCATACCTCCTAAACCAATAGAATTTTGAAACAAGGTATTTTCTATAAGGTGACTCAAAATCTTTGCTGCTGCATACAAAGGAAAACACACTGTAGCCTAATGCTCTCTTTTTCTTGTCCTTATGCATTTATACATGTACAGCCACACTTCTTTTTCCAGGCAAAGGTAAGGAGAAGCTATGGGGATATCCCTGCTGACTACTTCTCACTGAGGAATCAGGGCATAATCCTCTTGAAGAATGAGCTGCCAGGATCCTGCTCTTGCAGGTTTTCATGGAGCCAGTTGCCATTTATTGCTGACTTCTACAGTCCTCTTGTTACACAAATGCCATCGCTGACAAATGAGACAACTGAACAGAGCAGACTTCTTGAATCTTGGTGGTTAATGAGGAACATGGTTGTCACATGCGGAAAAAATTTTGCCTAGTCTGATTCACAGTGACTTACTGGTAGGCTCTCTCTCTCTAAAATTTATGCGGCGCCTAGAGGATGTAGGAAGTGGAGGTAAGTAGTTCATTCCAGTTCCTGCTTACCTTGGCATAACTACTGATACCACACAAGAAGTCTCAGTATTGTGGACAGCAAGCAGAAATGACTGTCTTCCACCTCATATTTGGAGAACTTTAAAATTCACCTTATTATCTTTGCCTTTTGAATGAAATGTAGTGTGATGGCCTCATACATTCACTCATTGTCCCAGCTGTCTGTATCAGGGCACCAGGTGCTGTTTAATTTGAAGAAACTGTTCTCTTTATAGTAGAAACTCCAGACATATATAACACAAAATTTGTGTCTCAAAGAATTTTTAGTTTCATATAGAGCTGTCCAGTTTCTCCTGCCTCCCAAAACTATGGATTCCCCTTATCGCCTACAGGAATAGAGGAGGTTGATCTGTATAAGGAATTAAAGTCCTTCAAAGTTATTCCACAAAATCATCCCAATTATTGAGGAAGGACCCTTCACAGGCCTGGTGAAAAACTAACCCCTAAACCAGATGGAAGTTTGCCTCCTGTAGGAACAGCTTTCGTATTCCTGCTTGCATGTTTATTTTATGGTGGCATAGTCTTTCATTCACAGACTGCAGGTAGTAGTTTGAATTCAGCAGAAGTTGCTGAAGTGAGAGACTGTCAGCTATGTATTTTTTCACAAATGAGCACTTTGCTCAGGAACTATAAAATGTTTCATCCTTTCTGCATTTTGTAATGGAGAATAACATTGAGCCCCTTGTGTTTTAGTTCCCTTGATCTATTGACCACACATTTTAAGGAGAGGCTGACAGATAGCATGTCAGTTATTTTCAGAAATCTGTCTCTGTCGAATTCAGAAATCCCAAGAAAATAAACGAAGTGCAGGATTATAAATACATGTGAAATCAGAGCTGTCATCACCCTCAAGGATTTTCCATTGTGCCTGCTGCTCTATTTTTAAGCTAAGATTTCCCAGATGTTTAGTAGGAATGTTTAGAGAGTGAAGCATTTCATTTTTCTGATGGCTGCAATGTTATTAAATTTAACCTATTCAAAATCAGGGATTTGTGCCTGATTTGTTTTTCTCAATTGTGTAAGTGGAATACAATTAATAAAATCAAGGTTTAGTAAACCTATGTAGTTTTTGATGGCTTGAAAGCTGTTGTTCCAAAATTTCAGGTACACATAGTTTTTCAGAAGAATAAAATGTGACAGACACCCCCCTAAAAGGTTGCTCCTCATGTGGGTTCACCTTGGTCTTCAGAGGCCAGCACTAGAACTGTATTGCACTGAGCCACAGAGGAGCAGAGCAGGAATTACACTCTGCATCGTGCTCCATCTGCTAACCAGTGGTTCACTGAATGCAGCTCAGGCAAGATTGATGTAAATTACAAATTTTAATTCTGATTTAAAATAAGAAGAAAGACTTTTTATCTAAAATGTTTCTCTTATTTTACCTCACTAATTCATATAACTGAATACCTCCATCTTTCTGGTAAAGCAGGAGGATAGCTATATATTTTAATGTAAGCAATTTGAAGGTAATTTTAATTAAGTAAAATTTTAACAATTTTAGTGCAAGTAGTTTGAACGTACTTAGAAACCTAACTTTTATGCTGGTCAAAAATACCAACTGACCCATTTCCTACGTGCCCTAAAATGGTTCATTTTCGCTTGCTTTTTCTGCCAAACTGCACTTGGAAGGAAATTGGATTCACATAGAAAGCATATAAAAGTTCTAGAAGTAGCAGAACTTCTACCCTTACACTTGTAATGAGTTGTCTTGTGACTTTTACTCTCACTCTGGCCTAGCCTATGGATGATTCAGTCACTAAAGGCTGAATCCTGGGAAGAGGCTGCTATTGTTAGGATAGGGAGAAGTTACCCACAGGCTCCAGGTGTTTGAACAGTGATGCTTCCACCGAGGACAGTGCTTTGGCTTTCTTTAAAACATCAGTAGTGCACATTTACTACCCGAATACTATTTGTTCTGCATAACTTTTTTTTTTTACATTTATAAATGTGACTTATCCCTCAAGCTAAGTTCCGAAGCTTCAGATTCAGCTGTATGTGGCTGCAAGGTACAACATGGGACATATGGCAGATCACAGAATCATAGAATCATAGAATAACCAGGTTGGAAGAGACCCATTGGATCATCGAGTCCTACCATTCCTATCAAACACTAAACCATGTCCCTCAGACCTCATCCACCCATGGTTTAAACACCTCCAGGGAAGATGAATCAACCACCTCCCTGGGCAGCCTTGCTTAGCACCTTGCTAAGGGTGCACTCAATGCCTTCATCCAGGTCATTGATGAAGACATTGAACAGGGCTGGACCCAGCACTGAGCGCTGGGGAATCCCACTTGTAACTGGCCTCCAACTGGATTTAACACCATTCCCCACCACTCTCTGGGCTCGGCCATCCAACCAGTTTCCTACCCAGGAGAGTGTGTGCCTGTCCAGGCCAGAGGCTGACAGTTTCCGTAGCAGAATGCTGTGAGAAACTGTGTCAAAGGCTTTACTGAAGTCAAGGAAGACCACATCCACAGCCTTTCCCTCGTCTAGCAGCTGAGTCACTTTGTCATAGAAGGCGATCAGGTTGGTTTGGCAGGACCTGCCTTTTGTGAACCCATGTTGACTGGGTCTGATCACCTGGTTCTCTTGCAAATGCTTCATGATAGCACTCAAGATCACCTGTTCCATGACTTTCCCTGGCACTGTCAGACTGACTGGCCTGTAGTTCCCTGGATCCTCCCTGCGACCCTTCTTGTAGATGGGCACAACACCAGCCAGCCTCCAGTCCAGTGGAACTTCCCCAGTCTTCCAGGACTGTTGGAAGATGGTGGAAATACATGCCTTCTAGTGTATTAGGGTACTGTTAGACATGGTAAATAGCACTACATAAGGTGGGCAACTGAATCAAGCCCCTACAGGGAGCTTTGTAATAAACTGCTGTAAGAATAAGCAAGAGAATCTACTATGATGGATCAATAATCCTCAAACTTGTTTTTCCACAAAACACTTCTGAAAAATAGGGGCAAATGCAGTTTTCACCTTCATTAGGTTATGTCAGGCATGACAGACAAATTTATGTATTACAAGCAGGGATGCTGAATAGACACTCAGGGGCAAAGGGGCTAACTACAAAAATGTGCTTCCCTTTCTGTGACACATGAATCAGTATACGCTGGGAGTAAGTCGATCCCCTGCACTGCTTCTGAAAGTGTGTCTTTTTTGTTCCTTGGGCAGTGAGTGCAGCACTTAGGATCACTACCACCTTACAGACCCTAATCAGAGGACCACTGCTAAACAGCTTACATGATAACAAGATAAAAATGTTTACCTTAAGAATGTTCTGCTCACGTTTGGATTAAGATTCAAGCTGTTTCCTAGGGCTTCATTAAAATAAAAACGTTTCCCTGTTCCAAAGCTCTGCTGAACTTTGTATATAGGCAGCTACTGTAATTTACTGTCCTGTTAAGTTCTTATATAAGCTGCAGAAAGCTTAAAAGGTTGTAGCTAGGTGGCTTGTGTTCACTGCCCACAGTCATCAAATTACGTCAGAAATGAAGTCATGTAATTGACTTTGCCACCCAACACACAGATTTTAGGATTGCACTTATGTCTCTCCATGTGTAAGCGGATTTGGCACGGTTTATATTACAGGGAAGACTAGCTTCTGTACACACCTCCTTTTCTTCCCCCACTCTTTTTCCCTCTCTCCCACATACATACATACACACGCTTTTACTCAAGAGATGTTCAGTAATTAGAATGCTAAAGTTCTTTGACCCTAGGCCATTAGCTGTCTCAGGACAGACCCAATAAACAATTCAAAACACAAAGATTTTAGGCATCTGATCCCTGCAGAAAACACTACAACTCTGCAGAAGTTGTCTGTGCAGTGAGGAGTGAGAAGTCGGAATGGCAACCTACAGAGCATGTTGACCTGTGTGCTGCTGTCCCATAGGAAATGTTAGTTCTGCAGCAGCACTGGCTGTACACAATGCAGCAACACCGAGCCTCTCCGGAGCTCAGACACTTGACACAATTTCCAGGATTTTCAATTTAGAGTCCATCTCAGGATCCTCCTCTTTTAAAATGTAATCAGAGAAGGCAACTGCCCACCTCCTCTGTAACAGATTACATTTCAGAGCACTCAGAGATCTAATTCCTTTCTCACTATGAGAAAACTCAAGTCCACATTGCCAGTGTCATTTACAGATCTGAGATTGAAAGCCCTGCTGCCAGCATAGTTTCCATACTTTATCTTGCTTCTGTGACATCTACCTACAAAGTATTAGCGGATGCATTCAGTTATTTCTGTCTCTAAGCAGCAGCAGAGTGGCGCAGCGGAAGCGTGCTGGGCCCATAACCCAGAGGTCGATGGATCGAAACCATCCTCTGCTAGTTCCTTTCTTTGTTACCAGGACAGATTACAGTGCAGTTCATCTTGACTGCCCTCACCAGGCACGTGCAGGTCAACTGCACATGAAGGGCAGGTCCTGTTTGACCAACCTGGTCTCCTTTTTTGATCAGGGGACCTGTTTAGTGGATGAGGAGAGGCTGGGGATGTTGTCTAACTGTTTTTCAATAAAGCTTTTGATACTGTCCCAGACAGCTGTGGTGAACAAGCTAATTCCAGCTGGTGACTGATAACAAGTGGTGTTCTTCAGTGTTTGGGTCAGTCTTATTTGATATCTTTATCGATGATCTGAATGAGGGGATTGAGTGCTCCCTCAGTACGTTTGCAAATGACACAAATTGAGCAGGAATGCTGATTCGTTTGAGGGCAGGAAGGCTCTGCAGAGGGACCTGGACAGGCTGGTTCAACAAAGCAAAGTGATGGTTTTTGTACTTAGGCCATGACAACCCCATGGAGTGCTACAGGCTTGGGGATGAATGGTTGGAAATCTGCCTGGCAGAAAAGAACCTGGAGGTGTTGGTTAACAAGCTGGCTGAGCATGAGCCAGCAGTGTGCCCAGGTGGCCAAGAAGGCCAACAGCATCCTGGCTTCTATCAGAAATGGTGTGGCCAGCAGGACTAGGGAAGCGACTGTGCCCCTGTACTTGGCACTGGTGAGGCCACACCCTGAATATCATGTTCAGTTTTGGGCCTTCAGTACAGGAAAGACACTGAGCTGCTGGGGCATCTCCAGAGGAGGGCAGTAAAGCTGGTGAATGGTCTGGAGAACAAGTCTTATGAGTAGCAGTTGAGAGAACTATGATTATTTAGCCTGGAGAAGAAGAGGCTGAGGGGAGACTATATTGCTGCCTAAAGCTACCTGAAAGGAGGTTGTAATAACGTGGGCTTTGGTCTCTTCTCCCACATAACAGGTGATAGGATGACAGGAAATGGCTTCAAGTTGTGCCAGGGGAGGTTTAGACTGGATATTAGAAAAAAATTTTTTACTGAAAGAGTGGTCAGACATTGGGACAGGCTGCCCAGGGAAGTGGTGGAGTCTCCTTCCCTGGAGGTGTTCAAAAAACCTGCGGATCTGGCACTTTGGGACATGGTTTAGTAGGTACAGTGGTGTTGGGGTGACAGTTGGACTGGATGATCTTAGAGGTCTTTTCCAACCCAAATAATTCTATGATTCTATTTAATTTTCAAGTATTTCCCTCTAGTGTGCTTCTCTTGGAGCACAGTTTAATACACTTTTGTCAACACTGTTAAACCTGATATTTGGTTGGACTCAATGATCCGGTGGGTCTCTTCCAACCTGATGATTCTATGATTCTATGATTTGCATATCACAAAGTTAACGTTAGCCAAAGAAAATGTCTCAATTTCTCATTATATATAGTTTGAGTTGATGTACAGAGATCCACTTCAGAGGAGATACACATACATCCTTTAGAAGTTAGATCTACCAAGGCAGTTTGCCTAAGCAACATTGAGTACCTGGATCTTTGTACCCATGGATGGCTTCCATAGATGACAAGTTAGCTATGAAATTCAGAACTGGTTTGTAGTTTCATCTCCATTCAAAAATACTGCGAATGTGAAGGAAATAATGATACACGTTTTCTTATCTTTGTGTTTTCCCATAGGAACCAGTGGCCTGATCTCATGTCAGTGTGCTATAGCAAAAGAAATGTCATAATAACTAGAATCTCAAATTTCTGAATCATTTCAGTCTTTGAGTGAGCACCTAGGCACCCTATTTTCTCAGCTAAATTCCAATGGGCTAATAACATCACCTACTTAAGCCTCATGCGCAGCTTAGAGAACATCTTGAGCCTTTGCAAGGTAGTCTGTGCTAGCTGAAGCATGACATTTCCAGTGTAGGTTTGGTTCCTTTTCACAGAGTGAAAAAGCAACAAATCCCTGAAACAGAGGATCGAAATGTAAATATTCTTGCAGAGCTTTCATTTTTTTACAAATAAGTAATTTTCTATAGTCTTACAATTAGCATAAATCTAATACACTAAGTTTCTATACTATTAATTTGCATTTAAAATATTGCATACTGAAAGCCCATGCCAGAGTTTTTAGCGTTGAAGAAAAGAAACTTGAATTTCATGTTCTTGCAAAGAAATGCTTTGGGGAGACTTTGAATACCTGTTCTCCTCCTTGGGCACTAGAGGTCACCAGTGGTATAGACACGGGGAAAGGGATCTGTTTTATGATCTTCGCAGTACAGACCGAGGCCCCAATCCCTCTCCTGTGACTTTCATTTAAGTCGTTACTGTAAGTCCTTTGGCACCTCTATTTTTTGGAAGAGGGAGAAGATTAAACTATTTCTTTCAAGCGCGATATGTCTCAGATGTATAGCTGTGTATCTATTTGAAAGGGATGGGTGTCTCCTGAAAATATGATTTATTCGTCCCTCTGATTCTTGAGAGTTCCTTGGCTGATACCTGCTGTATTTGAGCTCTGAGTAATGTTGTTGAGACAGAACCACAGAACACCCAGCAGAAACACATGTTGTTTCAAACGAAACAGCATGGCCCATTTCAAGAAAGAAACAGTGCTCCTTTACTGGTTCCATGTGTGGCGTGTGAAGGGTTCACTGAAGCAGAACGTTCAAGAACACCAGTTGCGTTTTTTTGACCACACCATCTCTTAATACATTCAGGACTTTCCATTTCTGTGAGTGATGCTTACAACAAAATACCCCAAGTCCTCTTGCATGTGAAGAGGCTCAGAAATGCTTAGAAATCTGTGCTATAGCACAGCCATTCCTTAAAGAAAATGTATCCAAGCTTTTAACCTCCAAAAAATTGGAAATCTGCTTAAACTTTTCTTTTTATCAGACCAGTATTTAAATTTAACAACCTTCATGTTTATACACACTACCAGCTATTTATATAATACATGATACTAATATAATCCTAAATAAGAGGCGATTTTTTTAGCAGTGATTTATTTTATAGAGGCATTGAACTGGTCCAGTGCAATAAACATATTGCTGCAATTATAGAGACTGACTCTAACTAGTGCTACCTAACAGAAAGTGTCCTTGGTGTGTTGAAAGTTATTCCCATGTAAAATATCAACTTAAAGATTACTTTGTCAAAAGATTTCATAAGATTGTGGATAGTAAACCTTCACAGATTGAAATTTTGATGAAAAGTCTATTGGAACTTTATAAACTCTGAAGCCTGCAGTAAGTAGCAATAACACACAAGCTTTTTTCATGCTTGCTTTCTTCACCTAAGTTTCATTTCACTTTGAAATCCTTTTACTTTGAGGTGAGGTACATAAAGACTCTCTAAAGTTACGTAAAGTTAAAAGGCAAGCAGGAGAAATCTTACCCTTGAAAGAAGTAAAAACAACTGGACACTAGATGCTACGTATTTTCACTACTTTGTTTAAAATAGCATATTGATGTACTTAAAAGCACTTCAGATCTGCGTGTTATTTATGATGCTGTAAACATACAGACAAGCATGAAAGTCACATTTTCCACTGCATCCAAGGAGACAAATTTAAAATTACAGCTATTGGAAATCTGTTTTATGGGCTGTGTGAAAGGTGTAGTTAAATGCAGGGCTGTAAACTTTAAACTTTGGTCTATAATACCATACGTATTGCGATTCCTAGATAGTGCTAAAGAAAAGAAAAATCAAACTAGATTGAGATTTCTGGATACATTCTGATTTTTCTACATCCTTCTGAAAGGAATGTGAGGATACATGTGAACCTAGCCCACATCTTACACATCCTTGCATTAGCTTTGTGAGTTGGGCAGCAGATCTGGGACACAGAAGTTGCTGCAGAGGCTTTTCTTGTGAGCTCCTGCAGCTTCTGCTTATGGGCTTTTCTCCCTTCTCTCCTCCTCCCCCTTCTCTCACCAGCCCACAGTAAACGTCAGCTGAGTGTAAGTGGAGAATAATGTGACATTCCTGCAAAACTGCGATGCCTGGGCCCAGACCAAGGTAGCACTTATGCCATGAGCAACACACAGAAGAAGGAGGATGAAGTGCCAGCAATAGCTGAGACCTGTGCTCACATAGAGAATGTGCCATGGGGCAAATATAATGGCTTTTGCCTTCTTTTGGGTAAACTATCCATGCAACACAGCATCAATATGTATCAGATACAGTCATCATTGCCCACAGTATTTGTCCAACAAGTCTGAACTGGAGTTATTTAAACAAATGTTATTTTTTAACTTAGTGCATTCATAGAAAAGCTGGTACCAGTCAAAAAAAGGGACTTAGATGTTGGATTAGGAGATACAGCTCTGCAGTCACTCTACTACAACAAGAAGAACAACAAGTTAACTTTCTTCTGGATCAGTTCTCTGCTGTCTGTACCCTATAGTCAGGGAGGTATGTGTTTTATCAGCACACAAGCACAAGACAGCAATCACAGGAAGGGATGGATGGGACTAATCTTTTTGGCAAAAGTCTGAATCAGCTTCACTGAAAAGTCATCACTGAACTGCAGAATGTTTTTCATGAACGTGGCCATGAAAGACAGAAGGTGGCATCAAAAGAGGTGAGAGTGGGGCTTAAATTTCTCCTTTAATATTAAACATCCAGAGGTGTTCATACTCAGGACACATTACTAAACTCATCCCCTCTCTTTGTGCATGTGGGTCTCAGCAGAGGGTAAGAGTATTAGCATATGAGATGGGGTTATCTAGCTGGCTTTGAAGAACCAAGGATTTTTTGCTTTGTTGATCTCAGGGAAGCTTCTGACATTTTTATGGTAATAATTTACTACAGTTTTCCTATTTGGTGAATATACGTAAGTCCTGGTAAAGCTCTTCTGTATTTACATAAATCTACTATAAATAAGGCTCATTTACCTTCATCCACCCATCATATAGCTCTGGAACTAGAGGAAGTAAATATTGGACCTGGCAAATTTCATATTTAATGCCTCTGGTCTCTTCCCATTTTCTTAACTTTCATCATCTTCCAGAATTATATTTCTATTTCAATTATTCAGTTGTTATGTTGGGTGTTTTTCTTTTCCTAAAAATGCCTGCTTAATTAGAAAGCTCTGTTCAGCTAGAAAATAGCATTCAAATCAGGAGAATATATGTTCAGGTTGATGAATCCAACAGATCAGCCAAGTGCATCCATTTCCCAATTCTTTCCTCCAAGTACCTCAAGGCCTCACTGGTTTCCACAGAGCATCCATGTGTTTCTCAAGTCCTTAGCCTTGCTTTACCTGCTTTGCAATGACCTTGCAAGCTAGTTTACTTGGGCATTTGTGGTGCTCTCTATAGCTTGTAAGGCCCTCACTTAGGTCCAGGTCTGTGCTCAAAGATAAGATGCTGCAGTCATCAGTATATTGGCTCAGAGGAATGCGGCTGCTTGTGTTTCTTGGAAGCTCTGGGTTGCTGAATAAGTCAGGGTACCTTTCAGCACACGTAAATTTCTTAGACCTGAGCACATAGCCCTGCAGCAGCAGGGAGGTGAGAGAGGTGGCTTAGAGTTCCGTGTGTGCTTTGTTCATGAACTTCAGCACGTTTCCAAAGTTTTTAACGTTTTCCACCAGACTTATGCCATACCAGGAGTGAAGTTAACCATCACAGTTACCTTTGCTGACAGAGCCCCTGCAGTCAAGGCAGCAATGCAAGTACAGGCCGATAGCCAGCTATCCTGAGACTGCGTAGTTGCTGGACTTCAACAGAAATCAACTTGTAGCACTGAGACTGAGGTGGGGGAAGGGACAGCACTCTATCCATGGCCACCCACTGCCTAGAAAAAGTCTGGCAACAGGGGTGTTATTCTTGTTCCATTGGCAATCGTGGGACTTCTGCTAGACTTGATCCTAAATGAATGCATTTTTCTGACCCAGAGTCCTTTTATGTGGTTCGGCATGGAAAAGTGCCATGGTATTTGTCACAAAAAGTCCTCGCTGGCTAATCTGTTTTTAGGATTGTTGATGGTTTATAAATTAGAACTATTAGTCAAACATTGCTTTGTGTGGGCAAACTCCTAGTACTGACTGGGGCTATAGGGTCAGCACAGAATCACCTTTCTATCTATGGCAAATTGTTTTGAGAAAAGGGAAAGGTAGTTAGAGCAAAACTAGAGGGGTATATTAGTATTTTACCCCTGATGTGCACTCTAACATATCTCAGTCTCTGTATTGGCCACGGAACATTTATACATCTCCAATAAAAGTGAACTTCTTACGTACCAGAGCCTTGGCAGCTCCCATTTGAAAATGCCATATGCTCTGTGGCAACTAACTGCCTTGTTATTTCCTCTCCATGTTAAACAGAGCAAGGGCACGTTAACAATTTAGAGATTAGAGAGGCAAAACTAGATGTGTCTGCTAGCTAGAACGATACAATCATAGAATAGTTGCGGTTGGAAGGGACCTTAAAGATCTAGTTCCACTCGCCCTGCCATGGGTAGGGCCATCCCACTAGATCAGGCTGCCCAAGGCCCCATTCAACCTGGCCTTGAACATCCCTAGGGATGTGGCAGTCACAGCTTCCCTGGGCAACCTATGCCAGGGTCTCACCACCCTCATGGCGAAGAAATTCTTCCTAATGTCTAGTCTAAATCTGCCCCTCTCCAGTTTATACCCATTTCCCCTCATCCTATCACCACAAGCCTTTATGAACAATTCCTCTCCAGGTTTCCTGTAGGCCCCTTTCAGGTACTGGAGGGTTGCTATAAGATCTCCTTGGACCCTTCTCTTCGCCAGGCTAAACAACCACAACTCTCTCAGCCTGTCCTCATATGGGAGGTGCTGCAGTAGTCTGATCATCTTTGTAGCCCTCCTCTGGACCCTTTCCAATAGTTCCATATTCTTCACATGTTGAGGATTCCTCAACTGGATGCAATACTCCAGGTGAGGTCTCACAGGAGAAGAGTAGAGGGATAGAATCACCTCCCTCGACCTCGGCCACACTTCTTTTGATGCAGCCCAGGACATGATCGGCCTTCTGGGCTGTGAGCGCACACTAACAGCTCATGTTGAGCTTCCCATCAACCAGCACCCCCAAGTCCTTCTCTGCAGGGCAGCTTTCAATCACATCACCCCCCATCATGTACTGAAATCGGGGATTGCCCTGACCCAGGTGTAGGACCTTGCACTTGGCCTTATTGAACCCCATGAGGTTCTCACAGCCCCACTTCTTCAGCCTGTCCAGGTCCCTCTAGATGACATCCTGTCCCTCCAGTGTGGCAACTACACCACTCAGCTTGGTGTTATCTGCAAACTTGCTGCGGGTGCACTCAATCTCACTGTCAATATCATTGATGAAGATATTAAACAGTTCTCTTTAATCAAAGGATAACTCCTTCAGTAGGGCACCAGCCTGCCTTTCCTAGGCATCCTAGAGGAGAGCTGAAAGAGTCACTAAGTAGTGAAGAAAGAACCCCTTCCAGGTGCATGATCATAAATCCCAAGTCAGGGAAGTTCTGTTACTGACGATAGACCGAAAAAATGAGACAATCAAAGTTGGCAAGCACTTACGTATATCCAAATGTGGGCATCCTAACCCAACTTTCAGATGTTCTACTGCCAGATTCGCTTACTCCCTTGGTATTCCAAATTCCCTGTTTATCCAGTTCGCATGAGTAAATGTATACATAGGTATACCTATCGAGCTAAATTCTATGATAGCTGTAGATCACAGTATTGAACCGCAGAATGTTCAAAGCCAGCAATAATGTCTCAAATCATCCAGACCCTGTAATTTTTTGTCATTCCTCACCTGGCTGAGTTTTGGAGCACCTTTGTCCATTCTCTGAATGGACCTTTTCACATTAAACTATTCTTGGTGAAATGCAGAGTTGATGATAAACATAAAACCAATATGTATTCATTCTTTTAAAAAATGGGATTTTTTTTGCCCATGTTCTTTCCTGCCCCTACAAGTCAAAGCTTGATACTAAAAAATAGGGAATGCTATCAACTGTGGAAGAAGACCACATTAGCTGCTCCCAAAGTCCTAAAAGTAGGTCTTTTTCAATTGGATGATGTTTCAAATGGAACATGGATCTTTTGTACTAAGTGCCATGTGGAAAATCTGTCTCTGCAGCTGTTGGTAACTGCTTTTTTCACATGAGACTGGTTCAGATAAATTTCTTTTTTTGTGTCATATTCGCACAAATAGATATTCACAGCTTTGGGAGAATGACTTCCTTGACCCATAGTTTTTTTGGTGATGGAATCCAAATTCTGTACATTCCACTCTTTTTCCAGGAATGCTAACTACCGAATTAATACAATGTGCAGAACAAAGGACAAATCTAAGGATCAAATAGAGGAAGAAAACCACCAAGACCAAACTCCTGTTTACACTCATACCACAGAGTAACTATGCTTGCCATTCCCCCCACTCAATTTTGTTTAAGGACCTACTAAATATGCTTTGATATGCCTTTCAGCCAAAGGATTTCACTCTCTCTTCTTTTACAGGGCAACCTGAAATATGCTATTTGTTCTGTGTTTGGCAAAAGATATTAGAAATATTAGAATTGTTTGTATTATTCACAGTCATATTAGAGTGAGAGTGCATGGCAGCTGCTAACTGCCTAGAATTTAAGTAAAAATTCTCCATTGAGCTTTCTATATACATATGTGCATATGTGTGTATAAAAATACATATATATACATACACACATACAGTATATATAAGCATACAAGGTCAGCTTCCAGACAATTCCTCTAGAGCATTTGATACAGCTGCTGACAGAAACAAGGCTACAAAGCTATATGTACAAGTGGTAAATCTATAGCTGTAACTTTTCCTTGCCAAAATTTGTTGGGCAAGTTCTCATGTAGAGAAGGGGGCTGAAGCAGTAACTGGAATGGTCTGAACCTTCACCTTGCCATGCAGAACTCCACGCCATTTTTAATCCTTTCCACCTCACAGAGGAGAAAAGATTCTCAGAACCGAGAGAAGTGCATCTCTAGAAGATGCACATGTCTGAGTGGAGATCAGACTTCCTTGGATATCCAGGCAATGGAAGGTGTAATGGCATAGTTTGAAAGGAAGGAAATACTATCTTTCTCTACTATTACTTGATGTTGTTTTTTTTTTTTTAAATCTAACAGTATCTAAAGCCAAGTTATGACACACTATTAAGATAATTCATTTTGTGTAAAGTCTAATGGCCGCAAACTCCACCAGGGGAGGTTTAGGCTGGACATTAGGAAAAAAATTTTTACAGAAAGGGTCACTGGGCACTGGAACAGGCTACCCAGGGAGGTGGTTGATTCACCTACCCTGGAAGTGTTTAAGGCACAGGTGGACGAGGTGGTAAGGGGCATGATTTAGTGTTTTATAGGAATGATTGGACTTGATGATCTGGTGGGTCTCTTCCAACCTGGTTATTCTATGATTCTATGATACTGGAGATGTATTCTAAAACACAAACATAACCCTCTCCTACAATTATGATCTGCAACAATGCCATTTAACGCCTCCCAATTAACATTACTTTTCTTAATATCAAACATCTCCAAAGGACACGTCTGTGCAGACTGTAATAAAACCTGCTGCATCAATATGTGACAATGGTATGTGAAATCGAGCTCATGTTCTACATGTGCAGAGTAAGATAACACGCACTGACTACCAACCTACCATACATGCTACCATGTAAGGGAACATTTTTATCCTTGTTTGCAAATATAACTAACTGAGGATAAGCACGTTTTGCATCTTTTAGAGGTACACAGTGTCAGCAACATGTGACTTTAAAAGTGTGTGAATGTAAGACTTTTGCAGTCACAAAGTAGTATCTTATTTTTTCTAAAAAAAAGCAAACATGTGAAAACAGGAAAGAAAAATGTAAATTGCTGAAAAATGCAGACTTGTAGACCACACCATTCTGACCATAAGATGGACACCATTTACAGTAACAGGCTGTATCTGCCACGTAAACTTACAGAGTTTTTTCTGAGTGAAAACTCAGAGCCTATAAAGTGGCTGAGGCTGAACTTGAGATGTTAGTTTTGTTAAAATATTTCCTGCTTTTTTGGGTCTTTGTTTGTTGGGTTTTTTGTTTTTGTTTTCACGGTTTAGTTCACCTCAGTCTGTCAGTCCAAGTTAAGACTGTGGTTTTTTGCAGTATGGACACAGCTCAAGTGCCAAGGGTAGTGGTGATTAATACAGCCATGTTTTTCCAAGTCTGGCTAACACTATACAATCTTTACTTCCTTTCTCTTACTCAACCTTTCTCCTCTTTTCATTTATAACAGCCTCTGAAACAAAAGTTAGATTCAGAGCACAGAAACAAAAGGAATTTAATGACTGGACAGAGGTACACTGAATCTAAAATACAGAAATTCCTAAATTTAACATTAGCTGCAGTTGCTTACAAGCTACTGCCTCAGTCATGGTTTAATACTGTTTACAATAAAAGGAAAGGAAAGGAATGGTCAGCATATGTTGTGGAGAGAATGAGTGACCCTGGTGGAATGGGTATCAGAGATCATGTATATTGCTCACCGGCAAGACATCTGTTTTCAACTATGGGGCTTTTATTCAAGAACATATGAATAGTCTCATGGGATCTAAGTACCATTGCTAATTGTGATATGACAGTCACAGAATTTCTTTAAATGTCAGTCCTATCATCCTGCAACCAATGGTGTTGCCCATGCCAGCTGTGGTCAGTATATTTGCACATTTGACTTCTAACTTGGAGTTGCCACTAATATCATCACGCCAGGCCAGGCCACCATGGATCTAAGTTCAATTAATTTAAATAACAAAATTAGAGTGAGGTGTATAAGCAGTATTACTCTGAAAACAAATTAACCCATAGAATCTTCCTCCCGATTTTGCTAAAAACATTCCTTTAAAAATACTTACAATTCAAAAATACTTAGAATTCAACACAAGACCGACATTTACCTGCATATTGTCACTGAACTGACTTGCTACTACATAGGAGCCCTTAAAACAAGAAAAGTCAATTAAATATCCTTTGAAAGGACAGTCAGAGGTACTGCACACAAAATGCAAATAAGCTTCAAGTACCAGACATTTTTTAAATTGTAATTCATTGTTATTGGGAGGGAGAAGATGTTTATAGTAGTCTTATCCCAAAAGGCCACCACATACAATATTCCCACTGACTTTAATAGTTAGAGTAGGTGCAGATTTATGGTTGGGTGTAAGGATGTTTCACTCTTCACCTCTTCACCTCTTATTAGCACTTGTCTTCTGCTTCCTTGCCACAATTTAAGCAGTCCCAGATGCTGTGCAGTTCCAAAGCTCCCCTCTATCTCCCATAAAACCAGAAGAAAAAGTATGTTGCAGAGTACATTCTGAGTGGTAGAGATGGGGCAGGAGGGCAAAGAGGAAGGATTCTCTGTGGAATACGACCTGGTGAGCAAAGAATGGTCTCTGCTCACTGTTAGAGTTAGAGTTAAATCTAACTTTGCCCAAGTATACAGAAGTTTTCAAATTTAACACTTACATTAGTACAAGTATCTTCAGTAAAGCTCAATCCATTCAATTAAATTTCTTAGTAAGAAAACATAACAGTGAGGGGATATTACATATTAATAACTTAAGTAACAGAAACATGAAAAATAAACCCATATAAATTTAAAACAACTGAATTTTTCATTGCCTTCCCAAATGGATCTGTTCAGGCACTTCAAAATTAGAGCAATGTGGCCAGTTACAATTACAATTACTAGGATAAATGAAACAATGAAATCTTTATATAGAATAAAAGAATCAAGAATAATGCCATTTTATCTGAATAAGAATGCATGGGATTTACTTCATGCTAAAGTTGCCATTTAAAATATCATTTACATTGCTCTAAATCTGGAAGAGGTTCCTGCAAAATGTCTTGGGCTGGGAAGTGACCTAGGGAAATGGATATAATTCTGTCTGCAGATGAATATATTCTTCTCAGAGTAATATAAGTCTTGCAGCTATGAATGATACTTTCCACAGTGCTGTGGTAAACAGGAATTTAAGCTTACTATATTCTAGCTATAATTAAGAAATATGGTTTAGTCACTTTACCTCTTTCTTCCTTTCTCCAGAAGGTCAAGATTCATATAAAGATACACAACTGCCTCTCCGGTTTTCTTTTTCTTGGTTCTTAGTAGCCAAATGCCTCTCCCTTTTCTGGCAATCATGCTCAGCCCTTATTATTGTGGAGTCAGAGATTCTGCCTTTAATATTACTAATAATATGGCAAGTAGGGGGCAATTTGATAAGACAATGATATATATGCACTGAATGCCATCAGTATTCAGTTTTGAAACTCTCTCGATTTTTTTTCTAAGACATTCCAACATCAATAAATAAAAGCCACAACAAAAAAATACGTTTTTCTTATTAGGCTGCCAGAGATCGCAAAATTTAGTTGATATCTGTTTCCAATTTGTCTTTGTGGAAAGAAGGCCAAAGAGTTGCTTTTCCTCCTCCTTGCAGAATGCAGCCAAAATGTATTCTAACCTGGGTGCACCCACCCACACTCACCAGTGTGTGCATTCTAGTCATGACTCAAGTTAATAAATTTGATTAGCTCGTACAGTACTCCAAGCCAGCAGCCCACAAGGCAGGTTCAACCAATACCTTTGCTTCACTCACTGCTCTCAGCAGACCACCAAGGCTTCAGTTTGTATTTTTAAACCTGGGTTAAATTGTGGCATAACCACAAACCATTGTATGCGATTAACAGTGGGGTTCCAATGACTGACTGACAAACAAAATCTTAGCACACTGAGCCTGCTTCTCCCAGTAGTAAACACATGTTATTAATGAAATGATTCTAACTGGCTACACAATTGGAAGCGTTTTTCTTGATTGACAGACTGTGCTTTTCTTAACAAGCTGAATAGGCATAAAGACTACACTTGTGTTTTTCACTTTGTGAGGTGAAGATGTGAAATTATTGTGATAGTTTCTCCATTCAGTCGTAACCCTCATGGAATGTTTCTCTGGCCAGACACCTAGTGATGCATTACCTTGATACACACACTCTGCTATTCTGAACAGAAGGGACTAGCATTTTTCAAAAGTGCCATGCTCCATCTCTATTGCTTCCTTTCCACTGCTGACCCATTCCTCTGTCATCACGGACATAGCTTAACAGGAGAACAGTCAACTGGAAAAAAACCCCAACAACCAAAACATCAAATGCATGTGGCATGAGATCATGACACCATCACTCAAAACTACTGCAGATAGGTACAGTTTAATTGTCAGCTGCTCGAAACAACGGTCATCAAGCTGGATTGGGTGTTAAGTAGCAGGATGAAACAGATGGGCTTGCTCGTTCAGAAAGCCCATAGTTCATACTCTTCAGAAGAAACAGCAACAGCCAAAAACCTGAATGAGAAGTGTTTCACAATTTCACCATGCTTTTTTGCTTTCCACAAGAAATGGGTGATCTATATATCCAACACATCTCTAACGATACAATTCATACCAAAATTGTCATCACAACTGTAAAGGCCCCTAAACTGGACCTAGAACATTCAGGCGTGGGATTTAGTTACATATTCAGCAGCTGCATTCTTCAGGCTACTAAGCAGCCCTCACTACTTCAGTCTCCACCTTGACTGTTCACATACACTGCTACAGCGCCATTTGACAGGCTGGTGGAGGACAGAGAGGGAAAGAAGGGAATTCTGTCACTGCTGCTGCCAAGAGATAAAAATGCAAGTTGAACTCTAGCCTCAGTCTGCTGAAACTGCCCCAATTTACGAGCCTAGCCACCCACCTAGATTATCATTATACTCAATGATGCTACTAGCCAGTAAACAGTAGCGCACACGTGTACTCTCATGGTAAACTTGTTCCCGTGCTTAAAAAGCAGGTTTGGAATACTTGTCTTATACAGCCTATCGTGGCAATCTGTACAGCAAGTCCACTATCATTATAACACATGCTTGGCCTCCAGAGATGCAAAGAGAGGATGAGATGAAATAGTTGACTTTCAGAGAAAGTTCTTACTGGGAAACAGAATAGCAGTGTTATATTGAGCACATTCAGTACTCCGTTATTGTCACTACCTCATGCTTCTTTTTTTTTTTGGTTTTCATGTGGACTACAGCAGTAATTAAAATTAAAGGTCAATATTAATATTGCTATTCTGAGGTTATTACAAAAAATTTGTTCTGTTGCATCACCTACACAGAATGGCAATTTTGTTGGACAAAACATTCCATTTTCATGGGATTCACTATTTCATTTCAAAAACAAGCTATGAACGCTGAAAGGGGATTTACTCTGTGTAAAATGTCAGAGTGCACATTAGAGCACGTCATGGTTGAGTCAGTGATATTTCCATTCTACACTACTCTCCCAGAAGGTGGTATACACCGTGCTGAACTGCCAGAATTGGTATGATTGAGCTAGAAAAGGGTTTGGTTGACCACTTTTTTTATTTATAATTGACCTCCCTCTCAGAGACAGATCTCACATCTTCCAACTTTGTAGCCTTCTTGGTCAGAGGATTAAATTTATGGGCGGGAATGAACAGAAACTTAGAAAAGGAAGGGCTCGAGGGAATGAAACAGCAGTGGTGCAGTCTGTCAGGATTATCTGTCAGGATTATCTGTCGGGCTGTGATTCTGCCTTCTTCTGAAAGTCCATGAGGGTTGGTGTGGATTCCCTCCAAACAACTAATGCAAATTTTCCTGGATGGTTCCTGTAGTCTGATATCTACCGCATGCTTATGCACCCACTCCCGTCATTATTCCTTCCTGTTCATGTGGAAATAAAATGTTTCCTCCTCTGCAGCTTTGAGAGGTGACCAAACCCAGAAAGCCAGTTGTCTCACTACTGCTGTTCACCACCACGTCCTTTTTGTGGTTATGCAGTAGCCACAGGCTTAACCTGTGAGTTCTGTTCAGATTCTGCTACTGAGGATCTCTCTTCCCAAGAAAAGAATACTTCTCTTTCAAATAGTACTTCAAGGAAAGACCTAAATTGCTTTTTGCCTGCTGAGTTAGTGTTGCATTATCTTCTGTTTCCCTCATTAATAACAGTGGTAAACAGAACTCTCCCCCTGCAGAGAAGAGGAGGTATGACAAAACAATAGAAAATGATCCAGCTGTAAATTGCTTTAAATACTAGACTTAAGCAAGGATTTCAGTCTAGGGACTTTTGAAACACTCACAGCACGGAGCACTCTAAATAAGGTGAAGCCCTCACATTAAGCCTTAGAAATTAACAAGTAACTGTCTTAAACCTTAAGCTTATTGAAAGTGGTTTCAATGGGATTAATGGTTTAAATGAACCAGTAGAAATGTTGATACTAATTTTCATTATTATATATTGAGAATCATGCTAAAGGTAATCTGAGGTACAGCTAACCAGGTATTCCTGCCTCATAAGGAGTGAGAATATGAAGTCTGAGTTTTATTGGTCCAGCTTGGCTGGCTATGATGAGGGCTTGGTTCTCATGTCATAAAGCAAAGGCACATCCTGTTGTCAATTAGACTCACCGGTATTCTGTAGCAGCAGCATTGAGCCCCTGGGATGTTATATAGTTTGTTTTGCTATGTAAACAGCATGAAGTAATCCAAGCAGTAAAGGCCACAGATGAGCAGGCAATTTGCTGCATACTAAGTAAAAGAATAAAAGTCTGTGAGTGAGAGTAAGAATAAACAGTTACAATAACCCTGGGATATAATATCCACTGGTCTGGGGTCATCAAAAATCTATACAAAAGAAAGAATGTTAAGGGACTAATTAAAATAAAATATATCCATCATTTAGCTTCTGCTGGTTAGAGCGAGAGAATGACTGAATGTAGGGCAAAAGATAAATTGTTAGCTATTCACTTTGAATTTAGCATGTATCAAATCCAGCTTCAAGGTGGTTTTTTTTTTTTTTTATATAGCACCTATTCTGGGACCTGATCCAAAACTTAATCAATTTGTTGAAAAGTATTGCTCTCCCTTGTTTTCAGTAAACTTTGAATCAGATTATAAAACCAAATGTTCACTCTGCACCTGTATATTTAACTCTTTTGTGAAATTAAAATAGAAGCTAGTATCCTTAAAGACATCTTTAATTGGTGCAACTTACGCCCCCTTTGTTTGAATACACAGCCCCATATTGCATGAGAAATATATTTTTTTGACACTAGCTTAAACTCGCACAAAAACGGGACGGTAACAGATTTAAGAATGTGCTCCTTATTCTTTTTTCCTCTCCTTTTAGAAACACAGAGATGAGATACGCAGGATGTTTAAAATATATTAGAGTTCATTGATCAAAGAAAACATATAAATCCATGTTTATTAACAATGTTTGTGTTTAAATAAAAGTTTCCACAGCACACAAGTATCAAAATATTTCCCTCGGTCCCGCAGCAGTCACTGTTTATGGCATTCAACCATAAAGCACTCCTTCTCACCCTCTCATTTATAAATAGTGCTTCCCCAATGGTAGTTTTCTATTATCAGTTTTACAACAGCATATCATTCTGTCTTTGAAATTTCTAGATAACACTGTGGAAAAATGGCATGGTTTACTGTTTTGAACACAAGCTTGAGAATCAAGACTCCTGGTTTATATTCCTCTCTCTGTCAGCACTTTGCTTGGTGACTGCGGCCAAGTTACTCATCTTTTCTACTCTTTGTTCTGCTACATTTGCCATTTTCCAGATCCTTCATCCATCCTAATTTTGGATAAGTGCAAACAGTTTTCTGGAGTTTTCTCTCATAACTTACAACAGAATAGAAACTACTGAAGACAGGGATAGAAAAGAAAAGATACGCTTTGCCCTGATGGATTTCTTGCAGAGAAAAGACCAGAGACCTCACAATAAAGCCCAAGCAGCAATGTGGACGGCCCTGTGCACTTGTCCAATGCACCCAGGAAGGAGCAGTTGAGCACTCAGGAAAAAATGTGGGAAGAGGGGATGTGGAGATGCATGGCAAAGAAAGAAATTCAGCAAAAAGAGAAAAAGGTAAAAAAATGGAAAAGCGCAGCAGAAAATTCCTGTGTCATGTAGAAAAATTAAGGAACTAACCATTCCCTATACATCATCTTCCCTCAGACAGAAGTATAGACAATGGGGGAGGTAAAACAGAGTAGAAAGGAGGGAAAATAATTATCAGCAAAGATGTCAACAGGCAAGGCAAAACCCATGTATTGTTAAGGTGCAGAAATGAGAGCCACAAATGGAGACTGGGGGGTGACAAGAAGTGCTCCTGAAGTTACAGGAAAATTTCCTTCAAAATTTACAGGGAATGCTCTCAAACTACAACCCACATCTTCACATTTAAAGAGCAAAAAGGCACATACTTCAAAGATTACACAGGGAGCTCACAAAAAGTTTCACAGCCAGGAGACGACAATGGCTTCCCAGAGGCTGCTGGGTTGACCACAGAGACTCAGCTTGCCATGCAGCACGACCCCAGGACAATCCAGCAGGGCAGGATTTGCTGGCTCTTACTGCTTTGCTTCCTCCCACAGCCAGAAAAGTCAATAACCAGCAACCCACAGTTGTTGCTGATCAGTCAACACGTTCTGGCATGGAAGATGTGCTTGAACTATTTGATAACTGCAGGCATCTACAGGAACAGCCTGGACATCCCTCTGACAAGCAGCATAAAAATTGCTTGCTAGGAATTAATAGAGATGTTTAAGTTTTCTCTCTCTCATTCCTTCCTATTGGAATGAAAATGTCAGCTCCTTATTTGAAAAGGCCATTGCAAAACCAGTTAACATAGAGCAGGCATCTTTCAAAGACTTTTTATAACCTTTCCTTTCAGTAGGGAGACTTTTGAGGCCTCCCTAAGCAAAACTGTTGTAAAAGCATTGAAATCTCCTCTTTTGCCAAAAGCACCTCACACGCTGTATAAAGACAGGAGTTTAGCCTTCTAGAAAAGAACGAAAGGCAGGTCACTTTTCTAGAGACAGAAAATTACTGAGGAGGTAGTACACACAAATATACATTCAAACTTAACTTTTTTTTTAAGTCCACACAAAGGCAGCATAAAAAATAGATTATTTTATGACAGTATGAGCAATGGATCTGCCAAATTGAATTTAAACTCAGTTCCATAACAGAATTAAATCCCATCAAGTGGCGTGACATGTAATATTTCATTTTCTGGCTCAGTACTATACTGCCTGCGAGAAAACATAAAACTAGTATCTTTGCAGACTCTATTATTCACATATTCTGAAACTGTGTGGTATTAATTAATCAGAAAGGAAGGCAGAACTCTTATATGAAGTATCTTTCCATTCTAATTCTAATTAAAACAAGCTGAGCCCCAAAATTGTAAGGACTGATCGTGATCACTAATTGCAAAAAAGGAAATAGGAAATGTATTTAACTAAAAGATGTCCATTGATTCACTTCAAATTTCTTTTTTTTCCCTGAATGAATAATATAAAGATAACTTTTCTCCCCAAATAATTAATCTTCTATTCATAAAGTAGAAAAATTCAAATTTCTAATCACTTCTATTTACCATTGCACTGGAGAATAAGTTGCAGAACATGACAGTTAGATTATAGTTAGATAAATTATTGCATTATTTTAAAGCCATCCAGAACTCCACCTTTCTGTGCTGGCACTATTCAGTCATTGGGATTTACAGGAGAGAAATAATGCAAGCAAAGATGTCCCATATTTTTCGCTAATGTGTACTTATATTTACATTACTTGGCTGGTGGATTTTGATAACATAACTGATGTTGTTAAACTCTTTACATAGCTGATAGGACATCCTGGTCCATAGGATATATTGCAACAAATAATAAGTGTTCTCCAAGTATGACATTCATAGACTTGGTTGGTGGATTTTGATAACATAACTGATGTTGTTAATCTCTTTACATAGCTGATAGGACATCCTGGTCCATAGGATATATTGCAACAAATAATAAGTGTTCTCCAAGTATGACATTCATAGTTCTGAAGATGGCCTATATGAGGTCTGAAGTGATTAGGTAATTTACTATTATATCAACACCCAAAATAGAAAGTATTCATCAATAATTGTTGCTTAGACAAGAAAAATATTTCAAAGGTGCAAACCTGCAAACGATGTCAAAACCATACGCCGAGCAAGATCCATATTTATGAAACCCGAGCCAACTAAAAGCATAGTAGCAAAGCAATATAGCTTCAGAGAAATGTTATAGTTGGCTCCTATGATATGTACCTTCATTTTTTCATTAAAAAAATAAAATTTCTGTTAGTACAGGAAATAAAAGCTGATTACAAAAATATCAGCCAACTGGCTGCTAACTCAGTTAAGATCTTCAGTAAACAACAGTACTTGTAATCATGGAAGGGTAGATTTCTTTGGAAACATGTTATATCTGCTTTAATTTCCACATGAATAACCTAACAAACCTACCTCATATTGTTTTCCAGCACAAATCTCTTGGTAAACCAGAGGAGATTTGTTTAGTGGTGAGGACAGAGAAGTAGTTAGGCAAAAATGCTAGGAGGCCTGCATGGATGAACAAGGAGCTCCTAGACCAAGCCAAACACAAAAAGGAAGTCAACAGAAGGTGGAGGCAAGAACAGGTAGTCTGAGGAATACAGAGAAACTGCTGTGCAGCCAGGGACCAGGTTAGGAGAGCTAAAGCCCCAACAGAATTAAATGCGGCCAAGGATGTCAAGGGCAACAAGAAAAGCTTCCATAGGTGTGTTGGGGATAAAAGAAAGACTAGGGGAAATGTGGGCCCAATCTGGAGGGACAAGGGAGACCTGGTTACCTGGAATATGCGGAAGGGTGAGGTACTCAATGACTTTTTTGTCTTTTTTCACTGACAGGGGCTCAATCCACACTCACCAAGTTTCAGAAGGCAAATGCAGGAACAGAGAGAATGAAGAACTATCCCCTGTAGAAGAAGATCAGGTTCAAGACCAATTCAGATACCTGAAGGTACACAATGATGAGATGCACCCGTGGGTTCTGAGGGAACTGGCAGATAAAGTCAGTAAGTCACTACCTACTACTACTATCTTTGAGAAGTTGTGGCAGTCTGGTGAAGTTCCCACTTACTGGAAAAGGCAAAAGGTTCCCCTCTATATAATACATTCCAGCTCTTTTTCTAGTTCTGCACTAGAAGACTCAGTGATTTGGACAGACAGGATAGCAGAGTAGAAACAACCCAGGAATACTTAAGTGGGAATACAGGAACAGAAAGAGAAAAAACATGAGTCATTGCACTCCCTGTGCCATCTGGCAAAAATCCTCAAAGAATGTCCTAGGGTGGGATCTGGTGATGAACTATTTTCAGATGAGTTCCGGGAAGTGACACTGCTTTTCCCTATCCTCTGCTTTCAGTGTTGTGGCTTTTTATTCACTGCCTAGACCGTATTTTAACCCACCAGACAAAACTGTTCTGCCAGAGCAATCCGTGTACTACTTGGTGTCAGGGAATGGAGTTACAAGCTGTCTGTATATCCCTTACTACTTACTCCAGAGGAATGCAACTGTACAGAGAGATGTTTGGCTTGCTTTGGTTTTTCCAGAGCATTTCTCCAAGAACTAAAGCCTTAGGAGATTTCTGTCCTTTTACATAGGAAATTGATGTTTCTAGATTTTCATTGTTGCCTTCCTCCTTCATTTGAATTGCTATAAATGCAGCATCTCAGAACACCTCAAAATACAATGATATACTAGATGTACTTTTTTCAGACAGAATCTGCAGCAATTAAGACGTAAAGAGTGATGATAAAGCCATTGAACTCAGAACACTGACCACGGTGGAAGATAAAACCAAAGGTGCTGAAAGACTATTATTTTACTACCAAATCTATTAAAACAGTAAGCATGTTTCTAGTAAAAAAGAGAAAACAGAAAAGTGAAGGACATCGATATTAAAAAAAGTTGTTTGAAGTCTTTTAGAACAAAAAAAAATCACTCAGACAAATTTTCTATCCCTAAAAAAACTCTGCAGAAAACATTTCTCATCATTTGCCACTTCAAGACTATTCTAAAGTGGTTAGAAGTTGCCATCGATAATGTACTGTCCTTTGACTAAAATAAAGAAGGAAAAATAGATATGTCTACTGTAGAAATACACCCCAAACCTAAAAATAATTGTGGATCCCCAATGGCCCACCAACAGACAGAATGAGTTGAAATACTTCTTTCTCGACTTCAGTAACTTTTTCACATCTTTGATGCAATAAAGATCAGCGTTGCATCCTGTTAAAGTTACACTAGCTGTTCACTAGAATAAATTCTCTTAGGAGGTGACAGATTCCATTGAGTACTGGACTTGGTCCAGGGCGATTTTGTTGCTGCATACCCTAACAGCCTTCTGTGATCTTAGAAAATTACCCTACTCAGAGCAAGAGTTTACAATAACACCCTCCTGCCTTTTCAGAGTATTTAGCAATTGACACAAGAAAATGTGTCCTTCTTTCTATGTATCTCATAGTGCATACGTTTTATACCAGAAACTCTAGAATTCAATAGTTTTCATATAGTAATGACAATATGCATCTCTTCCTCTGCCAATATTTCATTCCAACTATTTTCATAGAATCATAGAATAACCAGGTTGGAAGACACCCACCAGATCATCAAGTTCAACCATTCCTATTTAACATAAATATTTCTCTTTTGTTCCATTGCTGTTTTCTGTAGGACTAGATATATAAGAAATACATGTGACTCAATAGAGATACTTGGGGGCCAAGTTTTCCCTTTGTACAGACTGCCCAACTAAAGCAAATGAAACACACCTGGGTCAGTTTTGGACATGCGGGGTTGAATCTCTCACCACTCAAGAAAACGCCAGTATTTCCTATGAATTCAATGGGTTTCTCTTAGGGATAAAAGCTTCTTTCTTGGAATTTATTTTGGACACCAATGCTTTAAAAACAAGTGGAAACACATTACAAAAAGTTTCATTATTAAAACAAATCGAAGGTTAAAGAAATTTCTTCTTACCCTACAGATTTTTAAAATATAACGTCTCTTCCTGTCTAAAACATCAAGAACTAGAATAGTGCTGGTCATTTTGTTATTTGGAAGCTGTATTCTATAACAAGGACTACAGGCTTACAGAACTGGGCACTGAGACGAAGAACTGACTGCCATGGGACACTAGTGAAATTTCAAGTCTGCATACAGTTGAAATTGCATCAAGTATCCTTCCTTGCAATTTATTGTTTACTTTTAAATACCAAGGAGTAAGTTTTGGCACTTGTTTTGAAAGGAATAAGTTGCTCTAGCCTTTATTTTTAATTCAGTGGTATCTTGCCAGTTGTGCGAGCTGTGCTACATGGTGTAACAGAGAAAAACAGTCATTCCAGGCTGCTAAACTAATTTTCACTTTTCAGTGAAATAAATTCTAACCAATTTTTTAAAAGGTGGAAACCCAGGGCATTAACACACTAATACAGACTGTGAGGTTTGCAGTCTAGAATTTAAAGTCTTCCATTGTAAAATCAAGTAATATATTACATGCCATACAGATTAAGCTGATCCATAAGCCACTTTTGTTCCAGGGACTGAGTGTTGCCCTTCCTGGAATGGAATTCTCAAATCTCTGTGGAGAAAGGATCTTTTTACAGAGGAAGAAAATATTTCCTAATGAGAGTATTTACTGGAAATACTGTAAATTCATGCCACATAATAAAGACGATTGGTAACTCCTTTACTATCTTCAGGAAGGACAAAACCCAAAGCTAAACAGGTGTCAGATTACCTCAGGGTTTTCCTTTCCCAGAGCTGGATGAGAACTTGAGTTTTTATTATAAAGAGAGAAAACTAGAAACTGAACTGACTGACTGGGTTACAATCATTGAGGAAAGGCATCAGTATCTACATCTGGTCTTTTGCTGAAGAATCCCTTCAGCTGATAATTTGGACTGAAAGTTAACTGGTTTGTTCTCATAGATCCATTTCTACCAAGTCCAGATAAAATAAACCTCTCCTATGGGTTTTGATGATTTGGGTCTTGAATCCTTGGTTCCTGCAGCAGTGATGCTATATACCATATTGCTAACATATTAGACACCTTGAAGAATACAAAACAAGCTATGCTTGGTATATTTCTGCAAGTTTCTGTGTCTAGTCACAAATCTTGTGAAAACGGGATCCTGATAAATTCCTTATTGTCAGGGAAAAATATGTGAGTATATATACTTATATATATATAAAATGATATTTGTCACAACTACAGCTAATTGTTCTGCAAGGAAATTTAGTAGTTCTCTGCTAGCAAACTTTACTCCTACATATGACAAATTTTACTCCTACGTATCTTTACGTCATATTATAGCCCTACCTTAGCTGTGAATTCAAGGTTTGGCTATAAGGTTTCTAAAAGTTAGTGCCTATGCACAAGTGGAATTATGTTCAAGTCCCATCACCAACAAACAGGAAATAAAAATAAAGGCTACTATTGACCATCACTCTTCCCAACTGGTGTTTTTGAGCTCCATCCAAAAAATCTGCTCCTACATATAGAGTACAATCTCCCTCCTTGGCCATTTTATAGGATTGAAATGCATGTCTCAGTGCACATCTGGCTTTTTTTTTTTTCTCTGGATGAGGTTTTGCTTCATTAGAATCTATATATTATTTAATTATATTAAAGGAAAAGCTGATTAATTCAATTTTCATCTTAAAAAAGGAAAAGAGTGGTAACTCCAGTAGGTCTCAACTGACCAGTATCATTATTTTTAGCAGCATGTGCATTAGATTTGTTAGAGAAATCCAATAACAATTGTGTTGAAAAAGAAGATCCACTTCTGCAATTTCTTTAAATAAATGCAAGAAACTACATGTAACACAGTTCATGGAGAAGTCAGGGTTTAAAGGGATGTAAAAATCCCTGGGTTTCCAGTATCGATAACATTTGGAAATGCAACCAAATTTTGAGTGCTGTGAGCCATAGAGGTACAATAAAACACAAAACTATAAAAAATTACTATCTTTTTGTTATTTAACTTCAGCTATATACAGACTTTTAAGTGCCAGCTGAAGAAGACTCAAAGCTTTATTCTTAGTCCTAGTCAAAGAACAAATACAGACTTCTCTGCACATAATGATCAGAGTTTTATTTCTGTTGAGTAAAATAGTTTTGTTTGGAACCTAATCCTTATTTCACTGCACCAAATATAAAACACAGTTACAACTTTGTGAGAGGTGGTCTCTTCCTTTGCCAGGTAGCAAAAAGAGAAAAAGGACTTCATTTGATGAGTAGTTTAAATGTATAAATAAAAAATGCTAGGAAAATGCTTCCAGATATTTCCAGACTCTGTGAAATCTGATGTGATAACATACTCCTCAAGAACCCCTTCTGATGCGCAGAAAATACTCCAAGAGTGGCATGTTCTTGCAATAAAGGTTATTCATAGTGTGGAACTAAGTACAGGTAATGGGAGATGAGACAGTTACCTAAAGTTAAGAGTTAGGAAGTCCAAAAGGAAGAGGTAGTGCCTATGGTCATTGACAAACAGGTAAAGTAACTATCCAGGTCAGAAACGGGGCAGGTTTAGGGAAAAACGTCTCACAGAAGACTTTACAATTTCTGAGTGAGGTCTTCCGACAGTATGTATCTATTAGCAAAATATCAAAACCTGAAACACAGGTTAGAGAACTATTTTGTATTTCACTGGGAACCCAATTATACTTTAGAAAATCATAATACTAGTCAAAATTCACTTCTTAAATGTTGGTAAAAATTCTGAGGACACTTCTCTCACTTAACAGACCTTAGTACCAAGTTAAACTACCTGTTTTACTAAGGAAGGAATTCTAAATGAAATTAATACTTTTTTTTTTTTAACTAGAAATCAGTTCTTTTGACAAAAGATGGTTTATTTCTTTCTTTCAATGCTTGAAAATGACTCTCTCATCCAGATTTCTAAGACATAAATTACTTTTCAGGTTAAGCATTTGAAATACGAAAAGAACCTGAAAATTAGTAAAATGAAAATATGCTACAAATACGTTCGATCACTCAAGACATGCAATCAGCAATCCTCATTCTTGACTCCATATGGTTGTCTGATGAATTGTGATTCTTCAGCTGCTGGAACTTCAGAACCCAAAATTACCAGTGAGTTTTCTACTATATCTGATTATGACCAGTGTGTTCTTTATGGTTGCCAGCATTTCTCATGAAACTAGTTGAATTTTCCAGATGTTTCTTCAGTAAAAAGAGCTACTTCTACTTTCCAGTATCAAATCTTTCCTAAACACCACCACTTCCTTTTCACAAGATATTATCAAACATCACAGTTATCACTATTCTTCCAGCTTCACATTTGATATTTACATTGTGGAGCTAACCTAGCAAAAAACATGAAGCAATTCAAACATGGCAAGTTCTGCTCTAATAATGAGTTCTGGCCAATCTTGCTGTTCCTGAAATAATGAAATCTTCTTTCAGCACTCCTCATAAAACAACCAAGTATATCTTCTTGGCTTTCTCATCTGACTTACAACATAATATTATGTGGTATCAAGACTTAATTTGAAGTATTTCAAAGTTTCGATCATTAAGAATCCTTCATCTCACATCATCATTCCACTAAATTTTCAAGCACCCACTAAACATTCTTTTCTGCATATTAGCTCCTGAAAAGTAACACTGCAAATCCTGCTATTAGGAAAATAATGCCTTATAGTTGATCAGGCAAAAATCTCCATCTACTTAATTAATAAAGCATTAATAAAGGCATTAATTTCTGATACAATAAGTAACTGAATTATACAAAACAGTGTCTTTATTCACACGTCTGCCAAACCCAGAAATATAGCAGTGCTAGCCAATTTATCTTCTTGTACTAAATGGCATAGAATGGAAAAGAATAAAAATTCAAAATGTCATTAAATATTAATTAGCACATTATAAAAAAATTACTCCAGCAGTAACTTTAAATTTCAAATTGTTTGCCTGCTCTTGATCGTCACCACAATAATGCTAACAATTTCAAGACAAAAGTGAAAGAAATACAACTGTTGGGCTGCTGAACATGTGAGTTTTAAAGACGGCCAGTAGCGGAGTGGGACCTAAACTGTTGCATCTGAGACAGTTCTTAAGAATCTCTTTATAGACAGTGGAGTAAAATCAGCATTATTAAGGCACAAGACATCTCATTCATAGGTTACACAGGTTAGATGAATTGTACTCAAGAAATGCCTATTTTTCCCACTGATTTTAAAGGGACTTTGTGACTGTAATTTATATATTGGTCCTATACTGCTGATGTCAAGTTAACCAAGGTGAATCCTGCCCAGGATACCTGAACTGAGGCTACTGAAGGATAAAAAGGAATATGATGATTCGAACCTCTAACACTTTATGAAGAAGTAGGAACTGTGTCTGGATCAGAGAAGTTACACGAACATGTTTAACCTTCTTAGTACTTACATGAACCAAACCACAGAAATTTGAGGCTTGCCCTTCATAAACTGGCAGATTAATTTTTTTTGGCACTTGTTTATCTGATGATATCAGTTTGATTATTCTATCCTAATCAAAATTTGAATGTATATGACATATTGTTTATTCCAGCCCTCTTTTTGTTCTCCATGTGTATAAACAGACCTACCAGTGCCAAACAACTACAATTTTGTGTCACAAACACATGTGGAGCAGTATGGAGGCTTTTAAAAAGTTCAGAGTTGCCAAAAATAATCTTCCACCTGTCATGTCAGGCAACAGTGTTTCAGAAGACTGAGTACCCCGTATGCACCACAACCTACTACTCACATCAAGAAAAATTAGTAATTTGAAGGTTTTGATTGCACAACAAAGAAAATGGCCCACCTACAAGTTCTACAATGAATACCTAGCTATATTTTAACAATGTTTCAGCCTCAAATTGAACATCTAAATTCTGTCAGAATTTCACAATGTTGAGGAACATCATTTGCACAAGATCAATCCTGTCCATACTGCAAGACCAAACTACAGCTTAATTTGATAAGCACTATTACTGTAACTGGACTTTGCAACCAAGCAGTTATTTGCAGTGTTTTTCCACAAGTACACAGGCTATGTAAAGCTCCTTATTTCATAAACGGCTTTTAAAAAACAAACTCCAAAGCTTGCAATGTAAAAAAATGAAGCTTTCACAGAAAATACCACTATCAAATCCAACAGGAGCTCCCTTATCCATCGGCCCCTTGGTGTTTCTTTCACATAAACTATGACTATGCTGCAGCCAGAGGTGGGACAGTGGCATGTTTAGGCACTTTTGAGCTAGCCCTTATCTTGCCAGCAGCACTGTAAATGTAGCAGCAAAGATTTAAACATAAGCTGTATAACCCTGCAAGATTGTGGTACTCATGCCAGCTGAATTAAAGCTAACTGGGATATGTCTCTTTCTGCTGCAGACACACTTCTGATTGCTTTGCAGACACAAGTCACTCTGCTTGATTTTGTGTATCACTGAGTCAAACTTTCCTCATGTTACCAAGCCTTATGCTGGCAAGCTCTCTTTCTGTGTACAGTGAGTCAAAGTACGCTGACTCTATTTGCAAGATTCTAAAATGACAAAGCTGGAAAAGTAGAATAAATCATTCCATATTGGAAATAATTACTTACATTTGAATTCTGTAATCCTTATTTGAACAAAACTCACATAGACCTTAGTGGGAGTTCAGCTCAGTTAATGATGAAGTTCTTGGCCCTTAATTCCTTTTTCTGCCCTGCTATCAGATGTATTATTATTATGAGAAACATCTGTAATAATACTTTACACTTCCATAGCCACTGACAGCTGGAGGCTTCAACAAACTCTCTCTGCAATTACTATCAGGTATTCTTAAGTTAGAATCATAGAATCACCAGGTTGGAAGAGACCCACCGGATCATTGAGTCCATCAGTCTCTAAACCAGGCCCCTCAGTACCTCATCCACTCGCACCTTAAAGGCTAAATCCTAGTTGCAGGGTCCTTCTAGTGCCTTGTCTGAGTGCTGTGATAGGTGAAAGCTGCTCCAAATACAGAGAATTATCAGCTTGACCTTCTGGCCAGCTGGATGAGCAGCCGGCACACACAGAGGCTTTTTGGGTGCCTGTTCCCTGGGAAGAGGCAGTGCTGCCGTGGAGCAAGTGGGAGCTTTAATGCCCCGCACTGCTCTGGGCAAGGCTGGCTCTTCCCACTTCCATCCCTTTTGCCACAGTGTGGCTCCACGGGCCTTTTACAAAGCATAAAACTACAAACCCACCCAATAATGCTCTCCTCTTTTTTTTCCCTCTAGAAATGCCTGATCTGGAGTAAGGAAATCCGTTGTCTTCAGGGTTTGGGGAAAGAAGTTCATCACAGCATTTCATACCGCGATTCGATTTCCTGAGTTGATAGCCCTAAAAGTTAGTATGGATATCAAGTAATTTGCCCAAACCAGAGATAAAATGTTTATGCCTTATGCAACTCTTAAAAAATTAAATGAGGTTGCATTACAAAAAATATTACAAAACCTACACCCTAATTAACGAACTGGAGAGAAAGATGACTACAAAATGACTGATGCTGAAGGCTAAAAAGAACCATAGACGCCTAATATCAAATTATGTCAAACTCAGCTATCCGCACTTGAAGGTCCTTGTTTTGCTTTTCAGGCTCTAGAAATCACTCAACAAACATGATGCCAGAAGTCTGAGTGGGACAATAATATGGTTTCTGTTTATGCTTGCTAGCTTGGCTGTCTGTGTTTATCTGTGGGCTGCAGCTAACTGATCACATACCCTATCTGTTCCACTGTGGCAAACCAGCACTATTTGCTTTGTTTTTCTTCCTCGAGGTACTTTTTAAAATGCTTCCAGATATAAAGCAACCAATTATTTTAGGAGATCTTGGACCCGATCATGTTCCATCACACAAAATGTGGCACATGGCAAGCAAACACTCAAAAATGCACATGAAATGAGGTGTACAATGTTGTCATTCCAAAAGAAAAAGCAACAAACCTATGTGCTATAAGGAAATAAATTACAGACTCATCTCATTATATGAGGGCAAAACCCCCAGAAAAGCTGTAATATCATGAAGAAAATGTCTGGCAAACCACTCATAAACAGCAATATGCTCATGACAAAGAAAGGAAAGGGTCTATTTTCAGTCCACAGCTTGTTACAATTCATCCCCATTATGAGGTACTCTGTTATCAAAACTCAAGAATAGTTCTATTAGCTCTTTCAGACACTCAGAACCAAAGGATTGCAATTCTCTTCAATATCTCTGTCACTGTAAAAATACAGAATACTTAACAGCTACATAAGTCAGCTCCTACACCCCCTTGTACCTTCTTTATGTGAACTCTTGGGGTGATAAGACAATACAGTACCTCTCTTTCTGGACAATTCTAGCTGTAATTTGTCCTTTATGAGATGAAGAAATACTGCATTAAGGCTGAGAGTAACTGTTATGCTGGAACATGGATGGGCTGAGAGCCAAAAGAAGTATTTCTGCTTTAAAACATAATGTATTACTTACCTGTATTAACCTAATCATGTAACAATCTACAGATAGAAACAGTTTCAGTTGTCTTACAAACGTGCTAGGACGCAGTCCCCTGCCAAAGAATTACAATGGTTTAGAAACGTAAAATGCACACTTCACAACTCTAAGTCTTCACATGCATGTTCTTTTAAGGGTAAAGGGTTGTCTGAAAGCACTGCCATAGAGGAGGGGGAGTGAAAGAAAGTGAGACCAAGTGTGTTGCCTAGCTGCCTACAACTTTTGGCAGTGGATCAGACAAACAAGTTCAGCAGAAAGTCGATGTAATTTTATTGGACCACACTGTCTCAAGCAATTAGAAAAATATTTGTAAAACATCAGATGAGAAAGGGAAACGTGGAGCCCAATAATGCAAAACAATGTTTATAAAGACAGAAATTGTGAAACTGGAAGAATAAACACAATTACTCTATCAGCACCTCCAGTTCTTCTGAAGATTACTTAGTTTAAAAGCAAAATGTTTTCCTGATGCATTTAAAAATATTCATAGTTATAAAAAAACTTCTACAAATTTACACATATATTAAAAAAAGTGTTACATAAGGATTTTTACTGTGAAGTTGTCACTGTGTATCAACAGAAAATTACGTGCTACATGAATGCACTTTATTTGCTGATGTTCGCATGCATATTAGGACAAGGAATTCAAACCCATGGTTGTGCAAGAAGGATAACTTTTAGATCCACAGATTCTTTGTAGAAGAACTACAGATGATCCGATGTATGCATAAGCTGCTCAGATAAATTAATACTACGTGAGGTTAAATCTTTGCAATTATTATTCCCCCCTTTAAATGCTACACTGAGAAAAATAGCTTTGCCAACTTACATAGTGCACACTTAGATACACAGAACAGTAAAGAAGGCCACATGCATTTCTCTTTAAGTGGCTGGCAACTCAGAAATTTGTCTGTATCTTCAGTTAGGACATTTGTTCTTTTCTACCACGTAGAAATATTTCATTTTCTGCCCCAATTAACATCATAAGACTTGTCACATTAACTGTTCTGTTAAAACTCCAGCTACTTAGGCATTAGCGCATGGGGAAGATTTATCTGTTAATTCTAGGATAACACAGTACTGCCTGACTGTTGGCAGTTATCTGAGTAATAGGATTGGGCAAAATGCATATATTACTGTGTCCATTAGAGGTTCTACCAAGATTAATGATGGCCTTTAATGAATCAGAAGAAGATTCTGAGCTCCCTGGAATTCAGCTGTGTTGTGCATATCAGTTCAAGTCTATCTCCAGCCAAGATAGAAATCTGCTGCCCATGTTTACTCTTTGTGTAAAAAGACAAAGAATTCAAGCTGTTGAAAGGATAGTTTTGACTTGAGTCTTAATGAAACACAGCATGCCAAATAAGAGAGATATTCAGGTGAGAGAAGGGTGTCCTGAGACTGGTGCTGAGTGACAGAAGCAGGACCTTGACAAAAGCAGGCTGCTTCAAGCTGACGAGATGGCAGCCCACACTCTTGAAGAATGCTGCTGTTCCAACGCTGGGAAGAATTCACAGTACAGTAAAGACAGGGAACCAGGAGCTGGAACTGCTGAAAGTTTCAGTAGTTTATAGACTACTACAGTTACTCAGTTGCAACTTCAGCAAAAGCAGGAACAGGTCTTTATAACGCCAACCATCAAGTTTACCTTCTGGGCTCAAATCCAGTGCCAACATATTTAAATAAAATCCAGAGAGAACAGCCTGTGTTGCCCAAACAGTCTACTTATCCCTAGCTATACAGCAGTGAGTTCTGGGCAATAGTGACAACTACCTACAGTATAACAGACGTTTCCCACAAGCACATTCACAATGAAAACAAGCTGAGAATTTCAGGATAAACGTAAGTCTAGAGAAAGCAGCTCTGTTTGAAGTTGTGTTTACAGTGAAACTTTGGCAGTCCCAAAAAACAGCTAAGCTCCGATTTCCGTACATCTATATGCTCTGCAATATATCTTGTGTGAACTAGGAATGAATCCTTTGCATTCCAAAAGCATCAAAGAATGACTGCTTGAAGAAGACTAAAACTTCTGTGAGTGATTGCTGGGGGTGGAGGGTGACATAGGTGTAACCAGACAGGACATTAAATGTCCCAGCAGAGCTGCTGCTCATAGACATCCTTCAGTGTACTGTTAGCACTGGAAAAGAATCTGTGTTAGAAAGTACTGAGAAATTCTATTTTTCAATATATATTACATAGTCAGTTGACCTAAGGAGAAGTAAAAGCACACGAATAAAAAGTCAATATCCTAAATTCAAACAGCAGCATGGAAAGAAACCATGAAGACTAAAATGGACACAGAGAAGGAACGAGACAGACTAAATGAGACCACAGAAGGCAACAGAGAGAGTTGTATGAAAAGATTAGGTTGGTTTGATTTTAAGAAAAAAAGTTTAAGGCGGCATGTCATATAAGCAAATTTAATTCTGAGCAAAGTACTTCAGGAAATCAATTTTTAACTGGATGTCTCCATTGACCACATGCAATTTTTCTTTTGAGGATTAATGCTGAGCAAATACAGGCTAAAGAAACCCTTTGCAAGAAATATTTACAAACATCCATTTGAATAAAACCACAAAGTGCTTTAGATAGTATTTGGTTTACCTCATCATTCATACACTAAATAATGAAAATTACTTGCATTTACAGAGAAAAAAAATCTCCACTAATATTTTTGAGAATATTAAATAGAAATAAACACACAATAATACCTTTAAAGCTTGCATCTGGAAGTTGCAGCTGTATAAAGGGTGAGACACAACAACTATGTTTAAAAAGCCTTTAAGGAAAGACGGTAAGAGTATGAATATTTTTGGCTTTCCCACCTTACACACATTAAACCCTTCACCTCTTCAGGTAGCCTGCAAGTATAATTATCCATGTGGCACACCAAATTACCTAATAACAGAGGGAGCCATCATATGTGCTACACGTGCTGGCTCCCACACTTCCAGCTCTCTATTCATTCAGAGAACAAATATGACCTCAGCGGAGCACCCAAACAACAGTGTAATAGGTGTCTACTCCAGTACTTTACTGTCTTGGCAAGGATTCCCTCGTTCCTAAAATCAAGGCCAAAGGCACAGTAGAGCTATCAAAATATATTTGACAAGATGTCCTGTGCATATGGGACTCTGAACCTCACTGGTCTGATTCCTCGAATATTTTAGTGTGCTCCATAAATGTATCTTTCCTATACAGACATATTTTAGAACTAAGGTTTCACAAATCCAGCATTTTTAACATTTCCTTTGTTGGCTATGTCCTATTCTCTCCTTTAAAGTGGTCTAATCACTATCTTGAAAGAAAATGTTTGCTGCGATTTAAGACGTCATCCTCCTTTAAAAGCAACATTGCTTAATTATTAATAACTACATTATTGGGGAACTCAGGAAAGAGTAAGATTAGACATGTTTGTGGATACTGAAAGTATCAAAAGTTTCTTTAAACTTTACTTTTCTTAGGAACAGTATAAACTCATGTTAACACAAATATTTGAGGATAAAAGTTCCATTCTGTTCATAATATTCTTAGTCCTTCACTACAGTTTTTTTGTTGTTCGGGATTTTTTGGTGGCATTGTTTTTATTTTTTAACCTTCTTGTAGCATTTGCTATTGATCCCTGTCAGGACAGAGCCCTAGCCTAGACAGTTTAGTCCTTCTTCCAACGAAACTACTCATATGTTGTTACTCATGAAATCAATAGTCTGCCTCGACAGAATACTTTTTCAAATCCAGAAGGGAGGGAACGAAAAGAATCAGGCTACCAATTTTTCCTGCCTTACAGGTCATTGTTTTTTCTTAAAGGGAAGATTTTGGTTTTTCTTACACTATTTTTTCTTACGGGAAGGTTATTCTCCCTCTCTACTCAGCACTGGTGAGACAGCTCCTTGAATCCTGTGTTCAGTTCTGGGCCCCTCACCACAAGAAGGATGTTGAAGCTCTGGAACAAGTCCAGAGAAGAGCAACGAGGCTGGTGAAGGGGCTCGAGAACAGGCCCTATGAGGAGCGGCTGAGAGAGCTGGGGTTGTTTAGCCTGGAGAAGAGGAGGCTGAGGGGAGACCTCATTGCTCTCTACAACTACCTGAGAGGAGGTTGTAGAGAGGAGGGAGCTGGCCTCTTCTCCCAAGTGACAGGGGACAGGACGAGAGGGAATGGCCTCAAGCTCTACCAGGGGAGATTTAGGCTGGACATCAGGAGGAAGTTTTTCACACAAAGGGTCATTGGGCATTGAAATAGGCTGCCCAGGGAAGTGGTTGATTCACCTTCCCTGGAGGTGTTTAAGGCACGGGTGGATGAGGTGTTAAGGGACATGGTTTAGTGCTTGATAGGAATGGTTGGACTCGATGATCCAATGGGTCTCTTCCAACCTGGTGATTCTATGATTCTTGTTAATCTCTCTCAGCCTTTGTATCGACTCTTTGTATGAATTTTTTTTACAAGGCAGAAAACAATCTCATTTTCCAAGGACACCACTTCACAATCATGAAAAAGTGACAGGGCCACTGAGAGATCCTAACATACCTTCCCACGGGGGTAATTTATTTTCCTGAAGCACTAGGATATTCTTCCTGAATTCCTCTTCATCTTTCCCTTCATATTCTTCACATGCAGGTGGGGTTGAGGGACTTGCCTGTAAATGAACAGAGTAAGTGCTTACTTTCCTTCATGATATCAAATAAGACAAAATAATTTCTTCTGAAAATACTTTCTTTTCCCACAAGCACAGAGCAAAGAAGAGACTAATTCTCCGTCAATTTTACATCAGAAGGAAAAACATAAATTAGGCTACGCCAAGTTTTCTAGACAACGTCTCTTTTTTCTGCATTGAATACTTGCTTCTAGGGGCAGCCAGGGATGTTTTACATATTTGAGTTCTGGATAGCTGGCAGTCCAGCTAGTGCTGTTGTACAGTTTGGAAAGTGGCAGATCCATAGCAAATGGACATTTCTTCTGCACAATACCTGAGAAGTGTGTAATTTTCTAGAAGTACCTGATCTACTGTCCCTGCACCATACATTTGATTTCTGCATTCACAACAAGCACAGTGCTTCTTAAATACATTAGATCTTGTGCACACTTCTTTGGTGTGTCCAGGCATTATATCAAATACTTGCCACATATACTTTTCCAATACTCTAAATTGTATTTACATATTTTCCTCTGCTGGAAAATGCAGGTGTAAACTTGGTAGCCTTACATGTCAGATGCCTGAGATGTAATTATTACAAGATTACCCCAAGCTGAATTCAGGCAACCCACCATTCTGAAATATGTAGGTTAAGGTCAGTAAACTACTGTTCTATAATATGGCAATGAATTGAAAGGCAATATAGGAATAAATCTGAAATATGAGTATCATTTTCCCACTGTCACATAAATCATTTTTCCTTCATGATAAAGAAGTGGGAACTAAAAGAAGCAATGTTTTAATTGGGACGCTGCCTAAATTACTCAAAAAATTGGGATATCCCACATGGAGTTCTAACATAGCCTTTGATTCAAACAGCATTGTTTCAGACATCTTCAAATACAAATCAGCAATTTTCAACAGTTGTTCCTGTCACATCTCTTGTGATCTCAAGAGGTACCATGTGCTAAGTCTATATCTACCCCAAGGTAAAGCATAAAAGGGAATGACTGGGGTGATCTTTCTCTGATGGAGTCACCTACACTGGCACAGATAACACGATTGAAAACACCCCAAAATACAAGGTACTCAAGTACAAGATGAAATAAAATTTCTGAACACACAGACTTTTTTTCTCACAGACTTGTGAGAAAGTCTGTACTGTTTTCCTCCTTTCCCACCTTAATTACCCCCATGAAACCATCAACTACATATCACAACAGATGAAGAGTAGGAACCTAAAACACAGCCAAAACACTGAACTAGGAAAGTGCTATTTCAATGGAAACTAGTTAAAATTACTGTAAAGACTTGTATGTTAGCTTCACCTTGAATAATTTACTAATTCTGAATGCCAGTTCATTCTAGCTGTTTAGGTATGAGGCAGTGAAACAACCCATGAAGAAGAAAAATACACACAGTGGTTCTGCAGTATGTACTAAATAATCCAAGCCAGGAGGCAGCAATAATCAGTTTTATCTTGCGAGTTCCCACAGTGGTTCTTTAAGGAACATTGGATATAAAAGAAAATGTATGGATCATACTTTTACACCGAAAAAAATAAATGGAAGACATTTTCACTTGGTGACATACAGACACATTAGCTTAAACTTCTCAAAGAAAAAAGGAAAACCAAACAAAGCCATCTTTGTCTTGCCTGCTTGCATCAGTTGACAATCACGGTTCATCACAATCAGCTTACACTCAGGTATAATAAACAGGATTGAGGAGGTTATATTTTAATGTGAGAGATGTAATTTGCTGCTGGTGACAGGTTCAAACCATGCCTGTAAACCCATCACATAACACATCCTCTTTTAGTTTTACTTAGATTAAAAATAAGAATACCAAAGGATGGGTTTTTGGCTTTGGTACTCACTGTGGGCACTTCAAAAGGACACCAAGAGAAACTGGATGCATTTTGATTGACTCAACCAGAAGGCTTTCTGGGTACATCCAAAAAGCCAAGCTTAAGAAAGCGTGCCCATGCTCCCATCACATAATCGTGCTCCATCATTTTAGGCATGTGGGCATAGGCATGTTTGGGTAGGAGACAGACAAAAAGACATAGAAAGAGGAAACTTCTCAGCCCATTAGGCACTGAGTGCTTCCAGAAGCTCTGAAAACCATAGCAGCAATTTCCCTCTCTGCTCTGCCCTCAGGGTTCATCTAGTTCTTGCACCATCATAAAAGCAGGAAAGCTGTAGAATCACACAATTCCTGCCCTATTTCTTCCACTTATTCCGTAAGCATGTTCTTGTTGACATCTTAGGTTAAATAGACCTCTGGACTGTTCCAATACAAGCGCTGTTACATTTTGATGTTATGATCTCCTCTTTTACTTTGTGGAGAAAAAAACAACCTGTCAAGTCAAGCTGAAGAAATTCCTGCTTTGATGTATTCTCTTGTATTAAAGGAGTTACAAATCAGCTGCCCTAAAACTGCAAAATTAACAGCTTTAGTGAATCTGAATAATAACTTATCTCAAATAAGCCTGGGGAAAATAGTTTGCCTTCAACTATTTGCCCCGAAAGTAAAACAAGTCAAGCCTTTGCAAAAAATGTAGTTTGTTTATTTCTTTCTTTTTTCGCCCCTATTTTCCTATCCTGGGCAATAGCTGGACCAGATCTAAAAGGCTGCAACTTTTCCAACAAAGTTTGCCTTCTCAGATGGTTCAGTCACCCACATCAGATTCTGAATTTCAGGGCAGTTTAGATAAATGCTCATTATTTTAGGCACCTATCCAAACCTGTTGTTGTTTGGTTATTAGGACATAAGAAGTTAATTGGAAGGACACGCTTTTCCTTAGTGGCAGAAGCAACTGATTGATTACATTATGTGTAATCTCCTATTCATAGAAACAGCAGAACATAGCATTCTACAGGCTGAGATAAAGAGTGTTTGTGTGTGTGTGGCTGAGGGGAAGGGGCACAGCAGGGGAGTAAAATACTAAGAATATCAGTGCACCAGATGAGATGTCAGTGGAATAGAAAGTCATCACAGGATAATGGTCTCCTGCTGCTAAATGAAGGCCAAGGCAAAGCAGATGTTGACTCAGAGCAAAGTAGTTTATTTTTAAAGCACAAGACACCGATCCTGTCGTAGTAGTTACTCTGCTAAATTGCCAGTAACATATCATTCATTTCACTTGACAGACATTTTTAAGAAAAGCATTACTTATTCCATGTTATTACTGAGTTTTATTGTCTTGAAAAAACCCAACAACCTCCACCCCTCCCCCCCCAGTTATTGTTATGTTCTGTCAAGCAGAAATGAATGTAGTAGTGAAAGTACAATCTTACTTAAAAATTGCACTGAACTTTCATGGTTCTGCAACTTTCTGACTGAGGCTGGTTTACTGATAGGCTTCAGGCCATTATACACTAAATTATCTAACAGTGAAATTGGCTGACTCAAGTGACATCTACTTTTGTAAAAATCAGTCAGTTGTCCTAACATGCAAATGCACGAAGAAAAAAGAACATTTGAGTAAGGAAACTGATCTTTTGTTTGACACTTCTGTTTCTAAAGCTTTGTGAAGAGAGAGAATTCTAGATAGACATCTTGCCTGGAATCTTGGTTCCACTAACATTAGTGGCAATTTACCCATTGATCCATAGGGAACAATGATTTCATCACCTGTTAGTCTGCAAAATGGAGGTAGAAGCAAAATGGCCATTGCTGGATATTCTTCTGTCTGCTGCCCACTGATGCAGTTCAACTTTGGTGTTGGCAAACACCACAATGGAAACCAGGCTCCCAAATCTCTGTGTTGCTCTACACAGTTAGACTATTAAGTCACTTGGGTGCTTCAGAATTGCATAGCTGTTAAAACTCTTCTAACCAATGTAATAAAAGTATCAAGAAAATCTATTTAGTTTGGTTTTCATTTTGAATCAGATGTATATTGACTTAAATTAAACATACTATAAATTAAACATACTATACTAAATTGGGTGCACATGAACCTCATGAGGTTCAGCAAGGCCAAGCACAAGGTCCTATCCCTGTGTCAAGGCAATCTGTGATTTCAATACAGGGTGAGGGATGATGTGATTGAGAGCTGCCCTGCAGAGAAGGACTTGGGGGTGCTGGTTGATGAGAAGCTCAATGTGAGCCAGCAATGTGTGTTCAAGGCCCAGAAGGTCAACAGTATCCTGCGCTGCATCGAAAGAAGTGTGGCCAGCAGGTCAAGGGAGGGGATTCTCCCCCTCTATTCTACTTTCGTGAGACTCCATCTGGAGCACTGTGTCCAGTTCTGGAATCCTCAATATAAGAAGGAAATGGAACTGTTGGAATAGGTCTAGAGGAGGGCTACAAAGATGGTCAGAGGGTTGGAGCACTTCCCATACAAGGACAGGCTGAGAGAGTTGTGGTTGTTCAGCCTGGAGAAGAGAAGGCTCTGGGGGGATCCTATCGTGGGTTTCCAGTACCTGAAGGGGGCCCTCAAGAAAGGTAGGGAGGGACTTTTTACGAGGGCATGTAGTGATAGGACAGGTTGGATGGGGCCTTTGAGCAGCCTGGTCTGTTGGGAGGTGTCCCTGCCCATTGCGAGGGGGTTGGAACGGGATGGGCTTTAAGGTTTCTTCCAACTCAAATCATTCTATGATTCTATGAAATTAAACACATTTACTATAATTTTCATATTTTTCCCTGCACATTCCTATCAGTCAAAGAATAGTTCACATGTACGATATATGCTCTTACAAACATCTCAGTTGCAAAAATCAGTATTGCATACAACTAACAATACAGGCAATTATGTGAGATCTAGCTGGAAACACCCATACTGCAGTGCCAGTACACTGCAGATCCAAGGCAAAAAAATACCCACTACTCACAAAACAATAGGTACATCATTGACCACAGTCTTTTTTAAGTACAAATCTGTTTGTGCATTCCATTCATCAAGAGATGAATAAAAATGGACTCATTAAAATGTGTTAGCTAATGGACCTGCTAAGCTCACCTCAGTTTCTCAGTTTAGACAGAGCTTTAACCTGTTTGAATTTAGGTCCACCCAGCTTTTGGCTGTTTGTTTTATTTTGTCAAAATATATATAGGAAAGCCATCTCCTTTACATTTTTAAAAATGAAATGAATATAATGGCATCTCACCTGAAAAAAAAAGATGGGCAATTAGCAGGGTCAGAAGAATCACATAAAGAATTACAAAAAGATACTGAATTGCCAATTAGGTGAGCAATTATGAAGTAGGCAGCTATATTTTAGAAATAACCCAGACAGATTTTTAAACAGAAGCAGTATAGCACTGTAAAACAAAGACAGAAAAGATAACTAGGTTTCCATACTGGGGACAGTAGGAAGAATATAAACTTCCTAGGAATGCAATTATTTTACATGCAAGTCTTGTCACTGCAGTTAAGTATAATTCAATAGCTAAATATTTCAGTCTCAGCTTTGTCTTCAAACATATGAGATATATAACACCCACTGAGGTCCCTGGGAGCTGTGAATATGTACCCGAGAATAAAACTAAGCCAGTTGAGTCTAAAAGTGGGCCAAAAATTTGCTAAGTTTTTGTCAAATGTTGGTGTCATCCACAGCTAGGAAGTTCAGCAGAATGCACAACAGAAAAGTAACTACAAAAAGGACTGACATAAAAAGTATGCAAACTTTGATTCTGAAATTAGTAGAAATTTATTACTGTAATTTAACACTGACAATAGATTTGGCTTAACACAAGACACAAAGAACATTTAACAGGAACAACGTGATGGTCTAATAGATTGCCATTTGGCACTGATCCAGCTGGTGGTCTAGATTGAATGAGTTTCACAACTCCTAGTGACCACTGGTTCTGCCATAATAAAATGTTACTATTTCAACAGGGTGTTGCCCACAGTCTAAATATTTATTTAAACAAAATTGGAGGCTATCAGTAGCAGCACTGGCAGTTGGGAGTTGACTTTGCTTCAACTGCTGCATAACATCTCACTAACTCATAGAATACGGAATAGTACTTGTCTGACAAAAGGGACAATAAAAAATTTCAAATGGAGAAACCTTCCTGGATAAAATACTAAACAATCAGAATACTAACGTAAAACCTCAGCTGGAATGGTCTAGAGTAGGGGACAAATGTTTAACTAAATAACTAATGGGCTTCTGCAAATGACTTCTAGAATCAAGAATTCAACAATCAAGAAATATTCTACATTTACTCCATGGGCAGTAGGCCAAGACCCAGGTGCATATGCTCAGATTCTCCGCTCAGGTTAGCCAAGCAAGCTCTGAGAATGCATGCTAAGAGAGCACGTACTCATTAGAATTAAAAAGGATACTGAGTATAACAGAAAAAAGTGAGGTGTATCTTTTTCTTAAAAAAGAATCAAACATTGCATCAATACCAAATTGTATATACCTCAAGAATTGTCGCACTTAGATTTAAATATTGAGGTATGACCCTGAGAAAAGGATTAATCTCGTCTAATTCCAGCTATCTAAAATGTAGGCATCTGATCTGTTAGCTGGTGCCACAAAATCAGATTAAGTAATTTGCTATATTCTAGTTTGTAATTTCATCACTGGCCACAACACTATTTGAAAATACCCGTAAGAAAATATGAATTTAAACTCTCTTTCTAATAGCTATAGTAACAGTCACATTAGATAGAAGCAATATGTGAATTCATGACTTTTTAAAGCATGTTATGCAACTATAGTGTTTGTTAACATAGTTCAGTTACCACTGCATATTTGCTCTATGTTTCTAGGACATAAAACTTCTGAGGTGTGGCATGTCATCTACCATGAAAGGACAGTAAATGGAAGTTTTATATTATTTTAATCTGTGACCACTCATGGAAGATCTTTTGTTTAAGAACCTGAAGACCATAGGTGCAACCTAGAAGCTCATTTGCCATTTATATATTTCAGATGACCTTTCAAACTACTTTACCATTGACCAGTGATAACAAGAAAAAATACTTTAAAATGCAGCTGAGTTTTTTTCAAAGATGTTAAACTAAGATGATATTACTCATTAATGCAGATAAAGTATACACATTTTAAACATGAGTGTTGTTATTGGTAGTAAATTTCAGATGATATTTAAACATAGAACTTACATGCTACATAATTAACTTTCTAGCTACATGCCATTTTCTACTGTAGTCAACCTTTGAGTGTAGGTAAAAATTGGCTGTTCTCTGGAACACCCTTTTTAAAAGTGTCTCCGAATCCTCTTTGCTCTTGTCCACCTCTGTTGTATTTCCCTGTCCTCATGGACTTGTGTGACTGTGCAAAAGAACAACAAATCTATAATCCACTATTCATTTATTCCCTGGTTATTCTATGTCATTCTGCAGGTAACCACTGCTGATGTTATCAAAAAAGTGAAACCCATAATATATTTAAGAATTGGTGATGAAAAAGTAAGAGGAACATAAAGATTTTGGGATTAAAAATTTCTCCTGGATCTAGACGCCACTGTCCAAGCAGCACAATAGAGTTAACTGGTTGAGCCATCACTCATCACATGCATAATATTACTGGCAAAATATGACATAGGATGATAGTCAATGAGTTTGCATGTTAGATGTAGTTTACTGCAAGTAAAAACCTCTTTGAACAATAACAAAAGTGAAAAGGGAGTGAGTGCATAAGAAAGAAAGGGACAGAGCAAGCACACATAGAGCCTCATTCACGTGAATGTGAGTGGCTGGTGGAAAGTCTGGTGCATGTGGATTTCACCATCTGGAAATGAAGCTGCTATATGTTTACTGGAGTTCTCACAAAAAGATTGATATCTTCCAGATTTCCCATTTTGTTGGGATGGATTAACATCTGGAAAAAAGAAAGTCATGTTTGCTCTTGCAGCAGTTTCTGCTGCACGTATGCATTTATTGAAGCCTGCAAAGTCCTGGGATATTAGAGATTCCAACTGCTGACCAAGTCTTTACACTTCCTAGATGCTGAAAGTAAGCTGAGAAGGATTGTGCCCATTCTCACCAAGATAGTTACTGCTGTTACATGGAATGACAGGACACAGCTCACTTTGAGAAGTTTATATTAGATTCTTGTCAAAGGAAAAGTCTTGTAACATCAGTGCTTTTATCAGAAATCTGTTTTGATGAAAGCAATAGTGGGAATTTTTTTATAAGAGAGACAGTCAAGTCTAACTGCTGCCAGTCTGATAGGTTTTGCTGTTATCTCTTCTGAGTAATTGCCCAGAGCTCTGCATGACAACTATTCACGAACTATAAATATTAAAAGAATCAAGCACATACTTAATATCATTGATACTGTGGATTAATGGTTCATGTATCAAAGTCATTTTGGACAGAAGAGTCAGAGCTAATAAAAATTATAGATTAACATTTTTATTGAACTATTAAGCAAACTACTTATTTTGTAAACTGTTTTGCTTGTACAACTTTTTGAATATCCATCATAAGCAGGGACTTTCCTGAGAACTCCGCTTCAATTATTTTTCATAATATAATCAGGAATATCTCCTTGGACATGAATGAAAACCTGTGATAGCTCACCTCATTCTTTTCAGATATTTATTAATTTCCTTGAAAAGTGGAAGACATTTCCTATGAGAAGATATGGCCATTAAAGGTAATGTATTGATGGAAATAAATGAAAGATATTTTGACAAGAAAATGGAACATTAGTTTTAGAAAACAGAGAGGACTTGTTATCTTCAGTCTGATTAGGAATTGCCTCTATAGATTTTTGGGGAAAAAAGATAGCTTTTATAAGCTCTAAATCAACAGTTTGTTTGTACTCAGTAAAGTGATTTAGTACATGTTTAACTTTAGGCACATGCTTAAATTCCATTGATTCCGATGGAAATAAAGCAGATGTGCTTGGAGTTGATCACATGTTTCGTGTTGAATTAGGGCCTTTATACTTTACAATTTCAATACACCAAATGCTAATTAATCTTCATTGCACTTCTCAAGGAATGTCTCATTACTAAATGCCACTAGTGGGAGTGGAGATTGCCTAATAATTCATATAGCAACTAATTAGTTTGTGCTACAAAATGTAGCTGCAGACCTCCTAAACTTTCTCATTTTTCTTGCACTGCAGAATTGTGGATAGGAAGGAGTTGCCAATGGTAAAAAAAAAAATTCTTGTTGATAGGAGAACTTCAGTGAATGCTTCTGTGTTTGTGTGTGCATTCATAGTAAGCAGCCTATATTTCAATCATTGCTGGTGATACACCGATAATGAGAAAATAAATACATGTATTATGTAGGCAGAATATATTATTAGTGGTCAAAACAATATAACCAGGAGGTGAAGAAGAGTGATAGGGAAAAGAAGTGAATTTGATAGCACACTATAAAAACTAAAGCCTCATTACTGTGGAAATATCTGAAACAGCTAGAATCTGGCAAGCAAAATCATCCAAACCTTTTAAAACAAATAATTATAAACAACAGCTTGTGAAGGATTTAATTGAAGCTTGCCATTAATTCACAAGCATAGTCCATATAAGAGAGTAGAAGGGCACCTTACATAATGTCAAACTGCCAAACAGCCAATATTTTTTAACATCAGAAAAGGGCTGAGTAAAAAGGAGGCTCTTTATATTTTAGGTAGTGTGCGGTAAGCATGGTTAAAAGCTCCAAACCAAAGACAACTAGGCTTTCACCTATCCCACAACAAGTTTTCAGGGTTGACTTCATCAGCAAATATACATATGCCTCCAACTAGATATTTCAGTTAGTTGACTTAATCAAGAACAGATTAAGCTTTATAGTGCTAGTAAAAGACACATCCAGACTTAAACCAATTCCATAAGATCATTTTCAACAGAATTTTAATAGCACATCACTTTATTACTAAATCTACATAGTTCCACTTTCATCTAATCCCTCCTTTATATCAGAATTTTTCAATTATTAATATTGCTGTAGGTAAGAAACTTTTGATATTCATCAGCACCAGAAAGGATCCATATTCACCCTTCCTTGCATAGAGAAGAATCTGCCTGGAAAATGGTGGGTCATCTAACTTCCCTCTCTCTCCACAGCAATTTTAAGAATAGATTTGAAAAAAAATCACTGGAGAGTATTTTAAAATTAAAAAATAATAATAAAAATAATAATAGTTCAGTTACTTTACAAATCTTCTTCCTCTCACTCAACAGTCTTAACATGCATGAGATTTCTGAAGCAAATAGCAGCATCTAACCTTATTTACTTTGAAAAGCAAGAAACTGAAGTGGAACAAATCATTCATTAGAAACAGGACATCATGAGGAGCTAGACTGTCTTCACTCATACTCCAGAAGTTCCTTTATATACGCGCTGCCTGAATTCATTTTTCCATACTCACTCTGTACTACATCGTTCTGACAAAACACCCTTCACGACATCTCCCTTTAACAGGTAGCACATGGGAAGAAATGCCTTCCCTTGGAATCCCCAGTGGCAATACTGAAAATGTGACCATAGACAAGAAATCTGTTGTCCGATTTATACGTCCTGGTGTAAACTGGGGTAAAAGGTCTCCCAAAGCCAACGGGTTGGCTCATTGGAATAAACATAGTGGTCAGTGGCTTGAACCTCCTGTGGCCAAATGTGTCATTAAAACCTGGTGGTCCATGTGTAAGGTGAAACCACGGCCATGTAAACACACATGCCATTTCCCACACGTCCAAAGGAATGCTAGAACCTCCTACTTCCCCACTGAGTGATGCTGTTTTGTGGGCAATGGAACCTGGGAAGTAAGCATAACAGACTGCCTTTTTGCTCTCTTCAGTTTAATATTCAATCGCTCCCCAGGAATACTTCTGTGGGAGTGCGAATGACCAAATGAAGCATTAAAGATGCTCTCCACAACAAAAATGACTGATTAAACTGGATCATGTCAAATACAAAATTTCACTCCAATGTGTATTCCTGGATAAACACTTTTCCATTGATGAATCAGAACATTTAACATGAGATTCATACCATTAACCCACAGAAACTCTTGATGATCCTAATGTTATTTAGGATCAAGGTCAGAACACTGACATTGTCCTAGGATCAAGACCACGTTTAATCCAAGAGTAGTACACATCCTTGTAGAACACTTTGGTGCAGGGATAAAATCACAAAGTACTATGAAACAAAATAGAAAGCTGATGCAGCAGCAACTAATAATTTTCAAAAGTAAACTTATGACTAAGATACGCACAATAAAGCTGGAGAGGGACATTTTATAAGGGCATGTATTAACAGGACAAGGGGGAAATGGCTTTAAACTGGAAGGGGGAAGATTCGGATTACACATTAGGAAGAAATTCTTCATGATGAAGTTGATGCACTGGCACAGCTTGCCTGGGAAAGCTGTGTATGTGCCATCTCTGGATGAGTTCAAGGCCAGGTTGGACGGGGCTTTCAGCAGCCTGATCCAGTGGGAGGCGTCCCTTGCCTGTGACGGGGGGTTGGAACTGGCTGATCTTTAAGGTCCCTTCCAACCCAAACTATTCTAAGATTATATAACTGGCACTGCTTGGTTATCATTGCCTTCACATCTAATAGTTCACTCAATATGAATTATCAAATAAAGTGTCACAGTTGAGAACCATTACGTGTTAGGCTGGAGTCTAGAAAAAGGAGCTGACTTGCTCTAGTTTTTGCTGATTGTAGTTGATCCTGCTTCTGACAGAAATGGACAGAACACTGAAGATGGCAAGAAATACTCAAGAAAAACAAAAGCAACCAGAAGACAAACTAGAAGAAAATATGAAAGAGAATGATATGGCAATAAAGATATGTTGGTAGAGCTGTAGGAAGAGAGATCAGCACACACTTTATCAGTTCTTGGCACACCCAGTCATGCTCCCAACAGGATTACAGAAACCTATTTTCAGATTCAGAATGAAAAAGGATTGGTCAATGTCCTAGGTGGCAAATTTCAGGTGACGTTCCTAGTGCTTATGAGGGTTGCCCTGGCTGGGAACAAATTTTGCTTAGAAAAGCCTTTAATTCCACTATGAATTCTGCCACGCAGTGTCTCAAACCCGATCTGATATGCTACCTGCAGAATTATCCAGGTGGTACCTATGCCGCTTATTTATGATAACAATTTAGTATGTGGTCCATTTAGAGGCATTAATTGCAGCAAAAGCATGCATTCCTTTGACTGTCTAGCAAGCCAAAAAGAAACCTCATAGTGGCAGAATTATCCTAGAACTATTTACATGCTGATATATTTTAAGAATACTTATTATTTATCTTAGAATGGCTCTTTGTTCTAATTTTCCTAATTTGGAATGGTCTTTCGTTAATGCTTCAAAGCCATATGCTGTAGTAAGGCCCAAAATAATGTTTAATATGTATCCTAAAAACTGCAGCGAGTGGTACAAAGTAAACACTTCTGTTTTGATTAGCTCCATTCCATGCTATGTGTCAGAACAAAAACTCTTAAAAACATTGGCCCTACTGTATCGAAGGACGTATGCATAAGTATTTCAAAACACACAGAAAGTGGCACACAAAAAAGTAATGAATAAAATATGCAAAAGAAAGAAAAAAAAAATCAAGAAAAGTTTTAGATATTACAAACAAAGCACTTTCTGTAGGACTAGCTACTTTTAAATCCAACATAGTTATATGGGTACCCTACTTCAAAAAAAAAAAAAACTGTATATAAACTAGATAGCATACATAGCTGCTCTGTTTAGAAAACAGCAAAGTACCATGTAAAAAAGTCTCTGTTTAGTCAGCCCACCCACTATGAAAGGGAAAAAAAAAAGGCTGACATTTAGAAAACAGGATATACTGAACAGTTTTGACAATTGTGCCCAGCAAATCTGATAGAGCTTTTTGTGTAAATTCTAGAGCATAGGCCCAGTTCCGCAAGTTACCATCTATTGGGAAATAGAAGTTCTTCAGGATGGTAGTTAAAATAGCATTATAAGCCCTAGCTTCATTTACAGCGTGGCCTGCAAAGAAACCACTAGTTATCAGGGAAATAGGAAATCAAACAGCAAATGTGAGGCAAACCTCAAAACAATCCCATCTTTTCAAAAAGTGATCCTTTCGGTCTTAGTACAGGCATGACAAAATAATGTTACTGACAGACCAAAAGAGAGGTTAAAAAAACCTGCAAACTCAAAGTAAGTACACATAAACATGAGAGGAAAATCCACATACTGTTAAATAAAATTTTCAGAGCACAGATTGTCCGATGTGTTTGGAAAATACTAAACACAATGAGGTCCAGATGCTGATTGGAGCCAACGAGCTTAATGCAAAGCAAATACTGCATAGAATTATTCTGCATGACACCTCTTGCACAACACTGCCTGATGCAGAGGCAGCCTGTGTGCGCTGCTTGGGGTCGTCTCGAGCTGGGTGTGACGTCAGTTCTCTAATGGGTCAATGAATTTACCACGTTACAGTGCAGCCACGCGTAATCTCCTGAGGGCAGGTATACTGTGGGTGACATTCAACCTCAGAAACCACATCAATACACACAGTCCTTCAAGCTTCAGACTTTCAGCAGTCATGAAATCTGTATTTACACACACGCATGCCTGCGCATTTATACACACACATTTCTGATTGAAAACAGTGCAGCAGAAAGCATGTTTACTAAGGAAAAACAGAATAATCTGGAAATGTCACTCTTAACCTAGCCAATCCAAAATTGTTCCTAAGAACTGGGCCTGCCTTTGTCTCTGCCCCTGACTTGCCTGCCTGCACCTCTTTACCCCTGCTCAAAGGCTCCAATACTTGTTAGTCTGACCTGGGCATCCAACAGAAATACACATTTACAACTAATAACACTGATGTTACGTATACAAAGCCTTCTCCAGTCCTCACTGATCCAGCCAAGGAGCTCTCAGCTCCTCATCAGTGCCTCTGAAGCAGTCTAATTAGACCCTAAGACTGGCCAGCAGAGATGCTTCTTTGAGTCCTCCAGTCTGTTTGCCTCTTTGTGAGATGGGTTAATTTAAACAGCAGGTCTCTCCCATCTCTCTCAGACCTACGAATGATAAAGGGCATAATCAACAGATAAGGAACAACTTTAAACACTGCAGAAACATAAACAAAACTTTAACTGCAAGCTGCGTGATTTTTTTTAAAAAAGTGCACAGTCCACAGAGCCATCCTATGTTAAAAATTCCAACACAGAATTCCTCCAAAAGGCAAAATCCAGTGCCAAGGAGACTCCCCTTGAGTATTCACTGAACCTTACTAGCTAGAGAGCGGTTGAAGGGGATTCCACTGAGGCACTCACAAAACTAGCCCTTGTACAGATCTGTGTCAGTCTTGCATCTCAGAAACAGAGTAGTTTAAGAAACAGAAGCATACTGTCAACTCTAGGGCAGGCAAAGCAAGTCAGCTCCTGACAGGTTAAAACAGTGCTCATTGTCTGAACAGCAAGTCAATGCAAGCCAGAAAAAACTTTAAGAGATTAGACCAGTGGCTAAACTTCAAGGAACAGAGGAAGTTATGCTGAGGAATCCACTGTGTTTTTCCTTCTTTTATTCTTCCTGCCAGGGAAAAGAAGGTTGGAGCTTCTCTGCAGGCTGGCAGAGAAAGCTACAAAATGAAGGAAACTTCCTTTAGCTCCTTCTCATCCAAAATTCTCTGACTTAGTTCCTTGAATAATGCTGAAAGATAAGAAATTACTTTTACCTCTGTCTCCTGAACACAGGTAAGGGGTATAACTCTTTGAAGAGCCACTAATTGCGGGATCATCCCTAGGGATAAAGGGTACTTTCAGTAACATTGCGTTTGCTAAGCTTTAAATCAACCTGTTTTGGGGAATCCTAATTTCATATTATATTCAAGTAAGATAGGAATACTACATATACAATTTTCATTAGTCTCTCTCCAAGTTTCAAAAGATATTTCATATTTCTTTTGTTCAGTGAATGGGCACCTCACTCCTGTTTGTCCCATCTAGTAGACGTGCATCAGACAGAGAGATGCATTACAAGTGCCCTCCTGAAAAGAGGTAGTAGCAAGGTGGTTGTTGGTCTCTCCTACCAAGTAACAAGCAATAGGATGAGAGGAAATGGCCTCAACTTGCTCTAGGGGAAGTTTATATAAGATATTAGGAAAAACTTTTTTACTGAAAGAGTGGTGAAGCACTGGAACAGGCTGCCCAGGGAAGTGGTAGAGTCTCCATCCATAAAGGAGTCCAAAAAGAATGTAGATGTGGCTCTTCAGGACATAGTTTAATAGGTAAAGTGGTGTTGGACTGATGGTTGGACTGGATGTCGTAGTCATCTTTTCCAACCTTAATGATTCTATGATTTCTATTGAAAGATCTCATGCCATCAAAAATGCTGTTAGATTACAAAACTTTTAAGATCCATAGGCTATTGTTTCCATGACAAAACATTCTGAAATTTTTCAGAACCAGCATTAGACAGTTAAAACTGGAATTAATGAATGTAGGGTTCAGATTACAAATCTAACCATCACTTTTTGCATTTTTTTTGTTCTAGAAGCGGCAATGGCATTTTCATTAAAAAACGTTAATGAGAATGTTCAGAACTTTCTCTACTCATATTATTCTTTTTCAATTGAATTCTTATCATACCTGAGGATATGCACATTTGGAGTTTGGTCTAAATGTGGCATAACTGAGACCAAACAAAACTAATCCCAGTATCACTCAATAATGATATACAGGAAGAGAAGATAAGCAGATGAATAAATCTTTGGGGTTTTTTTACTGGAGTCTCAAGTCCTCCATTTCAGGAAAGCTTCTGCTCTTTTTTTAGTTAGTGGACAATTCCAGGTATGGAAAAGTGCTAAATCCACGCTCCCGTCCTTATCTACATCTTCTCTTTTAGACTCATGAAGAATTATTGGAAATAACATAAGGAAGACATAATTTCTGTTCTTTGCCTGTACCACATATAGGGCCACTAAAGAAAGTGGCAAAAAACTGACATGTTCCATTTGCCCCCTCTTCCAAATTTTATAGTTATTCCATTTCTGTCTAAACACAATTGGGGTACTGTTATCTGCTGTCGTATATTTGCCAAATTGAAATGAACATGCAACTGAACTTGTAAATATTTAATTAAACAACTAAGACGGTAAAGACCTTGCAATCTGGCAATTAGATTGAACAGGGTGGCTAACAGCAGTAGACATACGTAAGAAATTCTACATTAATCTAAAATAGTACCTGTGAAATGCCCTGCACAAAACCAGGTAAAGGTGTAATACCTTTATCAATGAAAAACAAAAGAGAATCTATTCACTCTGAAACTTGATAAAGTCTCAGAAAATGTAAAGACTACCATTCTGTATCTATGTTAAATGTGGTCTTAAAAACATTTACTAAATGGCTAACCACAAGACTAAACAAAAGCATTACCACCATTGTAAATCAAGATCAAGGCAGTTTCATGCCAGGCTGGGAGGCAGCTGATAATTTAAGAAGAGTGCTACAGATATTATGAGAGGTGAGAGATGATGACAATCCCATTGCTGCTTTTTCTTGAGATGCCGAAAATGTATTTAATAGGGTATGATCAAATGCTGATATCTACAATATGCCTCTTGCAAGTTTTGTTTTGGATTAAAACTCAGAAACCTAATTAAAACAATTTACTTTCACCCATTAGCTTTAATCCTTATGAATGGCTTACTGTCTTCTCTGGTTATTTTACCATGAGGCACTTGAAAATGATGTCTCACTCTCCTGTCCTACTTTGCACTTGACCTTAAACCTTTGGCCATCTCCTGCATTTTTATTCTGAAGAAGTATTTGGCATTCTGAAATTAATTGTATGTGTAGGTGATTTTCAGACAGTCATTAAAAGTTATTTTCAAAGAAAAAACAAGACTTCTGAGGAAATAGCTCAATTTCAGTTTCGTTTACAATAGTACCCTCTTTCTTTCATTCCCCTGCAAGACCAACCTATATCTCCATTACAATACAGTGGTGTATCAGAGTCGTAATATATAAATAAACTATAATACCTAAAATTTTGTCCAGGTACACAAATTGCTGCTTTGCAGGACTGCAACTTAGGGTTTAACTCTGATTGAGATCAATTAATGTGAAGATTTTTTCTTGCTTATGTTTTTTTAAAAAAAGTAGTAGATAACCAAAATTAAAAAAATGTGTTAATTCTCTAAGTAAGATTCAGGCCTACCATAATTTAATAGTTCAAAGAAACAAAACTCTGCCAACTGCAGAAGGAAGTCCTTAATTCTAAGTACTTGGCTTCTAATCTTCAAGAATTTTCCCAAAGTGTAAAATCCTAACAAGTAAATTTGGAACTAAAAAAGAAGGTAGAGAGATGTACAAATGATAAATAGATAAATGATAAAATCATAGGAAAATTATTTTAAATGTTTCAAAACCAAGATCCTTTGAACTGCAGCCTTTCAAGGAGACTGTTAACATTAAGCAGCTTACACAGAGACAGATTAAATTCCTCTCCATTTGCAAGCCATATACAGTCCATCCATTTGCTCTAAAGAAACAAAATATACTTCTAGCTGAATAATTTCATACTTCTGGGAAGTTATAAGAACTGTTGTTTCTGTAACTGACTTACTCATGTTCCTACTCAACCATTAAAGAAAAAAATCCCTGTTAAAAGATGTTTCATAGTTACAGATACGAAAAGGTGAAATAAAAGAGAATTCAGATTGTGTGATATACCACAAACCAGGGTGATCCATAGATTTCTTATGGAAGGCTTGTAAGTCTTTTGCCAATGCAAATTCTACTCATTCTGAAGAACAAAAAATTGAAGGCATTGTTGTGCCACTGTGATACTCTTTTAAAAGACAGTCTTCTCTCTATTACAAATCTCACTATATATTAGTGAAAGGACTTTCCTGACAACATTATTTCAGCTGCTTGCAGTAGAAAATACAGTTTAGAATATAAAGGGGTTTTTTTTCAACGTTTTATTTTTAGTTTTCTTAGCAGCAACATTCAGATTGGTTTTTTGGTCAAAAGTCTTGATGAGCTTTCAGAGTCTACAAAGGCAGTACATACAAAATCTCACCTGTGAACAAGCAAAAGATACAGCTGACTGGGCTTTATGACTTTCTCAACAGATCTGTGCATATCAGAGACGGTCAACAGCTTTGGGAACATCAGTAAACTATGAACAGTAGCATTTTCAAATTTTAAGAAAAGTAAGACTCACTCTCCTGTAGAACTAGGAAAACTGGATGTTGTTCAAAGAAATATTCTTAAAAATCTTCAAAACCAGAGGAGACTAAATAAAAAACTGGACAAAAGTATTATTGCTGAATATTTTCTTCATTATGCATCTTTTTTAAACCTTTTCACTCTACTAGAAGACCAGTCTGCCAGTGCATGCTTTTGCCCTTCCATACTCTCACTGTTACTTCACCTATCACCCATCAACTTAGTTGGATGCACACTGCTGACTTGTATTTCTTTCTCCTATTTTTCATTTTATAAACTCTCACTTGATATATTCTTCTCTCTGTGAATACATCCAGCTAGAAGAAATACAGATAGATCTCCAGATAAAAGCCACAGAATTCCTGAGGTTGGAAGAGATCTCTGGAGGACCCCCTGCTTAAGCAGGTTGCCCAGGACCACGTTGTTGGGTTTTGAGTATTATAAAGGTCAGACCCTACAATCTCTCTGAACAACTTCTGCCAGTGTTTGAGCATCACTACAGTAGGAAAACAAACCAAAGAAAATCCCTGAAAACCGAAAAACATAGCACTATTTCAAAAGCAGAACATATATCACAATCTTCTTTGCACTCAATAAGAAAAAAAATACAAACTGCAAGTGACTATTCAAGAATATGCAATTATGAGTATGAGTACCTTGGCACCTGCACAGATAAAGTTCTCTTCTGTACTGAAGTATTTCAATAGGAAATGGTCTACTCACAAGATCTTTTTTCTCAAATGCTGTCCTAGGGCAGGACAAAAATAAGGCAGGAATATGTACCAGCATACATTTCAACATAGAAAACATCTTAAAAACAGCTGCACACCGTATTTTCTTGAGAACAGAAACTGTAAACTCTGCCCAGCTGAAATATATTTAATGCAATATTTTATGTTATTCTATCCAATATATGAACTTCTATTACCAAACATAACTTTTCAAATACTCTTATTATGATCGGGTGCAGACCACATTTGTCTGATAGCATATCAAATGCAATGCATATAATTCTGTATCTAAAATGTATTTGATACATTCCGTTTGCAGAAAAGGATGGTCAACCATAGTTTAAGCACGACACATTTCACCACAGCTTAGGAAAAGAGCAATTTTCAAGAAAGAAAAATAGGTGAAAGGCTGCTCTTATAAAACATGCCATTGTTTTCTTTTTTAAACGGAGTAACAGAAAATGTCATTTGAAAGTCTCAGCTGACAGATAGCCATCAATACTGTAAAACCTCGGTTCACATTTAATTGAGCACAACAGCAATCCTTCTATTTCTTTAAATCTTTATTTTCTTGGTAGTTGTCTTCCTTCACCTCCCTTAAGGCCCTGAATTGCACAACTTTCCTGTGCTTTGAACAGATCTGCATTCAGGAGATCTGAGATAGATCACATTTCCTCAGGAGTGTCATTTCAAGGAGGTTGGCTGGATGCTTTTCAGAACAGAAAAGAAGGCAACCAATTCCCACTGATTTTCTGTGGCACATGTTCTTAGGAACAGTTCTTGCCTGTACTTCCTAGCAATGACTGCTTTATATACTCTAAGTCTCCTCTTTACCTGCTGCAGATAGTCCTCAACACTTGAACACCCACAATGATTTTCTCTGACTACTACTGTGAAGTTTATAATAAATTTCACCTGTTTAAATCCAAAACTCTGACTTTTGTTGTTGCCAAAAAGTTCAAATGCCTTTTCAGCCAATAATAACATTGGTGTCAGCTGCCAGGTCCTTTCCTTTGTGAACTTTTGCCCATTTAAACTAATGGTGTCTTATTTGTTTTATGACTGGGGTTTTTTTTCTTTTTCTTTTTTTTTTTTTTTTCTAGTAGCTGCTCTTCTGTGAAGTCTTCTCTTGGCTGTGTAAGCCATACACCAATCTGGAGGACACCTGCCTTTTAGTACTTGCTGCCAGACCTATTTGAAAAGTCAGATCGCCACTAAGCACATCAAACACTCTGGTCTCACTAGCTCAGAAACACTGTGAGTTGTTTAAGAATGTGGCTTGACATTTTACATAATCTGGCCTAGTTGCAGGTGGCTGCCAAACGGGGAAATCCTGCTCTCCCTACCCCCAGCCCTTAGGCTGAATGTTCTTTCCCTCCTCTCACTTCCATTTGGAAGTAAAGAACCTGAAGCCCTCAGCTGAATGAGTTCAGTGAGCTGCTCCTATGGAAAGCTGATTTCTTCCATATTAAGAAATGAATGATACTTGCTGAACTGACACCTCGGCAGTGGCACAATGTGCTAGACCTAATTTAAGGGAGAAGAACAGGACAAGAGTGAAAGGAAGATGATAGGAGTACCTCCTCTTCTGGTGGAAACCAGCAGTGGGCGGCTAGATCAGAAGAGAGAAACCATCAAGCAGTAAGTACCTGAGCAACAGGTAAGGCAGCGAGTCAAGATAAAGAGTTGAATACAAAGATGAGATTCAGCTGATGTGTAGGCATAATGCAGTTTCTTGTAAAATATTTTCACAAAGAAAGATGGTATTGATTAGAAAGATTAATTTAACGCCACCTGTTTCGAGCTTCAAACCTCTACCCCTGCTGTGCTATTCTAAGCTAGAGTAAGGTCTAAGTAGCTTCAAGATGAATTCTTAGAATATTTTTTCCCCAAGACTATTTATAATCTGCTTTTCACTGATGGAGCTTTACTCTTACCTGTTGTAGAATATAGAGTCTCATAAGGGCTGATAGGGGAAATGAAGTGATAAATCCCATCGTAAGACTGTAGAATACATTTGGCAAATCACCATGTGGGAGATAAATGTATACATATGAAAAAATAGATGAAAGTAAGAGTTAGTACAACAAACAGAAAATATATTTTAAATACAAAGCAAAAAAGCAACAAGCTATGTGTGGAAATTAGGGTGTCAGGGTCTGCATCTAGGATTTGCCAATGTGAACTGACTCTAAATTTGAAAAAAAAGCAACTGAGATTTGGTAAAAATCAACAGAAATTAGTTTTCAGAGGTACTTTCATCTGAGGATCTGAAATTGTTTGGGAAGCAGTATGGAATTAAGAAGAATGGATCAGTTCTCTGTTTAAGGAATCCTCATATATGCATTTTCATGAGAAGAAATTAAATACCAACCAGAATGTGACACGCCCAAGACTATTCTAAGGCAAACCCAAACCCCCAAACCACATGCCTTTTTAAGACTTGTACAAATACAAGCAATTATATGACAGACAATTACATCTACATGATATAAATATTTCAGTAGATTGATTGGTGAAGGGCAAAACTCCTAGCTGTTCAGAAAACCTTCTCCCAGACAACTGCATCACTGACTGACATATTATATTACTGACAATAGTTTGGTAAGCTCTGTGCTATAGACACTGGTTACCCACCAAACATGTTCAACAAACTACCGCCTGATATTAAAAGAGCAGCTCCCTGGATAAGGAGAATGAGCCTCGAGAATGAAGAAACAGGCTAGAGCCTAACTTTGGCATTAATAATTTAACTATGTTTCACAACCTAAAACTGCATCCGAAATTCCAGCAAGCAAAGGCATCTTAGCTTAGGGTTTGGTGACATGGAAGTCAAAGACAACTGTCCCATAAATTAACAGATTAAAATCTTTCAGATTTTATGACTAGCTAACAGAGAATCATGAGAAAACTCTGTCCTATGACTCAAGAGCAAACCCAGTCTGTATGGGAAATGATGCTGATAGAATGGGAACTGAAGGAGAACAAACAGAAGCAGCATGTTATAATTTTCTTTACTGTAAGTAAGTGATAGCTATCGCTGTATAAACAGTAAAAGCAAACTGAGCATTTATTGAGGCTGGTAGTAAGGGCTGGCAGGTAGCAGAGTGAACCACTAAGCTACAATCAAGCCAGAGTACAGACTATATGAAGTGACATGAATGAGGCAGTAGCTGATAAAATTGGTCAGAACTCTTAATTTTACCCTATGAACTCTGTATGCTGTGACAGGGCGCACTCAATTCTACAGCCTCCACATGCAAGCACTGCAGTATTATGGTTCCAAAGTAGCCTTGACAAAACTGAAAAATAGTTAATGACATTTCAGTAGAATGTGTGTGCCAAATGAGGGCAGATTCAACGCCTGGGTGACATCTGGTACTTATACTGTACCATAGCAAATAAAATAACAGTAGTAATAATTTACATTTCAGTGTGCTCCCCTTTCAGGCATCTGAAACTGGCTACTGTCAGAGATCAGATGTAGAACTAAATGGCATGTGTCCAATATAGATGAAAAACTCGATTTCCCACTGCTACACTTATATGAGGAGAAAAAAAAACAAAGAAAAGGGAAAAACGAAGAAAAGCAGTTTATAACAGTAGCATTTATGTGGGTACAGGCAGACCCCAGTAATTTAGACTAGGACCTCATTATCAAAAGCCTAAATTGCACAAAACAGTGAAGTTAAGCCAGCAGATCATGAGACACAACTGCCTACAACTTCTCTGAGTTGGTCTGTATGTTGACTTAGGTGAGAACACCCCAAGAGCTACTCTAGCTTTTACAAGTTGTCAATCACTACTAAGAATTTCAGAAATTCAAATAACTCCTCCATGTCCTTCCCATTTTAGTCACAGAAGGCAGGTGCTGTCATGATGTCTGGGAAGTAATATCTTCAGAAAAGATGTTTCCAAGAAAGTACCTGAAGCTACTGAATGTATAGACACTTTATGTCGCCAAAGCAGTTCATAGTGACACAAGTCTCTATGTTACTTCCTAAGGAAAAAGCAACCTCCTGAAGAGAAAGTTAAGGTTTTCAGTCAAGAAAGCCCAGAGTCAAGTTTTACAGCTTGCACACAATACCCATAAGTCACAAAAACCGAAGAGGCTGTCTTTACAGGAGAGAGAAAAACATCCCTAGTCTGTACCACTTGATTTATACTCGCAAAGGAAAGCTGAGCCAGTTATATGTGTAAACAGGGGTTGAGCTCATACGTTGCTTTTCTCCTCTTCCATTCTGGGAAATGACTGTGGGTGATCCCTCTTCTTTCTTTACCTCCCACTGTCTCTTCCTCCTCCAGCAGAAAAAAAAACCCCTAAAAAAAATCTGTTTGCCAGTAGACAGTGCAAATACCAGCTGAAACACCTGCGTGCCAGACACATACAGCTGTCCTCTCCCATGCCTCTTGCTGACAAGGCATCTGTGCTGCACACCACACACCCCAGTTTGCATGCTGTAGGTAAGCAGACTTTTACTATTATTATTCCCACTACTCCTCTACAGTTCTCTTTACCATCCCCCATAGCCTGAAGAGGGGAACTTCTCCACAATGTATAGCAGCCCAGCAAAAATGCTCTGTGTAACCCAAAGCAATGACTTTTCAAATTCTCTTATGGTACAGTCACCACATCATTCTAGTGTTGGGTTACAGGGCACCATGAAGTCAGAGCCCTCCCCTAAACAGGAAATACAAACATTTATGAGGTTAAAACCGGGTCTAATCCTCTACAACAGAACCCCCTCAACTACATTTTCACAATTTTCTGTGCTTAGATAACAGCAGCACTGCTGATTTCTTCACTTTTTTTCTTCTTGGTTGTGCAAGAATTGGGGCTAAATGAAGCACAGCAGGAAGGCTTCCACCTTGAGATTTCTAACCTCATTTCAGACATCCCAGAAACCTGGACAGGAAGAATAAACTTAAACCCAGAATCAAGCAAAAATTTCAAACCTCTCTGTCTTAAGATTATGAAATAGAACTGTATGAATAACTTCTTTCAGTTTCTGCCTAAAGGGAAAAAGGATTTTTAAAAAGTGTTTGAGATTAACCACTTATTTTCAGTGGTTTCATTTGACAAGATACTACTGATGTTTTAGAATTCATTAAAACAGAAGTAGTACTATAAACACATAGAATTATTTTAAAATGCAAACCTGAAATATATTTTTAATAAATATAAAAATAACATACTTGGGCTTTTTCAACTAAGTATTTTTCATTAAATAATTAACCATTTTGCTTATGGTTACCTTTCATTTGATGCCCAAATTTGACTTCTGGTAAATATAAATGTTGCATGATTTTTTTTTCAAGTAAGATTTAAAAGTGAAAATGGCCTGAATTTCAAAACTGCCAAACACCTGCAGCACCCTCTCCCTTCAGTTATTTCTGTTTTGTGGCTTCTAAGTATTTATGGAAACTGGTGTCTGTGTGCACATAAGCATTGTTATTTGCATAAAATCTGAGAAATTTTAATGTTTCTCATTTTCCAACATTTAGTGACAAAAAATGGACACTTTTGCTTTGACAGATATTTGGTAGTAAAAGGACAAATTAGATGACATACTTGAATTTCTTTTCCCTTTCTCTACATGCTTGCCAATAATCCAATAATTGAAATAAATACCAACAGTAAACCTTGCTCTCAGTTATACTGAGTTGCTTTAAGTTACAGGAGCTGATCAAGATCTAACTGTGGGAGGATGGAAGGAAACTGTAAAGTCAGTTCCCGGAGGTCTGTATCTCTCTTTTTTCTTTTTTCATAATTTTTTTGTTGATGTTTTTAAAAGGTATGCTCACCATTTTCAGATGAAAAATATTATTCAGAAAACAAACAAAACCACTAGTAAAACATTTGTGATTAATTTTTAATATTCCACTGGTTTTAATACATGGCATGAAGAAAGGCACTACTGCTCAGAACAGAGAATTTCTAAACGCTTTTTAAGAACTACAAAACACTTGAATTTGTTTCTCTTGCTATAGGTAGTTGTGCCAGGTTTGGTTTCATTATATCCATGTGAAGCCATAGTTACCTACCAGTAGGCAAACAGGCACAGAGTATCTTAGCCTGCCTTTAGACTCAGCAAAATCAAGTAAAACCAGTGGCAGTGTTGTCATCATAAAACAGATCAATTTCAGTTTCTTCTCAGTGAAGAATATGAGGTTTTTGCCATCCTCTTGAGTAAGGATGGAAGCAGCCTCCTAATCTAGCCCACAGTTTCATCCTTTTGTAACTAGTCTCAAGCAATGATGCTTAAACATTGCCCAAACCAGTTTTCCTTTATAGTTCTAAGCAATATCTAAAGAAAAACAGTATTAGAAAGTCATGTTAACATGAAGAAAAGTAGGAGATGGGAAAATATAAACAATAAGCCCCATAAAACTCACGAACAAACCAGTACATTTTGAATCACTCTTTGGTAACTGATGAAAAAAAGTGTTATGAGGCAAATCCTTCACTGGGTCACTCACTGGGGAGACTGGTAAAAATAAATTGCACAGCTTTAATTTTCCTAGCAGCTTCCATGCTATTCTTTGAAACTGAGTAAGAAACCCTTGGCCTAATCCCAAGAGGCAATCTATAGTAAATAGTGCACACTTAATGCCTAAGTTCCTTTTTAGCACCATTCAGACAGTGACTTCAGCCACACAGCTTAGTCATAGCAGACATTTTTGTGGTGAAAGCATTAAACCCACATGCAGCTCTCTTTCTGTGGCCACTGGGGGTCATGCTCCTTTCCCATTAGCTGAATAAATCATAAAGTCTGCCCAGACCACACAAGAAGCAAGGCTAGCAAGCCACAGGCAGTGCCTACAGCCTGCTATTTCTTTTCAGAATTAAAAAAATAAAAAGAAGAAAAGAAAAACAGGAGAGAAACACAGCAAAACAGCCTAGCTTTAAGAAATTATTTAGTTGTTTTTTTTTTAATTTGATCTCTTTGAAGTCCACAGAGATCTGTTTGTTTGTTTGTCTTTTAACCCAAGCAGCTACAGCAAAGAAGAAAAGCAGAGCAAATAAAAAGTGTGGTTTGCAATTCTTTTGTCCTGTGCTTCAACAGTAGAAGGTAAAAAATCCTAGTAGTCTCTTAAATAATAGAGGCTGTCATACAATACAGGCCCTCATCAGATACCCACAGAAAACAAAACAGATGTTGATAGATAATACATAACATAGGACTGAGCAAGGAATGAAAGTAGCGCATGATATTTTTCACATCAAATTATTTATTCTGCCAATGAAAACAACAGTAACTGAACAAGGTCTAGAAGCATTTAGGTTGGTTCAAGTTCCCATCAATGAGGAAAGAAGATAAGAAGTAATTTTAAACACAGCCATTAGCTTGCAGCTAATGAACATGAAGAAGATATGTACAGCTCATTATGCTAAGGAACCTTTTTAAAATATTTCAGGGTTTGGTACATTTCAATGAAAGTACAGTGAACTTCAGTGAGACTTCACTTAAAAGTTCAACTTTCAACTAGAACATGTCCTGTTTCTCAAAGAACCCCAATAGGGTGGGGGGAGCGTGTGGGAGGGTAGCTTTTCAAATTATTTTCTGTTCCATGATCCCATCTAGATCGTTTGGACATGCAATGTTTAGAAAATAACATTTACATGCTTTGCTGTCTACATGCTGAAAAACTTTTCTGAGCAGGGAGGGCAGCTGAATCAAAGATTGCTGGGTCTAGTTACACACTGCCAGCTGAATTTTTGTTTTCTATCCTATTTTGTGGCAGCATTTTTGGTGCACTCTAGGATATTTTTTAGCACAACACAAAACGCACACCAGAAAAATAATTTAAAAAAAAAAAACCACACCAAAAAACCCAAAGGACAAAAAATAAAAAGAGGAAATAAAATTAAGTAAGCACCAGCTAAGGTCGGATAAGCTTAGATCATAGTTTTAAAAGCTCTTTCAATCAGCTCTACCAGTAATCCTATATCCTTACCTGCAGCATAACTTACTATTTAGCTATTATAGTCCTCCTGAGCAAAAACAGACAATCATGTTGAATTGTGACAAATTATATGGTGGTTTTGAGATGTGAGCAAGCACGCACAAGGGAGTAGAGCAAGACCACTTAAATCCATTTCATTTGTGACTTAATAGTGTGGGTTAAAACTTCTGTGACCTTTGCCAAAGACATCTCACATCTGTGCAGGAGAAAAATCAAATCCCAAGTCTCAAAAGATTCCTACAAATAAGATATACAGTTTCTGACAGGTCACCCAAGGCACAGCCTGAATTTTATCACAGAATTCTTACTGATGGATTAAGTACCACTTTAACCATAATAATAATAAATAAAAATCCCTCAGTGGAAAAAGGTAGAACTGTGTAAAATTAAGGATGTCACTCATTCCAGTGAAAGAGTTAGTTCTTGACATCTTCATGCATGTATTTTCCACACCAGTAAAAGCAGAAGACATTCTTAGATTGCCCATAGAAATCATCCTTCCTGAAACTGGAGTGCTAAAATGACCTCTAATACTTGAGATTTCAGACTGATGCAGTTATCAAAAAAAAAAAAAAAAATGAAGCACGACTCCTTTCTGGACATTATAAGCCAAATTTTTAACCTTTTCCTCAGGCAAAACTTGCATTGATCTCACTCTGAGATTTGCCCAAGCAAGGATAGGAATATTAAACTCCACTAGCAGCAAGAACCAAGGATACGATTTCAATAATTTTAAAATGAAACCATATAAACATTCTTGTTTTGTCCAGCTGTGTATGAACATTAGTAACATAAAACATTTCATAGGCCTGTGTAATACAAGGATAGCTACAGATTCAAACTTGGCTACTTTCAAAGCACCCTTACTTGTAATGAGCAAACACAAAGCAAACATTGTGAAGTTAAATTCTCTCTGCAGGATCTGGCATGGACATATGCTCTCCAGAATGTGGCATGAGCCCAGGATAAGGTAATGCAATATGTGTAAGGGGAGGGAAGAAAGGCTTTCTCAAGGCAAGTAGAAGGGAACCTAAAAGGTTCAGGTAAGGGAGAAAAGTTCAATCTTCCTCTCTCACTTTCCCCTTCTGCTCAAGTGCCATACTAAGGAAAGAGTAAGCATAGGTCATTCAAAGCTTTCAATTGAATTTACCTCTGCCATCCCAGAATACAGAAATTCTCATGTATTTTTCTCCCTTCTGCAAACAAAGGGACATGGGAATGGTTTAATCCTTAATAATATCATTGAATCATAGAATGTCCTGAGTTGGAAAAGATCTAACAAAGATCATCGAGTCCAGCTCCTGACCCTGCACAGAACAACCCCAACATTCACACTGTGTGTCTGAGGTTGTTGGCCAAATGCTTCTTGAATATTGCCACCAGGCTTTGAGCCATGACGGCTTCCCTGGGGAGCCCAGTCTAGTGCTCCACCAACCTGTAGGGGAAAGAACCTTTTCCTAATGTCTAACCTCAACCTGCCCTGGCACATCTTCCTGCCATTCCCTCAGCTTCTATTATTGGTTGGAAGAGAGAAGAGATCAGCACCTGCTCCTTCTCATTATCTTGAGAGAAAGCGGAACATTGTAATGAGGTCTCTCATCAGTATTAGGTGCACCGATGAGAAAACAAATATTTGAGATAGCAAGGGTTACAGCTCACATGTACCAGAACAATCACATTGATTCCCATTGTATCTCATTATTTCTCTTTTTGCAAATGACCCTAAGATCCAACATGTTTAGGAATAGCAGTATCTCACAACTTATTTTCCATTGGTTTCGTTTGTACCAATGAGTACTACCAATGGCAAAACACAATTATACAAATCCGATGAAACAGAATTTTTCCTCAGTAAATAAGGGATCTTCCATGCTCATTGATCAAATGCTACGAATAGCCTAAGTGCATTAAAAGTCACTTCTTCATGCAGCGCAAACCAACCACCTTAATGCATCCTATAAAAGAATATAAGCATCTCCATATGAGTAAAGGCTGAGAGAGCGGGTGCTGCATAGCTTATAGAAGAGAAAGTTCAGGAGGTGGGATGTGTGTTTTATCACTGTATGTAACTATGTAGTGGGAGCATCCAAAGAAGATGGATCTGGACTCTTTACAGTACTGCCCAATGACAGGAGAGTGGGCACATTCTGAGATGCCAGAGGTTCTCTCTGAACATCAGGAAATAGTTTTACTGTGAGGGTGGCCAAGCATGGGTGCAGGTTGCCCAGAGGCTGTGGAGTCTCCTTTGAAATAGTCAAAAGCTGCCTGAACGTAGTCCTGACCAACTGGCTGTGGGTGGCCCTGCTTGACCCCTGGATTGGACCAGATGACACTCAGAGGTCCATTCCAGCCTCAACCACTCTGTGATTATGTTGATTAAAAAAACCAAATCTGAAAAATTTCAAGTTTCAAGGTTGAGTTCATGATACCTTTCCAGTTAAATACCTTTCCACTTTCAGTCCATTAAATTCTAGGCAAAACCACAGTATTACTAATTGAACTGAAGAAATCTGAAGGAGCACACTTCCACACATTGTGTGAATTGGGTAAGTCACCATAAAGGTTTATGTATTTTGTATTTTGAAATACAAGATTAACAGAGTGGCTATTTTTTGCAACTTCCTATGAAAATCAGCTGACTCTGCAACAATGCCTCAATATAAGAATGTTTTTCACTGTATAATTCTGTGCTAAGTGTGCCTAGATGCACATTAAATTTCAACTACTCTGACTGCTATCTTATCACTATTTTCCAACACACACAAGTGTGTGCACACACGAACTATAGCCTCTCCTTACAGAAAAGGTCTTAAAAAACAAGGCTAGAGCTAGGGGTGTGGTTATGACAAGATAGTACCAGACACTCGTGTTTTAAAGATACAGATTTCATGTTGAACTTGTGATACCCAAGATAACACATGCTAATGAGCTTCTCTGTTGTGCCTAATTGCTTAATTACTCCTTTGCTACCTCCCCCTGCACCTTCACCCTGCTTAACATTACAACAGTAAGAATTTTTTTCGTCTTAACGCTTGTTGATCTTGGGATTTTACTAACACATGTAGGTGAATTTAGAAAAACCGTTCAAAGCACGCTGTTCGCAATATTATAGGCAGATTTATTCACAATTATAGGTGTGTTCTTTCATCATTACTGAACTATCTAGAACTGATGGGCAATATCCACAGATAACATGCACAGTGCTTCCATTAATTTCATAGGAAATTATTGAGGAAAAGGAGCATAGAGAGCTGTTAAGTGCCACTTGCCTACGTCCCATAAGACTAAATTGTAAAATTTATTATCACAATGAGTGACTATTTGATATCCTTGAATCTAAATGCTATTAGATCTATACAAACAGCTTGGCATATAACTTGGTAATATACCATGGCACGTAACGGTAGATTAGGACTTGTTAAAACAAGTTGTTTATGTTAGATACTTGTCAAAGGTAGTAAGTTTTTAAAAAAATTGTTTTCCCTTCAAAAATGCAATACAATTGGATTAATTCTGTTTCTAAGACTACTGCTGTAGATCATTATACAAGTATTGCTACTTTTTAAAATGCCAGTATAAGAAGCAGATTGTTCTTTTTAATTGTGAAAATTACAATACTGTACCAGTTGACCAAATATTTTGCATGGGAAAAAATACATGGCATAAGCCTATCTCTTTAAAACTGCCATAAAAAATCCTATCAGTGTAAAGCATTCTTATCTAACTCTTTATTTTTCATTAGAGGTATTGACACAAACGCAAGTAACAATTTCTGCTGTGTCTTATTATGAATTGCTGCTGCTGCATCCCCTCTCCCATTTAAAATCATTTTACTTAGAATGATATACATTTTGAGCATTGGAGTATATTTGTAAAACTAGTAGTTGTGGTAACAAGACGAGGTTTACATGTCTGTCCACATCAGCACCATGTACTCAAGATGGATTTCAGCTGCCAAAAAGGTCAATCCAAACTGCTTGCACAAACCTGTCTTTATGCTCCTGTTTATTATGCTCCCATGTAGTAGATGTCTCGTGCACTAAAACAGTGCAGCCATATGTCAACATCTCTCTGGTGGTTCCGAATGTTCTAAACAAGAGCAAGGGTGCACTGAACCTCCCATGTAAACTTTATACAACAGATTCAGCAGAATTGTAATTATTTACAAAATGATGGCATGAGAAATCTCTGGATTTATATCTCACTTTAAAGTAACAGGGATTGTGTCCACATAATTCTTGAGTTCATGGTAGGTTTTTAATTTACTTTCTTATTTTGGGTATGATAAGATACAACTTGGCACTCTTTAAAAATCAATGCCATTACTTTTAAAGTTATTAATATGTTTCTGAAATGCAATTCTGTTACTCTCTCATAATTTTTCTTCCTTTTTTTTTCTTTTAATAAAGGCAATGTATTCAATTACAGAAGAACCTGTATGTTGACTTATTGGCACTACATGCCATTTGTGTCTAGAATTCTAGTTATTCCCTGGATGGAAGAAGGGAGTAAGGAAATGAGGACAGTACAGAATTCACCCATCTGCAGAGGCTAAGTACAAAGCATGATTATTCTGTAAATTCCACCGTACTCAATTTTCAAGCTTCTCTCAAAGCCTGACATATTTGTCATTATGCCAGTTCCTCAACTGAAAAACAGATGATTATGCCTTTTCCATTTCTCTTTATAGACAGAACAGAACAGCATATAGAGTCAGGCCTACCTGAAACAGACTACACTAAGGCATACTGATCCCAACTGATACCATTTTTACAGGATTCTACCTCGCTAGTCCTCCCAAGTTCTGAACTTAAAATTTGTCCCTCTCTCAGTTCCTCCTGCTTACTTTTGCCATCTTCTTTTAAATATGTTTTTCTCTCCCCCAAACAGTATACGTGAAATGAATCAATCTGCTTCTGTAAGATCAGACTAAGTGACTAAGTAAACATGACACCTTGGTTTTTAACTTAATTATTCTTCTTCTACAGATAGTCACAATGTTTATGAACATTTGCATCAACTGCTTTTCAGTGACTTTAACAATTTCATATGCAATTAATGTATGTTTTAAGTCATTCCTACATAATGTATGCTGAATTACCTTTACCCCATGTACAAAAGTTTTTCTTTTTTTTTTCTGCAAAGCTATTATATAATGAAACAATAATGATTATTTGTAATACAGTGCTTCTTGTCTTAGGATCTGCAATAATTGAGTATAATGAAGTCTTTATTATTTCTAGTTCAGGACAAGCAAACAGTGTTAAATGTCTTCTCCAGAACCCAGAGCTTATGGTCCTCTACTCCAGTCACTCTCCTGCTACAGTTTGTTATTTCTCAATGCTGGTGGGCCTTTTGCCTGACATTAAGACAGTTAAATAATGTAATTAAACAATTAAGATGATTGTCCTTAAATGATTAATTAAGACAGAATTCTAAACATGCTTCCTCATTTAGAATTTAGCCTATTTTCTATCTCCTTCTGTGTATCAAAGACAAGGCAGCTAGGCTAAATCCTGGCATCACTGCACTTCTTATAGGGTTTATCCTAAGCTTATATGAGTGTGGTGAGCGCTCTTTTTTCAGGGCTTGAGAAAACATATATCTATGCAGCCAATCAATGCAGGTGACAGAGGCATTGATTTAACGTGAAGAAAAGATAATTTTTATTTCTTGCTGTATTCTCTCTCTATATACAAATACTTTCCTCGATACCTGGCAAATCCAGCAAGTTAAGTTTCAGAGTGGTAATGAATGTCCATAGTAAGCATCTCAAGTCTTCTGAAGTAAACTTCACAGACTTAATTAGAACACTATGCTAATTTCATTTGGATTGGGGCAACAAAACCCAAACCCAGCAAAAGCACAGTTACCGTACCTGTATTTAAATAATTACCAGGCATAACTGAGCTGATAGAAATAGGCTACAGGGTTTCTGTGATATGTAAATAAAACTGACACATCTAAAACATGTTTCATCTCTAATTGCAGATACTGCAATTTAATTTAAAAGGAATAATATTTAAATAAAAGATTATCCACTTAAACAAATTTTCTCTCCAAACCTCCCTCTCTCAGTTTTAAGTCACTCTGTTTAGATCTTTTGCAGAACTGGTGTCTTTCTTTACTACTTTCATTCTGTATCATAAACATTCAGTGTTATTACAGACATCATGGTATCAAACTCCAGATAGTCTGATGTTTTAGGGGAAAAATTAGACTATTTAAAGTGATTATAACTTTCCACTTGATAGTTTAACATTCTACAATCATTACTGAGTCTGCAGGCACTGTTAACCTGTTCTGGTGAGACAAACATGTCTTTTCTAATGTTTACTGAGATATTGTAAATTACTTAACATACAGCAGAGTATGTTTTTCTCAGTTAATCTAGATCTGATCCCTGAGGGGCTATTTATTACATATGTATACAACCTGTCTGTAGAAGTGAAGTTAATGTAATATGACACAAGTAGCACACATTGTTTAAATGTGTTCCAGAAAGTTAGCAAATTTAGTTAAAAGAATACTCACAAGCTCTTCTGCCTGGAAAACAATGAGGAAAAGGGTTCTAAATATTAAACACTGCTGTTCACTGTAGGTGGCCAATTAATACACTGTATCCAAGCTGGAACAAATCCTTCAAATATATACATAAAGCATATAATCTCTTATCTGCTTAGGCATTATCAAATTTTTAACAAATCCTAGTAACTTCAAACACAGCTTTAATGGGATGTAGTATTAAAACATGCAAAGTAAAGAGCAGAGTTTTTAAGAACATAATCTGTTTTAGAATGTTTCAAGAGAACTGCTTTGAAATGCAATTATAATCTTAACCCATGAGTAAATGTGTGCCATCTTGCAGAATTATGTTACATGAATTAATATATGTAGAGAGATAGTCTCATGTTCCTAACACCTATCACAATTTGAAAGTGGGGGTTTTGACAGAAGTATCTTGAGACGGTTCTAAAGGGTAGCTATGTTTGAACACAGGAGCACATTTATGGCCACAAGTTTGGTCCCTGTAAATGTTTTATTTGATGATGAGAGAAGAGAGTTTACCTCAGAGAAAATTCAAGTAGGATTTTATGACTATTCTAGCCCTGATAAATAGTCAGAACACATTTATACAGAATCTATCTGTACTTCTGGGTCTTCATCTTGCTAACCCAAAACTAACCCAGTAAATCTTTTCCTCAGGGTGCAAAAGGGTCAGTGAGATTTGCTGCTTCCTCAGAGTGTCTCAGCTTTCTCTTACACATATAGTGAAATCTATTCCAAAGGCTACACTTCTAGTTTCTTATGTGTATTCAGAACACAAGTTTCTCACACTGGTTTGGTTTCTTTTTGTTCTCGTTTACCGTTTTCATCTGCACAACTGACACAAACAAGACCTATTCTGAAAACAGCAATATGGATTCAAAATCTGTTCTATTATTTTGAAAACAAAGTGACAAACTGTTACAGGTCAGAGAATCACAGAACCATTTAGGTTGGATATGACCTCCAAGAAGGTCAGTATGTTCTGCAAAGATAAGCACAGTTCAGAGTCACTGTTTTTTGTTCTGAGAAAAAATTATTTACCTGGTAAATTAAATTTCCTTTCTTTTCCCCAAATATGTTGCAATTCTCAATTAAGAAAAGAACTAGACTGTGTGCATGTGACACAAGCCTTCTACTTTAGTATAGTAAGCAAACTTTTAGACTATTTACAGACCACCCTGTTAAAGAATGTCAGTGATCTCAGTGAAGATGCTCTTTGTAGTGCTTTGATGTTAAAAGGAAAATCAAAAGCAGTGGGTTTTGGCCATATATGGTAAGTGTGCAAGGTGTGATTTTGATCAGTCACCACAGAGCAGCTCAGACCTTAGTTCCTGCCTAACCAGGAGCATCCTTAGGATCTATGATAATGCAGTCTGTACAGATTGTAGATTAGGTTCCAAAACGAATGCAATAATAAACACAGCTTCTTTTTTTTTTTAAGATATCATAAAGGGTTAGGATAAAACTTCTTTTTATTAACAGTTCATCACTTCCACAATCCTTTATATATTAAGGTGATATAAAAAAAATTTTCCCCGACAGGGTCATCACACCTTGGCAGAGGCTGTGTTTGAATCACCATCCCTGGAGGTATTTAAAAGATGGGTAGATGAGGTAGTAAAGGATATGGTTTAGTGGCAGATAGGTATGGTTGGACTCGATCTCAGAGGTTTTTCCAACCTGGTGATTCTATGATTTGCACAGAATAAAACGTTACTAAGTCCATAAACAGATGATTCTAGCACTGGTAAGGTCCTAACCTGAAGGCTTCATTACCGAGTCTTATAACTGTGTTCATACTTGTTTCAAGCAGTTAATCTGTTGTAGCTAAGATTCCAAAGAAAAGTTTGTGTCCCTCCAAGTCAAGTATGGTCTATACCAATGCATAGCAGAGGACAGACTTGAGTCCTCTAAAGTGGAAGGAGACCTCTGTACTTCCTACCCATGGCACATGAGCACTAAGAATATACACTTCATTGTTTTGGAGGTGGTCACAGCCACTGGAAAATTTAAAATAAAAATGCAAAAATCTAATGAACTTTATTCTGTGAAGACTTAGGAAGTTAATATTGGGAGAGGGAGTTCTCCTGAGAAGTTCTAACAGAAGAAAGTGGTTATTTCTCAAACATCTTAAGGCTAGATTCAACATTTATATCTGCCTTCACCGCTATCTACTAAATAACGATTCTCAGTACCTCTGGTGCCTTTCAAGGCCTCTCTCACTATACACAATATTACTTTTTAAAATCCACCATGCTTGTCATATATGACAAAGTGACACATCACAGAATATCAGAATGGTTGTATGGGGTAGTGAGCTCTGGCCTCTTTTTAGATCTGGCCCTTATTGTGGAGTGACATTGCTCGTATCTTTCTATCTGTGTGTATTTTCAAACACAATGCATCCTGTTTAGATTTGCAAGTGCCAAACTATCATTCACTATGTGTTTCCTGGTTTTAGCACTACTTGAAGGTCTTTTTTCCAATTAAGTGTCCTGAATAGAAGAGGAAGAAGACCTTAAAGTGAAGCTTGTTGTTTCCTCTTCAAATTAACAAGCAAGCAATTTTTTTATTTTAATTTTGATAGAAAGATTACGCTATTTGTTCCATGTTGTACTACACAACATCCTGATTTAAACTATATTTATTACAAATCTGATTTACATATTTTTCCACATCTACAGTAGCTCTGTTCTAAAGGGAGTAACGAGGTTGTCAAGTACCCAAAAAGAAACAATCTCTTTTGTAGCCTGTATAAAACAGTGAAAATAAAGAATTCTGCAGTAATCTGCACTAGTTTTGGAGTGCATCTAAAATGCATACAAGACTACATATTCCAAAGTAGAATCTTGACCCAAATCCCAGTGAATTTAACTGAGAGGCCTCCCCTACCCAAACCAGGGCAAATTCAGTAGGTTTTGAATCAGATCTTAGTATCTTTACAGGTATTTGAATGTTCTTTACTATATTGGGTGGAAGTGTTGATCTGCTGGAGGACAGAGAGGCTCTGCAAAGGGAACTGAATAGGCTGGACCGCTGGGCTGAGTCCAAGGGCATGAGGTTTAACAAGACCAAATGCTGAGTCCTGCACTTGGGGCACAACAACCCTATGCAGAGCTACAGACTAGGAGAAGTCTGTCTAGAAAGCTGTCAGGAGGTGAAGGACCTGGGGGTGTTGGCTGACAGCTGACTGAACATGAGCCAGCAGTGTGCCCAGGTGGCCAAGAAGGCCAATGGCATCCTGGTTTGGATCAGAAACGGTGTGACCAGCAGGTCCAGGGAAGTTATTCTCCCTCTGTACTAGGCACTGGTGAGACCGCTCCTTGAATCCTGTGTTCAGTTCTGGGCCCCTCACCACAAGAAGGATGTTGAAGCTCTGGGGCGAGTCCAGAAAAGAGCAACGAAGCTGGTGAAGGGGCTGGAGAACAGGTCTTATGAGGAACGGATGAGAGAGCTGGGGGTGTTTAGCCTGGAGAAGAGGAGGCTGAGAGGAGACCTCATTGCTCTCTACAACTACCTGAAGGGAGGTTGTAGAGAGGAGGGTGATGGCCTCTTCTCCCAAGTGACAGGGGACAGGACAAGAGGGAATGGTCTCATGCTCCGCCAGGGGAGCTTCAGGCTTGAGATAAGGTAAGAATTCTTCACAGGAAGTGTCATTGGGCAGTAGCAGAGGCTGCCCAGGGAGGTGGTTGGTTCCCCTTCCCTGGAGGTGTTTAAGGCACGGGTGGACAAGGTCCCGAGGGGCATGGTTTAATGTTTGATAGGAATGGTTGGAGTCGATGATCCGGTAGGTCTCTTCCAACCTGGTTGTTCTATGATTCTATGATTAATAGGAGATGACAAGTATCTTCAGCTACAACACCGTAGACACTTATTCCTGGTCCCAGTAGAGTCACTGCAAGTTCTACTAGGTGAAAAAATATATTTATTTGAAAACTTTTTTCCATAGCTTCAGCATTATAATCACTGAAGCTAGTGAGTCAGCATTTTCTTAGCAGCATTAACTAATGGATAAATCCCAGTATCAATAATATATACGATAAGGGTTATTTTTTAAAAATATTCCTACATTATATGGTTATTTTCCTTTGAAGAATACAAAATAAAATAGAAATATATATAAGAATTTTATTTTAGAAATGGAGACACTAAAGAAGAGGATGAAAGCAACTTTCTTAGTATCGCACAACAAACTAGGAACAAGTTATTAGCTACGATAAACTACTGCAATAGTTCTGTCTGATCTCATGAATAACAGCAGTCAAGGACTCTCTGGAGTTTACACTGTTTATAATAAAGCATGTCTTCTAGAAGTACATGAAGAGAAAAAAGAAATAAAAGTATAATTTAAAACTGTTCAGTGACAGATAATCTATCAGAACTCTCCTCTTCATGTGCTGTTCCAAAGGTTAATTACCTTCTTTCCTCAAAATAAAACCTTAGTTGAAGTAAAATTTTTCTAGCTAAGCTATCAGTTGTATGGTCTTCTAACTCTGCCTGCTAGAATGAAGAGCTCTTTACTAGATTACTGTTTCAGGTGTACATTCTTACATGGATGAAAATGCAAGAATAGAATTTCATTTTTCCATCTGATTGGCAGTAAGCCACTGTCACTGTTGTCCCACAGGACATCCTCCCACAACTATAGCTTAGTTTTACATTCACTTTTGAAAAGAATGCATCACACATATTACTTTTGTATAAAATTACTGATGCATAGAAAGCCTTTTGTACCTTTACAACAAAATAATTTGGATTGCACTGAGGTTACAAGATAATAATTACAAAAAAAAATTACCTAACTTCTCTGAGGACCTTTATCTTCATCAATTTGTTTTCTTTAAATTGTTGTCAAACACTCAATGTTCAATTATATGAAGATTTTTATTTGTATATGGACGCATAAATTTACCTTTTAATAAAACAAGAAAAAAAATCTTCCCATATTCAGTTGTGCTATTGCTTATCTTTACAAAAACCTGAAAATTGTACAGCAAAACTCTGACCTATACAGGTTAGTATATGACATGAAACTAAGCTGCCTCGTTGCAACTTCTGTCCCAGGCTTTCCCCTCTCTTTAGAGGTGGTCAGAAGTAAACCAGTCTGATCAGACCCAAGTGATATAAGTTCCCCAGATCCACCAATGCTAGAAGCATTAAGAACAAACTGAAAATCTAATTGTACCGATAGCATAGTCTAGAAAGCAAAAATTGTGTCTGTAAACAGATAAATTCAAGTTTTATGTTAACCTTAGGTCAATTTGCTTAATGAATACTTATTACTATAGAATATATATCTATAGTTTGCATATTTTCTGAAAACAGTTTTACAGATTTCCTAAAGGCTATAAACCAGAGATTATTCTGCATCACAGCTGGGAAGAGAGTAAATCTACATTTGAAGAACAGACATCTTTTTTTTAATTTTCTGAAGCCTGAGAAAATACAGAGGAAACAACAAACACTCAAGAACTTGTTCTGCAATCTACCTCAAGAAATCTAATCCATATATTTGCTAAATTATAATTTACTGTGTACTTTTCACATTAACAACTTTTTTTTTTTTTGCTTGAAAAGGCATAGATGGTTCATTGCTTCCAAAATTAAGGAAAGAAGGGTTTAAATATAACAAGAACAGTGTTTAGGACTGTTTGGTACCCTACCAGCACTTATTCTAAATACTTAACATGATATAGGCTACTTAAAGATACTTATTTAAAGTATGCAGTCACCTTATTTAAGTCACATTAGAATTAAACATAACTTGCATTCCATATTGAGAAAAACATTAATAAAGGTGAAAACAAGATCAAATTTCTCCAGTTGGCCTCTTCTCAACTCTGTAGGTCTAGATGATATCAAGAAGCTTTAGAGAGAACCGAGCGCTCTGGTTAAGTAACTAGTAAGGTATTTGTTTTATCAAAATCTGCACACACAGAATTATGTGAAACTTCACCACCCAGAACAAATACATAGGTCTGTATGGGTTTGTTTTAATTTGTTTTCATTTTCTAAGAGTAATAAAGACCTCGGGGCAGGGCATTTCCTTTGGATTAATGACTGGCTGGGGTTAATGGCCAGGAGCTGTTCTTTGGGCCATCAGCTCCTCTCAGCCGGTCATTAATCCCCAGGAAATGCTCTGTGCCTCAATCATTATTGCTTAATTTCACTGCAAACAAACTACTGTGGCAGACAACATGCTGTACGCTATCCCTTAAACACAAGCAACACAGATTCGGTTATTTTAATCAATTGTTTACACTATGGTCTATTTTCTGTATCAAGAGGAAATCATGGATCTTTTGACTGTTGGTTGGTCTCATGATCATTTGATAGACTGGACCATTTCTGCAAGAGTTATTCCCTTTGTCGCTGTCATTGTTATTAACTATAAGACGGATGACCATTGCTCATATTTCCAGGCAAAATTAAAATAAATGCCCTAAAGATTACTTGCAAAATGCTTTTTCTAACAATGCTACCTACCTGTGCATACACCTCATCTTAAATATGAGGTTATTAAATTTTACAGGATACCTCATTTGACACATTCTGACATTTACTGTACAATTTCAGGCATGCCATAGAGTTATTAAATTATCAACAGTAAAATATAACATGGACTTTCTCCAGGCTTGTGCTACACAAATATTTACTAGAGCACAGAACTTTGTTATATTTCTCTAGTCTACTTGATAATCCCCTGATTAGACATCCACATGGTTGGTGGAGCCAAAGAAAAACTGTAAATGGTCAAAGGCAATGGAGCGCATTTGTTTTTACAGGCTAACTTTACAATAGTTTGACTTAAGAAAACTATTTAATTGAACTGGACAACCTTTTTGATTTCTTAGCTTCAAGATGACAACGAAAGGATTCAAGTCAGTGGTAACCAAAAGCTAATTTTATTTCAGCTTTAAAAGCTGAAAACTTTAGGAATGCAGATACTGCTAACTAACTGGAGCAATTATCTACCACCTTTCATGAGAAAAACTGAATTAAGACTTCAAAATATAGACACTAGGTAGGTGCTTATGGTCAAAACCATTTATTCTTTTCCAAACCTTTACTCTTAATTCAAATGCTAACATAAGGATGATACTATGCTGTAATAAGTGGAATGGAATAAGTGGAACAAATAGAACTTCAAGTACCATATTCAAATACTTGGTATATTCTTAAAAGCTAGATGCATCTCCCCTGTATGAAACTCCCCTGTGGTATGAAAAGTGCCCCCTACATCTTTCATGTGATTAATCACAGAGTTATATTGTTGTGCTTGGCATCTCAGTGACTGTTTCTCTGACTCCAAGAGAGAGGGAGGATTAGGCAATGAAGGCAGTGACAGAGGAGGTTGGGTAATAAATATTTTTCATCATCATCATTTTGACTGGGCAGAACTCAACATACAAAACGTAGTGTCTAGGCTGCATTTCCAAACAATTTTATCCACCTCACATAAGCGATGCAAGTTCCCAGAAAAGATGCAGGAAGCTGTGTCAGCATATTTGATTACTATTACTCTGCTAGAAGGCATTCAAACTCTAATGGTGCACAGCAAGTTTAGGAAGGGCCTGGACTGAAATGCTGCTAGAAAACTTGAGCTGAAAGTAATGAAACAGGGAGGCCTCTTGTAGAATCTGTTTTGACCACGCCATCTCTTTTTTCTGTTGAAAATGCATGTCTTACGTTGGCTTTTACAGGGGCCTGCAGTTCAGTTACCTGTCAGGTAACTCTGATCCTTCAGATGTTAATCCATATAGAAGAAAAATATCTCCACAAAGTGTTGCCCTATTTGTCTAGACTACAGTATATTAATCGGAACACATATGCTACTACAGAAAAGTAGGTTGACATATAGTATACTGAAAAAGGTCATCAAATTGAAAAGGTAAGATAAAACTCAAAGCAAAGAGCTTTGTTAAGATTTTAGTAATGGAAAGAAGTACACAACAGACTAAAAAAAAGAAAAAGCAGCAAATATATTTCAGATCCAAATATGGCCTTTTAATCTAAAAAATATGAACAATTGTTTGAGTGAAGTCACCCAGGTCATTCTAAGTATACAGATGTCAGGTACTGAAAAACACTATTGCACTTCAATTCTCTGAACAAGAATTTCCAGTTTTTTCCTGCATGGTTTTGCTTTCAAGTATAAGCAGACCACATTCATTAAAACCAGATGCTATTGTCTCTTTGCTCCATTTTGGTTATCAATATTATGTTTGAAAGATTCAAAACATTTTAATAAAAATTTGACTGTGTTTGTGATCACATCAGGCAAGGCTGGGTTAAGATGCCAAATTCCATGGGCTTTCTTGCAAAGAGAAAAGAAAAATCTGGATAATTCAAACTGTACTCCCCCCTCTTCTTTAAGAGTTTTAAAATTACTTGTGCATTCCAGAGCAAAGAGCAAACAAATAAAAAAATCATCAAACCCAAACAAAAGCTAAAACCCTAGGTAATAAGAAAACATATGTCATCTGACAACACACCCTGGGGACTTTCTGTCAGATGGATGGAGTGCCAACCATGATTTTTCCCTGTTTTCTTCTACTGTGGGAGGCCACAGAGGAGGAAAATACAGAATACATCTACTTTGACTTTGCTTTTGCTTCACTAGTGAATGTTATTCTAAGGGGATCTGTTCTTTGCTTCCTGCATGTCACTCCAATAGCTGAAATGGAGGTGGTCCAGAAAAATCACATGTTCAAAGCCTGGATACTCAAGTCTGCAGCTCAAGCCTATTCTCACATTCTAAGATCTTCTAGGCTCCAGGATTTATGCCAAAGTTCAGAAATAATTGCTCTAGTTTAGGTCATCATCATTATGGGGGCTTTTAATGGATTAGAATTCTACATTTTCCTTGTTTAGGCAGATACACACAGCAAGGCGCTTGGCACTGCTCTGAGCTGCTACAATTCAATCTCTTCATTTCTCGGATTTCTTATGATTTACCAGGTAACAACTACAATCAATATTATTCTCAAACATTCCATTGCTGGTAGTTGTCAGATATGACTCTGTTGCCTGTTCAGGTTCCGTTATCTTTTGATTTATTCATTTTTCCACTCTTTGTTGCTGCTTCTCTACAGAGCACATTTTCTTCCTTATAATTATGTTACAGACTCCTATAAGGAGAATGGCTCTTTCACTTCTTTCAAATATAGTATTTCTTTTTATTAAAAAGTATCTGCATTTGCAAGGAGCTACTGTCTTCCAACTTTGTCATACATCGCTGGATGCAACCTCATTGTAAACAATTGCTTCCATTACAGAACAGCTCTAGAGAAGGACATCTTTGTTCAAGTGATAACAAGCTTAGTCTTGACACAAGAGAATGAAGCAGTAAAGATACTCTTTTACCCAGGCCAGAATTTCACTCCAGAACTGGAATGAAAGCAGCCTGAGAAATGGATTTTGGCCTGTTTATGTAAGAAAACTTGCAAGCCTGTCCTAAAAGTTCCAATTTTTCAAATGGTATATCTATATCATTTCCCACTCCTAAAATAATACCTAACGGATCTTTCATCGTGTCTATGAGTGGTTGAATATTTGAATAACAGGTAATAATCTGCTCTTCTTTTTATTTAATTTTTGCCTGTTTTTAAAACAAGGCCATTAAATTGAAACAAGAATAAATAGGCAGTGACGTGAGAAGCTTCAGTGATCCTTTCTATGAGAAAGATGCAATTGTCTGAAAATTACTGCACTTCATAGACGTGCATTAGCTCAAAAGCGTATATTAGTAATATTAGTAGACCTCCCTTTGATAGAACCAAAGATACTTTATATATTCACACACTTCAGACCTCAAGATACGTTAAAGTACATATGTAAAAATGAATGAGAATACAATGCACCTCTTAAGTAATACATTGCTAAAGATGCAGTCTGTTTCAGTCTCCTACAGCCTCATTTTAGACAATGAGGGTCGTCTGGAGTCTTCAGCACAGAAGAGACATGGACCTGTGGTAGTGGGTCCAGAGGAGGGCCACAAAAACGATCAGAGTGCTGGTGCACCTCTCCTGTGAAGAAAAGCTGAGACAGCTGGGTTTCTTCAGCCTGGAGAAGACAGGGCTTCAAGGAGACCTCTTTGTAGCCTTTCAGACTTAAAGGGGTCTTATAAGGAATGTAGAGACAAATCTTTTAGCAGGGCCTGTTCCAACAGGACAAGGAGTAATGGTTTTAAACTAAATGAGGGTTGATTCTGACTAGATATATGGGATTATTTTTTTTTTTAAATGAGGGTGGCAAAACACTAGAACAGGCTGCCCAGAGATGTGGTAGATGTCCCATCCCTGGAAACATTCAAGGCCAGGTTGGATGAGGCTCTGAGCCACCTGATCTATTGGAAGATGTTCCTGCTCTCTGCAGGGGGGTGTAGTAGATGACCTTCATTGTCCCTTCCAACCCAAACTATTCCATGATTCTACGAAATTGTCAAGAGTCTGCATGTCCTCAAAAAAAGATTATGAAAAATATAACCCTGATAGATTCAAAATTTTGGCTCATGAGCACTGTTACTTCACAGATCTTTATTTCACAGGTCACAATTCTTCTGCTCAGATTCTACCCCCTCATCATTTCCATCTACCAAACCACAGTTAAATGCTGCTAAAATGGAAGATCCTGTCTGCATAGCTGCAAATTGGACGGTCCCACTGTCATGAATTGGGTGAAACATACTGTGTGTGACTGCAAACGTGTAAAGAAGTACTGCGTAGGACAAGTTCTGTATCCTGATGTGACACATGCTAAAAATGATGGGGAACATGAGATAGGGGAAAATACCTTGAGTTGTAAACACTTTCAGGTAGGCCAAATTAGAATTAGTAAATAAAGACAGCTTGAAAGAAACAGATCTTTTCAAAGTATAAATTAATGGCTTCTTGTAAATTCACTATTTTGTGGTACAACAGCCAGTGTCCACAAAAAATTGGTGCTGATTTCCGTTTCAGTTTCGTATGTTGAAACTAAAGCTGGGATACTGTACATTTTACTTCTTCCAGCCATGACATCCTGTTTCCAGCTGTAAATTTTGACTAGGCAGACAAATTGGACTCTGATGATTCGTCAGAGATTTACAGACACCCAGAAGAGAACAGAAGCCTTAGCTGTAGACCTGGTCTGCACCTGCACAAACTATCCGAGCAGTGTGAATGCAGTTGATCTGATACAGACTAACCTTATTGGGCTCCCCAAACATGCACTACCTGAGGTCTATGCAAAGATTTCTCTTCAGGGTCAGAGTTATTAGTAATCTTGAAAATCTTGCTTAGTAAAATCCAAAAATTCCTTAACAAAAACTATTCCCAGAGTGGAGATTTTAATCTTCATTTACTTTATTACTCCTTTTCTACCCTAAGCAGTTCAGAGGTTTCCAATCTCTTGCAGCATACATACTTACCTCATTCAAATGGAGGAAATAAGAAATAGGCAGAGATGTTCTCCCTGGGATAAAGGTTTTCCTTAGCTGTCGGGTGGTAGTGAATTCCATTTGTCCACACTGAACAAAAAGTACCACTAGCTGCTTTGCAACCCCATTCAGAATGAAGATGCATACTTTCTAGTGTCAAGATGGCATAAATTCCCATTTATCCAGGGGGCTCTGATGACTAGTCATGACTTTTTGAGGGATTTTCTTTGGATGAAAGGAAGAATTCCTAAAACAGAAGGCATTCTGTCTCCCATGCCATGCCTTCAGGGCGTGGCCACCCTTACTTGGAAACCTTCGCTTCTTGGATTAACTCAGATGATTTATATAGCACTGAAGACACAGTTGTATAAATAAGAGAGAGAAGGAAAATCACATTTTAGGGCCACCATGATGGTTAAAAGAGTGGCTAAATTCAAACAAACTCTCTTACAAAATTGTCATGTTAAACCTGAGATAGTCACATACTGTAATACCCACCGAATCTTGTTCAAAGAGTTTCCTTTCTGTTGCTGGTTTTGGTGGTTTTAAAACTTCACCTACAATCTCTTCAGACAATCTGTGCTGTAGTTTGTATTTCCTCAGATCACATGCTATGCGTATTTGAAACTTAAGGAATCATAGAAGACTACAACTGCAAAGGAACATTCTCTGCAATGAGTACCTGAGGTGCTACTTTCTATATCATTCTATTCCTGAGATGCGAGGCACGTTGTGTCTGAGGAAGGGTCCTAAAACTGTGTGTAGGTCCCATTTGATATTTGTGGATTCTAACAATTCAGTAACTGCAGTGCATAAAGGAAGCTGACAATTATGTTGCTCCTTAAAATTCTTGGGTATTTTCTAAAATAAACAGCTGGCTTGTCTGCACTCATAATTATCAAGCCAAATGGAATTTTAAAAGCTCGAGGAATTTATGTTTCTGTGTTTAATTCTTGTCTAAGGACCAACTCACTCCACCTAGAAGGATGAGTTACTAAAAGCAGGAGTAAAATACACAACGTCACTAGCACGGTTTAATTTCCCTCTACTGTCATCACTAGCAAGTATAAGAAAAAAAATCTATCAATAAAATGGCAACTCATTGCTAGACAGTAACAGATTAGCAAAAAACAAAGTGATGAGGCTGGGATTTCTTGACACACCATTAAAGCCTTTCCTTGTCACATGTCATGAAGCATCTGCTACACTGTATGGTGCTATGCGAAGGCTAATGACCCTTTAGGTCCCCTGGCAAGTTCTCCTTGACAACAAAGTGTAAATGGCTCTTTAATACAGCCAACCTCTATTGAAATGAACCTTATAAAGCCAACAAGTAGTACTGGGCTCTTCCTTAGCAAGGCTTCTAATTTCTTTGGGACTGCAGTGAAGGAGAAGACCTAAGTTAGTTGAAAAATTATTTTTGTAGGCTTTACACCTGAACATTAACCTATAATTCCCTAAGTTTTGTAGTTCACTTAGTCTTACGACTGCTTGTGGGCACAGCACATCTGAAATGCTTTACACAGGGAAGTGAATCAAAAGGAGAAAAGTTTTCCAAATTATGGAATAGAGCAGGTATACCTAAATGAGAGTAAGAGGAATGCTATGAAAGAAGGGTTAGTTTCTTTTAAGCTGTACTAACAGAAGTCAAATGCCAAAAGATACGTAGAAAATAACAGACATACAACCCCCCCCGCCTAGAATTTATATAGATACCTCTGAATTTCCCTAAATATAAACCCAAGGATACAGAGACATTCTTTCAGGGATCCAAAAAACCAAACCAATTTTACTCTGTTGTTGAATGGGAAAATAAGCAGCAGGATTTCTGACTTATTTTCAGATCTGCCATTATCCTGATTAGTAAGTAGCTACTTACTTCAATTTAGTTATTTCTCAGATGGGAATAAGAAAATAATCTCATAGAGGAATTTTTACAACTTGTCTTTTGTATCATGATTTAAAAATGAGAAGTCCTATTTCAAAGACTATTAATGCAGAAAGCATATTCTTTAATTCCTTAATTCCAAAGTTGAAATGGTTCCACAGAGTCCACGCCCCTAGTAAAAGAGAGACTGACAAACTGGAGTGACTCCAGAGGAGGACCACTAAACTATAATGAAGATGATGCAAAAGAGGCTGAGAGCTGAGTCTGCAAAGACAAGTCTTAGCATTTCTATTGTTCAGGTACGTGGTGGGCAACTACCTAGAAGATAGTTAGGCTCTTTTCAGAAAGGTAGAGTAAAAGAAAAGATCATTGCAATCTGATTGCATATGAGTCAAAAAAACTCAAGAAGAAAGTAGCTATGCAGGGAAGAAGCTGCTCAGAAAGGCTGTGGAATGTCTGTCCTTGGATGTATTGAAAGCTTTACTAGGCAAAGCACGGAGCAACCTGATATAACATAGAAGTTGGCCCTGCTTAGAGCAGGGGATTGGACCAGGTAGCATTCAGACCTAAAATATTCTATGATCCTATATAGATATACATTGATATTAACTTCTAAGGCACACATCTCAAGAAAATTTTATTGCCAATACCCACCCCACATCGATCAAACAAATCACACTCTAACAGATTCAGTAGAACACGCTCCACTATTATTGATCAGTGATTAAACTGTTTCATGACTGTTAACCATCCCAAAAGACAAGCCAGCAATTATTACTCTATCATCTTTCCTAAGCCCCTTAATGTGTCCTTATAGGTATTACTGTTATTACAATACGGTTATATTATAAGCATATATGACCTTAAATTAAAGCTTCAGAGACTTGTCTCTGAACCTGTGCAAAAGCTTAATCAAGAGCCAAACTTAGAAACACCACGCTCTTAACATCCTGAATTTAAGAGGGGCTTATTTTATCAATGTCCTAAAAGAAATGGTTTGCTTAGCTCCACTAGGAAGCATAAGAGAATGAAATCTTGGAACTACTAAAATGATAGGAATCTTGTCATAAAACTAAGTTTTCCTACATTTGTAATTTTTAAAGCCTCAAAGTTTGTTCAGTCACCTTTTTGACGCAAATGTCATTTGCATTTAGTAAGGCACACGGAAGTCAGAACTATCTTTGGAAATGTCCCATGAGCTCTTTAAGAAATTTTAGAAAGATACTCTTTTAAATCTCTGAGTAGGTTTATAAAAATATGCATATAATTACTTTAGTCTTGACAAGACCACGTGAATTTGAAAAATACGAGTCATAAAGGCAAAACTTCATTTAGATTGAAGAATCCAATTCAGGCATTCTATTACCTTGCATGTTCTGATACCCAGTGAACTTTATTTCACTTTCCTGAGCAGCAAATTCTGAAGCAGCATTTCAGTCAGAACAATAGTAAACATTAATAGAACAACAGTAAGCATTAAAAGAAAATATTATCTTCTCTGTGTTAAAGTAACATTATCTTTAATTGAATGCTGGATACTGTGTGAGTATTCTTTACAATTAAAAGAATTACAGCTTACCGTTCAACCAATGTGTAGGAAATGTCTCTGTAAAGCATTTATATCAAGTAGACACAGGAGAATAATCCCAAACAAAAAGATGGGTCATCAGCTGATAAATTTCTACTCCTTCAACAACAAATTGATGGCAAATGGGATATTATACAGAACTGGTTCCAGATCAACAGTTCATTGTAACTGTCCATTCTCTGGAAGATTGTATGTAAAAAAGCACGTAAGAGGATCCCTCTACTGAGCAAGATTTGTATTATCTTTATGAGATTCATGCAACTACTGAAAAACATATGTACATGTGTTCAGGTATCAGTATCACCACATACTTCTGTACTTGTTGATAGTTTGGCTCAAAGCTCATGTGGAGATCTTGTAGTATTCCAGCATTCTTCTGGGGAGGGCTCTACGGAGAAAAGTAGGATAGTGATACTGAACTCTCAGTGCATTTCTCCTGAAAACCTGTCTAAGGGGAGTACTTCTTATGCTCCTTCTTGCACTCCTACATGCACTTCTGCAAGAAAGGTAGCATGGGAGACTGCTACATTGCTAAACATTTACCATTAACCTAGAAAGACTGGTAGTTTTCTTATGTAAGGAAAGGAAGACACTCAAAAATTAAAAAATTCTACACTACAGTTATGCATTTCATTAGTTCAAGGAAAATGAGACTGAGGCTATATGCAAAGGATTATCTCTTTGCAGCTTAAGCTTCATTTGCAATGAGTGAAGGGCAAATTGTCAAGCATGAATAGTTTTAAATTCCAGTAAATTGTAGGAACTTAGATTTTGCCAAACTATACCTGTCCCAAGACCTGTGTAGAGCTTCTTCAAATGCTCTACGTATTTTTTTCACTATCAGTTTTGGTGTAAAAGAAAATGTTGGGTTTTTTTCCTGTTTGAAAGAGACCTCTTTACATTTTTAAAATGCTATTAGCACTTGTATTTTTCTGGATAAAATGGCTAGATAGGTGAAACCCATTCTTAGCCTATTTAACATTTCATATTCTCAGTTATTGTTTTTTCTTTATAGTGAGTAAGCACTGGAACTGTATGAAGAATAAACTCAGTTATTAACAGGTTCAAACTATTTGTCTGTTAAACCCTGGTTTTGTGGCACTTGAATTCATTAGAATTTACAGAATCCAGTAAAAACAGACGGGAGTTAGCACAGATTTGGAGAAGACCTAAGCCAGGAAAAAGATTATATTTATCACCAAGTGTCATTTTAGGATGAAGAAACAGGCAGTAATTCCTTGTTTATGAGAACATTCTTCCAGTCATTTATGTCTGAGAAAGAACAGTGATTTTACTAAGTGCTTTTCAAGTATTTTGGTTATCCCGTAGGAAACCATTAATGAGTAAAGATGGTAAATTATAGCGTTCCACCCTTCACTGGTCTTCCAGACTGACTTGCAGTTGAGGCAGACTTAATATTTTCTTCTAGCATTGCTGTGAAGAGAATCCCTTAGCTCAGTCAGAAGGCTCAAATATCTGATTCATATCTTAAAGATGAATATGAAGGACACAGTTTCCCTCAATCTCCCTCTGAGCGCTCCCCAAGTCAGCTGATGCCTGATGTAAATAGTAACTATGTTACAGGATCTTCAGAGAAATAGATGTACTCAGGTATGCAACCAAATGCAAAACTCACAACTGTTATTTCCAACAGCCCAAGTTCTCTGGTTTCTACATCCCTCTTTAGAAGATAATATAACCAAGACTGTCATTTTCAACAACCCGAGTTCCCCAGTTCTACGGCCCTACTTAGAAGATGATTGAAAGTGGCTTGATTTTCACAGGTTTCTGCACCTGTTCGTAAACTGAGTTTCCATAAATTCATACTTTTGAAACTGCCAGCAACAGACAGGAATGAAAAAGATCCAGTTGCAAATGGCTGACACACAGTGAGACAGCCTAAGATTTGTTGCTGTATCACTATAATGGCTGTTTATCAAAATTTTTATGGAAATTATTTTCTCTAAAAATCAATGACCAGGAAAAATCCCAGGAAGATACCTATGAGAAGGTCACTAACACTCTATCAAAAAAATTAAATGGATAATGAATGTTTGTGCTCTCTCACCAGTTTGAATCAAGTAATTATGTGGCAGCATTACCCTTGGTTCACAGCTGGACACAGACAACAACTAACCTCATTCAATATGGCAGTGCAGTCTAATTCAGGATATGAGATGACAAAACCCTCCGAATTAGAATCGGCAACCAGCTTTCTAAATGACTGCTGATGACTCTCTCGTATAACATGCTGCCTTTCCCCACATGACAGGCGTGGGAGGTATGTTGCTAGTATATCTGAAGATAGACTTTCAGGGCTATTTTGCACAGCGATGCTAGGATGGATCCCAAAGTGAAGTCTGAAAAGATGCACTCTCTGTGCCACTGATAAGTCTCACTGACTTCAGTGTTATTTGAGTTAACCAACAAAACCAAACTACAGAAACAGAGATGTGTATCGCTCATGTGATACATGGCATAACAATGCTGACTCCTGTTGCTGTGGGTATTTTAAAAGTCTTTTTATTTCCTGATAAAAATATTGAATAAATATTATCTTGTTTATTAAGAAACACCCACAAAGCTGCATCTTTGTGTGTAGCAAGGTGTATTTATTTCTTAATTCTAGGAATTATCAGCACACACCCTTCTAACAACTCCATGCTCACAATAGAGTGCACAATCTGGAATTACAGAATCTTTTAAAAATAATGGCCAAACCAGAAATGTCTAGGATCTCTCATGCCTTACCTGCAGCTTCCCAAAAGACACAGGAGAGAGAATTACAGACATAAAAGTAAGGCTAGTGATGCTGAAAATCATGGTAGAGGTACCATTAATTGATTTCGATAAAACAGGCAGAAAGTATCTCAGATCCTGAATAGAATTTTTGACCAAAATCATAGAGGAAGGAGTATGCATCTTTATCAAAATATACAATACTCTAGTGGCAAAGGCTTTTGCCTAACATGTAAAACATCAAAGTTCTCATAAGTATTTAAACCACTATGAACCAGAGGGATTCATACTGTAGACAAGTCTCTCAGCAACTAGCAGTCTGAGGGTATCTCTCACGGTCCTATTATTTACTGCTACAATAGTGACAATACACTCATGCTAGCTCCTGATTTAGTGGTAGCAGATTACAGTATTCAGCCAGCACAGGCTCCTCGAACAGGCAACCAGGCAGAACAGCAAAATCCTCAAACAGATATTTTCTTCATGAAAATCTGACATATCAATTCATTCCACTGCAAGGCTTCTTAATTTCTCTTTTTCTAACAAACTCTTATTAAATGCACAACATGATAAGAATACTCAGGCTAAGTAAAAGAGGCTAGTTTGGGTAATAGTAACAATTTAGCTTTGGAAGAACAGATCCCAGCTGGTTTACCCTGCAAAGAATCTGAAGAGAAAACTTCTCCAATAATCTCTACATCTTATATGTTAGGAAGCCATTCACATCAAACGTTAGTGTTTACTTTGGTAAAAAACCTCCAAGCTCCCTTCAATTACAGTTAATTACAAGTATTTACGTTCCTTTACCTTGAAGTGTTACTTTCATAGCACCATTGAAGATAGAACTGTTCACTCAGAGATCTTGTATGACTCAATCACTCACTACTACTCTAACAACCTCTTTTGTTTTAGAGGTAGCAACCCAGCAACATTAATCCTTAAACCCCTGCAGCTGTCTTTTTCTTCAGCTTGGTGCTTAGCAACACAACTTATAGCGACCACTGGGTCAAATCTACTCCTTAGCCTGAAATCATACTCTTCACCTGTTAGGTCTTCAAAGCAACATATTTTAGCATTACCAGCTTCCAGTGGGCAGAGAGTTTGCTGCAAGGAAATCAAGTATACATTTCCTTGTAGTTTTGGAGACAGAGATCACACTATTTAACATGGTATTGAAAGCTGGGAATGGGGAATAACCTTAATAATCAGTTTGCCAGGAGCAGTCAGGAACAGTATACAAAAGTTTTGAGTACAGATGCATTAAACAAAGGTTTATTTTACATAGTTACCTTGGGCTGTTCTCTTTGGAGGTGAGAGGAACTAAGGTGTTTACAACAAAAAGAATTCAGCACTACTGTGGCCTTTCCAGAGTTATTTACTGTACCATTTAATAAAAGCATAAATACCTTTTACATCTAGTTACTATGCTCAGGATGTGGTAAGAGGTGGACCACACTCCTAAAGGTAAAGTATAAATAGTGTGGTGAGATGAACATACAGCTGTGTGTGTCAAATAGATCCCTTTGCTTTCTCATATTTTTCTTAAAGTTGCTTTTTAATGTTTTCATGGGGAGGTTTGCCTTGAATAAGAAAAAAAAAAAGAAAGCTAATGCTTTCTTGGTCTCCCTGATATCTTATATTGAGCCATATTCTTAGATGGGATAGACCTGAGCAAGTCCACTCAATTAAATTAAATGATGCTAACTGACAGCAGCAGCAGGTCTGGAGACCTATAGTTTACCTCTGCCTTGTGTAACACAAATGGTGACCTGGCTTCAACATGGCAAAAGATTAAGGTGAGTTAGCTGAGCTTTCAGCTGCTGGTTCGTTGTGGTCTGCATGAAAAACAGCCCTAACATTTCTAACTTGTCACGGTACTAACAATTTTCATGGGTTTTAACACTAAAGACTTAAGCGGAAACCACTATGGTGGCTTTGAACAGTAATAAATTCTGATGAAATATCTTCCACCCCACAGACTACCTTAATCTCTTTTGGGCATGTACTGGATACCCTCCAGGAAGATCAGCACTGTTGGACTACTGGAAAAAGAGGGACAAACAACTGTGGATTATAGTCCAGATGAGAGACAAAACTCACCAACTTACTTTGAAAATTACGTTACATTAACCAAATAAAAATATTTTAAATACTGGCTCGTGAAACTACCATGTAGAACAAATTTCAATTTTCTGTGAGCATTAAAATGTTGTGATCAAGAACCACCCCACATCTGAATGGGCAAATTAATGCCATGCTCCGTCAAAAGAGGGAATTCACAATTTCTCGTAATTGTGAGGAGGGGAGGGAGAGAAAGTAAACAGCTTCTTTTAGTAGAAAATAGAAAAATCATATTGCTTTTCATTATTTTAATGCTATTAAATAACTGCTGTTCTTCTAATGCTTTCAAATTATTTCTTCCCACAAATGCTCCAACTCTCTTTTTTTTCAAGTTGGCACAATAGCGAAGCTAACTCACTTCTTGTTGGGAATTACTTCTCTAGCAGAAACCTCAAACTGAAAATTTAAATATAGATGAGCTTTAAATTAGAAACTTATTTCTCGCATATAGTGGAGAAATCCTGCAGTAACTTAAAAAATCTGCAAAGCTACCAACTAGACTGAACAGAAATGGCTCTTGCACTTCCTACTGTTTATCTCATCCCTTTTGCTTCTCATGAACACCTCAATAAATTAGAAAATAGGATAACGAAGCTTAATATTAAAAATGTATGTGTTTTAGTAACGAAGTTAAGTTAGTCTTTTGCATATCACGATCAGCAACACCATAAGGTAAGCAGTGCCACAAGGAAACATGCAGTATGATCATTAGCAGTATTCAATTACATTATTTCCACAATACATAATTTTTTAAAAGATAGTCACATCACAGCGCATACCTTTTAGAAAGATGTTCACAAGATATTGGGCAATAATGATTGGATAATATTATAATGTCCATATTTTACCATCCCCAAATTTTGTGATATTTAGTTTATAAGCTTTCTGTTGAATGCCTGCAGATACAGCTAGTCTTTATGAATCAAAATTTAGTTTGCTTATTTTAAGCCCAATAGAAAACCCATAAAGACAAAGAAGTTCCTTCCAACAGATCAAGATGTCATGCTGGAAATTACTGTCTGAGTTGTAAAAACATCTTTAATCACTATTACAGAAATTTCATAAACCATTTACAAATATAAAAGCCTGCAGATGTGTTTTTTCTGCTATTTAGTACATTGTGTAAAGCAACGGTAGATCTCCATTACTAAAGACTAACAAGTTAGTTTAGATAAAAGAAAAAAGCCAAAACCCTAGCTGGACTGGGACTAGTCCCTGGACTGGGACTTTAAAACATGTATAGTGCCAATTATTCTAATGCCACAAAACTGAGTGAAAACCAGGTTCTGTTTCCAAACTTTCAAAGAGTTTAGTTAGCTGAAACGAACAAGTAAAAAAATCACGCTTCTCCACACTTTCTGATCTCAGTTGGAAGTGGAAGTATCAAATATCTGCAAGAGACACTATCCCAGTGACATTTCTGACATGTCTGAAGCCAGAATACTCATGAAACACCCTGATGCAAGAATTCCAGAGCAAAAGGTTAGGAGTTCAAATAAGCAAACTTTTTTTTTCCCCTCCAACTTTGGAATTACAGGAACAACCAAAAGTATTGTTATTCTGTGAACATTTTTCACCTTTGTACTTAAGAGTAATATAACCATAATAATAAGATAAACAGCTAGAAGTGGGAAGTGGATGCAATGGGAGTGACTTATTTGCTGCAAATCACCAACTTCTATAGCATATACATATATAATTCTTACATCATACATACATTCTTCACAGAAAGGGTCATTAGGCACTGGAACAGGCTGCCCAGGGAGGTGGTTGACTCGCCTTCCCTGGAGGTGATTAAGGTGTGGGTGGATGAGATACTGAGAGGCATGGTTTAGAGACTGGTGGGAATGGTTGGACCTGATGATCCGGTGGGTCTCTTCCAACCTGGTGATTCTATGATTCTATGATAATATTAATAATTGCCATGTAACATCACCAATTCTTCTGAAAACTCTTTTCAACTTCAGTTATTTGACATATAATGAGTGTTGTATCTAGTAATCCATTTTCTTCGTTAAACTGATTTGAGGAAATATATAATTTAGCTATAGGTAGTGCCTACAACTTGCAATGCATTACTGCAGGTTTCCCATCATTGACTGCTAACATTTACATTTTAAAACATAAGAACATGGAAATGTCATACTGCACCAGGCCCTCGATCTATCATAGCCTGGGATCCTGTACAGCAGCAACAGGAGATGCAAACTAGGTCTTTATCTGGGATCATTCCCCTGTTCAATAACAATCAAAATCTTCAGACTATGGATGTTAAAGAGTAGCTCCCTGTCTATTTTGTTTAGTGTATGTTTATGGACCAGATGTTTATGGATTGATTTAAACCCTATAGAACTGAATGATACTGTCTCCAGTCTTTTGTGGCAACACCTACCAAATTTAGCTCTCTGGCCTGTAAGAAAGGATTATCTGTTTTAAGTGGATCTCCTGTTAGTTGCAACAAGTGCCTTCTAATTCTAATACTGCCATGTTAGCTGCTAATTAAAATCTTGCATTCATCTTAACTACCACATTCACATCTTTGTAAATCGCCATGATAATCCTTTCTAACCTACTCTGTTGCAAGCTGAATAGTCCTCAGTTGCTCTTCATAAGGCAGAAGTTCCATCCCCCACTGTGATTTAAGTTGCCCTTCTGTGAACCTTCTTCACCTCAACTATCTCCTCTTGAAATGCAGAAATCAGAAGTACATGCAGTACTCAGCCTGTGGGCACATCAGGGTTTTACGTAATTAGGCTCTCTGTCCTGTTCCCAGTACCTTTCCTGATAATGCCAGTAATTTATCTGTTTTTAGTTGGCTGCTGCTGTACACTGAAGCTGATTTCAGAGAACTTTCAATTATAAGTTCTCTTTCTTTAGATGTAACTGCCAGTTCTGATGCAGCTGTATGCAAGCATTACTGAATGACCTTTAATTTACCATATTGCATTTAAAATGATACAGCTACTCAGGACCCAGAATTCCTCTATTATCCACGAGCACACTGGTGAAAAGAAAGCCTATGGTGACTTTCTTTGTGCATTGTAAGTTTTGAGAATGACATCTGTGGGAACTTGCAAATAACACTGCAAAGCACTCACTTTTTAAAGAACTATTTTTTCCCCCTTGCATTACTTCTTGTAGCCCACCATACATCCAAAGCTATAATAATCCAAGAGAAACTATTGGAATCATAATCACTGTTTTCCTCCTATCAGGACAGTAGCAGCCTCCATTGAGATGGCTGCTCTGTATGCCTTAGCCCATCAAGAACAAACTAAGCAATGTGCCAGAGGCCATGCCTTCTTGTCGCACTCAAGAAATCTTGTTACAAATTATGTTAAGAGTCCTACACTTAAGCCCAACAAATCACGTCAAGGATTTAACTTCACGCTATGTGAATTGACATTCATGGGTTCAATTGAGACCCTTAAAGTTATTTGACTGCTTTTCCTGTGGTTGACTTTTTCTGTGGTTGACTTTTATGGATAGCACATTTCCCCTCCAGTTTTGGCCCTGACAGAAACTGGGTTGTCTAAAACCACACAGAATTCCAAAACTGGTAGCCCAGGTACCCACATCAAAGTGGCAGGAATTATCATACTGGTGGTTCTGGCCATACATCAAAGCCGACCTTCTACATTTTATCATTGCTAGCAGTAAATTTAAACCTATTATATCTTCAGTAACTTTAAGTCAGCACTTGTTAAGCACTTATTGTTTGCAGTCCTTCTGGTATTTCTTTTAAATTTCAGGACTTCTTGGAGTCCTTATTAGCTTTTCAGATTTTGGATTCACTCGTGTTCTCCTGGATGGATTTCAGACACTTCTGCACATTAGGTGCAGTGGATACTTCTTTAAATCATTCCATGAAAACCCAATTATTTTGTTACTATTCATAAAATAGTATTTCCAAACAAATATAATTACATCACAGTCTCTTTTAAGATGAGAATATCTCTTTCTTATGTGCTCAAAAGCTACCACTTATCCAGGGATTCTTCATGGCTACATGATAAGCTAAAGCCAGGGACTTTTTAAATAGGGATAAACAGAATATTGAGCAAAAATCATCCTACAAAACAGTTTAAGCCTCTATTTGAAGTGTATAAGTTTTTCATGCCTTAAGGACCTATAGAGAACTCTGGTGCAGTCCTAGACCTTAATGCAATCAGATGGATGCACAAGAGAAAATTAAAAAATATAAACTGTTATTTAAATTCAATACCTAAGGATAAGCACAACTCTTTGTAGAGTGGTGTCTTCAGTGCCTTCTAATTGTTGCCACCAACATCTTTCTAATGACAATATTTTGAAGGTATTTTGCTTTTGCTCACTGGAGGAGGCTTTCCTATTCTTGGTTGCAACCAGGCACACTTCAAGCTAGTAGAAAGTTTAGGTAGAATCTGAATATTCAGACTGGGTGGAATATACTTCCTAAAACCTGTGTATTCTGCTGATAAAGTTTAAATCATTTAAGTAACATTACTGAAGTTCCTGCAGTAACTTTAAAAAAGCTCAGGAGCTCAGCAGGAAGACTGAAGAAGCAAAGCAAGGCTGACAGACATGGTGGCAGATATTATACTGTTTCTTACCACCAACACAAGACCACCAAAGCAGTACAACAGACCCAAACAGAAGGGACAGAGCAAAATAAAATAAAGAAACAATTCTGAATCAATGCAAACATTTGAAAAAGGCTTGGAATTAGTCTGTAAACATTTTAAAACAACAGACTAAGTTTGTTTGTTTTTCTAAATCAGTTCACCCTTTTCTAATTCACTTAAGGCAAAAATGTCTTTGGAAGGTTACCTCTGCAGAAGTGTTTTGCACATTAACCATACTGTGCCTGCGATATGGCAGGATTCTGAGAGCATTAATAGGCCTTAATGGCCCTGACCAGCCTCTTCTGGGCCAACACTCACATACACTGCCCATTTTTCATTCAAAAGAACAGAAAATGGTGTCTGGAATCAGCAAAACTTTTTTATTTTCTCTATTCACCTTCAGTAAGAGGTGAAGTGATTTAATAAATTCTCCCCCATATGCTTAATCAAACTTTAAAAAATCCATTAATTAGTTCCTACAAACTCCTGTGATAGCTCTGCCTCCATTACAGATTCATTTAGATTCTTTCTGAAAGGTTAAGGATAAGTTAAGTAAAACTATGAAGAGAAATGATGGTAATAATGAGCATAGTCCACAGTTCTCCTTCACCTTTAAGACAATCAAAATAAAGTAAATTAAAAGCCAGCTTATATTGAATCACAAATATCAGATAAGTAAGTTGTTACAAAAAAAAGTTGGTGCAAGCCAGGTTAAAAAAATCCAACCAAACGAAAAAACAAATGAAGACTATTTTTTTATGCTGCGAGTAGTAATTCTACACAACTCCATGACAAAGGATGTTAAAGCAAAAGGTTTTCACAGACTTAAAGGAAGACTGAGTAAGTACTTGAGAGAAAGATCTGTTGTGAGTAACTAAACAGACAAGTCATAGCAGGGTCACAAAATCCCATGAGCTAAGAACTACTGTTGGCTGAAAAAGTACTAGAGAGATCACATATATTCCTACTGTTCCTGCTCCTGGTTCTTCAGTTACTATCTTATGGCTGACAAAAACAAAGTACTGTTGAAATAATTGCTGGTGTTGAAAGCAGAATACTAGATCAGATAGACCCTTTGCTCTGAGCTGGTAAAATTGTTCTTAGTAATTACTGCTTAAAACTAGGGCAATAAACGGTATGATGCTTCCCTCTCATTTCAGGTTTTATTATAATGTCAGATCTTCCTTCAAGCAACTCAAAGATAGACCCACAGATGCGCCAGTGCTTCCACATCTGGGGTTTTCAATTACTTTTTGTATGCTAGATGTAAATCCATCTACCTATGCACTCTTAGAGAGCAGAACACAGGTGTATGTCTTTTAGACCACCTGTTTTAAACACAACTTCTCCCGGAAGGCTACAATCTGTCCTAAAGACAATATCTGGCCCAGTTTTGTACTCGACGCTGCAAGAGAAAAGGTCTCTTCTGTATCCCCTTTGCAAGACATATAGGCCACAGCCAGCTGCTTCTTTTTGTTCTGTCATTTTCACAAGTTACTTGAGACAGAGATAGGAGTGGAGCCCTGCACAAAGCAGAAATAACAGAGTGATTTGTGCCAAAAGGAAATGTGGGATAAGAACTATAATAAGACTGAAAGGGTAAGCAAAGGGTTTGTGGCTTAAAGCAGTGCAATGTGTCAGCGAGAGAGAACAGCAGCCTTGTTGGCACCGTTGCAGACCAGAGCCTTAATCTGTAAATCACTGTGCAGCCAACATGTCAAAAAAAGTTTGGCCACCCCTGGTGCACAGGCATCAAGCAACAAAATAACCTACTGTGCTAACCTCCAGCGGACAACCTGTGTACGCATGCAAAACACCCAGCAGGCCAAGGAAGAGGAAAAGTTAAAATTGCCAAAGTCCAATTAATTTTAATCAAGAGGCCACAAGCGATGAGAGCCTGTCCTATAATCTTAAAGGAGGAAAAATGTCTCAAGAACAGTAGTCTGTAAATTTCTCCATCTTCATTTGGTAAAGCACTCCAGAATTTTTGGCACTAAGATGAGAAGTCAGTAGTAATTTAACTGAAATGTCAGGTATTACTGCCAAGTGCTGGTAGCTATTTCAAGGTATAAATCCAGGTTGCCCTGAAAGCCTGAACTGCTACCTTCTTCCCTGCTATCACCCCTAGTATTTTACAGGAATCATTTAGTCACACCAGAGCAGTCCAGATTTTTAAATAAAACTAGAGATTTGCAAATCCTTAAAGTTCCTAAATCCTAAAGTTTGCAAATAAAACTAGAGATTTGCAAATCCTTAAAGTTCCTAAATCCTAAAATTTGCAAATCCTAAAGTTTTGATAGGAATGGTTGGACTCGATGATCCGGTGGGTCTCTTCCAACCTGGTGGTGATTCTATGATTCCTTCTTCCATTCCTGTAGCCAGGTCAAATTATATTCTCTGAATCATCAGATTTGGAAGCACCACACAAGGTGGTGTGCAACCTTCTCTGAGGACTACTGAGTCCTGCTACACCATGGTGAAGAACACAGCATGCTCAGTAGGGCAAATGCCCCCCAAAATCACACTGAGACATAAATATTGCAAAGAATTGGTCCAGATTGTTTCCTTCTCTTCTTTCTTTTCAGCTCCCATAAAGTTTGGTTTTATAATTAGGAATATTCATTCACCTAAAAAACAATTGCTGATGGAAACCTACAAAGATTTCACTAGGAAGTCCTACTCTGTTCAGACAGAAACTACCAGTGAAATCTAAGGTCAGAAACCTTTAATTTGCACCTCTCCTGGAGGTTATGGCACTAAGACAGGATGTGGGACACACAGATTCAAATTTCTGCTTTATTTAATCTGATGCAAGAATACAACTTAGATTTCCCAGAACATCCTAACTATGGGGACATCAAACCAGTCCTTCCTGATAAAATAATTTCACATTTTTGGGAAAAGGCAAATTCATTAGGACACAGGAAAAAAAGAGACAAACTCTATGGTCTAGTAGCACAGAAGCACTCATTGGTTGAAAGAACTCCAAATTGATGGTCATGGTTTCATTGAGAAAACTGCACAGAGCTGAGTTCCTATCACATCAGAGCTCTTGTCAATAACTGGTTTGGTATGGATCACTTGCCTGTCTTCATTCACAATACGTACTGAGAGCTCGTTTACTTTTATGTACTATGAAAAAACTCCCAAACCTCTAAAATTATTAATAACAATGTTTGTAGATAATTTTAATATTGGATTGCTGAACCTGTCTGTCAACAAAAAGTTGTAGTAACTCCTCTGCCTACTAAAGAAAAAAAATCTTTGCAACTGATTCATAATGAAAGAAAAGGAAAAACAAAGTGGGAAAACAGTGACACAAAATGTCAACCAATTTCCTACTGGCCTCTCATGGGAGATCACTATGAAACTTTATTTCAGCTTTGACAGTCTCTTCTTCTCTGATACTTACTAGTCTTTAACAAAGTACCTCTACTATCCTCAAGAGGCAAGATGGTGGGGGTTTTTTTGTATGAACTGCAAACAAAAAGTTTAAATCTCCTACTGTAATTTATTCAGAGTTGTAATTTTTGTTGCAAGACAGGTATTGGTTTCATTTCTGCTACTAACAGAAGTAAGTACAAACCATCAAGAGTAAGGTCAGAAAAAGTAAACCTTAACTATTGAGATTATGGTCTTGCTGATTTGATTTCTGTTCTTAAAGTAATCACTTTCCTGCTTAAGAAATGCTTCATAAATGACAGCACTTATTCTTTGAGAGTCTGTTTACTGGACATTCGCAGTTAAGTCCCTTGATCAGCTGATGAAGTGCAAGTTCTAAAATTTCACCTTTTAAGTACAGTAATCCTATAGACTGGGATGAAATAATAGGAAGAAACCCACATTAGCTGATACTTTTTATAAACCTTCAATGTAAATGCAAATGTATAGTTAAAAGAATTATCTTTCAAGCATCACTAACATCCAAATTTGTCTTTGTTACAGGCTTTTATTATGTTCCTTCCCAGGGTGACCTCTATTTCTCTATTAACAGATGAGTGCCTCATGAAACAGCAAGGGCAGTTCCACTTCTCACAGCAGTTCGGGAATAGGTAAATGCCATTACATGAGCATAACAGGGCCTCCAGTGCTAATTTGTGAATGGCATGAGAATCTACACATTCACTAAAAACCTGATGGTTTAGTAGCAATCTTTCCATAGGAAGATTTTGGGCATTCTAGAAGGTATGTGTTACCAAGATCATAGTAAACACATCCCTGACTCAGAGTCATAGCATCCCAATAAATACTTCTAAAACTCTTTCTTTAAAAACATTGAATACTTCTCCTATTCAAAGCTAGTCTGTATTAATAACTGAGTGAATGTAATTGCAATAGAAAAGACTTTTTTCTGTGCCAACTGCCAAATATTTATTAAGTCAGTTTCATCCTGGCATAAAAATTATTTAAAAAAATATAAAAATAAATAATATTCTTTGAAAATTTTGGAACACCCTAGCATTTTGGCTAGCATGCAGGTACACTTCAATGAGTCAGACCTTGTTTTCCCCCTTAGGAGATATTGTTTTAATTTAATTGAAAACTGTAGCAGAAATTCCATGAGGTTATGTTATTTTGCTTGATTTCAATACAAGAAAGGGATAATAATTTAACATATGGTGCTCTTATAAAAATTGAAATTTCATAAAGGTCTTCTCACTGAGCACTCTAATTCATTGTGGTTAAGCACAGAACTTAAGAAAGTATTCTTGGTGCTTTATTTTTCCTGTCAAAATTGGAACAAAGGTGTTGAACTACTCAAAATTCCTGTGGTACAAAAGTCTCCTTTCTTGGTCATCTCTAAAATTAAAACACTACCAGGTGGAAACTACCACTGACAATTATTTAGCTGGGCTTGGTTTGAACAACAGTTCTTAAGCTATACTGCTACCTATCCTGCAAAACTTCTTTTAAATTACTGTTAAAGAGAACTACGAAGGAAAAAAAAAACAACTAGGAAATTGTTCTGTGTCCAAAGTTTATGACTGAGTCTAAATGAAGTCATTAAAGGTTCTTCTTAACCACAGTTCTATTTCTTCTGGTAGCTGTGTCAGAATTCAGGCTCATATTTAGTGTCTTGAATTATCCCTGTCACTAGGCTTTATTTGTAAATACTATCATTTTTTTTATTTATTTGTAAATACTGGACTTCAGTAAAGCCTTTGATACAGTTTCTCACAGCATTCTGCTACGGAAACTGTCAGCCTCTGGCCTGGACAGACGCACACTCTCATGGGTAGAAAACTGGCTGGATGGCCGGGCCCAGAGAGTGGTGGTAAATGGTGTTAAGTCCAGCTGGAGGCCAGTGACAAGTGGGGTTCCCCAGGGCTCAGTGCTAGGTCCAGTCCTGTTCAATGTCTTCATCAACGACCTGGATGAGGGCATTGAGGGTACCCTTAGCAAGTTTGCAGATGACACAAAGCTGTGTGCAAGTGTCAGTCTGCTGGAGGGTAGGGAGGCTTTGCAGGGGGACCTGGACAGGCTGGACGGCTGGGCAATGTCCAACGGCATGAGGTTTAACACAGTCAAATGCCGGGTCCTGCACTTGGGGCACAACAACCCTATGCAGAGCTACAGACTGGGAGAAGCCTGGCTGGAAAACTGCCAGGAGGAGAGGAACCTGGGGGTGTTGGTCGACAGCCGACTGAACATGAGCCAGCAGTGTGCCCAGGTGGCCAAGAAGGCCAATGGCATCCTGGCTTGTATCAGAAACGGTGTGACCAGCAGGTCCAGGGAGGTGATTCTCCCTCTGTATTCAGCACTGGTGAGGCCGCTCCTTGAATATTGTGTCCAGTTCTGGGCCCCTCACCACAAGAAGGATGTTGAGGCTCTGGAGCAAGTCCAGAGAAGAGCAACGAGGCTGGTGAAGGGGCTGGAGAACAGGCCCTATGAGGAGCGGCTGAGAGAGCTGGGGCTGTTTAGCCTGGAGAAGAGGAGGCTGAGAGGAGACCTCATTACTCTCTACAAGTACCTGAAAGGTGGTTGTGGAGAGGACGGAGCTGGCCTCTTCTCCCAAGTGACAGGGGACAGGACGAGAGGGAATGGCCTCAAGCTCCGCCAGGGTAGATTTAGGCTGGAGATTAGGAGGAGGTTTTTCACGCAGAGGGTCATTGGGCATTGGAATAGGCTGCCCAGGGAGGTGGTTGAGTCACCTTCCCTGGAGGTGTTTAAGGGACGGGTGGATGAGGTATTGAGGGACTCGTTTTAGGGTCCCTTCCAACCTGGTTGTTCTGTGATTCTGTGATCAACTACATCCATGGGTAGGAGTTTGCAGCTGATAAATCATGTGGGTTTGCCACTTCCCTTTAACAGCTTTGTACCTGTGTATGTCTACCATTTCCCAAAGGTCTATAATTATGTTAATGAAAGCAACTTTACTACATCATAATAAAGGCTCTAGTAGACCACTGGGGTCTTGTGTGGACAGTACAGTAGGGTGTATAAAAGATTGTTGTGTAATGAGAATTTGAACCTCTTAATTGTGTGCCAGACTGCCACAGACAGCAGCATTAGTAACACTAATATACAGAATACACACATCCTTATTCCAGAAACTGTCACACATCCCTGGATAAACAAGAGCAACTCTCACAGGCTTTTATATTAAACTTCAGTTTCCTACAAAGTCATCACATAGGTTTTGGATTGTTAAGAGGAAAAGGAAAACTACAAGAGTTGTGCACCTGGGTACTGGTATTTCAAATACTAAACATAGACTCACAGTCTGTTTCACATTCCCCTAGCATACTTGGTCATTTCACCAAGACTAGTACCAGTAGTGAAGATTCCCAGGGCTATCCTCTTGTAGCCTAGTGCCACCAGATACAGTGGTTTAGGTGGCTAAGGAAGTGCAACAGACGACACTGAGCTTATCTATATTGTCCCAGATAACTGCTGGTTACCTAGGTAAAAAATATGAAGCCCGTCATGCCCTGAAGCACTGCTCCCTGCTCTGAAGCATTTCCTTCTCTCCCTCCCTCATTCACTCACCTCTGACATTCTTTTCTTATGTTCCCGCTGCCATAAGAAGTGGTCTTTTTTCCTCTAGTTTCCCTCAAAAAAGACAGTTACTTTCACCAAAGATGAAGAATGCAACTGCCTCTTGGTCGTACAGGAAGGCTTGGCTGCAGCTACCATGACTTAGTAGGTGTTCATGTTAACATGAGTAAAGACCAATTTGTTTCCTTAGAGCTGTTGATCTTGCTTAATACTCTTTGGAAAATAAGGCAGGCAGCTAATGATGCCAATTAGGTGTTGGTTATTTCCATACTGCTGCTGTTTGGAGCAGAGTTTGGACTAGTTCCCCATCAGTATGTACATTTCTCTCCATTTTGAAGTGAGTCAGAGAATAATCCAAAATGAAAACATTGTGGACATTTACAGTTCTGACTAAATGACAGACGTTATTTTTCAACGGTGATCTTCTTCCACAGTCAACACTTCTCTTCCATCCACAGACATTACAGGCTGAATTATCTGGCCTCCTTATCCACAAACTTAAAATCCATGTGCCTTCCATAATTTTATGTGTGTTTGTTGGGTTTCTTTTATATCAACTTTCAGGTTAAAAATTTCTCTTGATTATTTACTGCATCAAAAGGCAAAAATCATATGCTACCTTACCAAAAGGTTATTGACTGAATTGCAGATATTATGAGCTTACCTTAAAACAAGCCACTGTCAGAACAGGTAGCACTCTGTTGGCAGTAAAGGAATCAATGCGTTAATTTTGACATAACTCCAAGTACAGCATCATATTCAAGTTTGTGTAGACATTCTATTCCGGAGAGCCATGTGAATTTTCATAGTGCAAGAAGCTGTTCTTAGCACATAATTATCATAAAATACAGTCCCTGAAAATAAAGTTTCAATTAAAATTAATGTCTTGCTGGCTCTTAAGTCAGGTAGCTGCCTGAAAGATGGTATCTTTAGGGGCTACATTTGTTGTATGGAAGCTTAGCTAAAAGACTGCAATTAATTTCTATCCTGCTTTAATAATGTCTTAACAAAAGGAGTGTTTAGTTCCCACACTGCTTCTACATCTAGTGAATATAGTCCAAACATTTCCCTCCCAGGGCCCTGTCATTTTTGGAAGCAAACAGCAGCAACTACAAAGCATAAATCAAAGTGCAAGTTCTTTTCTGAGTTCGGCCGTTCAATGTTTTTTTTCATTGCAAGATCAGCCACTTTTATCCCTCATCCCCTTATTTAGGGTTTCCCCTATCTACCTTGGCAAGACAGCAATACATAAGTTCTTTTATACTCCTGTATACCTAGCTGGTCTAATGGCAACATGAGTTAGCAAAACCACCTGTGTAGGGTCCTAAGAACACTTACTGTTGCTCAAATAATAATCTCTTTGTATTATTAAGCCAGTTTGATTGATTGCCCAGTGTTGATACTCAATATTTTATGGTATATTGTGTGGCCCGTCACAAAATCTGTTACTTGTCAACAAGTAGGCTGCCAGCAGCAGTGTGCCAAATGTTGTGGAATGACAAACGTAGTTACAAATGGTATTCTGAAATGCATCTCAGTTTTGATGTGGAGCAGGATTACTAGTTTACTCGGTCTGCTTAGAAAGGTCTAGCACTAGACGTGCAGGGAAAGAATCTGGGAACATCTGAGTTAAACTCAGAATGTGAAACGGAAGTCCGTTATAGTTTATAAGACTCACACTCCAAGATAATCCAAGAATCAGCTGGCTCACACGCGGTGTGGCATTTAATATAAAAGCACTGCATAGCTTTTGATTAGCATATGGATATGCTGAAATTCTGTGGAGGAAACAGCAGAGAACAAGGGCAATGGGGTAAGGGTATATGAACAGTGGATGGAAAGCACACTGCTTTCAACTACAAGAAAGATGAAGCACATTACAGAAACAAATTGTGTGGGCAGACAAAGACATAAGGAAGGAAAAGGAACATCAAGAGCACAAAAGGAGGGGCAATAAGAGGTCATAAAACCAAGTGAGGCAGATGTAGAGGTTCAGACTATTGGGGAAACCCAGAGGAGTGACTGGAATGTGCTTAATATATTCCATGTGAATATATGTCTGCCAGCTCCCTTTCACCATTCTCTGTTCCCACAACCCACCACACTTCTCCTGTGGAAGAACCTGCTTTGAAAGGCCTCAGATGGTAGACTTCCCACACACCCTACATGGGTCTTCTCACATGCCCTATGCATCCCTCAACGCACATATCTAGGGCCTCTTTACAGAAACTGGGATGAAAACCAAAAATCTTCATATAAAAAAAAAAGGGAAAGTTGAACATATGTTTCGGTGAAGTCCACTAACTGCCGTCAACAAGTACTGTGTGTACTACTCCAAAACTATTGTCCTGTGAAACCCCTTAAATTAGAAATATCTGGAACAGAACAGTAACAAGATCTGTTCCTTCTGGACGATATAATCCTTCCTAGCTTACACCACCCACTCAATTTAATGTTGCTCTGTCATAAAATTGGCAAAAGCATCTGTAGAGGTCAAGATAAAATATTGCTAGAAGATTGTTTGAATCACATTTCTTATTCAAGAGTCTCATTTCCTAATAAATATCCTAGTGATCTGTGGTTTTGACTCTTGCATGTAGTTCTGTGAATACTAACAAGAAATTATCAAGTGCACAGTGAAAATGGGGTAGGCAACGACGAGTGATAATATATCTAATGGCAACTAGAAACTAGCTACACCACTCTCCATTCCTAGGTTTTCCTCGTATTTGAGGTTTTAGAAGCATATATATTTTCAGTGTGTACATTGGTTTGAAGTCTTGGTAGGGGCTTCTGTGTTTTCCTGACCACCACCAACCAATGTTGTTCTCAGTGTTCTACTGGCTGAGAGTTGTGGTCCCAAAAAGGGGAAGCGCACAGTGTCAATGGGGTGGTCAGTCAGACAGATCACTAAAGGTAGTCTTAGAAGAGCAGACGCACATCATCACAGAATTATTTTGATTGGAAATAACCTTTAGGACCATTAGGTCCAACCATAAACCTAACCTGTCAAGTTAGGTAAACAAAATGGCACATCTATGTCTTTTAAATACCTCCATGGTTGATGACTCAACCACTTCTTTGGGTAGCCTGTTCCATTACTTGACAACCCTTCCCTGTGAAGAAAATTTTTTTAATATCCAGTCTAGACCTCCCTTGGCACAACTTGAGGCCATTTCCTCTCATCCTATAACTTGTTACTTGGGAGAAGAGACCAGCACCCACCTCACTACAACCTCCTTCTGGTAGCTGTAGACAGCAATATAGTCTCCCCTCAGTCTCCGTTTCTCCAGTCTAAACAACCCTAGTTTCCTCAGCTGCTCCTACTAAGACCTGTGCTTCCAACCTTTCACCAGTTTCATTGCCTGTCTCTGACATGCTCTGTCAGCTCATTGTATTTGTGAGGAGCCCAAAACTGAAAACAGTATTTGAGGTGTGGCCTCACCAGTGCTAAGTACAGGGGGTCAATCACCTCCCTATTCCTGCTGGCGACACCATTTCTGATAGTCGTCAGGATGCTGTTGGCCTTCTTGGCCACCTGGGTACATTGCTGGCTCACGTTCAGCTAGCTGTCAACCAGCACACTGGATAATTTAACCCCTTGTCTCCAGCCAAATTTATAAGCCACTATCGTGGTCAATCTCATGGCATTTTTTCCCCACACAGAAACAGTCCAGTATATAACTCCTTACTTCCTGTAATGAATACCTTGTTAATACATAATTTCATTTTCATTGCCCTCTCAATTGCAAGTAATGTCACAGGTCTTGCATCAAAATCCTACTGGATTTAGTTACAATGTACTGAACAAATACATAAAGAAAGGCATTGGACCAGGTCTTGCTCCTGTCTAATCACAGCCACTTTTGAAAACTGATGGGTAGGACAAATGTGATAGCAAACTGAAAATGGGTTAGTGAGTCACCCATGCTCCCTGCAACGTGCTGCAACTAAGGACAATTGTCTATGCAAGGATGTATGCAGTCCTTTGAACAAAGCATTCTGGCAAGCTTCCAGCCTTTCCCTCTTTGAAAACCTCACCACTGCATGGAATTCCTTTTTTTTTCTGTGATTTTTGGCAACTCCAGACCCAGTGTGTTGAGAAATTGCTGGCACATCACTGATTTTAAATTGTTGTGTCAGCTCTGGTTTTTGCACCATAGCAAGTAATCTCTCAAAATAAGCCCAAGTAAGATGCGAGATAAGTTGCTCTAGCACTTGAAGGATTTTAAGCACATGGCAAACAAAAACAGAATTCCCAATATCAATATTTTCTACTGCAAAATTATTTACAATATATTGTAATTCTGCACAAACAATAATGAAAGATGGTGCTTCAGTTTAAGTTATCTCTAAAATTGGGTTATAAAAGTGAGCCACTTTTACAAGCCTTTAAATAATTGTACTGAAATAGGCTGTTTCACAGTATCATTGTACAAATACCTCAAAACCAGATTAAATCTAAATTGTTCAAATTCCAAATCAGCATTACCATAGAAGCCCGTTCAGTTAAGCAAGTATATGTAGGCTTCATTTTAGCAACAGCAGTGGAGCTACTCCCATCCTTAAATGCATGCCTCATTAAATGGCCTTGGCCAGTGTTGAAGAGAGAACCTTGGGTATTTCTCCAGGAAGTATTAAAGCTAATGGTTTTAATTCAGAACTTTGATAGCTTTGATTGAAATACAACTATTTGACAAGGTCACAGGAAAGGCAGAGGCTGTATATGGCAAAGAAGAGGAGGTACTCATCTAAGTCTTCAATTTCTCTTACTTTCCAGTGTTGAAATCCATATAGTCCACTGCCTGATGGATACAGTACTATAAATAAAAGTATTATTGGATTTTTAAGTCATATGTTTCTTTCCAATTTAATTCTCGAAAACATAGTTCCTTGTTACACATTTGATTGTAAATGTCTCAAGTACAGAACATGTCTAGTACTTTGAAAAAAATTAGCCTCCTACACAAAGAAACAGAAGTGCATGGTATAATTCTTTCAAACAGTAAGTTGAAATCATACTATTTTACAAAGTGTTCTGTGATAGAAAGCTCATGGTTCATACAGTGAATTTTGCTAAATTTGAGAATTTAAAAAATAAACAAATTGAAAAGTACTTTAAGATTGAGATAAAAAGAAATAATTACTGATGAAACAGTAAAGTCTAAAGCCAATAAAAACAATAAAAAAATCCATTAAATTCAGTAGTGACATTAAAATTATATAAGCAGACTTTACCAAAATCTTTAAAATTGAAATTTTAAAATATATCTTCCTGGAGAAATGCTATACAGTAGTGTATCAATCCAGGACCTTCTGATTTATGAGAATATTTTTGCTCTCAATTTATCTGATATAGAATTACAACAACGATATCCTGCTGCTCTGCAAATGGCTTATAAGCCTTTTTTAAATAATTGTTTTATAGCAACAGAATATTACCTCAGAGCTGACAATTAGTTAAGTCCATTAGAGAGTATCTTATATCATGCCTCTTGTATCCTACTGTCCTTTTTTTCCCCAAAAACAATTATTTTCCATATGTATAACTTAAGTTTAAATGGCATTTGGAGCATAACCAAGAAATTAATAAATCTGAATACCATCTGTGCAAATTCCCAAACCAGAATCCTTCAAGGTGCTAACTGCTTCTCCTTCATAAAAGGCTAGATCCTGCCCTTTTTTCAGCTCTGAGACTTGTTTGATAAAAAAAAAAAGGACATTGAAATATTTCTCTCTCACACGTTACTGTTATTTGGTGAAACTCAGAAAAGGTAAGAGATGCTAGAATGGCAAATATGGCCTTTAGAGATTGAAAACAGTATACTATTTTCTTCTTTGAAACCCAGCATCTTATAGCTTTTTTATTGAATTAAATAGAGGTATGGATTTGAATGAAATCATTCACCAGCTCAAAATAAATTTGCATAATCCAGACACATGATAAAATCTACATGATGGCTGTAGAACAGCATTCCACTTGTCTCTTTTATACTTAAAATCAAAGCTACTGACAGAGAAGAAGTTGATCACTCGATTCCATAACTATAATGTAGATGAGAAAGTAATTCTGTTACTTAATGTCTTTTGAGATGCAAAACCAGGCATGAAATGAGAAACAAACTGAAGACTAATAGGATGACTGTGCCTTCCTACAAGATGTAAAGGTAGTACAAACGCTAGAAAAGTTGTGCAGCCACACAGGCAAAGACTGCAGATCCAAGAACATGAAAATGAAAATTTGAAAAAAACCTACCTTTATTCTCCTAAGAAAGTTTAGAAAAATATTGTTTGGACAAATATTCATTCTCTAACTAAGTTTGGTTGTGAAGAATTGAACTATAATCCTGGTCCAGCAAAATTGTTAAATTTAAACATGCGTGCAAGGTATTCAGCAACATTTACTAAATATATGATTAACTTATTATAAGATTACAATTAAACTTCATGCAAATTAAGGGAAGACACTACAATTCTTGATAAAAGCTAACTGATTAAATTGCCAACCTACCAATATGCAGAAACAAAAACAAAAAAACCCCACCACTGATTATGTCATGGATGGAAAATTTTGCCAAGCAATGACACCTTAATGACACCACTGTCAGCTGCAAAAGGTCATCAATTTTCAACTGCAATAGCAGCATTGAACAAATTATGGTTGGCAGACTGGTATCTTCTTAATCAAAATAAAACATAAAGTGATCCTTAGTGGACCAACTGCAGCTGTCCAATCATAATAAACAAAATTCCTTAGCTGATTTCTTTTCTTCAATATACGTTTTCTTCACCTTTTCCGAAAATTAAATGGCTAGAATAGAGGTGAAAGAAAAGACATTTTAGGTTGATTTGTCTATGTGTCAGATTATCTGAGATACACAGATAGATCTGGGTGTTAGCCTGAAAATTGAACAGTGTCAATTTCAAAATAAATAATGTTAATGGCATTTTCAGGATCAGCTTTTCTTTTTCGAGTTCATTGCCAAAGCATTTAGAGTACCTTGTTGTACTCATAACATAACGTGGGTGGTGAAGAGAGTTACACATCTGTTGTTTCTAGATTACCTATCACACGCTGCTTAAAAGCACTGAATGCAAAAATTAATATGATTAACATTGACGCTGCTATAATGCAAAAAAGCACATTAACCAAGGTACCTAAAATAATGGAATTAATAATTAAATACTGAGTGTGAAATGGTTACAGTAATTGGCCCAAGGGATCACTGTAGAAAGAGCAAATAAAGTGCATGTTTTTTCCACACCAAATCTGTTTGGGTTACAATCTGAAGACCTTATTAACACAGTAGCAATTCTGAAGAAAATATTACCTAACCATTATATTTCTTCATAAGCTTAAGTTTAAATACAGTTACAATACCGTAGTTTTTCACTGGAAGGATCATTGCATGCTGAAGTTTTGAAGAATCTTTAAAGCTGGAGTACAGAAGCCCACTTTGTTTTATAGAACAGAATCACATAACAATTTGGGTTAGAAGGGCCCATTGCAGATCATTCAGTCCAATCCCCCAGCAGCAGCATCTTCAACTCAATAAAGTTGCTTAGACCCTCATCCAACCTGACCTTGAATGCTCCTAGGAGTGAGGCCTCCACTACCTCCCTGGGCAACCCGTTCCAGTGTTTCACCAGCTTCATTGTATAAAATTTCTTCCTTATGTCCAGTCTAAATCTAACCTCTGATAGATTAGAACTAATACTTCTTGTCCTGTCACAACAGACCTTGCTAAAATGTCTGTCCCCATCCTTCTTATAGGCTCCCTTTAAGTACCAGAAAGCCACTCGAAGGTCTCTCCATAGCTTTCTCTTCTCCACGATGAACAACTTCAATTATGAAACAAATTATGGATGAGAACATTCAGTTACTGCATCACAAATCAACACCAGCAATTTTCAGATAACTTCATGTGACTTTCACTTCACAAACTGCTCTATCAATTATTACCTCTATTTGCCTAATTTTATTCATGGTTGATTTGTGTAAATCTAAGAAAAACACTTAGCTCATTACACAACATAAGGTATCAGGCTCAGACAATGGTTATTAAATACTACTTACACATTCAGTACCGAGTGTACAACAAAATACAAAAAATCCTACTTTTAAGGTCTCAGATCAGCAGAACATGATCGGGCCTGCTGTAATGCAGTAAATGACAACAACAATAAACCTTTGATTACCATTAAAAACGTGTTACATTCATCTTGCCTAACTCTAATAACTACATCTAAGTTAAATTTACAAGTTAAACTCCATTTCCAGTCAATTCAGGGAGGCAGGCATTTATGCACAATGACCTCAATTTGATATCTTAAATAAGACTATGATTAAACTTTAAATATAGGCAAAATTTTGCTTCAGTGGATGAAGGTCTGAATCCAGCTTAAGCAGAACAAAATGAGTGTAAAAAAGGATAGGAAGAATTCCTACAGAATATTTGCTGGTTTTAAGAGTTTTTAAGTTACTCTATCCCTTATTTCAAGACACAGTTTCAAGTCAGTTTATCACTGTGGATCTCCTTTACAGTGACATTATTTACTGTATCCTTATTTATTATTCACAGCTAAGAAGTAAGGACTATATTAATTTCATAGCAGATCTGCCTTTGAACCTCTCAGGCAGAGAAAAGTTTTATTGCAGATCTCAGTTTAATCACCCTTCTCAGAAGCTACCAAGTTTTACGCTCTTTGATATTTTCCTTAGCATCAACTTCGCAGTACTCTTGAGCTTAGCAGCCTTAATGAATGAGCCTCAAGTGTTCTTGAGGTCCTTTCCTGCTGTCTCCAATACAGATCAATAACATTTCCCTGTGAGGGAAATTTCCACAATTCTATGTAATATGAATGACTCATCGCTTTACTTAATAGTTTTCTCACCTTGCTTTCTCATGTGCATTCATTCAACTGCCAGGTGCTCAGCAATGTATCAGCCAAGCAGATGCATGTTAGTAACAAGGTTTGATAAAGATTAGCCAGAACTCAAAAAATAAGTATGACATCATGAAAAGAACCTAAAATTATAATTCAGCAGACTTACATTCTAGTCCTAGCTCTACACCTGATTTGCTAGATGGCCTTTGTTTCCTGGCTTCCTCTTCCACAGTTTGTCTAGAGCATGAGTTCCGCACCATGCCTAAAACAAAGAATGCTAATTTAACTGGCTTTTCAACTTTTCTGTTGTTTCCAAGATTGCATCCAAAGTGGCACAGTGTAAAAAGGTCACAAATGGGTAGTACACACTACAAAAGAAGGCAGTAGCCATTGGAAGATATTGGCACTGTAAGAATTGAGGTATTGCCTGAAAGCAAGGACATTTTCCAAAGGGAAGCTGCTAGTGAAAGAATTATCAAGATGAGGTAATTCCATAGAACTGATTAAGCCCACAGAAAGAGTGATGCACTAAATGTATTTCTTCATATATTCATCAAATTCCATAAACACAGACTTCTCAGGGTTAGGTAATGTCTGTTTAAGCCAATGGTTCTTAGTCCTTTGAGATGTGCAACATACTTCCAATAAACTTAAAATGCTAAGGTATCATCTTCCTGATTTAATAATCTTCCATGAGAAAGAATCATATGTAAAAGCAAACATCTTCTCTAATTTCCAGAAAGGCTGTAGGTAAAGCTACAAAACCACACATGAAGTAAATAAATTTATGTTTCAGTTTGATGTCTGTTGATCTTCTCCATACAAAAGATTCTTTTCATACTAGTGACTCAGAAACCACCCCTAAAAAATCCACTGTCTTCGGCATGGAGATCTTCCAGAAGCTTCAGCTGTTTGTTTTGCAGCATTTTAATAACTTATTTTCTTGATTATATTGATTATATTTTTTCACTTAAAATTTACACTGAAAGTATGAGGATTTTTATCTGGTTTCAGATACAACAATTTCATTCAATATTATTTCAGTTTTCTCTGGAATACACTACTGAAAAGGATCTAGTTAAATAAAATTTGAAGATAACTAATAACCTCTGTTGATGAAAGTGCATAAAGAAGAAGAATCTCATATTTAATTCACTGTTGTCTTCATGAGGGAGAAAATATTGGTGATACTATCCCTTAGGTTGTTTCAGAAAGGTTGAGTCCTAGTAAGCTTTTTTACAGTATTCATTAATTCCAGAATGATAAAATAAGCAATTTTAAAAATGTGCGAGAAGTTTTAGGAGAAAAAAAAAATAAATTCCCCAATTACCTCTGGAACCTGCTCCTGTAAATGTTTTTAAGTTGAAGGTATTTACACGTATAACAGTTTTCTTTATACCAACCACAATAAAGGTATTTGTGAAACAACTTTGTTGGCATGACAGAAGCTGAAGTCACGGTGGAGGTGATGCTAGATGTTTGGGAGGGAAAAACAAGATTCCATTGCACTTGAGCATGACCTAGTGGCTGGTTCATTGAGTGGCATTTATGGTAGAAACAGAAAAGACTACTTGTCTGCTCTCCAAACGTCAGGGTAATTAATGTGCATGCAGCTGCTCATTGAGGATTGGATAAAGGGAAAATATAGTGGCCTGGAATGAGGTGTGCAGATGAAAGACTCACACTCCCACACAAATTAGCCAGTTGGGACTCATGTACCTCCTACTTGGACCCAGCAAACACACTTTATTTTGTGACTAAACAAAATGTTCTAGCAGATTTGCATGGAGGATCAAAATCTGTAAACTTTCTCAATCTTCCCAAAGTATTTAGTATAAGGCCTATTTAAACTATATAAAGGCTTATGAGCTAAAAAGTAGACTTAGTAGTACACAGTTAGTATTAGTATTAAACCAGAGGTTGATTGGTTTTATACTCTATTTAAATTTTATATGATTCCAGATAGACAACAAGTGAAAACTCTGCTAGTAAAATAAATGGTAGAAAAGTATATAATCTATATTGTTTACATGTTCAAATCACATCTATAGTTTTTCCAGAAAGACTGTATACTTATTCTTTAGATGTATTAAATAGTTTCCTCAAAGTTAGCCAAACCATTATTTAACTTGAGTACTCTGGATAAACTATTCAGTATATGAAGCAACTAACATCTGTGCCTTTACAAGCTTTATGGATGCTACTTATGCCATAAAAAATTAAATGTGATCGCCTTCGATTTGGAAAACATTAGTGTGTCTTAACCATGAAGTATCCCATCCCTAGTATACTCTTCACATACAAGGCAAGAAAATATAAAGCTGTTCGACTTATGCCAGTCAAACAAAAATGATAAATGGAAATACATATTATAATTTCATCACTAATTTTAGCTGAATCCCTTGAAATGTAAAACAAACTCATACTACTGAAGCTGAGACAACTTGGATACTGCAGTGTCAACAGAATCTGAATGCCTGTTAAAGATAACTGACAGATAGAGAACTATTTTCAATATAAAATGTTGTAAAAGCCCCCCATCCTCTTTATCTATGTCCTGTAACATCAAACAGGCTTCCACACCTCATCATTTTAGTGATTAAAACACTTAGATTTCCAATTAGTAAAGTTTACTTACATGGACATTGCAGTGAGCTACTTATTCAATCTAGCTACTCCTTGGCATTCATTTAAGCACAAAACATTTACCTCAGTATCCAGATCTGATCCACAATGAAGATGAAAATCTTTGCTATATCTACACCTTTCATTCATTCGGTTGTCTTCTCCCTTAATAAATAAAAAAGTAATAAATTTAATGGTTCAGTCACAATTGTCTATGTTTCAGCAAGATATAGGTTGCCCTCATGTTGACCCTTAGTTCAAAAACTCACAAGCCTGGACCTACTACTTTGACTGTGAGCTCAGATTTTAGTCTCAGAATTTTCTTTCAGACTGCCAGAAAACACTACATAATAAAGGAGAAAAAATACAATTATAGTGATTGGTTGAGTCCTTTCTGAGTAAACATGTGTCACTTGAAAAATGACAGAATACATTGGGAGTGAGTAAATATATTCCAAAAAGAGCTAAAATAACATTGTCTTTTGTCCTGATTCCTGAATGGGACATATTGAAAAGTCTGGGGGAAAAAAAATTATGCATTATGTCATCTCCTGTTTAACTAATGAAAAATTATTCTTAGTTGAGATAATTCTTCATAACGCCACCCTACAGAGTTCATAAGTCAAATTTATATGCAGCCTTTTTGGATGAGCAAACTGCACAAGGCTACTTACTGTACACAGGCTGCAAATATGTCAACCAAGGGGAAGGCAAGCCTACTGCACAAAGCCACATATGAAAGAGGAGAAACCTCCACAACAGGAAGTTGTGGAGCTGCCTGTGGGGTGGAAAGTCCATGGAACTAAGCTCCTTGCCACCCACACACTCAGATTTTACTGAAGCCAGGTACAATATCTTATACCATTTCCTTCTCTGTCAGTGCTTCAGTAACTTTCCTGCACAGACTTGCATGCATAAAGGACCAACTCTGTAAATTTGCTTAGGGGATGAAAAGAAAGTGAGGAACATTTTGTGGTAAAGAATAATGCCTTCCTTTCCCTTCCCTCCCTCCTTCCCCAAATATCACTTTGTTTTGGTTGGACCTTTTATAATGAAATGGGCAATATTCTTCTGCACAGAACATCCACGAGCTATGTAATCATCAGCACTCTCCAGGCTTCCTATGAACAGAATCAGACAGAACCAGGAAATCCATGTCAAGAAAGGAAGACTTGAGTACCCGTAGTGACAGATCTATACTGACATTTAGTCATTACACAGCTGTTTCTAAGAGAGAGTTACCTACACCTGCCTCACCCATACAGTCCTCCATATTTTTGACCATTTTCTCCAGATATTAAAGTATGTGCTTGTCTGCTTTTTGAACCTACACTTAATATGTAGTTGGTGGCAGAAATTAAAATTCACTACTGTTCTTTGACTTGTGCTGGACCCCCCACATCTGCAGTAAGGTCAGCCTTTCAACACCTTTTTCACACTTCTTACCGGAAGACATAAAAGGTCTTCTGCAGTAGAGCTAAATGACTGCAAAAAGAATCATAGCATGCCTGCACAAAATCGAAGAGCTGTGTGGACTAGGAAGATAACAAGAGCACATCAGCGCTTTTTTGTAAACGGATGAGGCCCAGCTAAGTTGTTCTTTAGACCCCTCACAACTGATACTTGAACAAGTACTTAGCTAGGCAACTGCTGATGGCTTTTTGCTGTAAAAGGATAGTAGGAAAAGAAAGAGGATGAGAGGAAAGCAACCACAAATGAGCAAAGAACTCTGATTCATGAATGAGAAAACACTGATCTTGGCAGTCTTACAAAAGTAATATTTTCACTAGAATGAACTGTTCTCAAACAATTTCTCCAAGATGTTAGATACAAATAAGTTCTCCTTCAGTATTAGGCATGTATGTCTTCTCCTTCCACCACTTTTTTTCAGTTCCAAACCCAAATTTATTGTGACCAAAAGTTCTCAAAAAAAAAAAAAAAAATCCCAGTCTCTATTTGTATTTTAGCTGTGTTTCTCTCTCATAGGTACCAGAGCAGTGACACTGTATGGGATCTAATTCCAGAACAATATTTCTTTTTCTCTGTCCTCCTCTTTTAATAGTCCCTCGTCATAGAGAAAACTACTAGTGTTTAGTGAGTTTCTATGCCAGTAGGATTCAGTTTTGGAAATGAATGAGATTTTGTCTCTCAGTGATATTAGTAGCTCAAAGAAATGTTAATGCTTTGACAAACTCACAGTAACCAATAACAGGTTATGGATTACTTAAACCACAAGTGAAACCTAACTGCCAGTGGGAGGAAATATGGCAATTGTTAAACAGTGGTTAGCTTCAGAGACACATCGAAAGTTTAGACAAGAAGCAAAGTAAAGAATCGAACTTAACTGAAACTAAAAAGAGGATGCAGACAGGCAAATGAAACCTGGAGGTTGGCCACAATTAATCTCTCTCCTTTTGTAGATACAGTTTAATAAATGCATATCATGAATAGCACCAGTTTACCAGTTCTGATGAAATCCATATTAGCTGTTATCTAAAGGGATGCGATCTGAGCCATTTTCAGGGAGAAACTGAATATGGCCTTCTGATTGAAAAAGTACTAATTTAGTGGCCTGACTTTGCTATTGATTCAGACAAGTCACCTGAAATTAGCCCTGATGCAGCCTAGGCGATCTCCACTTTAAACAAAGATTTTGTTTGTAAAAATTACATACTATTTCTTCATCACGCTAGAAAGGCAGTGGCATCAGAACCAAACAGCTTCTGATGGGATATCACGAGTGTGGACTCTGACTACATACTGGGGTAGGTGCAGGACTAGCAGGGAAGTGCTTTCCCTCTGCTACTTTGGCTATATCTTCCCCACTGAGACATTACTAAAAACTGATGTCGAGTTGCATTAAAGTCTAGCACTGAAAATAGGGTTCAAATTATTTTATTATAAGGGAAAGCAATAGCTTTATCATCCCTGCCCAGAATGACAGCACTTTAATGGTACTAACTGTTAGAACAGAAAACGTGTAACTTAAAAGCTAGAAATAAATAAACTCAATAGTTTATGTGCTCAAAAGAGCTGACCTGACATCCCTGGCATATTATTGTTTTGTGTTATGTCACCTTATAAACAACTTTGTTTTAATACAAAGTGGAAACTATAAAAACTCCAATGGGTTACTTATTTTTAAATAATACCTCCATGAGCATTTTTAAATGTGGGTAAGCTGTCTACAGTGTTTAAAACATGGGTTAAATCCTGACAGTGAAAAAAAACAAATATCAGAATTATGTCACTGTAAACTTGCATTCTTGTGAGGTCACTCAATTTGCTTCCTGATTTCCAGAGGTTCTTAAACATTCCATAAAGCAAGAACTGAGAATAGACCTGATAATATCCTAAAAAGTGTAACAAGCAATCTGTTATAACCCAATATATGAAATTGACTGTCAAAGCCTCTTTTTGGTGGATGTCATTCCTATTTATTACTTGATAAAGTTAGAAACTAGAGAAAAGTCTTAAAACATTTCTTGAAGGAAGATATTTCTAAATATATTCTAGTATAGTACAGTGTTGTGAACACTTGGCTTTCTTTGTGACTTCAGTTCAGCTCTGTCTCCATCTTTCTCCATATAAGTATTATCTTGCATATAGAAAACAATGCTGTGTGATGCTTTTGCAAGAAAAGGACGTGTATCAGCCATGGAAAGTTCACAGAATTAAGCTCAAATCATGCAAATTATTTAGATTAAGAAAACTCTTACTCCAAAATACTCTGTGAAGTAACAGTGAGACTGTGTTTGAACGATGGTTTTTCACATCGTGAATCTAGAACAAATCTTTGAAACTTTAAGGGATTTGCAGACAACAGAGCATGGTTATGGAAACATACATCTATTAGAAAACCAAATTAAAATAGGTCTAATGAGCTACAACACAGACACAACTTGAGCATTTTGGATTTTGGTATTTTTTAACATCAATATAAGTCTTTTCAATACACTTATTTGAACAGTGTCAGGAAGTAAAACCTGACAGAGGGCAGTTTTGGTGGCAGTGACTTCAACACTGGGAGATCGACTGAAATAAGCAGTAAAAGGTTAGAGGAAAATTATTACTGGATTAAGAACGTGAAGGAATGCACACTGGAATTTTAGGTAGAGATGTCTCCTTGTCTGTCAGTGATCTTACGTTGTCCCTATCACCATAAGATTCCCATCGCTGAAAATCTCAGAGGTAAAAAATAAAATATCTTTGAGATAGCGCTACATCACCTCTATACTCTAATTACCAGCTGGGGTTATGAGTTCTTTACATACACTAGTGAGGAAATGACTCAATGTTCTAACTGAAAATCAAAATTTTCAGATCTATAAAGTATGGGTTCTCAGAATTTTGGCTAGAGTTTCATAATGTTGCATAACAGTGATCTACCACATATTTTCCTGGCTACATAACAGCACTTTACATCACTGCAATGTAGCATTTTGCACTCCTGAATGATCAACATAGAACAGAAAGTATGTCATAAGTTCCAAAAGGAGTATTGGGGTCTAGACTCCATAGTATGTTTAAAATTGGAATCTCACTGGAAATTTCTGAAGAACTGTAGAGTTAGTATCACTATGCACAGGAAGAGTAGATGAAGCGCCTAAGTAAATTTAGTGAAACAGAAAAATGCACACAAAAACGTACAGACTCAAGCAAATATCTTATATGTCATGTAAAGCTTCCTACTATTTTATATGCGAACTTCACAGATACTGCAAGTGCACTCATGCACCGCCTTGGATTAAAATTTTATTTTCCTACATATGAAGTAAAATACACTGCACAGCACAGCATTGTGTGCCAAGTTCACATTACTACCCATAGATCAGAATGCCCAACCTTTTGCCTGCATGTCTTATACAGTGTTCAGCCACACAAACTTCATTTCTGGTATCCCCTTTTAGCAATGGGGCAGGAAGGATCCTAAGTCAAATTGTTACATTGGATATATTTCTAGTCAAGTGGTGGACACTCAAGAAATGCAACAGCTAGTTTGTATTTGCTCCTTGGATATTACTGAAAAATCAATAAGGAAGAGGTGAGGTGGAAGTTACTTACTTTAATTATTCTGACACTGGGAGTCAAAGTCTGGTAATTCAGAGGCTAGTGATACTTTCCAGGGACTTTCTGAAAAGTACACACTATCAGCTTTTGAGAAATGTCTGACATACTGCTTATGTACCACCAGGTCAGCAATGTTCAACTCTTCCCAGGTAGTAACAGAAAAGACTGTAGCCCTAGACTATACATATAAATGTAGGAATACATGTTCTCAGTCAGAAGTTTTTTGAACACAAAAACACTTTGACAAATGCAATGAAGACAGCAAAAGTGTTCAGATTCAGTCCTTTCTCTCTCACACACGCCCTCCATGCATCTACATCCCAGATTTTTTTTTTTTTTTAATTACCAGTCTATAAGGTCTGAATGCTTCCTGACTCTCTTGCACTGAAGCTGTTCAACCTTGTATTAACATTTAAATATGTATTAAAGTGAGGAAAAAATGCTTCTACAATCCTGGATTATAAGCAATTCAACAAGAAAGCAATTTCAGACCTACCATACCAACAACTCTGTCAGTTCTCAGGCCCAGGATGCAGGACAGAGAGAGCAATGCCTGTTTTACAGATCCTGGTGGGATGTTATCGCCAGCAGTGTAGCTGCTAAAATACGGAGGAATTTCAGAAGTTCTCTACATTGACTTAAGTCATCTGTTATGGACACCAAGTGGGAATTATTATGAATGTCCTACTCACAAGAGAACAATTTCACCAGCTCATCCTTAGTCTCCAAAAGCCAAACTTCCAGTGCAGTAGCTTACTGTTATGATTTAAATATTTCTATAAAACCAAATGTTAAAGTCTTTTCTGACAGTAGACTATGTAGTGAAAATTGAAAACATGTTATAAATGGACTGAATTACTGCATAATTAAGATTTCCAAGAAGGCAGCTCGCAGGCTAGTCAGCATTTTAAAGATGCAGAAATACTGAATAATGGGATTGTTCATGTAATTGCTTCCCACTAAATACAAGTCTGTTAATATAGACCCAACTGACGTGCAACCAATATTTTACAACTTTTATAAATCAGTTCTTCTTAGTCTGTGATTCCATTTGCTTTATCTAAAAGAAAAAAGAAATCCACCAAAGTTAAGTTTAAAAACGGCACGAAATATGCAGAACTGTGGAAATTCCTACTGCACAGAGTAACAAGTGCAAGTGGCTTCACAGGGAGCTATAGAACATTTTTCAACTAATTCTCCTAATATATTAATACAAACCACTTGCTTTTATATTCTGCCTCTGTGAAATATAGATGGCAGGATCATGCAAGTCCAAACTCAGTGAGCTCAGCTGAGTCAAAAACCTGTGGTTGGAAAACTACTGTATCCTACATGGTCTAATATACAGAAACACTTCAGACTTCCCTGCTACTTTTTGAGTTACATTCTCCCCTGAGAATCTTTGTCTACCTCTGTGGTGGTTTTCAATCTGCTGAACTGTAGCAAGATGATATTTTAGGATTTGTTTGATCTGACTAATCCCATTGTCTTTCTGTTGGCAATGAACCAGGATCATCCTTAAGAAGCTGGCAATAAATGGATTCATGAAATTGTTTTACATTTTGTTTCTAAGCCTATGTTTTAATAAATTAAAGTTCCATTGGAATTGTAGGATTGGAAAATAATGATCATGCTTTACAAATATAAATTTACTCCCTATTCTAACTTGGCAAAGAAACAGAGCCCACCCTTCACACCTTTGCTTGGTTTATCTGGACAATGACTGTCAGTCACAGAATCACAGAACAACCAGGTTGGAAGGGACCCATCGGATCTTCTCGTCCAACCATTCCTATCTAACACTAAACCAAGTCCCTCAATACCTCATCCACCCATGCCTTAAACACCTCCAGGGAAGGTGAATCAACCACCTCCCTGGGCAGCCTATTCCAATGCCCAATCACCCTCTGTGTGAAAAACTTCCTCCTAATCTCCAGCCTAAATCTACCCTGGCGGAGCTTGAGGCCAGGACCCTCTCGTCCTGTCCCCTGTCACTTGGGAGAAGAGGCCAGCTCCCTCCTCTCCACAACCACCTTTCAGGTACTTGTAGAGAGTAATGAGGTCTCCTCTCAGCCTCCTCTTCTCCAGGCTAAACAACCCCAGCTCTCTCAGCCGCTCCTCATAGGGTCTGTTCTCCAGCCCCTTCACCAGCCTCGTTGCTCTTCTCTGGACTTGCTCCAGAGCCTCAACATCCTTCTTGTGCTGAGGGGCCCAGAACTGGACACAATATTCAAGGAGCGGCCTCACCAGTGCTGAATACAGAGGGAGAATTACCTCCCTGGACCTGCTGGTCACACCATTTCTGATACAAGCCAGGATGCCATTGGCCTTCTTGGCCACCTGGGCACACTGCTGGCTCATGTTCAGTTGGCTGTCGACCAACACCCCCAGGTCCCTCTCCTCCTGGCAGTTTTCCAGCCAGGCTTCTCCCAGTCTGTAGCTCTGCATAGGGTTGTTGTGCCCCAAGTCAATGTAGTGTAACTATTATTGGAACTTAACTTATTGCTAATATAAACTATCTAATTTTTTTTGTCACTAGAAGAAAAAGTGATATATGCAGGGTACTCTGGGGATGAACTAACTGCAAATTCTAAAACCTAATGACTTCCTTGAAAATGCTCCTGTAGTTTCAGTGAATATAACCTTTGGAACAAGTCTAAAATCACTCTAGTACAATTCTAACTTTTTTTCCCCAAGCATAAGTTTATATGTAAGAATAAATAATTACCAATTCTCATGCTCTTACACATCAAAAATTGACAAGAGTTATGGTTATTGTTTCATTGCATCGAATTTTAACTGATGGGGTTGATGCTGTTTGGGTGAGTGATTTGAACATATTACTCTCTGCAGCACTTTGCTTTTAAAATATAGAAAGAAATGAAAAGAATGGAACAGCTTAATCCTGCTGTTTTATTAAGGCCATGAAATATCACACAAATTATGACTACAAGCTTTTGCAAGAGTAGGCCATAAAATGCCTCTTGTCTCACCATACTACTTACCATGCATCTCAGGAGATGCATTATACTCACAATAGTCTGTCCCTAGCAGCACCACCTTCTTATAGCATATCTTCCTCCAGAGCATGTCTGATAAAGTGCAATTGCTATATCTTCCTGTGAGGTGATTCGGAATTGGATAGTCCTGTACTTAGATGTGAAACCACTAGAGTAAATAGTGTTTGCATCAAAAGGTTCATGTACTGACTATTAATCACAGAATTCAAGGGAGTTTTATAAATCAAACTCCTAAACCATGCCATGTATGTCCCTGAGGGATGTTGTAAAGCTGGACACTATTGTCTCTCTACTGGTCTCTGATGAGTAAACAGTAACTTGTCACTTTGTAGGCTACAATCTTATCTGTTATCTACAACCTTATCTGTTACCATTTCTTCACACTCAGGACTGCTACCACATTGACCATGACTGTATCTGTTGAAGCAGCATGTTTCTCTGACTGGTCTCATTGTATCTGGCATTACACAAGGTATTTCATCAGATGACATTTATAATGCATTTACATCAGATACATATGTAGCAACCACATAAACGAAACTAGTGTTCTTCCAGCTTTAGTATAAATTACTTCACAAATAGCTTTGTGCAAAATAACACAGTATCTAACAAAGCATATAGCAGAAAAACACAGCACCCAGCCAGAGCCAAGAAATCCTGAGTATACTCTGAAATACCTACCTTAAGTTCCTGGACTCACAAATGGTTTTGAAAAGGGGCTGCTGGAGAGTCAAAGGAAAAATATTCTATTAACTGTCAGATAACAGGAAAGAAAGCTGTGATGAACAGTGATATGCTTTTGAAAGATGAGTGAGGAAAGGATGAAGAAACTGCAGTTAACTCCACATTGCAAACTGAAAACACCATGGCTGTAGTATTCTTCTTTGCTACTGACCAGTGAAGAAAAATACTTTCATAGATTCATAGAATAGTTAGGGTTGGAAGGGATCTTAAAGACCATCCAGTTCCAACACCCCTGCCACGGGCAGGGACACATCCCACTGGATCAGGGGCTCAAAGCCCCATCCAACCTGGCCTTGAACACCTCCAGGGATGGGGTAGCCACAACTTCCCTGGGCAACCTGTGCCACTGCCTCAACACTCTCAGCGTGAAGAAATTCCTCCTTACGTCTAATCTAAATCTGCCCCTCTCCAATTTCTGCATCTTCTGCACCATTCTGAGGATTAAAACAAGACCTGAGCCCCTGAGCTGTACGCTTTTCCTCATTTGCATGTGTTCTTTCAAATTACCTGCTACACTACTGCTTTGTGAGTCGTGAAGAGGAGGAAAACCTTGTTTCATCTCCTTAATGGGAAAAAAGCAAAATACAAAATGCATATATATGACCGGTAAAAAATATTCACATCTACCAAATCGTGCTGACATAAGGGAATAAATCTAAAGTATCATTTTTAAAAATACTTTCCTACTATCATTTAAAGCTTTCACAACTTGCTTCTAAAAACAAGAGTATGTTGTTTTTCTTCAGTGGTCAACCATTAGATAAACTGATACAAAACTTGGAATGTTTTATTGCCAACATCATCTTGATATTTAGTTAGAGTGATGTCATACTTTTAATAACATTTTCTTTCAGTTCCAAACTCCAATTATTCATTATAAAGGCATTCCAACAGAGATTAACATCACTCTCCATATCAATTGCTAATCTAAAGACTGCCTGACAGTGATTGGCTCAGTATTTCAAAACTCTTCCTAATAGTGGATACTAAACATACTAACGTCATGAATTCTTTTTCCTTACAAGTTCATTTTTCAAAGAGTTTTCCTACCAGATAAATATTCATAGAGTATCTCCTACATCAACACAAAGAAACAGATGAAGAGAGTTATGCATGTTGGTAAATATTAATGGATTTAGGCTTCTAAGTACATATATGTCTCCCTAGAAGTCCTCCATTATGAAAAAATAACTAAAATTTGGTGTAGTAAAGCCCTGCATCTCCTAGCACCATGTATCCTGGTTAAGACTGACAATTTTTCAGAACTACTTTCAAGTAACTTTCTGTCTCCCCAAAGAATCAGTTGTCAGTGATGAATTTAATACCCACAATTAAGTGTTTGTTTTAATGTAAAAGTTATTTCATCTCTAATTTGCATTTTTGTTATGTCCTTTTAGCTGCCAAATTTATAATGAAGTGATAAATAGAGCCTCCTGAGGGATTTATTTCAATTAAGCTTGGCTTCAGGGTGGTCCTTATTTCAGCTGAAACCAGCAAATTGATGCTTGATTTCCAAAGCAAATGCCACACCAAGCTGCACAAAAATAATTCATTGTAACATTTTCCAGAGTTTCACTGATGTGCCTTCATGGTAGGTTCCACATTTTATTAATTGTTTATGTATTTTAGTACTGTATTTCCAACAATCTATTTAAAAAAAAAAATAATCTTTAAATGTGGCTATAAGAAAGAATACAGTGGACATATTCTTTAATTTTTCTCCTAACATCAATTCTTCCTATGATATCAATATGGCCTTTTTTTCAAAAATACACCATTACAGAATGCCATAAAACATTCAAACTACTAATGTAAACCACAATGAGAATAAACCATCAAATTTTTTTTCCAGTCAAGTATCACCAGGAAAACAGCATGCATAAGGAATCAAAGTAGAAAATTTAAGACATCAGAATACAGGAAATATGGTTTAGTGTTCAAGTGCAAATGAAATTCACAAAATTCTTCCACCTCAGCTTAAAATGCAACATTGCATTTCATTAAAAGTTTTTTGAGCAGACATGGTGGGTTTCACATGCCTTGTGATCTTTTTAAAGACCTTATTTATTTCATTTGTCATAGAGAAAGATATGAAAATTAATCCCCTCTTACTTCCAACAAATTTGTTGAATGCTTTTCTCTCACTGGAGAACATCAAGACAATAAAAAACATATTTGATTGGCCTCTTTACAGCTGAGACACACTAATACCTCTTTTTTGTCAAGTAAAGACATTCAATACTCTCAGCCACTAAATTTGCAAAGAAGTCTCACTTCTTCACTAGTCACCTGTAACAATATGGTGCAGGAAACCCATTTTAAAATATAAATTTGTCCTTATTTAGGAAACAATCAAGTCACTTCTTCTGGAAAATAAAGCACACTAACTGACTTTAGTGTCCAGCTTCCTTTGAACAATGTGTTAGCTTCAATAGGAGGCTCGAAAATGTCATCAAAATTAAGGTGATCAAATGTTTCTTCTCCAGACCTTGTCCATTCAGAACTATTTTTTCCCTTTTACTTATATTCTGTCATGAGTAAACTGAAGCAATAGGATTTCTTCTAATTCCAACAGAAATTTATTCTACAGGCTTCCTAGGAAGCATTTTCTTTCTTCCTAGACATTTTCACATTTCATGCATTCTGTCCCATCAGATGTTGTAACTTTCTGTTCATTCTTCTTAAGATTTTGCTCATCAATATGGCATTGTGCATTATGACTAACTTCAACATTTAATCGTTAATTTTGTTTAAAGTGCTACAAACCATTTTCTGTAACCTGTTCATATTTCAAGGCAGTTACTTTGCATGATATATAAATTCTACTGAATGCAACCACATTAGGATTCTCTCTCTAGATGAGCAGGGTGTTCAGTGTTAGGGATGCAGGTAGGCAGAACTCTCTGTGTACCTCACTCACTACACTCCACACGTATATCCTAGAACAAAAATGCTGACCTTACGAACTCTACTAAGGATCTACCGGGCAGACTGCATCAAACCAGTTACAAAAGCTTCTTAAATAGGAGAGGTAATGGGCTGTCCCGCAACTTAGGTCACTGTGCCCAAAAGAGCATAACTGAAAAGCATCTAACATCCCAATTGTATGGTTTGGATCTGAGGATTCAAGTTTATTTGAATCAATGATTTGAAAAGAATTCTGGTTTATATACTTAGACAGCCTTTCAAGATAAGACATTTCTTAACCACCCTGTTTTCTCCACTTACAATTGATTTCCCACTCTTCCAGTTCCAAGGTGAAGTACCACCAGAGTCTGGCTCCAAGGCTATTTCCCTAGTCCATTCAGCGAGTCACAGCCCAGCACTACTGAGCAAAGCAGCGGACACCCTTTCTTCTCCCTAGCCATTCTTTAGAGCAGCACAATGAACAGTTCTTTAATACATCTTTGTCTTGCTCTGGTTTCTGCTGCAGTAATTCCATATGAACTGAGGGACTGAGCAGTGAGCTCTGACAGGCAACAAGTAGATCTCTGGTGTACATGGATCCATTCTCCTAAGAGGTTTCTTGAAACAAATTTCCCAATACACAAGCTCCTAAGAACATCCTCCATAAACGCCACTGATAAGATGACCAAAATGGCCTACATAGAAGTCTGTCCAATAGCAATGACAGCACATTGAGATTAGTCACTTCATTGCTGAAAAAGCCACTTTGCTGATTACTCTAGGTCACAAAAGTCATGCAGGAGAGCCAAATATTTAGGGCAAGCTGGTCCAGTTAATTATGCGATGCACAATCACCAGAAAGTTCAAGGACTTCAAAAGTTGTCACAGGAACTGACACTACTTGGCCAGGCACAACAGGACACAGTACATTAGAAAGGAGTAAATAACACAGCCTGACTGGAATGACTTTAACTGTCTTTGAATTAGAATTTTGCGGTGCTATGTAAATCCCCCTGTGATGACTACACTTCAGAACCAGGACTCTTCATCCTGCAGGATTGAAGAGTACACAAGGAAAAAGTTTGGACTATAGATTTGTGAGTTTCCCATGCTTTACATACCTGCTCTCTCAGGTGAAAAAGGAAATATCTACAAAACAATATGAGCATAGGTAGCCATATAGGTTGGAGTATTTTATAAAATCCTAGAAGATTTAAGTTAACAAATAATGATAGTTTCCTCAGCAGGACCATTGCTTCTTCCCATTCGTTTTCAGGAAAGTAGATTTTTAGCAATTTATTGTGAAGAATAGCTTTGGTGTATGATATGTTCAGATTGTGTTCAAGATAAGCCACAGTAACTATTATCTAGTAAAATGTGCCTAAGAAATGATACCGCTATGTATAAAACATTTTTGGTGCCCAAAAGCAGATAAATAGGGTAGCAGAACAGTAGGAAATATCTGCTGCCTGGAGACCACCAACAAAGATATCAGCTACTAGAGAACTGTGCTTGGCTCAAGCACATCTCAAGGCTCAGCTGGAACCAGATTGTAAGCAGATCCCAGAAACTTGTATGTAAAAGAGAGGTCAGTATCAGAGACGGTAATTACATTCATACTGTATTCCACTACCTTCTGATGAAGGCACAGCTGTGATTAATGGAGTTTGCCAATATTTATTCAGATCCTACTACATGTCCATATCATCCTCAAAGTGTTGCCTTTCCTGAACATTCTTGTACAATTAGTTTTCAGTTTTCCAGAACCCCAAGAAACTTGTTTCATTCCTTTTATTATTTACTAGCTTTTAAAATTCTCCATGTATCCTACAGGCCATGGATTGGTCAATGGACTGATAGGCTGTGCAGTTACAGAAGCCAGTGGGCCAAGGGCAATACTCATCAAAGACTTCGATGGAGGTGGCCAAAGGCATCACAGAACTGAGGGTGGGCCTATTCCACAACTAAGCACTGCATAGCCTCAGTTGGCTCAGTTATTTTTTTCAATTCGAGCCTCCCCCATAGGGGTGAGAAAACTGGAGTAGGTTGCCTGCTGGTCCTCTGCCAAGCTTGTTTCCCCAGCTCCTCCAAATATCCAGACATAACTAAGAGAAAACATACTGTCTAACTCAACAAGTCTGCTTTACCCTACACCATTCACCCACTGACTCCCCCTTGTCCCATACCTCTAACCTCAATTTAGTTGTTCTTGTATAGAGCCTCATAGCCAGTCTTACTGTCTCACTTGTCCCTTGCATGGACCCCCTCATGTCCCTGAAAAATCTGTTGCTATTTCCCAGTCTACCCATCTCTCCTAACACATACCTTCTGTGCTTCTGCTCAAACTGTCTGCTAACCCAAAGGCCTGGATGTGCATGAGGGAATAAAGGCTTTTATACTGGTGGGCAAGCCTTGTTCCTGGTTTGGGAGCCTTGGTTCTGATCTTCCTGGGTGGCCTAGTCATGACCCTGTCTTGACAAGAATTAAGGACTTTTCACATGGGTTGGGCAATATTTAGGCACGCGGCATGAGGGAAATGAATCAAAACAGGGATGGGTGGAGGACAGAAGGCTAAGCTGGCAGCAGAGAATCATATGAATGTGAGAAAAGCAATTTAGAAGGCCAGAGCACTTTATAAATGTAATTCTGGATGGTTATCTGACTTAGATAAGTAGTGCATCCTTGGGAGGTGGGGTGAAGGAAGAGAGGAGAAAAGAAGATCAATGACATGGACAGCAAGACTTAGATACTGACCTTCACCTTAAAACAAAATGTGAAAGAGAATCCTAATATTAATTTCAAGAGTCTTTGCCAGGAAAAAAATATTCACCCAGTTATACTCTATGTATGAGAATATATCATCTTTTAAAAAATTTCTGTAGCTTCATCTCTTCACTGCCTTTCTGGAAATTTGGTACTTAGAAGTAAGCTGCAGTTTTCCAGGACAAATGCTATAATCTCCCTGCATCCATAAAAAGATATTCAACATAGAAAATAACTATTTGTGATGGTATTCATATTGTATTCATCTCATGAATTACTTCCATTATAACCAGGGAAGTTAAGTACCAAAATTAGGCATCAGCATCAGAAATTGGTATTTGAGATAACAACATGCATTTGACCAGCACACAGTAGCAGCACTACATAGATTTTCTGACCATTAGTAGCCAAATACACTTTTGAAATATTTTTTTCAAACAGCAAGCCGTATTTTACTCAACATTTATTAAATGTTTTGTTAATTGTTCAAGTTTTAACTAACTATATTTAAGATCATTTCACTGGTTTATAGATACTCAGTGAAGATTTTTTTCCTTGGCAAACTTCTCACAGCTATTTTTCTTTTAGCCGTTCAATTTGAATCATGATAGCATCAAACAGGAATTGATCCATCTCACACCAAAAACCACAATAGTTTTTCTGTGCACTCTTGAAAGAACTGGATTAGTCCCACAGAAGAAATAGTCTCTCTTCATAATATAGATTATAAAATTCAAACTGGGATTTTATGTTTCTTGCAAGCACTTCTACTGACTATGTAGCACCCATTTACAACTTGTTAGTTCAATTTTTATTTCTCCATCCTCTCTAGAGTATGCTGTTCATCACAATTCGGATACAGTTTCACAACTAGTTTATTTCACAATCCACATCCACGTTGCCACCAAAAGGGAAAGTTCTCCCTCTTTCCTTAAGCCCTTAGCCCCTCCTTTCCGACAGTACTGGTTTGCTGGGATCAGATGGATTGATTCTATTCAGCTCAAAACTACCAAAATTAAGTAATTAGTTTTCAGGCAGATCAGCTCTCTGATCCAACCAATTACACAGCTGCATGGATGTTGGTGCCAGCAGAAGAAAGGCATTATAACCCATTGCCTGGAGCAGAAAAGTAGTGTGACAGTAGCAGAATAGACTTAAAGTGGTTTATACCAATTGTGAAACTGCAGCCTTAAAATCACATATAACTTAACTGAACATATGGATTGCCATCTTCTTCAGTAAAGGAGGTAATGAATGGAGCAAACACCAATCCAAAAAAAAAGGGCATTTAGAATACCAAATAGTTGATTAAATAGTTGGTAATGTGCATGGCAAATCTGTACAAACTAGATACTAACATACAGCTTTATGAAGCATTATTTCACTTCTTTATTGAAATGCATACTATTCCGTATTCATCTTCACTTTAGGTTTTTACTGGAAAAGGGTCCTTTTAGATAAAGTTTTGCTCCTCAGCTTTTTTTTCTGATTAACAAACATTAATATTTATTAATATTAACCTTCTTATTAATACCAACCTAACAATTTCATCACACAATGAAAATGTTAAATGAATTTTATCTTTGTCCTATGTCAGTCAGTCCCCTTAAAAATATCTGTTAATGTTACTATACACGTAGCAGCTATATCTTTAAAAAAAAAAAGGGATACATATTGTTTTCTTCATATCTGTTGAAACTATTTCACTCCTAAAAGAAAAAAAAAAAAAAGATCGAAAATCTATTTTTGTATCCCTTTCATTTTAACCATATGATGCTCAACATAGAGCATTTCCTGGCATTCACTTCTGGCTGTTGTAAATGACCTTCAGCTCAGCTGAAATGGACCATCCATTTTAGCCAGTCAATAATTTTAAGTCAGCACTGCAGAGTGGTATTGCAGAGATCTGTTGAAAAATCAAAGTGAGTTTTCTCAAAGAATATGGAAGACTATTGTCCCCTATTCCATATTACTACAGAGAAGTTTGTCCCAATTTACTGATGCCATTAAAAATCACTAGTTTCCTTCTCTCAAATACCACATTCCTAGCTATTCCAGCAAGAACTTCATTGTTTATTCCTCTGGTGGACCCTCTAGATCACACTACCTAAAATACTTAAAGTCATAAAACTACTTTACTCAAACTGACAACCTTCTACTCTAATTCCTGTCCAGACCCATAAAACTTGCACTGATATCAGCATATTGCAATCAGGAATTTAAAAAAAAAAAAAAAAGAAGAAGAAGAAAAAAGCCAAGTAAAAAAACCCAACAGAACTAACCAGAAAAGAATCAGGTATTGTGGCTGCAGTTTTTCCATTTCACCTTAAAATGCCAGAAGTAATTTGTCACACTTACTGAATTACCTCACATATGTTCAAAGTCCGCCAAGTCCTTTTCACTATTACTTCCATCAACCTTTTGATGTGATGACTAATGTGCTGCAGAACTACATGATGTAACACAATGGTTAAAAATAGTAAGGAGTATCTTTGCTTTATTTTATTTCCATTCATTTCTAGAGTTCTTCATGCCCTCACATAACTTTCTGTCCCTATAAAATAAAATTTTAATCAGCTTTATGTCCTTTAGTAACACGTATATCAATATGTTTTCCCACACTACACGCTGTATATATGAATGCATATGTATAATTATACACGTAAAAAAATTAAAATAGTATAAAGACTACAACTTTAGGTACTGAAAAGTTAGGAAATACTGGAATTAGTGTTGTTGGTGCAGCCTTACTTCAAATGTTAAGAGTGACAGAGGCCTTATAAAAAACTCTGAAAAAAATGAATACGTCTGCCTTTGGACAAGGATTTGAAATGTCTGTAATAAGCAGGGCTTGGGGCCATTCATGATAAGAACAAAGCAATATATTTAATAGCTGCTCATTAAGTGCATCCTGCGTGAGGTAGGAATTCTGTGGAAAAATAGTGTAATCTCATAATTAAATGTAAACATGAGGGACCAAGTTTACCCCATCAAAACCTCCCAGGCTTATTCTCCTCCTTTCTCCCTATCTGTTATCACAGTTCTTATATCCTCACTGTCCATTCTTCCCTTGGTCTTATCCCAGTTTGTTCCTTTTATTTATACATGTTTGCTTTTTTTTCCCTCTACATTCCACAAAGGCAACTTCTCCCCTTTTTCCATGGGGCCAAAAACCAGTACATGCAACCAAGATTCCCTGATCTGTTCCAGTGACCTATATCCAATCCAGTTTAAAGCAGTGCAGGACTGTATGTGAACAAAGCAAGAATTCGGCTCATGATTATTACGTCTAAAGAGTGCAATTGAAACTTGGTTTTGTCATAGGCTGAACTGAGTAACGTCAGTAATAAGTAATAGTACCCACTTGCCTACAATACCAGAAGTTATGCCTCAGCACCTGCTTGTCTGTTCTGAGCACTATCGAACAAAATGTGTGAGGTCAGGTAAGTAAACACGTTGCATACATAAAAGCTCAAATTGAGATGTACGGGTCATACATAATATGTTAAGTCTTATTATTTGATCCCTGGATTTGACAACATTAACAGCATCCTTTTACTACAGCTTATGTGTGCATACACGCCTCTGTTTGTATGTGATATGTTTTACAGTAAAATTGGATTTGATTTATGCCCTTCAAATACAAGCAGTTTAATTCTCTTCTCACATCGCTTTACACTGCAAAACTGCTTTGATTTCAGAGAAGTTATTTCTGATGCATTTTAATCTGACAGTAAGTTATTGCTTCTTTTCATACAGATAAATATCACACACACACATATTAGGCTTTCTACATGCAGTTACATGTACCTGTATAACAAAGAGAGTGTACAAAGCAATTTATGTCTACTACATTTTGTGTATTGCCATGTTTGACTATGTTTGTTCTGTTGTGTTTTCTGGAAGATTATCCCACTAAGATCCCATTCAAGCTTCCTGCCACAAAATTTCAGTTTAGCACTAAAGTGAAAGCTTAACTAAGGCAATAAACTAAACACACCCCTTACTGCCAAAGGGAGTCCAACAAAAAAAAGAACATAAAAGCTGCTTGTTCAGCTGTGGCACTCCTGTTTTAAAGCTGTTCTATGACTGCCTTTATTTCAATGACACATGCTGCCTGTCAGAAGGTGATAGTCTCTGTCATATTTATTAAAAGTCATTTTGGAACTAAGTGGCCTTAAGTAGCTGACAAAAGACTTTGACATAAATCATGTGCAACATTATAAGACAAGAAAAACAGGTCTCAAAGTAGTTACCAACAAGTGACCCTACTGTACAATATTCATAGCAACACAAAATGAGCAGAAAAATATTGACTTATAGGGCAGGAGCTTCAAAACTTTAGAATGTCAAAAGCCATCCTTCTTGGCAGTTGAATTTGATTTTTCCTCTTTGTGATAACTGAAAAGCAGAGTCTTGAAAGCTAGAAGCTTTCTGCTAGGTATGCCTTTTGAGAGACTCATGAGAATTGTTGTATCTAATAGTTTCTGCATCAGATTAACTCTTTTTTTTTAAAGTGTTCCTGACTGCTGATCAAAACATGCAATAAATTTTGCTTTTTTTTTAGAAGCACTTATTTACTAAATCTTTTCTTTCTTCTGATACATTATGTTTTACACACTAACATAGGGACATTTAAGACTGGCATGCCACTGCCAGTTTACACCATGGTAAAGTCCATACAAAAGCCTGGAATGCAGAGATGTCCAAGCTCATTTGAAGCCAGCTACAAGAAGCCATCCTGCTGTATGGCCATGGAAGAACATACCAACTTATTTTCTTTGGAAAACTTCCATGTTTCCCCAGGAAGATTCCTTCCAATGTTTAAACTTTTTTATTTATATGGGTATTTGAGTATCTCTACATAGTATTGAACGTGCAGGCTACGTGTACACATCTCTACCCCTGCCTGAATTTAACCAGACTTCTTGATTTGGCAGCACTTGCATGTGGCTGCTACTGTAAACCTGGAAAGTGGATTCCTTTTCCCTAAGGGACACCTAATATGTGGTCTTGATATGTGGATCGCATACACAAATTAAGGTTTATAAACACACCAAGCATTATTTTCCCCCTACTGTACTTAACATTGGTGCATTACTGGCTTATCACCGTTAAAATATATCTTCCTTTGGGTAGTAAAACACCAGGCCATGTTTTTTATTTTGTATTGTCCCTTTAGCAGTGTAATTCAGAATATTTTATGAGGCTTTGTATTACACATGATTGTGTCAATAAGAATGCTGATATATTGTTTTGTGAAGAAGGGAAAAGTTGGTTTGGGTCGCATAAGAAAACTGCAGGTGAAAAGAGACTCTCAAGAAGTCTTCCCTACAACAAGTATAGTAAAGCAAACTTGCAGCTATGTGGCTTCACTGTATGATAGAACAGACAGACCTAGTTTCTGCTTGGCTAAAGGAGGAGGATATGAAGAAAGTCAAGGAGAGCTGACAGGGGTAGCACAGAGGTTGAAGTGAAGTCCTACAAAAAATAATAAAAAAGGTGTTGCAGAAAATGAAATTAATATAAACCCCCAGAATCAAATGGCTGTGAGATACAGTACAGCCTATTTCTGTCTGCAAGGAGGCAGACAGCAATGTTCACCACATGCTGAAATACAGAGACATTAGGTGTTCACACCATGCAGAAAGAAAATAGATGGGTCTGTGAAAAAAAAAAAAAGAGATGAAAGGTTAATGTACTGCCTGTACTATCTAAGAGTTTTCATATTAAATTCCATTCCTTATTCCTAAAGACTCCATTATCATTAGACTAAATAGCTCCATTTCTGTAAAGCAATCAGAAGCACTTTCCTATTAATAACTTGAACATTTTGCGGGTAGGGACTTGGAAATTTAAACCTGGACAAGAAGAGACTTAGAGTGAGGACTGCTGACAACAGTTTTGCTTCATGCCACTTCTTGACATTGCATCTGGGTGGTAAATAGTTCTTTCCTGTGAAACTTTGAAATCTCAGAAATATTTCTTCCCCACACTGGAATTAACCCCACAAGTTTCAAAGGTTTTCCACATAAAAGCAAGGAAGAGAGACTCCAGAACAGCAAAATGGCATCACTGTTGGATTTTAAAGTCAGAGCAGGGATCTGAAACGTAGCCTTCTGCAACCCATTCATGTTACCCCCTTAATTTTTCACATTTTTCAATAATTTTTTTCTTTCTTCTGCATTCCTAGTAAAAGTGTTCATGAATTTGCTTTTCCAATGTTCCCTCTGCAAAAAAAATCAATTTATCACTCTCTACAGAAACAAAGAGGAAAAAGAGCCAGGCATTTTGCACTAAGCAAAAGCAGGTATGTCAAGAAACATAACAATTTGCTTGATAAAAATTCATTTAGTTTAAGCAACTCAATGTTATTAATCAAACCAGTTTTAAAGCGTGAGTATAACGATGCAAGCCATTTTCTTGCATAAGACAGTCAAATCCACATACTATTAACAACTACTCCAAATATTCTAGATTAATTTCGAAGTGAAGAAATCAGGCAAACATTATTAGCCAAAGAATTTTCACCACTCATACAAATTTAAATTATTTAAGCCAGTTTCAACATTTGAAGAACCTTCCTACTCTCATGGGAGATATTAAGCATATACATCAGTAATTCACAGATTGCTGCTGCTGCTAGTCATCAGAATCTGGCTTTAATCCCGTCCAGTTAAAAATTCTCTTCAAATCAAGAGTGTTTAATTCACTAAAAACATCTAAATTCCAAACAGGGAATAAAGAATATTACTAATGGTAGACAACCTAAAAGGGTACTTCTCTGGAGGGGAAGCTGTGAGCTAACTGACATAGTAGTAATGAGCACATAGCTTTCACATGAATTCCTGAACTATTTGCACACTGAGCTGACCAAACCTGGAGCCTAGAGCATAACACATATGACACTTGAGGGAAAAGGAAATAATCCAAGCAAAAGAAGGTAATAATAAACATTTGGATGCAATTTACATGGGCGTGAAGAAAAAATCAGGGTCATACTGTGGCAAAGAGTTCAGTAATCTTCATTTCCCACCCTTCATACATTTCAGGGCTACTGTAATGCTGTACTATTCCCAGAAGAAACAGAAGATGAAGTAGAGGTCTTGCCATTTCTGCCTGCATTAGCCAAGGCTCCCGTTTGTTGCCTCTTCTTGGATGACAGTTTGGTTTCAGAATGGCCAGCAGAAGATGTCAGACTGTTAATTTGCCCTTTCATTCTCCCCAGCTACTAATCAGATTGGCAGAGACTTGCTCTTCTGTTCTCTCTGAAATTCTTTCATCCCAATCCTCAATGAACGCAGCTATCAAAGATAGCTCTCAGAATATTCACCATCCGTGGAAGGGATTCACAAGTCACCTAAGTGCTACACAGATCTCTTGAGGAAAGAGGAACTTTATACTCACAATCTAACACATACTTTGCAGATACTGAAGTTGACCACACTATGAATCACCGAAGAGCTTAAGAAATGCAAAGTGGTCCCATTGCTATGTAAGAACTAATTTACAGTTGTATTTATTGAACAGCAGAGCAAATCAGTCATTCCTTTACCATTTCTTTCTTGAAATGAGACCAAGTGTCAACTACTATTTAGCAGAACTATATTATTTTTACACCAGACGGAGAGCTGGCCTGACAACCTTTATTTCATGTAAAGTGTCAGATACACATGTTTAAAACTCCCACTGCTTTTCTTTTTTCCCAGAAAAAAAGATTTTTTTCTTTTTTTTGCAACTCTTGTTCTGTGGATGGATCTGGAACCTTCTGTAAAGTTAGGCAAACAATGCTGTCTCTAGGAGTCATCCAATCCTGTGCATGATCATGCACTTTAACTACACAGATTTAACCCCATTTCTGTAAAAGAACCAATAAAGAACCTTAATTATACCCTTCTGCTCGTGTTAAAAAAATCTTACAGCTGTTTCACTAAGAGGGTCTTCAACCTTTCTTCTTTGCAGAAATGGCTTAAAATTGGGCACGATGCTTTTCCCTGTTACCATGCAGTCTCACTCTATTTGGACAAGCTATAAACTTCTGTCAAAAAGCAAGAGTTTGCATGTGCTCGATGAAAGCTCATTAGAGGGTATCAGGCAACATCCTTTATGGAGTCTGCTTTCACATTTTCTCTTCCAGAACTGAACAGAGATTTTCCTTGCAACAGCTCCTCATGGCTGCCAGAAACAATTATGGCACTGGGCACTGGAACAGAAAAGAGGCAAACAGTCTTCCTGTGTTCTCAACGTTCCTCTTGTTATACACACTGCTCAGAGAAAGAATCACTTGGGCTGGAAGACGCAGGGCTCATAAAAAAGTGAGTGAAAAGTTGACGGGAAGGCTTAACAGGAGAAAAAGAAGACTATCAAAAATATTGTTGGCTATGTGAAATATGCTGATAGAAAGGAGCAGAAGGGGCAAACTGGAGGGGTAAGTGTGCAAAAAACCTAATTAGTACTACTAATTACAACCTAGTACTACTAAGTACAACTGCTTCCCACAAGAACCTGGAACAGGAACACACAGTTCTCAATTTTCAACATTCCTCTGCTGTAGGTATACAGTTGGGAAAGTCACTGCTAAACTACATGCATCTTCCCCACACTGTGGTCAACCCACAAAAGAGATGATAGCTTATGACTGTTGCCAAATACTTCATTTAGAGACATGTGAGAGTCTGTGCTAGAGGCCTGTAAAATCTCTATTAAAAAAAAATCAATGTAATAATCTGTGTAGGTTCATCTAATGGCAACTCTGTCTTTCAGGAAGTTCTTACTTTGTTCACTGTTCTTGCCCTGTAAGATAGGATGGTACATCAAAGTCTTTATACAATATGATACATTGTGCAAAGCTTTATTAAAAATTTAAAACATATCAGCATTTAGTTCACCTGTGCAATCTCTCATTGCTTCCTGCATGCATAATGAATATCTCTCTCTCTTTTTTTTTTTTTAATTACATTCTGTTCCAGATCCCCACTTCATTCAATAGTAAAAAAGTATGGTGTTTAGGAATGCTTAAGGTTTAGGCTTTGAATAAGGATGTTGCCATCAGACTTCTGCCTCGTTCACTTCAGAAGGTGGTTTGTGCCCTGGAAGAACGAAGCAAAATCAAATACTGGTGTTCACTTCTGAATGTGAATTTAAAAGTCTGCATTGAGATGAGTAAGGAAGACATCCAGAGGGAAGGATCGGCACTATAGCCACTGTGGGACTAGACTGTGTCAAAAGAAAGGTGAGGGAAGAGGAAGTAATGTCTCACTAGTGTAATGGAAGGCTGCTTTATTGGAACTGCGTTCTGCTTCTGAAGTCTGCCAGAAGACCTGAATTCTTACAGCAGTAGCATAAGTCAAGAAGAGCTCTCTTTCTCACACTTCAGGTTCTATAAGCAGGTCCAAACCATATGAGTAATCAGGCCTAAAGTCTCCTGTGTTCTGAGGATTAGACGTTTTTGATAAAACAGGATTCACTCTCTCAGTGTTTCAGGCGCACAGATATTTCTGTGGCGTCACAGAAAGCAGCTCAGTTTACAAAATAAATTATTTCTTGTTTGCAGGGAATTCATTTAATATAGCAATAATTGCATAGAAAATCCCACATGGAAATTAGTTACTCAAAGCAGGGTTTGGCTAGAGGTCACAAACAAAGCAAAAGGGGAAAAACATTGATTATGCAATTACAAAGCTATGCTGTGTTGTCAACTCATTTGAGGTATATTTAACTGGAGCAACACAGTACCATATACGGATAGACAAGCTGGCTCTGAATAACAAACACTGTTCCTTCTGGCCCAAACCCCCCTACTGCTCAATAGGGCTACAAAGATAAGATATTCTTCAATTGAATAAAACAAACTTAGTGTCCAGAAGTTATTGATATTCCTGTAAAAAACAGGTATGTGCTAGGAACTAAGCTGTAGGGCTACAGGAACCCAGAAGGACTAAAAAATACCCAGCTCCCGTGTCTGTTACTGACTCTCAGTTCAGAAGCAGCCAAGAGAACTGTGTGCTCAAAACTGTGCTTTTCTGTACATTTAGTTCGGAAGATGATGAACTGTTAACTAGTTGCCCTCCACTACCATCTGTTGCACCAGAGCATAAAACTGCAACATGTTTTACTTACACCTGGAATAACTTTGGAGAAACAGTATGGTTCACAACTCTTTCTTTTGGAGAGCTGCCATTACGTGTCATTTCCTTGCAGGCATTACATTTGAGAAACACAACCAGCAACTGCTTTAGTAACCCATGTTACTAGAATAGGAGTTATTGCAAAGAGTCTTGAATTCACAGAATGTTAAACTTATGAAGGACTGTCTTCATGTCTGAGGATCAGATTCTTAAGGTCTAGTCTGTGCAAAAGTGGCGTACATGGCTCTTGGCTCAACCGAGAGACCACAAACGTTGTGAACTATGGAGCCACTCAACATAATCTGAAGAGAATATTTCCTTTAGTGCAGCTGCAAAATACCATAAATAGGCATTCCCTCTGCTTCCTTACAAAGAGTAAAATGTCAGAAAATTCTCAGACTTGGCTCAGTACATCATCTGCTTCACTTGGGGGAGAGGATCCCCTTCATTTCTTTTCTACAACTACGACTATGGAATAGAAACAACATTTAAAAAATAAAAGGTAAATCTAAAGGATAAGGCTACATTTTGCTCATTTTATCTGTCTTTCATTTGTATCTGTAAAAATACTGGAGTAATTTTCCCCTCTATATATGCCCTCAAGAAAATAAATGCACAATAAGGAAGGGGACAGAGTCACGTGGAAATCCAAAGGCTGTTCCAACCAGTCTCTGTCCTACCTGCCCCAAGTACTTCATGGCTTGGAAGCTACCAAAGGTTATTTTCTTTTTTGACAAGTGGCTATTGACTTGAATAGATTAACTTGCCATGAAAATTGCGTAGGTATACATGTGATAGTAGTAAGGGACATCAGATACAAAGAAAATTTATGCCTACTGCATCCAACAAAACTGGAGATTGTGTGCCCATAACTATTCAAAGAACAGTACCGTCCTTTTTCCCTTATTGTCTTTAAATTGCTATACAATCAATCACTCACACATTAAAATAACATTGTCGTAATGAACCTGCAGTATACAGCCTTTTCACAAATAAAATACTCCTTTGTTTTTAATACAGAAAACATTTTTATCTATCTTATTTTCTTTTCCTTGAGACAACAGTTGAAAACACTTAGCTTATTTTAAAAAATCCTTTTTCTTCACGACTGATGTGCAAATCCTGTGGACACAATAGGCATAGCCTATGGTATTTTGTGTCGCCTACCCATCTGTTTGCCTTTATCTGTAAAGTTTGTTCTCATGATACCATGGAATGGTTTTGGTTTAAAGGGACCGTTTAAAGGTCATCTAAGCCAAGCCCCTTGCAATGGGCAGGGACACCTCCCACTAGACCAGGTTGCTCAAAGCAAACTAATCTTGAACATTTTCCGGACGGGCCATCCACAACTTCTCTGAGCAACCTGTACCAGTGCCTGATCATCCTCACTGTAAATAATTCCTTCCTTATGTCTAATCTAAATCTACCTTCTTTCAGTTTAAAGCCATTACGCCTTGTTCTATAACTGCAAACCCTGGTTAAAAAAAAAAAAAAGTGTCACTGCCCCCACAAAGTACTGAAAGGTGGCACCAAGGTCTCCCTGGAGCCTTCTCTTCTCCAGGCTGAACAACCCCAACTCTTTCAGCCTTTCTTCATGAAAGAAGCATTCCAGCATTTGGTCTGTCTTCCTCTGGACTCACTCCAACAGGTCCATGCTCTTCTTTTACTAGTGACCCCAGAACTGGTCATAGTACTCCAGGTGGAGTCTCACGAGAGTGGAGAAGAGGGAGAGAGTCACCTCCCTTGACTTACCAGCCACACTTCTCTGTATGCAGCTCAGCATACAATCAGCTTTCTGGGCCACAAGCACACTTTTGCTGGCTCATATCTAATTTTTCATCTACCAGTATCCACAGGTCCTTCTCTGCAGGGCTGCTCTCAATCAGTTTATTATCCAGTCTGTACTGATACTAGGGACTGCCCCAAACCAGTGGCAGGACCTTGCACTTGGTTTTGTTAAACTCTGAGGTTTGTATGGGACCAATCCTCAAGTATGACCATGTTCCTCTGGAGGTTATCCTTTCCCTCTAGCCTATCAACTGCACCACTCAGCCAATTTAGAGGCAAGAATGTTTGGAGGACCATGTCAAAGGTGGATGACACTGACAGCTCTTCCCTTGTCTGCCATTACAGTTATTCCACCATTGAAGGCTACAAGACTAGTCATGTAGAATTCACCCTTGGTGAAGATTTTCCTTTGGTGAAGCCATGTTGGCCATCTCTAATCTAATTTCTATTAAATGTTGCATACCTTGTTATGTTTTAATTAAGGATATGCTGCCTTCACTTTAATTTAACATAACTCATGGTAGTCAGGTGTGTGATACCATTTCCTAGGAGAACACTTCCAGGAAATGTAACTTTCAAGCAGAAAAACTTTCTGGCCACAAAGGTTGTGCTATCCACTTAGTCACTTTGCTGGGAAACTACAGAGGATTCATTGTATTCCTATCAGGTTTTCAGCAAGCGATATACTGTTATAATACACATCATCTAATTATAATCTTCGCTAGATAACGAGAGGTGACCATCATTCTAGAAATGCTGAGGAGGGTATTAAAATGATCTTTTGGTTTGAAAATTGAGTCCCTGCACATATTGCTATTGAAAAGCTTGTGACATTTTTATAGGACTGTTACTCCTGTTATGCCAGTGACTGGTCAGATTCTGCCTGTGGTTGTGATTTCACTAAATCAGGGTAACAACTCTGAGAATAACTTTCTGTTAGAAAACATGAATGCAAATAGCAAAATCTAGACAAAAATTTCAGATATTATCACCAATAAAATGTAAGAACTTCTACAAATCACTGTCCAATGGGTAACAATGACATAAATTCTTGTAGTCAAGCACTTTCTGTCATCCAAACAAGGAAGAATTTAATCAGTATAAACTATATCCTTTTTCAAGCCCATTGGCTTCCTAGCACTTTATTGTCTTATTGAGATAGTTTTGCATCCTGCTTGAAACTACTTTAATGAATAGTGCGTGTCTGGTACACATAGTAAGCTGGTTCTGCTTTTTCACTGCTCCTGTTTTTTTTTTTTCCCCTGTCCAGAATAATCACTGCTTGTTCTCAGTTCTATACTACTTTTTACATTTTTCAGACCACTCCAAATATTCAATGCACGTCTTTATTGCCTCTGATTCACCATCTTTTCATATTTCATGTATGAATGCATAGTTTCCTCATCTCATTTCTGTATTTATTTCTTTCAATAGCCTCTGCTTATCCTCCAGTGCCGTATCTTAATCCATGAACATTTCCAGACACTCACTCTACAACCGTTAGTTATTTAATAATTATGTTTTGCCTCTACAATTATTTATACTTGAAAAAAGTTTTCTCTGAAAGTTAACCTATGTCTTAATTCCTTCAGCTGTTGCCTTCCCTTCCACTTGTCTGTCACCATCAGTCATCTCCCAGAGGTAAGACAACATTAGGGAAGAAAAAGGAAAACAAAGAGAGGGGTAGGATAGTGCAGTAGAGTGATCAGAGCAGAAAAGAAAGGGAAAAGACAGACTGAAGGATATGGAGAGAAAACTGGGAATAGGGGTGGAACACCAAAGGAGGATGGAGTAAAACAGTGTGAAAAAAAATAAAAGAGCTGAGCACAAAAGGGGAAAAGAAGGAAAAGGAGAGAAAGATTTGATGGAAACGCCATAGCTATAGATAGCATAGACTAGACAATAAGAAAGACAAAGAGAAGACAGAAAACAAAGGAGATTAATTAAGACCAAAAAAAAAAAAGCTCTGGGAAGATGATCTGTATCAGAAATAAAGGGTGTATTTTTAACCAAAATTGGAGATGTGGAGTATAATGGGGAAAACTACAAACCAGTGTAGAGAGCCCAGGACAATAAACAGAAGAAATATTTTAAAATAAATGAGCACAGGGTGAATAGACCAGTTGTGCAGCTGTACACTCTAAACAGGAAAAGTGTTAAACATTATGGACATTAATCTGGTGTTCCTCTACAATTTAAAAGGCAAGTAGGATGCTAAAATGCATTAGCATAAAATAAAAAATATTGAGTTATTGATATGCACTAGCATATTGAATAAGGATTCTAAACCTAGCACACCTCTGCTGTCATCACACAACGATGTATGGTAACAGCAAATGTACACTTGGGTATAAACCTCTTGATTGTTTACTTCAGCCTTTTGCAGAGCTGTAGTCTCTCCCATTCCTGCTAAACTTTAAAAATATATTCCATGGCAATGGAATACACACCAAAAGATGTTATATTATTGTTTATCAGGCACTGGTTAGACACTATGCTTAACTGGGCTCATTTTGCTACAGAATGGGTGCTATTGTACAACATAAAGGGGTACATAGGATAAATTCATCTTCTGAGACAATTTCTTTTAAGGAATTGCTCGTTGGCAAATGCAGTGATGTCAAGTGAGGCAACCACGCGCATCTGAAGGTAAAATATTTGTCAAGAAAAAGAAAAGTACAAAGTAGCCAGATGAAATCCTTTGAAATTATATTGTCAATTAGACAAAATATACTTGGTTTATGTGCTTTCAGTGCAAGGTGCTTGGTTATTATCATTGTGCTTATCTTGGGCATGGGAAAAAGATACAGTGACAAAAAGCTCTTACGGATGTCAGATGCAAAGGCAGCAGCAATAACACGAATTAATAACATCAGCTTTGTTGAAGTTGGTATTAAAATTTTAAGTAGCTCAACTGTCCTGGGGCTTAAGCACAGCTTTTCTGTCACTCTGTCTATTAATTTATTAATCTAAGCAGGAAAAACAACAGTGGTCCTGCTTTTTTAGGGACAGGTGCTAGCTTCCACTTGTAGCATCTTCTTTGAAGATTGTTTTGAAAGGATAAGAAACCCCTCTAGACACCTGGCTATGCTCAGGAAAGGGACATCTAGTGCCAATCTCTTTTTCTGAGTGGACATGGCACAACAGTTGGGCTTTAAACTTGGTTATGTATCTGAGCAATAGGTAACATTTGCTTGTGAGGGCAGTGTGTGCCCTTACAGGCATTTTCTAGCTCCTCCTTGGCAAATGCAGCAGGCCAGATGGAACTGTTCCGTGGGCTGCCAGTTGGACCACCCTGGTTTGTACCAAACAGGATTTTAAAAAACCCAAGGGGATGGAAAAAGTCTGAAAATTAGCAACTAAAAATAAACAGGAAATGAAGGCAGAACTGTTTCACATGAAGGGCCATAAGTACATGAAATAGAATTGTCCAGTCAAAATTATCAAAATTATGAATTTAAGTAAAAACACTGGGAAGAGTGAAAATAAAGCCAGGGCAGAAGGGAAAGGAAGAGTTATATTTAAAGAAAAAAAAACCCCAAAACCTAAGCAACCACAGCTACAACAATGCTAGCACTAGAACCACACATGGATATCTTCCATGTGAGGTAAAGGAACGTGTCTAGAAGTATGGGATTTTGGAAGACAAAAATATGTTAACTTTAATGGAGTTCCTGTAAGCTCCTTTGGAATTCCTTATTTGAGGTAGCAGCCATGGTCTGTAGATTGATTTTTTTTTTTTACTTTATGTAATAGCTTTAAGATATTAAGACTCAGGCCATGTACATAATGGAAGTTTGTATTCTATCACACTGCACAAGCATGAGCAGTTAGGTAGAAGAAAGTTCCTGCCTAACAATAACAATACTTCACTAAGTTATCCAGGACCAGTTCTTCAGACTTATTGCAGATTTTTTTCCAGAAGGATCTGAGATGCTGTCAGCCTGTGAGGTCATATTGTTTTCAATATACATTGTTTAGTAGAAACATAACATCAAAGAGAAATAGCACCACCTATAACGTGACAGTACTGTATAAAGCTGAAAAAGTCAGAAGGACCTCTCAAAAATTTGAGGCATAATCCTCTATTGCTAAGAAAAAACCTAGATGATACACACATGACCATTTTCTTCTGCAGGTTCTGTTACTGGAAAGAGCTATGAAACTGCTTTGTGACCATTCCGTTTAACACTCACACCAATGAAATCTAATACAGTAAATAAGGAATAAACACATTATTTACACAATATACACTGTATGCTAATGATGAGATATTAAGCAAAATACTGCAATATGCAATTTCTTTTGGCATTTCATCTAAGACCTTGAGAGACTGAAAGCTATGATTTCTAATTTTGGAGTTTTAGACAAATGTGGACACTGAAGCACTTTTGTTATCTAAACAGTTCCCAAAAAAATTTAAACACAGTGAAGCACAGTCAAGCCTTATCAGACAGATTATTAAGTAGGACTTGCTAGGATACTTGAACTGCTAACCAAAACAATATATGCAGCACATGTTTGGTGCAGCAGACAGGGAGCCTTATAAAGTCTTCCTGCTCTGCAAGGTGAATGCAGCTGAGTAACGCTTGGTTCTGCGGAGAAGAGCAGGAGAAGGAAACAGCAACAGCAAAATAATAAAACCAAAGAGACAGTCCTTTCCTGAAGGACATATGGAATGTTAAGTTTCCAGGACAGTAAGTTGAAGAACTATCAGTTCAGAGTTCTTTGGATTTAGGGAGCTCTCTCTATAGTTAAGGCTAGCAGCATAGTCAGAATCCTGGGTATTTCCACAGCATCTCTAAGTGAGCACTTTTCTAGGTGGCTGCCTCTGAAATGGCACCACAGAAACAATCTCTCAGTGATTTGTGTACCAAAGCTTTTAACTTTGTTTCTCTCTCTCCCTTTTCTTTTTTTTTTCCTCTAAGTCTCAGTGTTACAAGTACATTCTGAAAACAGGCAGGGACAACTCCCACTAGACCAGGTTGCTCATAGCCTCATTCAACCTGACCCTGAACACTTCCAGGGACGGGGCATCCATGACTACTCTGGGCAACCTGCGCCAGTGCCTCACCACACACACAGTAAAGCATTTATTTCTAATATCTGACCTAAATCTCCCCTCTTTCAGCTTAAAACCATGCCCTCTTGTCCTATCACAGTACTCCCTTAAAAAGAGCCCCTCCACAGCTTCCCTGCAGGCTTCCTTTAATTACTGATAATGATACTCCATTTCACTCTGCCTTACTAGTAGTAACAATATTCCTATATTCAGAATTTAAAGTAATGAGAAAACAGTAATTTAATACATGAGAAGCTGGTTGGCAATGAGGACGTTGTAGGATTGAAGACGATCGGTAGAAATTGCACCTCACTTCCGCTGGCAGGCCACCTTCCTTTCTTCTGCTACTCAAGTGTCACTACATTTTAACATTCTAAATTGATAATGAGCACAAGGCATTTTGGTTCTGTTTCATGGGTTTGGTTTTTTTCCCTTTCAAAGTAAATAATACTGAAGGAATTTTACAGACAGAAGACTGCCTTGGGCCAAATTCCTAGGTAGTATAAATTATCATAACTGAAATCAACCAAGCCGTGACAGTTTCAAACAGCTGATGAGTCTCCTCTTCCCTTTTATAAGTGGGTTTTGAATGTGGCCAGAAAAGGATGACAGAAAGTCCCATCACAGACTTTCCAAGCCACAGACATCAAGGACAAAAATCTGCCTCTGCAACAGGTTTTAGCAAATGTGCTACTTGTTTTAATGAAGCTCAGCTATTTTTGCTTCTTTAATTGTTAGAGCATGGACACTTCAAAAGCTTAAAATTTTCAGTTTTCTGTAACTTAGAAATTTTCAGTCACTTAGAGAAGTAATGGCCTACATTTTCCTTTCCCAAATTTAAAATTTACATGAAGACCTAGACAACTGACAAGTAAACAAATAACTAAATTAACTTAACTTTTCCCCTTTATTTTCATAACATGCAGTCTTCACTCATTTACTTAGAACTATGCATAGGACAGAACCAGGAAATCACCTTTCTGAATATTATCTATAGCTCTGATTTCACAGCAGAGTTCAGTAAGTCTCAATTGCTACCTACAGATATTTAGTAATAGAAAGAAGCCCCCATTTTCCTCACATACAGCACTCCTCCAATAAGTGTTCCTTCTACAATCTCCTTACTTCCTTCTCTGGTTTCTTTAAAATTTACACTAATATTACTCTATAGACTACTGTAATGTGAATTAGTTAACAAAATCAAACATAGATTGCCACTGTGCAAGACAACATATAAATACATATAAAATACACATGGAGAATTATCTATAAAGGGGCTTAAAAAAAGGCTAGAGAACTATTAAACCAACTTAATTTAGTAAATTTCTTAAAATTATATTCAGCTTTCTTTTTCATTATGTGTCTCATTCCAATATTATCAGTGCAGTAAGTGAATTTTCAAAAAACAGGTGATTAAGACACTGTTCTACCCATGTCATCACGTGAAAATAATATTAATTAATGTACATTGTACTCAATATGGGCCCCGTAAATAGTGTTCTCTAGCAATACCCATATTTTTAGTGTCAACTAAAGTTTTTTAGTGAAAACTAATTACCCATTCTCAGTATGAAATATCAATGGAATTGGCGGTGGAATCATACTTGGGTTGCAGCACTCCTCACCATCTCAGCCAAAATTCACACAGCCAAGGGTGTTGGCTACCTGTAAAACAGTGATATCATCATTTCCAATTGTCTCCTCTCTAAAGCGATGTAAACAAAATCATAGTATCAACCAATACAGAGCTGTATTTCTGCAAGCAAAGCATATTGAAGACATTGCAGTTCCAGGGTATTTTACATGTTTTGAAAGTGTAAAACTATAATTGTGACAAAGAAGGGATTTTTATCATTCACTTGAACAGGAATATTTGAGTATTCATGCACTTCTGACACATATTAATCCAACAGAACCTCACTCCTTTTTCATCAGGTCTATATTAAATATTCTACAATGTTTATGAATATGCAGAACCATAAAGAATTAAACCTACATGACAGTTATTCAGAGCATTTGACACTAGTGAAAAACACATGTTTATGACATAGAACAATTTAATAATACAAACTGCAGTGCTACAGTTCTTTCCTGTTTCATGGATTGCTATGCACAATAACTACACCTTACACGCCAAATGAAGCAACGAAAAAATAGTCTTATTTAAACTGTATAGAAAACTCCAGCACAGCCTGGTTAAATAAATTACTGGATAGATCTTAGGTGGTTTGGGAATTTAAGAAAAAATTCCCATTATAAACAATATTTACCACTTACTAAGTGCTTTGCATTTTCACAATATTCCTCAAACAAACATAGAATCATAAAATAGTTTGGATTGCAAGAGACCTTACAGATCATCTAGTTACAAACATGTAACTATTGTGTGTATTGCACAAATAAGGTCACTGAAATGTCCGTCTTTCATCAAGGAAGATTTAAAATTAAATGTTTTCTCAAATAATAATCAGAATACATTCAATGGTTTCTGTTTCCAAGCTAACCAGAAACCACAGCATCCTCAATTGTTCAAAAGTTAAACAGAACGTGAACCAATTTTATTGTCCTATCCATGCATGACTGAAAATATTCCATATCAATGTAATATCGATAACATAAGTATAAAAATAAACATAGGTATGTCAGTAAACAAATATTTTATATGTAGCTAGTTAATATCTTTGCTGTCATAAAAAACCCAAAGTATCAAGGCAGTGCTAATGTTGAAGTTCAGGTCCAAGCTAGAAGGATGCACATTACAAGATGATGACCAAGGGAGAACTGATAAATTCAGGGAACCTGTTGAATGGGCTCTAGATCAAGCCACACAAGAGTATAAAGCATACCTGAAAGAATCCTGATTTCATTATTCACCTTTCCTGGTTTTCAGTGCTAGCCTCATTTTCCTTTTATTCATAAATTTTTGTTTTCTTCAAATAAGAGGATATTACTTAGCTCGACCCATAAACAGGTGAATTGATGCTACTTTGAGAGAGGATGTAAACAACATAATCAAAGGATTTAAATGTTACATTTTTTCAGAATTCCTCCTCATCCCAAGAGCTGTAAATAGGTGGAATCCTATTTGAGAAATTTCTAAAATAAGGATCAGTAAGAAAGAGCAGCAGCACAGGACTGTTTTCCCATCAAGTTCTTTTTCTAGAAGTGTCCTATATGTGTCCTCTCAGAAACAATAAAGATAAATAGCTCATAATTCATATGTTATCGCACATAACATTTTACATTTTTAATGCCACACTAAAAGTTAGTAAGAAAACTTCTGAAAACTCTGCCTCAACTTTGTCTACACAGAAATACTAGAAACTTTAGAGTTTATTACCTGTCCACTCAGCTCTGTCAAAACAATTTAATATTGCAGACTTACAGACTAGTTCATTGATTTCTTGGTACGACAGCGCTCTCAGGGAACATACAGCTGTCACTTAGAAGTGTTTCCCAGAGTTTTGCCTGTACAGATTACCTACTCTTGAGACACGCAAGTGCCCTTGATGTTAAAGTTCAAACCCTTTGGAAAGCCATGCTTGGTGGAGCGATACACAAGCCTCCCAGAAGAACTGATCATTCGGCGTGAGGTTATATAAAAAAACACATGCCCAGAGAGAACAGCCCACAGAGTCCCCCAGCTCCGTCAAGCTGCCAGAGGCACAAGATTCAAATTCCTTCAGGACCTTCCAGCATTACATATATTCAGATAAGTTTATCATAAACAGTTCCACTGTGCTACCAACTCAGACTTTATATTAGAAAAAAACTGACTGCTGGAACAAAGCATTCCCTCGTGAAGAACTAGCTGACCCTTGAGTTTCAAAAGAAATGTTGAATGGCACTAGAAACTCATTTGACTCCCACCCATACTTGATTGATTTGCCAGCAAAATTCAACTAATCCATGGTATACATATTGTCCTGCAAACAATGTATTTACATATTGAAAACCATTAAATATCATTATTCCAGTGGATGGGTCTTAAACAATTATCCTGATTATCACCCTTTATAGAAGTCAACACTTAATCCATTGATCTCTGTATCAATACTTGAACAGTGACCTCTATCTACTAATCTTGTCCCACACATAGGAAGCAGCCTGTAACTTTGTACCATCCCTGGAATGCTATAACTGCTATTTTAAGAAATCACTTAGGTCCTACTCTAAAAAATTACATGGGGAGTAGGAAAGGTGAAAATGCTGGAATCATGACCACCTTAAATCATGTTTTTGCCAAAATCAGAACCAAATCTCTGCTGAAAGGGTTAAAGGCAGTCTGTTTACCTCATTCAAACAACATACAGTCTGCAGTGACCGTTCCTTGGGAAATCAGGGATTCCCTCTTATCTGTGACAAATACAGTGAAGCAGTATATGTCACCCTTAAGCTTCATTTGATAGCAATTGTAATATATGCCTTAAGGTTAGGATGGAGTGCTTAACTCAATCACTTGATTATACACAGAATTTCAAATACTGCAGAAGCTAGACTATGTATAAAAGTTTTGCAACTAAGGCCCTGCCACCTGGAGATAAGGGCCATTATTATTCATATTTCACCACAGGCAGATCACATTCATACAAAGAATACTACTACCTAATGGGAAAACATACACTAAGCTAGAACAAGTTTTCTATTAGAGCTGTCCAGGAACAGATGGTCCCAGCATCTGCTATTGTGTCTCCTTAACCAGGGCTATTTACGTATTTTTTACAATATGGTTCAACCTTAAGTTCAGTCAAAGTTCATCTGGCATCCACATCAGTTTACATCTTTATCCAAGGATCTTCTTTGTTCATACATCTTACAGTCCTATGAAAGAAATCGTTCACACGTTGCCACCTGCGTGTGAACCTACCACCTACTTAGATTTATTTATCACAAAAGTTAATGGACTCTCCATCTCAAGTTTTAGAGGAATGTGTATGGTCCAATCTGCACATGAAGACCACATTCCTGGCAAAACAGTACCAGCCTGACGAGTGAGGGAGTCCCCAAACCTGACAGTTCGACAGTGCTCCATGTGGATAAAGTAGCTTTATGACCACATCCTAAACTTGCCAAACTGGTGTCTACATTCTATTTTAACTACAGTGAAGTTAAGCACCGCATTTTGGTTAGAAGCTGACTATTGTGAACAATCTGAGATCCACATGCTTGAAATTTGCTGTGCATCACGTGACTGTGAGGAAGGGGGAGCAGGCCAGGCTCAGCCACTTCCATGACAGGTTTCCAAAAATGAACCTCTGTAAAAACTAGCTGTTTACAAAATCCCCTGCTTCTTGCAGCTTTGTCTTCGCACAAATGGGACTCAAGACTATAGCTTTAATCCTCTCCAGACAGATTGTGCTTGGTCAGGACTTAGGCTGCTAACACTATGCTCCCATTTCCCCCTCAGGGAAGCAATAGTAGAAAGTTACTAAGGGTAAAATTTGTAACTGCAGGTCAGTGCAAGCTGAACATGCTCCAAAAAGATGGTGTTATATATGCATTACACTGGCACAGAGAAGAGAGCCTAGAAGAAAATGAGCCTAAAGAAGCATGCGTGATGCCAGAGACCCGAGGCAACTTTCAGCACAATTGTGAAGTCATTTGACACAGGCCAAAATGACTGACTTTGAGCACGCTGCTAGCACATGTCTGAGAATGATTGCTGGGTACACTAGTACTTTCCTCCATGTGCCAGGGCACTTAGTAGTTCTGAGAACAGCATGTCAAGGAGCACATATACTTGAGATAAACTCCCTACTACCTGCAAGATAAATTATGCTACTAGATTAAATACAGTTTTCTGAAAGTTACATCACACATATGAATTAGACGGGTGCTGTTCTTGGAAAATATATGACAATGATTGCTGGCTCCATCATTATTTCCCACCTATGGGAGAAAAGTTTTTTTCACTGTTTGGAAAGTTGTCTTGACTAGCAGAGCTAACACAGCATATCTGCTGCATACACAGCAATGCTGTACGTGGTCCCTTATCTCTTAGTTAATGTTATATGAAAGCTGCTAGGAAGAATTTCCTGAAGCTCCCATACCAAATATGAATTGACTCACAGGGATTTGTGTAACAATGTACACGCACTGCATCAACACAGAACATCTGTGGAGTCCTCTCTGACATCCCAGTCATTGAGCAGCTTAGGGTAGGGCTTCATGACTGCTTAGTTTTAACAATATCAAGATACAATTTCACAATCAGCAAGCAACAAAGCATACTAGGCACAAATATTTAGGCCCATTATTTAGTTCTGGCCTACACAATAAATATCACTTATTCAGAAAGATCTTTAATTCCTTTGGTAACAATTATGACCATCTCAGAGTTTCCTTGATGGCATCTTATTCAAATTGTTCCTACAGCACATTCAAGGTACTTCAAACACAGGAGCAAGGGACAGCACACATTTGGCTGGTAAACTGCAGTAGCCAGTGGGGTTACTACAGTCCCTGCTAAGGAAGAAAGGAAGGTTTTCCCCCAGCAGCTTCCTTTGCCTCTTTGTAACTCACATAAATATTATGCTGTTGAGGTGAATTACAGCAGGTAGTGAAAGTATGCAGACTGTAGGTGAGAGGGCCTCTTGAGACTTCATTCCCTCACAAAATGATTTGTTTTCTCTGCCTTCTAGTGAGCGTAGCCTACGTTGCAAAACTGAACACACGTAATTGAAGGTCTGTGTTAGCAGCTTACGTGATGTGCTAAAATAATCTGTAGTTCATACTCCCTGATGGGCCAATCAAGTGGAGTTAACATCAGCCCAATACTACTTTTGTAACCAGATGGAACTCAGGTTTTTTGAAGTCATGTTTAGAGAGTAGACGCATTAGTTTACATTCACAAATGGTCCAGGTAGCTTCAGCTGGTTTAGAGGATTTCCAAGAGCCATGGGGAACTCTGTGGTAAAGACATACCCTAAAAACCAGTCTGTGACTGTCTGGGCACCTTTTTTTCCCCATAAAAAGTATCCTAACAAGTCCTGTTCATTCATGTTATACCAGCTTTCACACCTCGTATTTGTGGTATGCAAAGACAAGCAACATGTTATTCTCAGTCCCATGAAATGATGTGGGTTGTAGTATATGGCGGATAGAACCAACCAGAAATGCTCTGACCAAACCGAAAAATCCTGTTACATCACAAACAGAAACATAAGCAAAAATATAATGGTTTTATAAACTTCTGACTAACCACAAGATGCTTTAATGAAACCATTCCAGCAGTTTTCCTTCATTACCAGAGGAGCTGCTACAGCAAATGGACTTGCAGAATTCACAGCTGTGGGGAACTCCTGCCATAAAGACTGTCCCGGAGTCAGGGTTTCCCGATATTCCAGTTCTCTACCTTGAAGCCACAGGAACCCTAGCCCCAGTGATGCAGCAGAGAGCCAGAAAAAACTCTCCACTTCTAATGGGACTCTCAGGACAGCTGGGCTTTCACCCAAAAAAAGCCAGAAGTACAGGAGCTCAGACTGTCAAGCCCTGAGATTCCTTCCCAAGTCCTCATTTCAAATTTCCAGATCCTTGGGTCCCTGTCCATCTAGCTGACAGAAAACAAGGAGATGGGACCTTTAAGTTTCAGGACCCACAGCTGAGGCAGAAGCCTCAGAGCTTGGACTCTATAACTTGGTTTTGTTTCAAAGTAATTTAAATGAAATATTTGACTACTTCAGAAATATTTTCCTGCTTTCCTTTCCGAATGAAACATACAACATTCAAAATTAAAGGCTTTTTTTCCAGAACTTAATCTGGAAAGGGAAGTCTAATTTTGAGCATCTACAGTGGAGAATCCATGATTGAGTGTTTCTTGCTGGTCTGTGACATAGAGTGACCCCAGCAACAACACAGAATCATTGAATCTTATAATATCTCAATTTGGAAGAGACTCAGAGGAATTATTGAGTCCAACTCCCTGCTCATCGCAGGACTACCTAAAACTAAGAAATAAGGGAAAATCATTGGCTTCATAACATATTCCACAGTTTAAGGAGAGTGCTTGAAATAATAAGCACAACGTTACAACGGACTCAGTGAAAAGTGTGATGGTCATGATATCTGGACAGATTCCACTCTCGTTTTGTCTGACAATGAAGGGGTTCTGAAAAAGCTTTTTTGTTCTTAACAAAATAAACAGCAAGACAAGAATGTATTTGATAAGTTCCATGCAAATGAGAGCTAAAACAAAAGTGAAGCCACACTCCAAGCCTGCCCGATTCACCTGCTGAAGATGTAGAGAGGTGATCTTCCTGTACTATTATCTTAAATACTATAATTTCTCAGATAGAGACCAAGATGAATGTTGACCTGTCTCCTAGCCTCCTCCAACACCTCAACATTGCTTCTCATGGCATTCCACATATTTGCTACAAGCGTGGAAGGATAGAATTTAGCCCTGATAGCACTGCTGGGAAGACACAACTCATACAGCATGCGCTTAGCAGTAAAAGTGGTGTGACTGCATGTGAATTTCTATGAATCGCAAGCATATGTAAACTTGTGCTGCCAGACATCATCTGTTGAGAGCTAGGAATAATTCGATGCTACTGTTTGCTTTCATCAAATCTGATGCCATGACATCAGTTTACCCAGCTTCTGCTCCCATCTGCAAACTCACATGAAAAATTCATTTCTCCAATGTGACACTAGGTGCTACACATAACTACACATTTCCTCTTCTGTTCAAACCACTGGGTAATCCACTAATTATAAACCTTAGAATAGGCTTCTTGGTGCAATTAAATTCACTTGCAAAACATGTATGACTGACTGATAACAAGCATAAAATAATCTCAGAAATAATAACTTCACATGCTTGCTACAATCAGTCCCACACTTTTTGGAGGACATTTTGACACATTTAATTCACATGATATAGGTATCGTGATTTATCATGATACAGATAATAATATAATGATGAAGGTAATGGCATAAATAACCACAGTCTGCTTATCTCCTAGATAAAAGTGGGAGCAATAGCTTCTGTTTTTAAATTTTCTCACCCTTTCACACATAGTTGCATTGTAACCCAAAGATTCTCATCTGCTTTGTACATACTCCTAAAAAGTTACAGAATTTATTCAGCTCCCCTATGGTACTACCATGCTTAATCATTTCCAGTAATAAGCTTCATGTGACAGAATCCAGGTTGCCTTAAAAAAGTGATGTGTTTATTAACCATATTTCCTCTGTGTGTTTTTACTTCATAAGTATTCCCATATATCTGTTTATCAGAGGCTGGAAGTCACGTGAAGTTGACATTCTGAACTGGTATATGCTAATACTGACCTTAACTTTGCATTATTAAAAGTGTTTATAAATAAAATACTGTATCAATCAGCTATCACCTTAAAAAAAATACTTTGTTAAAGAAGTCATCATGTAATTTTAAAGTGTGGAAAGGAATACAAGATTAAATCAGGTCGCCTTGCACAAATCCCCAGAATCAGCAGTTTCTATTCAGAGGTTTCAGAGAACATTCAACCTTCTTCAGCATTTGCTTATACATCTTTATATCACTCTATCACTACACCGCTTGAAGTTTTGAGCACTTCATATTATACAAGGTCAACAGTACATTCCACAGAATTTCTGGGAAATGTCTCCATCATGGATCTGTGTAAAACTGTGTAAAGGCAGAAACTGACCTTCACAAGCTGTCAGCTCTTTCTCAGTTTGGCAACTTGATCTAAATCCCATTTCGGGAAACCATTCTCTATTTAATTAATACAGCTCAAACTCACCTCCCCCGAGAACTGGTACAGGTATACATAGAAGCGAGTATTTATGCAGGCAGCACTTGAAGGAGGAAGAAAGGTTATTTACTAATAGTTGTATTACTTTGATCATACAGATTTATATTCCTCACTTCCTCTCTCCTTCAGCAAGACAGGAACTGTGAGGACCAGGCCACAACTGCTCAACAGAATTTTTCACCAAACATTTGTTTTTCCAATAGGGTACCTTCCCCACAGTCACTTTTTCCCACTGATTTCCCGTTTCCTACTCCGGTAAGGGAGATGCAGGGCAGAGGTATGCAATCTACTTGAAAAGCATCAGCACCTGCCTACATAGAGGAAGAGACACAAACTTCCAGCTGTGTCCTTTCCCCATCACAATTCTGCCAGTGTAACCCCCTATAAGGAGTCTGACTTTACTGTGATACTGTTACTCTGTTTTATAGCACAATCACCTTTACTTCAGTATAATCTAATAATGTAATAAAATGGCATAGCTGCTGTAGTACAACTACACTGTTACAGTTTTGCCACTCAGGGTGCTCACTGAACAAGTTGGCACATTGCAAAGCAGGTTTGGGGTTTTTTTTTTCTAAAACTACAAAGCAAGAACCCTGTTGCTATCCTAAGGGTACCACCCTTATTTCCCTCATCAGTATGAGTGCTGGTGTCTGTACTGTGCCAGAGGCCTCGCTCATTCATGTTGATGTTGCTCCAGCCTTAGCTGGGAGCATTTTCAGTCAAATGGGAGTCAGTGGTAAGACTGGAGGTGGTCATGAGTTTGGGAATGCACTTCAAGAAATGCGCTTAAAGGGAGAGGAAACAGTCTTTATGTCTACTCAGTGATTTAACTGATGTACTATTTGTGCATGCCAAATTCTTATTTAGTTCTGTGCGGACCGTTTAAGGATAAGAGTTCAAATGTAAATCTGAAGAGACTCATTTTCTTTGGTTAAAAATAAACACGAGGAGAATAGTAACAGGCTCTAGTTGCTTTAGAAACAATGCTACAGTATATCAAGAACTCCAGGCAACACTACTTCTACTTTCTCCCTCCTAAGGGGGCTCTTTTGGTGCAAGCCATTTTTTCCTCTAATTCAGGAATTAGCAGCAAGCCCCTGGTAAAGAGACCTTGGGGCTCTATTTGTCTAGCTGCCCTTTACCCCCAAACAAGTGGCTGTACCTGAACCCACACTACAACCACCTCTGACGACTCCCACTCCTTCCTCTCCCCATCCCAAGAAGAAATTAACACCTCCTCACCATGTTCTGGCTCCTTCTTTTCATCTGCAGGGCTTTGTTTTACCTCCTTCCCAAGAACTTCAACCTCTACCCTGAGCTTCCCACCTGTTCTCCAGGCTCACATTCTTCTCCTTCCCAAATTCACTTCACCTGGGGCTGGGTTGTCCTTTCCCTTTCTACCCAGATCCTGCTCTCCTGGGTGCTTTCTTGCTGCCAAGTGCCAGGTAACTTGGTTCATCCCACTCTTCCCACATACAGATCTCCCATTCTTGGCATACCAGGAGACTGCTCACCCATCTGCACCATTAGCAACAGCCACCATGTCACTTGCTGCAGTCACCAATGGATTGTACTTCAAACCCAGTTAACACAGTCAGAACCAAGACGCAAATGTCATTCCACTGGCAAGACACCAAGGAGTCAGCCTGCTGCACCTTCAGTGGAAGCTACGATGCTAGCACTCCGATAAAAACCCACAGCTCCCACCACTCTTCTCCGTGGCTGTCGATGCTTGCTCTGCACATGTTCCCATGTGCCTAGAAGCTTCCCTGGCACTCAGAGACGAATTGTGGGGCAACAGGGGGGCAGGACCAAGCAGAGGCAGAGCAGCCCTGCAGCTGGGCTGGCCCCATCGCAGCTGCTCCACGCCGAGGGGGCTCCTCCTCGGCTCTCAGGGCAGCAGCACCCACCTATAGCGCTCAGGCACCAACACTGCTCCAAGGGTTGCGGCCGTGATCCTCACTCTGGGAATTGTGGCTCTCGTTTCAGTGGGAAGGCGATAGAGAGACGTAGGGTTTGGAGGACACACAGAGACACAGTCACAGGCACTCACAGAGGCACTCACAGAGGCACACACAGAGACACTGACACATGGACACTCACAGACACACAGACACACATAGACACTGAGGTACATCCAGAGACATGCAGAGAAACACTTGCTCACACTGCCAGACACTCACAGAGACACAGAAACACGTAGACATGGGCACACACAGACAGAGACACTCACAGAAGCACACAGAGACACTGATATGAGAGACACATGCAGAGACATACACACTCACACAGACAGAGAGGCACAGACACACACAGAGACAGCACACACACTCGTAGAATCACAGAATCACTAGGCTGGAAAAGACCTCTTGGATCATTCAGTCCAACCATCCCTATCTGCTACTAAAACATGTCCTTGAGTAACTTATCTACCCATCTTTTAAACACTTCCAGGTATGGTGACATAACCACCTCCCTGGACAGTCACTGCCAGTGCCCAATGACCCTTTCTACGAAAATTTTTTTTTTCCTGATGTCAAGCCTGAACCTCCCCTGGTGCAGCTTGAGGCCATTCCTTCTTGTCCTGTCCCGTCACTTGGGAGAAGAGGACATCACCCTCCTCTCCACAACCTCCTCTCAGGTATTGTAGAAAGCAATGAGGTCTCCCCTCAGCCTCCTCTTCTTCCAGGCTAAACACCCCCAGCTCTCTCAGCTGCTCCTCATAGGGTCTGTTCTCCAGCCCCTTCACCAGCTTTGCTGCTCTTCTCTGGACTTGCTCCAGAGCCTCAACATCCTTCTTGTGGTGAGGGGCCCAGACCTGAACACAGGATTCAAGGAGCGGTCTCACCAGGGCCGAGTACAGAGGGAGAATAACCTCCCTGGACCTGCTGGTCTCACTGTTTCTGATACAAGCCAGGATGCCATTGGCCTTCTGGGCCACCTGGGCACACTGCTGGCTCATGTTCAGTCACTGTCAATCAACACCCCCAGGTCCCTCTCCTCCAGGTAGCTTTCTAGACAGACTTCTCCTACTCTGTAGCTGCACAGGGTTGTTGTGCCCCAAGTGCAGGACCCAGCATCTGGCCTTGTCAAACCTCATGAGTTAAGACTCAGCCCAGCAGTCCAGCCTGTTCAGATCCCTTTGCAGAGCCTCCCTGTCCTCCAGCAGATCCACACTTCCACCCAGCTTAGCGTCACCCGCAAACTCGCTAAGGGTGCGCTCAATGCCTTCATCCAGGTCATTGATAAAAACAGACGGACGCGCAGACAGAGTCAAGACAGACAGACGGGACTCTCACACGCTCTCACAGCGCTGCGTCCCCCTCCGGACCGAGGGACAGCGCAGGGCGGGGCAGGGACGGGGGGGAACGACGACGCCTCTCGCGCACGACCCCGAGAGCCGGTGGCGGGAACGGGGGCATCTGTGTGTGTGTGTGTGTCTGTGTGTGTGTGGAGGGAAGGGGGGGGGGGGGGGTGTTGCCCCGCGCGCCGGTCGGGGTGAGGCGGGGTTTGGGGGGGGGGGGGTGTGCCTGCAGCGCGCGCGCGGGGCCGGTGCGGGCGGGTGACGTGCAGGGCGCGCGGTGGCAGCACCTCCCCGCGCGCGGCTTAAAAAGAAGAAGAAAAGAGGGAGCGAAACATGAGAGCCCTGGTGAGCAGCAGCCGCCGCCGCCGGCTGCAGCAACAGCAGCAGCAACAGCAGCAGCGACAGCGCAAGGGGCATCGCCCGGCCCCGCCGACGCCGCCACAGCCGCTGCCGTCCCAGCACCGGGACCCCCTCTTCCTATGGGACGACAAGTGAAGGGCAGCCGCCCGACGCTGCCCCGGAGCGGCAGCTGCTAAACCTGAGCCGCTTGCACAGCTCCGAGCATCCTCCGGCCGGGGCACGGGGGGCTTCTGCTTCTACTAGTACTGCTGCTTCTTTTTCTTCTCCAGCTTCTTCTTCTTTTACTACTACTAATCCTACGACTACTTCTTTCTACTACTACTACTACTACTATTTTTTCTAATCCTTCTTGTCCTTCTTCCCCTTTCTCTTCTCTTCTCTTCTCTTCTCTTCTCTTCTCTTCTCTTCTCTTCTCTTCTCTTCTCTTCTCTTCTCTTCTCTTCTCTTCTCTTCTCTTCTCTTCTCTTCTCTTCTCTTCTCTTCTCTTCTCTTCCTTCCCCTTTCCCTTCTTCTCTTCTTCTTCTCCTTCTTACCCTTTTCCTTCGTCCTTTCTTCTCTTCTTCTTCTCACCCTTTCCCCTTCTTCCCTTCTTCTCCTTCTTCTTCTCCTTCTTCTTCTCCTTTCCCTTCTTCTCTTTCTTCCCTTTTCCCTTCTTCTCTTCTTCTTCTCCTTCTTCCCCTTTCCCCTTCTTCCCTTCTTCTCCTTCTTTTTCTCCTTCTTCCCCTTTCCCCTTCTTCCCCTTTCCCCTTCTTCCCCTTTCCCTTCTTCTCCTTCTTCTTCTCCTTCATCTCCATCTCCACTTTCGTCTTCATCTTCATCTCCATCTTCATCTTCTCCTTTCTCCCCCAACCCAGCTCTGCTCCTGCCTTTTTGGGAAGCACCGAAGCGCTTCCCCTCCGTAGCTTTTTTTTTTTTTTTTTTTTTTTTTTTTTAATCGCTGCTGTTATTATTCTCCTCCAGGCTTGCCCCTTTCTGGGGGAGGGAGGTGGTTTCCTCCTCTGAAGTGCAAAGGAAAGTCAGTGGGATTCCCCTCCTTCTCACCACCAACCCCCCAACCCCGCCACCCCCACCGCTTGCTTTTTTTTTTTTTTGCCTTTTTTTTTTTTTTTTTTTTTCGGGTGCACATTCACACGCTCCCTCAGGCATGATGCTGAAGATGCTGCCGTTCAAGCTGCTGCTGGTGGCCGTGGTGCTGTGCTTCTTCGAGGGGGACGCCAAGTTCGGGGAGAGCGGCTCCCGGCGGAGAAGGTGCCTGAACGGGACGCCCCCGCGGCGGCTCAAGAAGCGGGACCGGCGGCTGCTGCCCCCGGAGGCGCCGGCCGGGGAGCCCATGTGCCGGGGGCTCTACCCGCGCCTCTCCTGCTGCTCCCGGGGGATGCTGCACGCCGACGCCAAGGTAGGTTGGATCTTTCTGTCCGAGGTTGTGACCCCCATACCCAAAATACATTTTTTTTTTTTTTTTAAATCATCCCGCAGGTACCGCTGCTCCGGAGAAGGGGCTTGGGTCGCCCGTTTGTTTTTCTAGGGTGAAAGACTTTTGTCCGCTCCGGGTGTAGGTTTTGGGATAGCAGATGGTGCCAGCGCACCTCAACTTTCCATTTTATGTGCTCACATTGAGCGATGATCCCCAAGAATCTTGTGGCAGGGCCTGAAAACACACAGTTGGTGTGATAATAATTTTGCGCTTGGAATAAAGAGGAGGATTAAAGGCTTCGGTGAAACGGTAGGGTTCAACTTGCAGGAATTTCAACTTGCAGGGAGGTTGTAGAGAGGAGGGAGCTGGCCTCTTCTCCCAAGTGACAGGGGACAGGACGAGAGGGAATGGCCTCAAGCTCCACCAGGGGAGATTTAGGCTGGAGATTAGGAGGAAGTTTTTCACACAGAGGGTGATTGGGCATTGGAATAGGCTGCCCAGGGAGATGGTTGAGTCACCTTCCCTGGAGGTGTTTAAGGCACGGGTGGATGAGGTCTTGAGGGTCTTGGTTTAGTGTCTGATAGGAATGGTTGGACTAGAAGATCCGATGGGTCCCTTCCAACCTGGTTGTTCTATGATTCTATGATTCTATGACTCTATGACCTTCAGGCTCCTCGGGGCCCACGTTCCGTCTGTCTCTGCTGCCAGAGAGCCCCGAAGTTCCCAGGTTAAGGACCCTGGTTCTAAGAGTTCTCTCTCCTGCCCCGTTTCCCACACAAGGTGCAGTGAGAGGCATCCCTCGCATCCCCTGGCAGCCTCCCTGCCCCGTTTCAACCTGTGAAGGGTCATGTGAAGGGAAGCGCCTCCTCTGCCCACCGATCGCTTCAAATTGTCGCCTGCCCGCAGCCTTTAGCGAGTTAAATCGCGTTTATCATCCTGCTGCCGAGGTTTTCCAGCGCCTTGGTACCTCACCCTGCATCCCCAGGCTGGATAAGCGCTGCTGTGATGAGCAGGGATGCGTCCAGGGGGACGCATAGGGGCGGCAGTTGCTGAATAATGTCATTAAGAATCACTGCACGTGAAATAAACAATCAGGTGTCTTTTTTATTTTTCTTCACACTCCCCCCTCCCTCCATTCCCCCCCCCCCATCCTTTATCCTGGTTTAGGTTTAATTAAGAATTCCTCAGTTACAACTCTGTAGTTGTCAAGGTCTGAGAGACTCTTGGAAAACTTGTGTTTCAGTCTTGCTGGCCCAAGCATAATAAAAAAAAAAAAAATACCCAGGCTGAATCGAATTTTTATGCTCAGTTTACGGTAGATTTCACTCCATTCTCATGTAAACAGCTTCTACGAATCAACATATGTGTCTGGGTGGTATCTCTCACTTTGTTTTGTAACAAAAAGCCATATTGCATCATTTAATTTGCTCAAGTCATGCAAATAGGAAAAAATCAATAGGACAAAAAGGGGTCGACTTATCCTCCTCCCCACTAAACTGCTGCCCACACACAGAGTCCTGTTGCTTATGGCAAAAGAATAACAACAACACCATTGTGTTTGTTAGTTGGTTCACTAATGGGTGAAACTGGAGAACATCATTCTCCTTCAGTCCCCAGCTCTGTCCAAATGTTCATGCCTTTTGAGGGAGCATTTGTCCTACCCCCTCTATTCCCAGATGAGTGAGAACTGTCTTACTGCAGGTTTTCAGCTGCAGATCTCTCTTTATTCATACCATATGCAGCAGCAGTTTGAGATTCAAGGCAGATATATTTCTTCATGTTGTCTAGAGACAGTGTCATTAAGCTCCTGCGTGATAATTGAATTGAACTATAAACTAACCACACACATTTAACCTGAAAGCTCTAGCTGGGAAAAAGAAAAAAATAAAAATACTTTTTTTCTTTAGAAAAAGAATAAGGACTGGAAAATATGTCCTTAATTCACCCTCTTTGCAATGTCTCAGTGGCATATATGCTGCTGAGATCATTGAGTGCTTGGGAGACCCTTGTAGTAATTGGCTGAATGCAGCAAATTGGAAGTTGAAATTTGGTGAGTTTTTAATCTCCAGGCAATTGAAGGGTTTATTCTCTTCTTACTATTCCTTGAAAACACCTTTGAGATCCCTTCTTTATTTTTCTTTTTTTTTTTAGTTTGTTTAGGGTTTTTTTATACTAATGGTACTAAAAACTTGAGATATATGTGAGGAATTGGCCGTATATACCACAGTAGTTATTTCTCAGCTGTCGAACCTGTTTTTAAGTATAAGTTACACTTTTTAAGGAATATTATTTCACAGGGCTTTAAAACGAGACTGTTTTTTCACCAAAGGTTAATGTTTATAAAACTCGCAAATCTGCTTTAGCATATCAATATGTGTTTAGAAAAAAATGTCAAAATATATGTCATTTATACTTGAGAGAATGAGGTGGCCATTCCATAAAAGACAAGTCAAACTATTATTGAACACATTTGAACGAAACTTTTCTAAAAGCACATCTTGTAAACTGTGTTCTACTACAGTTCCAAACCCAGCTTTTTTAGACTGCATCATACATCTGCATGATGGAGTGGCAGTGATATTAACAGAAAACAGGAGACTGGCTTTTTTAATCTTTTTTTTAAAAAAGAAGATGTGAGCATGCTCAGTAGACACTTTCATAAGCACTTCTTGGTTAAGATGCTGGGTCTTTGATAATTTTTGACCAAATTATTGACCTGTGTTTATGATGAAAACACTACCATTGCCTGCAGTTCCAGGAAAAAAATGAAGTTACCATAATGAGCAAATACAACATTGCACTGACTCAAGTAAGACCTTGGTGTCCTGTTGTTGACATTTAACTCTGTCTTCTGTTTCTCTGCAATATGCAGAGATTTATGTAGGGCTACTACATCCCAGTCAAACTTTGCGGTATCAGTTTTTCTAGAAGTTTGCTTACAGCCCCACAGGCAAAGAAGTCCTCTCTACCTTGGATGGTTTCACAGCCAAGGCTGTCAAGGAATGGGTGAAAAGTAATTGTTTTCAAGTGTGCCCTTTTACAATCATTTGTTTGCTCTGGCTCTTTCACTAACAAAGGCTATTGTTGAACACATCCAACTAAACAAATAACTCATCTTGGGGTCCCTTTAACAGCTGCCCTAGTACAATGATCTATTTACATATTACCCTAAAATTGAAACTGAACTCTTTAATGACATAATCCAGGACTATAATACAGAAGAAGCATATGTTCGGTCCAACAGCTGAACAATCTCGTGAGCATATGATTTTTAGACATGAACGCTTTTGTATCAAATACGGCTTAATGCAATCACTTATTTCACTACTTTTTTTTTTCCTGTTATCATCAAAATTATACTGCCTTTCTCAAACTAGATCTGAGAGAGTACATAGATGACGATATTCAGCGTAAAGAATACACGTCTATTGAGTCATCTTAAGTTTCTTCTTCTTTTTTTTTCACTATTCTTTTTGTTGATAAACCAATTTAGTATGCTATGCTTTCCTGCGCATTCCAGGCTTTATCTTACCTTTAGTCTACCCATTTCACTTTCATGTGGCTAGAGATTAAAGGATGATCTTACAGATGTTGTAAATTAGTCAGCGGCAGGCATAATCGTTATTAGGCATGTTGCAATAAATGTTTGGAAGTTTTACATATTTTCCAGAGCACAGTTAGTTTAAACCACTGCAGTTTGATGGTTTAACATACGACTTTAAAAAATTGAAGCAGGGAATTAGTTTACATTTCTTCAAAAGACTAAAGCCATTGTCAACTTCAGGGTCATTTTCAAAGCAGTTATCCAACAGAAAAAGCTTCATTCAAATAGGTATTTCAGCTTTCACTTAAAACTGGTTTAATATACTCCAGGAGAAATACATTATTGATTTACTGAAATTCAGAGTAGAGTAGTTGTCCTATCTCCCAGCCAGGACAGAGTTATATATCAGACCTCACACACAGCAAATGTTACCACCCTATTTTGCTTGAGCATTATGAAAGTTAAATAACATTGTACTTGATTTTCAGATAATTGATTGGCTCTCATTCCTTAATCTTCCGATTAGCTATTATATGACCAAGATTCATTCCAGAAATGACATGAGGGGGTGAATTCCTGTGGTTAATTCCTGGATAGCAGCTGCTCAGGGGGATTAGGATCCTTTTGTCTTAACTTTGAGGACTGAAATGTTGGCAAGCATTACTTCTCCTGTACCACCAGGCAACATCAATTACGTTTTCCACAAGAACAGTAAATTAACTTTGCTATCCTGTAGTTTATTTCCCCCTGCCCCGGTCACAATGCATTCCGGAGTCTTCCAGTAGAAGCACACTTTTCTGTCTGCATCACTGTTAATTCAATAAACATACTGAATATTTACCTAGTAATACCTTATGTTTACTTGTACTTCTAAACATACCATCACACTGCCACCACAAGAAAGCCTGCTGCTTGAGATCAACTCCCTGATGAAAACATCTGGGGCTTTTGCAAAGCAGGTGGTACTGCTGAATGTAGGCAGGTACTTTGAAAGGTCTGTAGTCATGGTGCACTTTCCTTTAGTTGAAACACCAAAAGAGGTCACTCCACCTGTACTTTAGGAGAACTCCTATCTCCATGGTGACATAATGTTCTTAACGGTAGCATTTATGGATAGTGCTTTTGGCCATCTCCTCTTGGCTTCAGACTTTGTTCTGTTTGACAGACAATGACTTGACTGAATTATAGAGGCCACTTACAATTACAACCATGGCAGCACAAGATACAAGGATCAGGACACCTTCATCTCTTAAGAAAGTCCAGCTAATGCATAAGATTGCCTCAACAGCTTAAATTACCGCAAGCATGTTAAGTCTGTTCTCTATGACCTGGATTGCAGTCCTACTCAATATTAAGTCATACTCAACACCTTAGTTATTATGTATTTTGGTTATAGCTTATTTTAGTTATCATTATGTTTTTAGTTACTGCCTCCAAGGTATTTCCCCCCAAATCTACCATATCTAGAACAACACCTGAAACTCAAGAAGGAAGACAAAGGTTAACAGTTCTGCTGCAATGGCCAAATGAGCAATCTAGCAGGGAAAAGGGACTGGAGCTGTGGAAAGAGCTGCCCGAAGAATTCAGGGCCAATGTAGACCTTTTGCTGCACATCAAACATGCAATTAATTGATTGCTGTCTTTGAGGTTTTATTTAAAAAAAGACAGACCCTTTCCAAAAGATGTGAGACAAATATATTCCCAAGAAGGGCTAGAAGAGAGATAATAAAGCATACATGACAGATGATAGTCACATTACTTAATTGCAGGTGGTATGAAGCCGAGGATAGTCTGAGAACAGATAGTCTAAAGAACAGAACATTTAATGCATTTAACGATCCTGGCAAACACAGAGGAATTCTTTTTGAAGCCAATGGCAGCTCTTCCACAATAAGGGTAGAAGCCAAATGCTGTTCTTCTAATCAGTAGTCTAGCTTATGCTACTAAAATGTAGTACATGTTTCAGATGGCCTTTTGACAGCATGTGCATGGTAAGACTAAATTTTCCCAGTAAGAGTTTGCCTTCTGAATTAAGGTTCCTTAAAATAGGATTTTGGGTAACTGTACAGGCCATTTATTGTGTAGTATTTTGAGTATGTATCTGGTAGAAACAATGGAGACTGCATTCTCTCAAGTGTTTGAGGTTTATGTAATTATGATCCGTAAATAAAATGCTGAGTTCAAAACAGTGTTATCATCCTCTAAGAGAGCTCACTTATGAGACAGCATACCCAAACATATTGACTCTTCATGAACTGAATAACTTATTTAATCTAAAGTAATTTAGATAATTCCCTTCAATGTTATATTACAAGGGAATGACATGGGGTGTCCTACTTCAAATCAACCCAGAGATATGAACTACAGCAAAACTGCATCAATATTTTCAAATGTGCTACTTACAAATATTTACAGAATACAAATATTTATTGTGTTAATATTTCTTAATATAAGTGTCTTGCAGTCTTTGTTTACAGCTGAATTAAACAAATAGCAGAAAGAACCTGAGCTTTGTTTTTGCATTGGACCAGATTCAGTCCCTCTCAACTGAGAACACATTTCCCATTACCCACCATTGGGATGAATGATCAAAAAACAATCCATGTGGTTTACAATAGATTAACGAAGTGCAGTGCATTCAAAGACTAATAAAGACAGCTATGCTGTTCTCTATTATTTTTCATGATTTGATGACATTGCGCTCCTTAGGCTCCTGTGTTTACTTAAACACATCATCAATCGTGGTTTCATGCTTCCTCAAGTACTATGCATAATCTGTGCTCTTTTTTTCAGGACAAAGTTACAGTTTCAATATTGAGACAAACAAGATGTTACAAACAAATTCTACTTTTTCACTTATAAAAAGAAATCTCTGAAAATATTCAGCTTGTCCCACCTCCAAGTAGTTTACACTAGGAAGAGCAAAAAACAGAGCAGCATTTAAAGCATGAAGAATTTAAAGCACCTGCTGAACTCCACAGCAGTCATGTCAGTTGCTGGACTGTGGTATTTAACAAACACCTGGATGTGATTTTCCTGATGTGTTTTGATGGTAGAATTTTAATTTTTAGTCTCTAAATACTTGAATAGGTCACCTCACAAATTAGTTTTTTAAGCATTTCTTGTAAGAGAAGCGCGTAGAAGGCCTGCTGCTGCAGCTCTTCACATAAATGAACCCTCTAGTTCAGAGATTGCCTATGTGATTAAGAGAGTGCAGGCATGAGTCCATAAAATAATTTGAGTACTGTTATTCTTATATGAGAAAGAGAAGCACATGTTTAAAACCTCACTGAACTAATGACATATTGCACATTTCTTAGTAATAATTTTTGCTCTTCCGAAGTGGTGACATGACACATCATGCATTTATACTAACTATATTGGTTCTGCTAGCATTACTTTTTACATTAGATCATGCAGACTTTTTTTGTCTAAGATGGGGAAACAGGTTATATGTTTATTTGTCTCTGGTTTGTGGCTTGCAGATACTTTCTGTCACCAACAACACAGCATGTGCGAAGCTACTGGAGGAAATCAAATGTGCACACTGCTCACCTCATGCTCAGAATCTATTCCACTCACCTGAGAAAGGGGAAACATCTGAAAGAGAACTAACTCTTCCCTACCTGTGCAAAGACTATTGTAAAGAATTCTATTATACTTGCAGAGGTCACATACCAGGTAAAACCTATAACAAAATACGGGGCTAAAGGACTTCCGTTTTGAAATGTTGATATTGCATGAGCAGTCAAAGATCTAGGTCTTCACTAGGTAAAATCCTTATTGATAATCCAGGGGATTTTGCCCAAGCACAGACAGAATGTTTTAAGGTCTTCACTGTACATCTCATGTAGTGGGTTAAATATTTTGAGTGCTTTCTTGCCAGTCTCCTATTAAACTCTGTGAACCATAGGACTGTCTGCTGTCAAAGCATCTGATACTGTTACCTTTGCTGATATACCAGCAGGCTCATTCAAGTCATGTAAAGAAGGAGGCAGTCATCCAAAAGGCTGTTCTAAAGGATAGATGGCTTTAAAATGCAAGTAATGAAGGATGACGACTCTTTGCTGTAGACTCTAAAAGCTGACAAGTAAAGTATTTTTTTGGTTTTGTTGCCCTAGAAACGGATGTTTTTCCACAGGATTTAAAGCCTATTGAAATCAAAGGGAGCTATTTGATAGACTTCTATGATCTCTGAATCACTTCCATCATGCTGTTAACAACCAAATTCTTAACTAACCTAACCCTTCCTCAGTGTAGTCAGTAGACTTAGCTGGACATAACCAAAATCAGAACTTGACCTGTGTTGTCTAAAGCAATCAACAAATGCATGCTATCACTTGTAACTATATCAACAAAATGACCACAGAAGATGGTTCTTTTAGAAATACTGTCTTAATACACTATTGTATTAAATAACGTCTTTGGTATTCACAATAGTAAATTATTTATATGTTTAAGACTGTCATTGTAAAACTATGCTTTTTTCCCTGTTCAAACACTCCTCAATGCCACACAGGAGAAAATAATTAAACTGGTTAAGATATTTTTTTTAATAGCAACACAGACTGGAAAGAAATTAATAACAATATGAAAAATGAATTCGTGAATAGTCATTTCTGATATATGAACACAGCTTTGTAATATAATATAAACATATTTGAATAAAGGGGATAGTTTAAGTGGATGAGATTTGGAGGAGGGTTTTTTGATTGTGTGTGTACAGTGTGTGCTTGTTTTCTCTGAAGTCCCAAGAGCACAGGGACTTTTTGCAGTGTTCTTTTATCGACTTGAGAAAACATCTTGAATCTGCTTACTTTTTGCCGTTACTGTGGCTTAACATGTATCTCAACCCATTCAAATATGAAAATATTATTATTGTCTTTATAAACTAAGAGATGTTTCTAAGGCTTTCTTAAACCAGCTGTTTCCTGCTCTTTATCACATTCCCCAAAGCAAATCAGAGCAGGTCACAGTTGCCAAGACTGCCTGCTGAACAGCGATAACAGATTAGATATTCTAAATGTTTGGCCCATGTAAGAAGTCAGCACAAAGACTTTTTTTGACATGAGTTTGTACCTAGTGCACATTATTAGTATATACTCCAGAGCAAGTTGTTTTGTGAAATTCAGTGTTTCTGAGGAAACAATTTGTGTAACTGGAGAAAGTAAAAGAAGGAAAAGGGAGAAATAAGGAGGAGACGGAGGGAGGAAGAGAGAATGAGAGAGAGCTGAGCAGCACAGGAGCTATAGCCACAGAAACCTCACTCCTCAGATCAACATATGTGGTGACGAATGACAAATTTATTTTTCTACGAAGTTTGTGTATATGTAAAACTGCTGAAGTGCATCAAGATGTCAAGTGCTTTTTGTGACCACCCAGGTTGCCTTGAAAGATAACCAGATGAAAGCATAACTTTAGCACTGGACAGAGCACTGTGCTTTGCAGGGAAAGAGCTTACATACTTGAGCGTCAGTTAAAATAAGATTTTTCCTACATCAATTATATGCTAATAATCATTCTAAAAACTTGTTCTGAAAGTGGGTTGTACTAACAAAAAGTTGTTGCATACTTACATCCACCAATGGGTGAATTTGGTGATGTGACACATATATATGGTTGTTGTAACCTATTCTACTATTTCCTGAGGGTATTATTTAAGATTCAGGTCCCTCTTATTGAGAAGATGGCTTACAGGATTTTAATATAGTTTAATCCTCTTATGCATTCTAAAACACATATATTAAAAATAACTTATTTGGGTTTTCTGTTTCACTTGTGAGACCCTTATATCCATAATAATATTTATTGCAAAACAAAAAAGAAAGTAGGAAGTTATGTCTTCGGTTTAGCCTGAAGGATTAAACAAAGAGTTGGAAATTAACAGGCCCCCAAACCTAAGGTCTGTGGCAATGACTCAGTGCACATTTGTTAAAAAGTCAGATAATTACTGTTCCTCCATTAAGGAGTGCTGATTGTTTCTAAACACCAATACAAAGACGTTTAAGGAAACTGCTGACTACAAAAATAATTTTATCCCTTAAGTCCTGTACAAATGAGAAACATTATTAGTGATTTCAAATAGCAAGCATCTTTCATGGAATTGAAACTTGAGCAGTACATATTAACCAAGAAGACTAAGAATTATACATCAGGTTTTTCTGATGAGTTACCTCCAGAAGTTCATTTATCGTTCTGTCACTTTTTGCAAAGATAAAAACTTTAGTAGATCCTTGTTTAACTCTTTTGAAGACAGAAGTTGACCCACCAGTTATGACTGTATCAGAACTTAACCACTGACTTCTTTGGGAATATCTAAGGAAAAAGTGGACCCAATTCTTTATTCAAATAGAATGGTAACAGTAGCTGTTAGGATTGTGTGGATGTGCCATCACAGGACAGTGCAATGTTTCACAAAGTAAGAGAGATCAGAACTTCCCTGGAGGTATTTAAAAGATGGGTAGATGAGAAGCCAAGGTGCATGGTTTAGTGTTGATAGGAATGGTTGGACTCAATGATCCTGTGGGTCTTTACCAACCTAGTGATTCTGTGATATCAGGTTAGTCAAGCAGGACCAGCCTTTCTTAAATCTGTGCTGACTGGGCCTGACCACCTGGTTATCCTGTAAGTGCCATGTGGTAGCTCTTAGAATGATCTGTTCTATAACCTTCTCTGGCATGAAGGTCAGGCTGACAGGCCTGTAGTTTGTAGCTTGGCACAGGCATAAACCTATTGCCATTTCCCTCTACTCTTTAAGTCACTGTGTTCAACCAAGTGGAGAGAGGATAGGGAATCCTGCGTATCATGCATCCTGTCTGTCTACTGGACCTATCCCAGGGATGGTAGAGAAGACCAATATTTAGCTTGCCAAGAAAGGCATGGCTGACTATCCCTTTAGGCATAAGCAGAAACTTGATCCATGCCAGTTGAAGTGGCAAGAAACAAACCTGTACCACAGACATGGAACATTCTGCCATCCAAGGACATCAGACAAATTTTGAACTATGTGCTCTCCTTTTTTTTTTTTTTTTAAAAATGGTTCCAGATGTTTGTGGGTGAATTCAGAGCTAGGCCCAAATCTGAATCCAGGCATTACCAAAAGGGGGGCATGATATAAGTTTTTTAACTCTAAATGGGCACTGTAGCCCAGAATGCTGGAAACTTTCTAAGAAAATCTGCAATACATAACACACAACACTTCCAGAAGTTCTAACACAGTCAACTAATAGTTACAGTAAACAGTCAACCTCCAGAAAAATAGTAATGGCTTATAATGTTGCTCCTGCTAACAAAAACATCAGGGGGATTATCCTTGGCACTGCCCCCATGCAGGTACATGCAATGTGCAAGCATGAGTTTGGGGTCACTTGAAAACCAGTAGGAAGTCATGTGAGCTACCACTGAACTTATTACATTTTGAAAGAATCAGTCTGGAATCACCTCTGTTATTTAGTTTTCACTAAAAGTTGAGAAGAGAGGAGAATGTGAGGCTTTGTGAACAAATTCATATCCAGCTGTCAAAAGTGCAAATCAGAAAAAAACCAAAAACCCAAACAGGAAAGTGCTTCTTTAACACAATACTGAACTGTATGTTCAAAGTCAGTAATAGTGGGAATAAAGCAGATAAGTATGATCTCTGATGCTCCAGACCAGTGTAGGTCTACTCAGATGTGTGGATGATATTCAGCCCCATGTGCAGTGTGATCAAGGAAGGGAGTGAATAGGAACTTGGTTGGCTGTAAAGGCCGTGACAAATGCTACCACAACATTTGAGTTGCATATCAAAGTTGTGTCTCAGGGGTATGGGTGGCATTTGGTGAAGGTAGGATAGGAAGGAAGAAACAGTATGAGGAATAACTGACCTCAGATATGAGTGGAGAGAGATATGTGAGGATGAGCTAAGAGCAGAAGTTTTCATTTTAAAAGGTATGAAGGCAACTTAGTCCCACAGTTTTTTACAAAGGTAAACACAGAAAGCCTTCACTGTAGCTGCCTTACCTGAAAAGTTTGTAGTTTGATTCTTGTTTGCAAGACAGAAAGTTTTAAAAGCACAGAAAAACAAGCCTGCAAGCCTGTGCAAAATCTGACACGTACAAGACTTAAATGTTATGTTTAATCTTCCTTTGTGATTTCAGTTTTCTTTGTTAACAGGGGCACTGCTCTGTCAACACATACACAACTGGCAGGAAATTTGTAATGATATGTATGAGTCTTAAAATAAAGTGATAAGTGTACAAATTCACACAGGACTGAATGTCACGGTCCTTGTTAGGCACAGCTCTCAAAGAATGCAGCGACAGAGCTATATTTGAATAAACTCAGAATGAGGAAAATGATCTTTTTCTCAAAACAATTCTAGCGTTCAGGGGCACTTGTCAGGGACTTATTCTTCTGGACGCTGTGCAAACACTGAACAAAATGGCAAACTTTGCACTATAGACCTTACAATCTAAGCGTGATAAAGAAAACATTAAGTGGTTACAAGCAGACAGGAGAGAAGCAGCAAATGGTTTTCTAACTGTCTTTGGTGAAGTTATCAGTATGTTGAATCTAGCACATAACACAAGCAGATTTTTTTTTGTAAATTACTGTGGTTTTTATAGAATGAAATTCCACCCCCAAGACACAGGTGAAATTGTATTTACAGAGGTTACATTCCTGCCACTAATGCAACATTTTAGCAGTTTACTGACTGATTGTCAGAGTTTAATTCAAATGGAAAATTCTATAAATTCTTAGAAATCGCACACCCCTAGTTCATTATTGGCTTCTCTTAAATGACCCACCATGCCTAGAGAAATAAATTATTAAAGACAAAACTGTGTATTCTTATGTCAAATAATTCAACAACAAGACTTTAGATTACCCTTGATTTTTGCATTATAGCTACTGGCCTTGGAGTAGTGCTCCATGATTATATCAGAGTTTCTCTTCAGTTGTTCCACTTGAAATGATATCTCCCATTTTCTCCAAATAACTACTATAAATTAAAACCAGCTCCTCAGACATGATATTTACTGAAGCTCCAAATCATGGTAATTAGGCTTCTACACCACAACATACTACCATGTGTTTCCTGATATTATTTTATAGAAACCAAAGGCAGGCTTTGTCATGTTATTTTTCCAATATTTTTAAAGGAAGATGCATATGAAAAGAAGCCTAGTTGGGTGGGAAAGGCTTTCCACTCCACAAAAATTCTGGGATCTAAAAAATTTTCCTATTCCACATAAGGAAGAAATAGAACTGTTTCGAAATTTTCCATGAAGCAAGCCACAGAGAGACCACCCCAGGATAGCTAATAAAGTCGTTGTTAGGACATTTACTTGGGAAATGGGAGACTTAGGGTCAAACTCTAGCCTGACAGATGAGGGGCATTGACCTGAATATTCCTCTTCCTAATGAAAGACCCTAATTATGAGATATTGGAGTATAGCGATATGAGGTTTGCTGTCTGCTTCTCTCTTTTTCATTTAGACCAGATATTAGGGTTTGGACCAGAAACATCATGTTCACTGAAATTTGGTCACAGCTGATAATGTTTCTGAAAAAAACTTTCCTTTAAGAAATTGCCATTTTCCAGTGAAACACAGCTGTCCCTGATCAGCTCTTTCTGCACGCTGGAAGCCAAGATCTATGGATTACTACATTATTCACAAGTGATAAAGCCATGCATAAATTAGGCCTCTGATTCCAATTAAGTGCTAATTCTGTGTATTGTACGAGTTATGTCCTGGACCATAGTACATCCTAACACAGTATTCCAATAATGCAAAGAGGAATGAAGGTAACTTAATACATACTATCTTAACAACTGATTTTGTAAAATAGTATATGTAGAACTAGCCAAATTCTGTATTCTCAGATTTAAGAGTTAAAAAAATGGATAGAAGTGACCAGAAATAGGTTTGTGGCCAGAAATAGAGTTTTACTGTCATTAAACATAGGATGATATCAGTAGTGGCAGGGGTTTCCCTCAAATGCTCTCATTTTACCAACTTCTTGTTTCCCATGGCCTTTGAATTCATTCCCAAAACTGGGAGGCCACCTTTCACCCAAACCAGCTTAAAGCCATCTCCAGTGCAGCACGATGTACCCTTTTTCCAGGCAACGGGGGCTGAGGAAGCAGACTTTGCAATAGGACACTGTGTTCACCCACTCTAATGCTGGGAATCAACGAGAGGCCAACTGCATGTCAACACGGTGCAGTTTCCAGCAGTACTTCTCACTTTCTAAGACGGTTAATTATTCACCTCTCCAACTAATGTCTTTTGCTGCCAGCATTCCAAAAAGTCTTTACAGCATGTCTTCCACAGAAGTCTTTACTGAAATTTTTACTACAAGCCACTCAAAAAAAAAAATAAATTAAAGCTGCTCACGCTATTTTACAGCAGATAGTATACTTGATTAGTAGAGTTAAAATCAAGGAAAAAACATACCACAGCCTCAACCCTGAACTTTGCCTCTTAATTTTTTGATGAGTGAACTGTAGCGTCATTTTGAATAAATGGGTATTTTTATTTAAGTACACTGAAAGTCAGCATTTATAGAAAGGGCTAAACTATAAAAGGTAATAGTCAGTTCGTATTTTATTCAGAGCAGGCCTTTTTTGCAGATAGCACTTTGTTTAAATTGACTTCTTTTTCCACTCAATATATAATCTATTTAAAGATTAGTTTGACTGCACAGAACTGCAGACATGACAACACACTAAATATTTGTATGCTCTTTTGCATTTTTTAAGGTTTCCTCCAAACTACAGCTGATGAATTTTGCTTTTACTATGCAAGAAAAGATGGCGGTGTATGCTTTCCAGATTTTCCAAGAAAACAAGTGCGAGGGCCAGCTTCTAACTCCCTGGACCACATGGAAGAATATGACAAAGAGGAAGAGATCAACAGGTTCATAAAGAAAAATGCTGTTTAATCTGAAAAAAAACCCCTAGCAAAGCCTGTGGTTTTCACAGTGAAATAGCTCAGTATGTGCTTATGCTCAACAGCTGTGTTTTCCAGATGTTACTTTCTTTTCCTGATGCTAATACATGTCAAAAGAGAAAGTTACATTAGTTTCAATGGCATTGCTGGAAAGGTGTTAGAATCCTGGTTTGATCCACCCTGTGGATCTTGGCTGTGGTCTACCCTGTGGATCATACTTAGTTCTAGGAAGTACTTTCTACCTGAATTAAATATTACTAAACAACTAAAATAATTTTATTAATAAAATATTTGTTTCATAATATTCAATATATTTTATTCATGTGGAAAAAAATTCATTGTGAAATTAATTAAATTAGGTTGTCCCATCATGCGTCATTATTTTGAACTGGGTTTTAGAAGCCAGATTTTGTCAAACTGCTGGGATTTTCTCTGCCTATTGAACAGCAGAAATGTTGTATTTATGAATTGTTTACTCTTTTTTCTTACCAATTATTTTGCTCCCCCATTCCTCTACATTTCAGATCTAAGATTAATTCATTTTCTCCATCTTTTATACAAACCAAATTTTGCTCAAGTGAAGTTCAAGCTGATTTGCAGTATTATCTAGTTGCATACCTTCAAGGAAATAATTGATTCTGGATTGCATTACTGTGTTTTTAATAGTGCTGCAGAGCAATCATTTTATCTTTTAGGGATATTGTTGTTTTACGGTTACAACAAAAAAGAGATTTCTCACTATTTTTTTTTTTTTTTTTTTAGAAAACACAAGCACAACTGCTTCTGTATTCAGGAGGTTGTGAGTGGACTAAGGCAGCCTGTTGGAGCAGTACATTGTGGGGACGGATCCCATCGCCTCTTTATTCTTGAGAAAGAAGGATACGTGAAGATTTTCACCCCTGAAGGAGACATACTCAAGGAACCTTTTTTGGATATACACAAGCTTGTTCAAAGTGGAATAAAGGTTGGGCTTTTTGCTTATCTCTATCTGTTTCTATTTTAGCCTGTATGTGGGGAAAAAGGGGAGAAGCGCTTTTTGGATAATATTTTAATCTAAGTAGCATAAAAGGACAGTAATGACAACAGACAGTACAGTTCTACCTGGCAAAGAACTGAAAAATTCTTTATTTCAGGAAGGGAAAACATAGCTTCTTATAACTGTCATCACATTTTTGTCTTTCCCTTCATTTTTTCCTCACTTTAAATTCAGAAGAAACTATACAACACCAGCATCCAACAACATCATCTTTGTATTTTCATCTTTTGGGTTCTTTTCCATCCCGCTGAATTCAGCTCAGTTTTGCTGTGATTCTAAGTGGGAACAAGTTTGGCTCAGGGCCTCCCCAAACCCACAGGTGCTTAGTGATGCCTTGGGAGCCAGATGCAGGGGGGGTCTGGGAGTGCTTAGGGACCCCCGGGAGAGGGGCAGTGGTACTCAGTCCCTCTGGGCTCAAACCTCAGATGTCCCCGATGGGAGGCTGCTTTAAATCAGCACATATTTGAGAATGTGTGTCAAAAGTGACCGACCCTCTAAATTCAGACATGCGGGCGGTAGCTCAGGGGAGTGAGTGGTGAGTGGGCAATAATGGGAATACACTGGAATGTAAGAAATTACATCCATGTACAGGGTAAGTACTACCGGAAAGCTTGCAAGTCTGTTGGGGGACACAGTACTTTGTAAATGTCTTAAGTGTTGTTCCAGGTTGATTTCTTGTCACATTTTAGAATGTTAATGCAAGTAAAATCCATGTATGTAAAGCAATTTTAAATTGTAATTGGATTTTGCCTAGAACAGTCAGGACTGTATATCTGGCAGTGTTCATGGATGAAAGATATATTGACATACTCTTCACAGAATAATCTTAAATAATTGTGACAAACTATATCTAAAATGCACAGTACGTACTAACTAATAATTTTGTGTTTCAGCTATACGGTCAATAAGCCAATTTAATATAATGTTTTCTGAGAGGGTATCTCTGAGGTTTTAGGTTTGTGTTGAAAGAGAGAGAGAGAAATTAAATATATGACACGTTTTTCATGATTCTCTGATTTCCTGAACACTTCCCTTCCTGCCTCTGTAGGTAACCCTAATGTTCAAGTTACAAAACCAGAAGAGACTTACCAGGGATGGTTTTTTTAACATTCACATAAGGCTGGTTTTTATTTCTTAAATGAGATTCTGATAGTTTGTACTTGTGTAAAACTGACACTGAAACTTTCCACAGAATTGCTATTGGTTACAAGCAAACCTTCCTTGAGCAAATGTTTGCAGCTGGAACTTAGAGGCAAGGTTAAATGAAAAAGTGATTTTCTGTGCTTCTGAATAGGCAACAGCTTGGTTGACAAGACCCTCAGCAGCTACCCTCAGATTCAGATTCAACTTTCAGTTCTGTTTTAAATCAGTGACCTGATCTTTTCAATCTTTACTACACTAACCATCATATAATACTCTAGACTTTGTTTCAACTTAACATTTTGTGTAAAGACTTTGATGTTCTGTAAGCTAGAGAGTCTAATTCAGTTCCCTCAAACAACAGCTTGGTGATAGAGGATAATTGTAGCGCAGTTTTCAGTGCAGGCTGGCAAGAATGGGGGCCTTACCTACTTCACAGGTAAGGAGAAACAGAATGTGCCTAGAAGCAGTACTTCAGTTCTTAAACACAAAGGGGGAAGTACAAGAATGTGAGGAATGAATACATTATATAAAATAATAAATAAATTTAATAAACCAAACCCCACATAATCTAAACAGTTGTGTCAAAACAAGGGATCTTAAACACTGTTATGTTTGTCCCCTGCAGTCTGATTCTTATAATCATTGTCCATGGTCCTTTACCTACTATGATGCAAGATCACTGTGATAACAGTGGCAATTATTGAAGGGTATTTGATTTTACTTACCTGTCATACGCTTTAAAACTAGGAATCAGTAAGAGAGAATAACATGTGGATAGACAATTTGCCAGCAGACAGTTCAGATACTTCACAGGCAGCAATTATAAAAACTCAGCTAACTTAAACACTGCATCTACGTGCAAAGTGTGAGAACGGCTGAATGTGTCCTCTGTGCCTACTCGAGAAAAATTTGCAGTGTAAGGTAGATTAATTTGCATGTATACATTTTGTTCAGCGTGCCTGATTATTCTCATAGAGTGGTGTAAGTGAAAAGGAGAATAAAATCCATGAGTTTTCAGTTGTCCCTGCTCAAACTTAGGCTCACACATTTTGCCAAGGTAACACGTTGCCTTTTTGAGTTCTTTGTTCATTTACACAGACTCATAGATGTTAACTAAATACCTAGTCAATTCCTGTACAACATCATCCATATAATGTTATTTTTGAATTAACACAGACATTCTGCATTGAATTAAACAACTCTTTACCACTTTTCCAACCTTGGAGCAATGGTAGCAAGAACAGGCAAACGATTCCTTTTCCCTAAAAATTAAGCATGAAAATTTTCTCCCTTATATGCCCAGGTGTCTGAAAATTGTTTCTGTTATTTTTTTGTGTATATGTGAAATAAAAACTTAATTCTGATGACAATAGTAAAAATATTTTTTCAAATTTTTATAGATATGTGTTGTACCCAGTAACAACAAGAGTAATAACAATAATGATTATGCAGCTGTGGTCGAATTAAAGGTAATTTAAATTATACCTCTGAAAAGTGTTTTGGATAGCTATCCCAACCTGATTTTTTTATGTTGACAGATGGAGTAAAATAGTGGTGGTTGATTTTCTCCTCTTTTTCCAGTATAAAAGGGAAATTTATGAGGTTTAAAATCATTATACTGTCACAAAGCAGCAAATCCGTTGCTTGATGATTTTCCAAAGAATATACTTATAACTATTGTGGGTTGACATAATCAAAAAACAGAAATTACATAGTTCCTTCATAGAAATCATCCTGGACTTCAGTTCTGATGTCACTAACCTTATTTTGCTCATCACAGCACTGGTAGTCAGATAGGTAGGAAGACAATAAAGAAAAACAGAGGAAGCAAGGTGACTGCATTCTATAGCAATCAGCCATGATACCCTCCTAAAAAGATGCTGTTTGTTCTTCTAGTGGAACTAATGGTCCCTCTGTGTGGATGGATTGATCACTTGGCCAGGTCCCTCCTGCCAGCCTTAGCCTTTTCTCCATTTCCTTAAGAATGTGTTGAAAGTAAAGTCACTTGTGTACCTCAGTCTTGACCCAAAGTTGAGTGAGATGTACTCTGTAACTTGAATGTAGGACATGCGCCTAGGGTCAACTATTTAGGAATATATAGCCTAGTGTAGTGGAGAAAATACTGATTCCGTCACCTGTGCCCATTAATATTACAAGGTACCCTGAGCATGTGGTGTGTGTGTAGAAAAGAATAAGTATTTACCAGAAAACAAACTCTACAAGTCTGCTTCCCTGCTCTGGTGATTTTCTGCTCCATTATGTTGTGGTGAAGAGAGCTGTTAGTTACAGAGCAACATTTTACAGCTGTTCCTTCAAAGTTTGCAGCAAAGGCAATTTTTTAACAAAAATATCAGTACTTATTTTTTCTTTCAGACTGATTTTCAATACTATTATTTTTTTTTTAAACTACTGCCAAATAGAAGAGAGGCAGAAAGTTTGAATGAGAAGCTATTAAACTAATAATCATAATACTTAGATTTCACTGGCATTGAAGGAGACTTCAATCAATTACCAAGAAAAAAATAGTCCTTACGTATCTGAATCTATTGTCAAAAAGTTAGGCAAAGTAATTAAATGCATTAAAAGTATTGGGCGAATATAATTTTATCCCATCAGATAAAAGAAAAAGCAGAAGGAAATCGAAGCATTCTAAATGATTGACTTTAATGATGTCTTGAGATGTAGCAGTGCTGAATATGTTATTATTACAAGGTCAATAATCTTGAACTAAAAGTTGTATCTAGCTCACAGAAAAATGCTGAACACTCCAGCAACTCTCCAAATTTCCTTGAGGGTGTATTTTGTCTTATTAACTGTATTGCTTCCTAAGATTTGGAAAACTTCAGCATAGTAGCAGCCACCATGAAATGCAGCACAACCTGTGACTTCAGCTGTCACTCACTGTCTTGTCTCCTGAGCCCAGTAAGATGTATTGGTCTAAAATATATTGACCTAAAATGTATTGTTCAGAATTGGCATAAATTGTATTGTTCAGACAGGAAGGCATCCAGGTATCAAGTATGATTTGGGAACAAGAACGGTACAGCCTAACACTTTCCCTGGATGTTAAATGCTACAATCACCTTTCAAAATACTTTCTGCAAAGATAAGTAGCTCTAGGCCTGCAACTGTTAGTCTTCAAATTATTCCTGCAGTCCTTCCCTACAGTCACTCAACTTTCCCAATAACTTTTTTAAAATGAAGGAGCTCAGAACTGTACAAAGCAGCCGAGTTTACATCTTACTACTGCCACTGGTAAAATCAAGTCCCTGTAGTTGCATGGTAGTTTTACACTTATAAATCCAGATTGAATAAGCTCTTTAGCTTTGTAATTGGAGTTGCGCTTCATGTTCAATTGCTTGTCATCTCTGATCTTTAAGTTATTTACAGTTTATTGCTAATTTTGTTGTTTGTGACCAAACTGGTGTAGCCCTGGTGTGGATCTGTCTGCTGACTATAGGGTCATAAATTGTTCGGCCAGCACAATGCCTAGAGTAGAAACCCCTACGAAATGGGTATCCTTAAAACTGCCTTTACGGGAATATTCTCATGGGAATACTGTGATAAAGGGGAAAGCCTCTGAGGAAGGAAAGGGCAGGGCAAGGGATGGAACGGAAGGGGAAAGGGACAGAAAATCTCAGTGAAATGATATCGGAGATCACTCTTAAGAATATATGAGTTAGACTTCACATCCTAAACCTTCTTCTCCAAGACTATGGTTTTCCTTGTCAGAAACAAATTTTAGCAGACACTTTCCCATAATCCTAACCCATAATCACCTTTTTAGTTCATCTGACTTTCAAATGAATAAGTAAGAATAGTCTGATATGTTTTTCTTAATTCCCAGAGGTTTTAAAATGCTATGTTCCTATATAAATTCCTTGTAAATATCTTAACTGCCAGCTCTCTTTGCAGTGAAAAGATTATAGAAATATCTGACAACAATTATTTTAAGTTCAGCAGATTTCCAAGTAATAGTGTTAAGAAGAGTTAAAAGCTATTTACATACCTTACTGTGTATTGCTTAGTTTTAACATCAGAGCAAAAGTACTTTCAGTCCTGCAAAATCTTATTTATGAGTGGTCCAGCCATTTGGGTAGGAATCTTCTTGATACCTTGAAGAAAGCTGTGGAATGTATGCAGTAGACCCATTTTCCACACATCACAATTTTTACATTCAGAATAAGACCATGCAAGTAGACTGCCAGGTACCAAATAAGTTAACTGTACTGTTAAGAGCCAATCATTCCAGAGCTTCTCCAGGTCAAATGAGCACCTTGTCACTATAGGCACCTTTGGTAGGGAAACTTCTACTATCCCTTTATGTTTGTATCACAACATAACATAACATTGAATCACATTAATTACTCAGCTCATTTAATATAAAATGCAAACTAAAAAAAAATGAAAAAAATTCCACTATCTCCATGACTGGCAGTTATGTTTCAAGGAGCTTGTAATAGGTTGTGCAGCCTTTTTCAGTGAGACTTGGTGCTACAGGAAACTAGGGAGAGACCCTAGGATGTCTTTTGTAAGAAGTTGAAATGCTCTGTTGCCTGTGTTGTTGCAAAAATGGCAAGGCAACCAACGTACACCTCAAATTTCCACTAGAGACTGCAGAGAGAAAAGTGATGAAAACTCTCTTCAGCAAAGGACTTGCGCATGAAATCACATGGGGTCACAGGACATGGGAGTTTCTCACTCATTTTAGAGGTCAGAAGGGCTGCACGCAGGCTTGTAGCACAACAGATGACATTTCTGAGGCCACACCTCACCTGTGATGTGCCTAATAGGAATCACAGTTGGTTATAAATATCTTCCCATAATTGGGACAGAAAACTAGGAAAGAAAGAATGGTTAAGGTGTGCAAATGTCCAAATGTCAAAGTATAGAACATTTTAAAGATAAACCAAGTAAAATGTCCTCCTTGATAATGACCTTAAACACTTGTAAAGTATACACAACGTACATAGCACAGCAGCATGCATGAGCAAGCAGCCTTCTTCATGAAAAGGAAGATTTTTTTTTTTTAATAGTGAGAAGTTCTTATGAACTTTAGGAGTAACAATACTTTTGTAAGCACTTAATGTACTTCAACTGTATTCAGAAACTGTAAAATACAAACAGTGTTTTAACCAAGGACTATATAATGACAGTGAAATATGCCTGGATTTCCCATTAACCGTGTGCGGATTTTGGTTCTAATCCTAATAGGGGCACAAGAGTCCTTTGAAAGAAGCTCTGTCTTACCACCGTATAGCTCTGTTGCTTGCACAGAAAATAAAGATTCCTACAATTCTGGAAAGCATGTGCCAAAAGCTCTAGAGACCTCTATTTTTGTGTGAGAGACTGCACTAGATAACCATACCCAAGCTAGCAATTGTGGAACAGCGCCGTGACTCTCAATTTGTAAGCTGACCAGATGAAGAATTGCCAGTTTATTCTAAGGAAATTTGAATCAACAAAACATAATGGTTTCTGTTGATTTTGGGTAGCGTGTCTTAGATTTGAGGAGCTGAGAGGGGAAAGAAGATAATACTTTATCATTTTACATGCACATGTGTAGATTTTAATGTTCTGTGTTTCCTTGAGAGGAATCCCATGGTGCCAATTAACCTAACTTATTCCAAAACAATTCTCTGTTTGGAAAGAATAATTTTCATTGTGGGTGTTCCATGAAATTGTATGCCTCATACCCTGTTATTACTGAGATGTGTGCAGTGCAATTGAGAATGCCAGTTTCTTTTCCATGCTCTGTATACATTATAGCTGTATCCCACACACAGTGCTAGATAATCCCTACTTTAATTTTGTTATGTGTACAAATCCTTTTTGAACATTTAGCGGTTTTAGAAATGTAAAAATCCATCATCTTCTGAAACTGCGTTTGTTAAAATGAAAAGCTGAATTTAGAAGTGATCAAATCCAATGAATAACATAGTAATTATCTAATTAAAAGGAAATTATTGCGTTTGCTGAAATATAACAGGCAGATCATGATATCCAACACAAAATGGCAAAGAAGGAATAAAGTTACACAGAAAATTCCATGGTTTTTAGCCAATACAGCTTCAACCACATGTTTTTCTTTAATGGGAGGAGGTTTAACAGTCCACTAAGGCTCCAAGTTTCATCATCCCCTTAAGCTCTTGGACACCCCAAAATCTGTAATGAGGTCCTAGAATACTTCAGGGAACCCATGAAGTATGGGAGAAACTGTACCCAATGTCCTTGAGACTTCTTCCATGTACTTTCCTGTCCATCCTGGCTACATGTTTTCCTCTGGTGTTATACCCTTGTCCTGTGCCATACAGAAATGGGTCATGTGTTTGTCTTGAAAAAGATTAAAAATTGAATAACCTATATACTTCCATAGTTAATACAGCCCAACTGCTATTCCTACGTGTTCTCCCACACGCCGCAGAACAATTTTCCTCTATATCCTCTTACACACATTTTCTCACAAGCTCTTAAGTCCTATTCCTTAGACAGGATCAGCAAGTTGGACTGAGGGAGGAACACTTCCTTCAACACAGCGCTGGTATATTATCATGTTTTCCACCCATTTTATCCCCTTTGCAGTTAAAATTGGACAAATGATCTGTCCCTAATTTAATGGTTTATATATCATTTTAGTTTTTAAAAACAGTCAGAACTAATTTTTCCCATTACTGAAAAAATCCTCTCCAAAAGATGAAACCACTTAGTAGCTGACACTTATTTTTGTTCACTGTCACTGTCTGCCTGCATTCTCATATTGCTGGAATTTTAAAAGAAATTATTTCATAAATCTCAATAAAGTAATATTCTGTCTTAGATTTAATTTGGAAAATGGAATATACCATCTGTGGGAGAGAGGTCTGCAAAATACTTTCAACCATTTGTTTTTAATTTACAGCAGATACTTTTTAAAACCTTGATCTAGCTTCACTGGCATTGAATCGCAATCCCTACAGCTGAATTGCAACAACTTCAATTCATGTAATAATAATTATTTTCATGTTAACTGAATGCCCTGAAAAGAAATGAAAGAGGGAGTAAATCACCCCAAACTTTTATATTTTTGGCATTCCTAAAATTCTGTGGATCTCTATCAGCTACATTCTCAATCAGTGTAACGGCCCAGAGACAAGCACTTACCAGAAGTGCCAGTAGATGAATGGATCCGAGTCACATTGCAGTGTGAAGGAGAAGAGAAATTTTTTTTATATATCAAACTCCATAAGAAAAGTACTTACTTAAATTTGAAGTATCCATTTCACTTTTTGGAAGCGTGATCAGTTTTCATGAGAAACCACATTGGAAGGAAGTTAACTCCTCTCAGGACATCCTTTGAAGCTCTCCCTTAAAGAAAAAAACATACCTTTCCATTACAAATTGAATGCTTAATTGAGACTAATTAATGTAAAATAATATTGTACACATCACAGGACCCTATTTGAAGATGTAACTAAGCGCTATTGACTCTCCTTTTCAAGTATCAGACAATGTTTAAGCATGTTAATGCGCACACTAAGCCCTGGACACTTAGAAGATCTAGTCAAAGAAATAGAATTTCAGATTGGAAGAAAGGCAATGCAAAATGTTGGCAGGTTCCACTACTGCTGTTTTCCTCCTTCATAATTGCCTTACAGAATAGGACAGGAGAGTATTATGAGGACACTGTTGCTACGGTAACTTTTTGAGGGAATGAGCAAGAAGGTCATGGTCTCATCGAACATGGACATGTGTGCATGTGTAAATAAGCAAGTAAGATTGACTAGAACTTAACAAGTCACCTATGAGATTACTCAAATTTGCCACAACTGTTACTTAAAGATCACAGCTCTGCCAAAGTGAAGGTCCAAATATCATGTCAAATTTCTGAAGCAAAAGACAAATCCAATAGTAGAGAATATTAGGGAAGGCCCTAATAGAAACCAGCCTCTGTTGGTTTTAATGCCCTCTGCGAGGTTGCTCCTCACTGGGACATATCAAAACTATTTCACAGCCAGTATCTATGTTTCTCCAAAGACCTGTAGGGCTGGGATAAAATTGAATCAGGCTCTTTATTTACAAATGCCTGGTGAAAAAAATGTGTAATCAATTACTTAATTTTAAAAGTAATTTCAGTTCTTGAAGCAGAAGAATACAATTGTGTTTCTGCTGTAGTCTGATGAGTCAGTATTTTACAAGTTACAACATTTTGCATTTCTTGTAGAGATATTCTCCTTACAAATTCTATCAACCTTTTAATATTTTTGCTTTTGAAATAGTATATTAAATATGTATGTGGCACAAATAAAAGAACAAAAGGAAGATATTTCAAAACAATTCAAATAATCTTCTATTTTGCATAAAATGTACATACATTGTGTCAATGTGTATTAAGTTTATTATATGTGACTATCTGCATAAATATATCAACTTCCAGGAGCAAGTATTCTAAGAAAAAAACAGTGACAAATGACTGAGGGAAATGAACTTAATTAGCAACTCGCTAACTACTAATTTCTAAAATCAATTTATATGAATGATCAAAAAAAGCCCCAACAAAATGCATGAAAGAAACTACTGCTCTACTCCTCGTCTGAGCACTGCTAAAATTATCTTTTAATAAAGCCTGAGAATTCCTACTTTTGTTCAGTAAAACAAAAATGTACCTTCAACAATGAGTGAACAATTTAGAAGGTGAAATAAAACATAATGAACTAGAATAGCATCGTTGGCACTGAATTTTATTTCTTCCGTTTCTTCCAGCCGCACATGTTTTCATAGAAATGAGGAGAATATCTTATTCATGTGCTTGATGTACTAGATATGCAGTGAAGGAGAGATTTTTGGAAACAGAACATCATCAAACATGAAGCACTGGATTTCAAAACAGACAATGCAATGTGCCAATTTGGTTAGCAAGTGTGTATTATCACTTAGCAGTAACCCATGATAAAACAGAAAGTGCAAAGGGTATTCTAGTATCAGTGTGTCTGCAGTATTTAGAGAAGCTCCTGAGGCTGGACTGCATAAAACTTAACACTTCTTCCATTATGTTTCCTCATTTTCTGTGTTAAGTGTTCTGTCCATTTGCAAAAAAAAGGTAAAATAGTGTTTTCACTTGCCCTCAACTACACAGTTCTTCATTTAATCAAAAACTAGTGGAATTAGGATTTGTGTTTGACTGATAAAGGGTCTGTGTTTCAGTTCTAGCCGTTTGAAACTTTATCGTCTTAATTTTGAGACTGAACATACACTGTGTTGTTCTAGTTGCACTGGCTTTTTGAAAAGAACTTTGTACTGGATTCAGTCAAGTTAAAGGGTTTCCAAGATCATGGTCTTGGCTCAGGATAAATGGAGCCAATGAGCTAAACAAATTCCTGCTTTCTTGGTTGTTATAGTACAAGAAAAATGGAAAGAGCAGAATACTCTTACTGCTTTATACAAGTGAAACAATCCTGGGGGTTGAAAAAAAAAATCTAAGTTAATTGTGTCAGCAAGACACACTATTTCAGAAATTATTTTCAGCTTTCTTTTGAAAGCAAATTATAACATTAATGAAGAAAACATTTCTTACTTAGCAAATTTAAGAAAAAAATAAAGAAAAAGTTGAATTTAAGATTAATCACCTTGGGTTTTAAAATAATAAAGAAATTTAGTCTACCACAAATATTAGTGGTCCTAGAACATGTAATAGCAATGCCTCTAGCGTAATAATAGTAAGCGTGTAATATTAATAGCTGTCTTGCACTGTGCTGAATGAGGACATATATGCCTATATTGGTTTCATCTTCTGTTACTGAGAAGGCTTTTCTAATGAGCTACACATTTAGATTGTGATTGAAATAAATCAGTAATGGGGGGGGGAAGGAAAGGGACTTCTAATCAGGAAAACAGTGCACATTATTTCAAAGCCATGTTTATAAGTTCAGAGAAGAATTGGATCTAGTTCAAAGACAAACCATATTTCAATCTGATTTTCAAAACTACCATATAGTTCATTACTGAAGTTTGTTTTCAGCTGAATCTAAGCTTAATGACAACTGATTACTTGATTCACCACAGGTCAAAAATGATTAATTTATAGCATGAGTCTCAGTTTGTGGTTTTTTTTAATGTAAGGAACCAACTGGTGTTCTAATGGACTTAGGCTCTCAAGCCATGAGAGAACCAGTAATTTGCATTTGCTGATTTTAAATAACCATAGGATATTTAACCTGCAAGAATTCATGCTGCGCAAACATGAATTTCAACACACACAGAGCTAGATGTGTAACTGACCTCCTGAACATATAGTCTGCTTCACGCATAGAGAAGGAGAATTTGAATTTAAAAATCTCCATGTGGTTTCCCTGACAATTAAACCCTTTAGACTTTAGGCACTCTTAAAAGTTCACTGGATAAACAAGTATTTCCTGGTGTCTTTTTCATGCATGTGACAGGCACTATTTCTCAGTGTAACGCTGGAAGAGTCTGTAGACACCAAAGACAATAATTTGTTATTGGAATACTGGAAGTATTCTAATAATAATTCTAATAATTCTAATAGTAATTCTAATAATTCTAATAATTGGAAGTAATCTAATCTTGATGCAGGTCTTGAGTGAAGTATATGAGCTGATTCAGGAAGTTAACGTGGTTGCGCCACTAAATAAAAGTGACCATAATATAATTAAGTTCAACATCCTCCCATGGGATCCTCCCATGAGGTAATAATATTCCAGTACTTTTCAAAAAAGGAAGATTTTTATATCGAGGAAGTTAGAAATAGCCTGAAGGGGAAAGTTAGGAAATTAAAATCCGTAGAAGCAGCATGGAGGTTCATTAAAAGTACCTTATTAGACTCAGCGAAAGTATGTATATAGTGGGACAATTAGGAATCAAGAAGGTGAGAAATACAGCAAGGTACAAGGGAATGTTTAGGCCCCCAGAAAATAATAATCCTATAATAAAATGGAAATCCAGCTCAAGTGACACTAATAGAGCAGAATACAAATTCAGAACACTGGAGTAAGGGTTATGTCCTGCCGTTGTTTTACTAGAAAAGTAAGTAGGAGTATCGCATAAACATTTATGGTAGAACAACATTCTGAGGTTTGAAAGGAAATTTAAAGGGCAAACAGGGAAAAATATAGAGACATTTTTAATGCATTAAGATAAAAGAACTTCCTTAAGCCAGGTGTTGGTCATTGAGGCCAGTTAGCTGGGCCAGTAGCATATAAAACCAAAAGCTACAGCTTGGTTTCTTTGCATAAGAGAAGATGGGACACACTCCATAGTTGGGATTTAATATTTTCCATTTTTCCATCTTTAAGCTGAAAAAAAAACCAGAAAGGGCAAAGAGAAACTATGGAAAGCACCATCACAAATTGCCCCAAAACTAAGTGCTCTAAAGGAAGTGAAAATTGGAGCAGTTGAGATAATAAAGTTGTAATATTCATTTTTACCATTAATTATTTTTAATTACAGGACTAGAGTACACTGGTAGGAAGTCTAAAGAAATCTTCTAAATCTCAGTAATGAACTGGCACACTAAATTCAATATGAAGTACTTCAGGAAAAGTCTTTAAAGACACAAAGAGCCCTCACCTTATTTTGTTCTGTTCTGAAAAATATTTAAGAAGCATCAGGGACAACTCCGGAGTAGCTATCCAAGTATTAAAGAGTAGGTATTGAGCAGTGTCTGAAACAGGGTTTGAAGTACTTTTGTTAACAAGCACTGTCACAATATAAGCCAGCAGCATCCTCATGAGTTTGGTAAGACACAGTAGTGTTGAAAAGGGGTTTTGTGTGGTGGCATCTAAAACTCTATTCCATCTGGAAAAAAATAAGATCTAGTAGAAACAGGTGAAGTAATAAATCTCAGAGAAGGCAATATTGCCATTTCATTCTCTTTTTTCTTTGCTGAGAAAGTTTAACAAATTGAATTGTCACACATAATAGGGATGACATTTGAGCAACATAATCATTTGTCCGTTACATGCTGCTGCTTTGATAGTTTTGATTCAACACCAATTAATGGAGGATTTGCCTTGTAGCTTTCTACTACTATAATTTATTATCCAATTGTTTACAAAAACTACAGCAGCCCTGTAGCTTTCCTGGTAGGGAACTGGGTAATGTGTGAATAAAGCTAGGGGCAGGTAGGTCCCAGCTCCGCTGGTGATGTTGTCTATACAACCATCTTTGCTTCATATTCCTTCTCAAGAACTATCCTAATTTAATTTTGTTTCTTTATTTTCTGTGTGGAGCATACGCAAGACATATGAAAATTGTCTGAATTATTTTGAAATTCTGAATATACTGCAAATCTAGGTGACTTGGGAACTCATTTAGGCTATCAAATTGACTTATAGAGTCTGCTTTATATCAGGCTGGATGCAATAGTAAGCATTTCCAAGGCTATCAACAGTGACTAAAGGTTGTCAAGATACTGTTCCAGGGACAGTTATAAAATTGTAAAGTATTATACACAATTTACAAGCAGACAGATGAAATTCAGAGGAGCAGCTCCAAAGACACATACAAAGTCAGTGTTGCTTGCTCATAAAGATGCCTGATGTGCTATTGTAATTAAATATTGTCCAGTAAAACGGACTCATTGTCTATATGCATGATCGGGGAAGTTATTTAGGATATGCAGCTTACAGGTCCCTGCCATGCTTTAAGTGTAGAACTCCTTTTCTGATTTTAAGGAAACTGTTGTTAGGAAACCTTCTCAGGTCAAAACTAAAAATTCTAGTAAAAAAAGAAAAAGGAAATGGGAGAAAGTCCATAACAATGTAACCAATAACTTTAAAGGTCAGACCTTTACATGGGATGTGTGAACTGATATTTTTACTGATTAGGATTTTCTAACAGTAACTGCCATGGAAATATTTTGCCCCAAATCCTCGACTAGCGTTAGTGATGTAAATCTCTAGTCATTGCCACATGGCAATGTGGCTTAACTGTCCCACTTGCTGCACAAGCTCCTGAAGCCTTCTTTCAGATGAACAAGCCTCACTCTCTGGGCCTCCCCACACAAGGCAAGTACTCCTGTCCCCAGCCACCCTTCACTGAACTCACTCTGCTCTGCCAATATCCTTCTGGTACTGAGGGACCTGTAAAACCAGGCGCAGCATTCTACATGCGTCCTTGAGAGTGCAAAGGGAGAATGATTGCTTAATCTGCTGCCTATGCCCTTCTTAATACAGTTTAGGATGCTGTTGGTCTTCTGTGCTGCCAGGGCACGCTGCTGGCTCATGTTCAGCTCGCTGTCCATAGAGACCCAAAGTCCCTTTCAGCAGAGCTGTCCCAGACAGCCAGTCCCCTGCCTACATTGTTGCAAATGTAACAGGATTTGAGAAAGAAAAAGTCTGTGATAATATGTGTCTGTAGCTCTGATTCATTCCTTGTGACAGTCGCTATCCAGTAAGAGGTAGCTCTTCCCCATCTCAATGAAGATCAAGTTTTCTCATTAAAACCTGAATCTAGAGATAGCCTCCCCTTAGATATCTTTATTACCCTTCTGTCTTAACCCCTGTAAGGTACAGAGCTTCGTATCAGGCTGGCTTCTCTCTCTCACCTGAGAATTTTTACAATTTCTCCAAAAAACAGTATTGAAATGAGATTTGCAAGTGTATAGACACACACGGCAGTTCAGAAATAACCAATGTTGTTGACTTAATGGCTGTGAACTGTACATGTGCATGGAAGGGTGTGAAAGAAGCCTCCCCACTAACAGCATTTCCACTGAAGAGCGTCTTTTAAGGGGCTGATTTTCAGAATTCTTAATCACTGCTATAATCAGACACTTAGACTTGAATATTTATTATATACATAAGGCATTAAATACTTACCGTGATTTATAGTTTGGGTTAGGATGTTGTTTTTAAATAAGCCATATAAAGTACCATCAATCTTATCCATTCACTCATGAGGCAGTCTCCAAAATCATGAAATTGGCCTAAAAGCCATGTGCTTAAAAAAATCCATTTTGAAGCAGGAGGAGTGGAGATTCACTGCCTCCTTACTTTTTAGCTTGATTTTTGTTCTCAGACTTATTCCTGCAGTTATGAAGTCTAAAGCTTTCAAAAGCTGAGGACCTACTGCAATGTTGTACAATGTTCTACATTGGAATAGGCTGCCCAGGGAGGTGGTTGAGTCACCTTCCCTGGAGGCGTTTAAGGCACGGGTGGATGAGGTCTTGAGGGACTTGGTTTAATGTTTGATAGGAATGGTTGGACTAGAAGATCCGATGGGTCCCTTCTACCTGGTTGTTCTGTGATTCTATGCTTCTACTTCCTTCACCTTTCAATACAGCTCTTATGCTTTGCAAGGCTTGTAGTATAATAGCAAGCACTGGCTAAACTACATACCAAGATGTGTCCTTACATCCATGTAGCTGAAAATTCCACAGCATAATGAAATATTAGTTGCAATTAACAAGAGACTGGCTTGCTGACATTCTGTGGCATGCTTTCAGTGCTGGAGCACACATTCCTTCCAGCTCTGACGAAGTTCCTCTGTCCTTCACGCAGTGAGACTGTGGGAAGAGCCCATATAAATAGAGAATTGGGGAACCTGCTGGTTTTCTGGAGAATTTCTGTTTTGTTTTAATCTTCCTGTGAGAAAGGGCAATTTTCATATTACACTTACTACATTTTGTGTGTCCCTGGGTGATTTTCTTCTATTAGTTCCAAGAACAATTCCAAGGAAACACGTGTGAGTTTATGAATTTGTAGAGGAAGTGAATTTACCATTCATTAAATATGTTAAAGCAGTTGTATTTGTATTCTTCACATATAACAAAACGAGTATAGCCTGTCACTTTTTTTCAGTAGTTACTGTTCTTTGTCTCCTAAGGGAATATGGGGTTTGTAGCTCAGTGAGGCTCTGCTAATTGTTACGGATCTCATATCTATAAAGAAGAAATCATTTTTGGGGCAGCTTTTTTTTGTGTCAGGAAATGTTCCATTCAGTATTTAAGCATAGATTTCAAATGGGTAAATTCCTTATCTATTTTTTTTTTTTTTTGAGAGAGAGGGTAAGAGAAAATTTTGGCATTTTTCAAGAAATAATGAATTAGTGTATTGCAACATTCTGACATTTTTTCCTCCTTTGAACATGGGTAACTGTCATATTTAGCGTCCATTCAAATGCAGGAGTCACCATGTGTAAACAGTAACACCATTTAAAACAGATGCACAAGTCTTACAACAACAACAACAAAAATAGGAGGGATGAATAAAATGTACTTAAAAGTCAAGATTATATTATATAATGCAATGTATTATTTGAAAACATCGTCAGAGGTCTAAATTGGTCCAAATTATCTGTGTACTGCATGTCTGTGAATGATGACCGGAAATGAAAGATGTAATTCCAGCTGATAATTTAATTAAAAATGAACTCAATTGGTACATATTTGTGTACATCAGGAGTATGTTAAGGACAAAGATGCTAAAAAGCCAGTCATGATGTGGAGCAGAACAGCACACATCATTTGGCAAAGACAATGGGGATCAGGTCTCACCACCATCTCTCCTGTTCCTTTGGTCCTTTCCGGGATGGGAAAGATGGCCAACATCTGGGAAAGGACACAGAGACAGGAAAAGCAAGACTGTGTATTCCGCAAGTGGAACAAGACTTGTTTCGTGTGAAATACAACTTTCTCATCTTCTACATGTATTATTAGCATACGCTGTTGCACAGAACTGCGATAATATTGTGGTACTGATATAGCTCCTGTCACTAATAGAGTGATAATGAAACACAATGACCATTTAAAAATTGTGGAAAACTTCTTAATTAAAATTAAAATTGAAAATGAAGGACAGCGGCTTACCATTCTATATGCATAAAATATCACCTAAGAGACAGTATTCTAATTAATGTCAATGTAAGACTATGATTTTCAGATGTCAGTTAGTGCTTGTGGTCAACTTGAAGCTATGTCTGAGGAAATACTGATCGCTCTTGCTATGATTCCTATACATTTTTAGCTGGTTTAAGTTAAACATTGAAGACAATGATGGCTTTTAGAAATGTCTTTTAATGCTTAACATCTCAAAGCAGAAACACAAACAACTCCATGGCTATTCTGAATAATTTTCTTAAAGAGAGTGACTCTCTGAAGCCTTTGCAGGTCAAAATGTGATAACTGAGGATATATCACATGGAAGGGAATATTGTTTCCTGAGTAAAACAATTATAAGTATGCTTATTCATTTTAAAGAGACCCTCACTGAAAAGCATTGTTACTTTTTTCATGTGAGCACTCAGTATCAGGACTGAAACTTTGGCTCTTACAGATGATCACTTTCTTTACTAATTGCTACTGCTGAACTCCTGTCTTTCCTGGCCTCTCTGGGGTTGTTTTGTTTTGTTTCAAACAACTTTACAAAGATGGCTTAACTTCAGAGAGATTTTTCTTAATGGAATCCATTCCACCCAGAAGGTGTTCTCCCTAACAAATGGGAAACATCACTAAATTTAACCCAAACTCTGAGCAATGGAAAGCTACATAGATGATGTCAGACATTACAAATATTATTTGTACTTGCTAGTTTACTTCAAGGGAAATTATGAGAATGACATCATAATGATGACTGACTAATTTTTATTAGTGTTTTCTCTCTGAAACTCTAGACTTATGGTTATAAAGAAATATAGTTTTTAAAATGTTGTACCCGTTATTCTTTTCTAACAGTTTAAGATTTTCTTATTTTTAAAAGATATTATTATTTTAAAATACCATGGCTACTATCCGCTCTTATTCTAGTCATTTGACATGTCAAATATTTTTTGTCCAAAAGAAAAAATAAATGTATTATTTAATGCTCATAAAAGATAGGAAATGATCACATCTTCTTTTAAATTAATTGCTGCTTGGGTTGGCCTGTGAACCTATAAACTCTGCGGGAATAGTTGTAGCCAAATTTCTTTACAACAGTTTCTTACTATGGAAATAAATTATGCTGGTGAAGGGGTGATGACCAGCTTAGGAAGAGCAATATGTTTCTTCATTCAGCAAAGGCAAATCACAGAGTGCCAGGACTTTAGAAACATCCAAAATCCACAGAACCATTATAACCATTTTACAGAAAAAAAATGCAGTAATCCAGGGTTGCACAAGTACTTTTTGCTGACAAGTTCTTGCCCAGAAGAACCTTCCTGCTCTGAACGGCCTCTCAGGCATTGTATGTTACCTTTAGAGCTGGGTCACCAGTAGGCAAGGAAGCCAATTGACCAGTATCTCCCACAGCAAGGCAAGATAATCCATAACTAAAACCTGGTGGGTGGCACAGCAACCCAAAGCCTGTCTCGTGTGGAGAATTCCCCTCTCTGTTTTTAGGAGCCTACCACCACCAGCCTGCATTCTTAAATTTTTTAGTAAGGACAAGATTAGGCCACAATACCAGGCAGCAACAAATCTCCATGACCATATAAGTATCTTCCTGCAAATGCTACTGTCGCCATTCAGCACTGTGTTTACATTTGACCTCAAAGGCAATGGAATTATCCAAGTGTTTATGGTTAAGCCAGTTCATAGGTGTTTCCTAACTGGGACTTTCATTTATATGTGAAGACATGTTCTTATAAGAAATGTCAAAGGGCTTACATGCATTCAAATACTTAACTACTGTGCCCTAAAAAAGCCTTACTATCCGTGCATTACTTTAATATGCAAAATTCAGGGATGAATTTAGCATCAATAATCACTGCTAGATCTGCATATACTGCTCTGACTCCTGGCATAACTTGCGTTCTCAACTCCCATGAAAATATACATTAGAGTATGGGTTAATTGTGCAAAGACAAGGTGGAAAATATAATTCCTATGCTGAGTTGGAACCTTCTGCTAAAGCAGCTCTAGTGATTTGAGAAATTACTCCATCTCAGTTGTCTTTGTCATTCTCTTGCTGCAGCTAAGGTTAAATAAATGTGTCTCCTCCCAGTGCTTCTCAGTGCAAAGCAAATAAAGTTCAGCAAATAACTAAGGGGTGGTACCTTCTTATAATACTACAGATTTTTTTACTTCCAGAGAATCCAACAACATCTTGGGTAAACAAGTTCAGATAGTTCAAAACAAGAGGTCTACGTGGTATCAATGGCATCAGTCATCTCAGCGCTGAAAGAATGCTGCTTGGGAGACTGAATAGCCACACTTTCTAAAGAGAAAGTTACACCATCATGTCGTAGGTATATGCAACAAAGAATGATCCCCTAATCAACCCTATTTGCAAATGATTTTCAGGATAAAAATTATCAAATTATCTGTAACAGATAATAACCAGCTAATTATTACATTACACATACCACATCAATTAATACTGATATATTTATGAAATCGTTTATATATGACATATTAGAGTGTTCTATTTTACCAAGGATTCAAAGGGATTAGACTTTAATTTGTTATTTTAGTGTACTATACCTTTAAATTGTTGACATACAAGTTGTATAAATAGAAACACCATAAATCTCTTAAAAAATGTACCATAAATTTTTTATGTATGACCTTTAAGTAACAGCAGTCTGTTGCATAACTCTGCAGGGGAAGTCACATGGTGGAAACCTCATATTTCCTTAAATTTATGGTTGTTTCTTGGTGGTCTAAAAGACTTGGTTTTTTTTTTCTAAATTCCCTTTCAAAGTTGTAATCTTAGTAAATTGTTTAATGTTTGGTCTAATGCAGGTCAATGTAAGTTCTTATTTAGATTTATAATAGGAAATATATAACGTCAGATACCAGCGAAGCCTGGCTAATAAAGTCAAGGATACCAGTGTTATGTTTCATTATAATGATGTGAAGATAATGCCTTTAGCTGCATAACCACCACATTAGCTACAGACCATAAAAAAAACCTTTATGAAGTCTCAGGGTCAGATTCATTAAGAGAAAAGTCTCTATTTTTTTCCAGTAATAACGCGCCCCCCCCCCCAAATCAGAAGCATTTTTGATTGAGAAATTCCTTCATTACCATTGTGTCAGATCACATGTACTGACATCAAAAGCCATGTAAACTCTTAAGTGGAGAGAATCAACTGCCTCATGGTATCCTGTTCTGCACTAGGAAAAAAACATGGAGTTTGGGCATGTGCCCCAGTTCTTGCTGAACTAGGGCCTTATGAAACAAAATTTTATACTAAGTAATTATCATTGCCATTACTAAGAGGAGATTTTACTCTTTCCTAATCCAAAGGAGATTGGTTTATATTCAGAACAGTCTTATCAGCATCAACAGAAAAGGTCTGCTTCAAGTTAAAATATGCAAGAGGATACAAGTTGCATGAGTGAGAAGAAATTATTAGTGGTTTTCCAACCCTGCTGAAATACTCAGGATCCAAAACAGGAATTTACAATGCTTGGCAGAATAAAAATTAAACCCCACTCAGAAATGTCAATATTTAAAATACATACTGCAACCATAATTTAATGACTTCTTCAAAAAACACAGGCACATGCACAAAATGCACATTTTTCAGAACCCCTTTTCCCCAATACCAGGACTGAATGCTGTAGGCATAACAATATTAACTTATTCTACTATAAAATAAATTCTTTTAGGTAGTTCAAGCACTATTTATTAAAATCTTAAGATATGCAAGTCAAGCATGTGTGCCCTGTTTATACCACTCATATTCTGCTTTTGGGACTACAAAAAAAAAGAATTAAATCTGATGAGAATTTAAACTACAGGGACGAGGAAATCTCTGTTCTCCTAAATGTTGGACACATTTGTATGTTCATATGTGCATGTAGTGACTATATGCATAACGCATAATCATAAACAGCTTGCAAAATTCAAGCCTTGCACAGTCATAAATTCTCACCTGAAAGGCAGATGTGCACGTTCCATAGACAGTAACAGAAAATTTACTTTATGAGCACTGATTAGTTAAGGCTCAGGTAATTTGTGTAATTAGTGTCTCAGAACAGGGTTAATCCATGATCGTTACAGACGTGAGAGTCTAGCAAACCTTTTGTCGTCTCTATAATTTTCTTTTTAAAGAGCATGTAGAGCCTGAACTTAGGGAAAGGACGATAGTACTAGAGGCTAGTCTGGAGAACAAGTCAGATGTGCACCAAAAAAGAAAGCCTCGAACTGTTTCCTGTCCACGCAAGGCATTCACTAGCCTCACAAATAACAGAAAAAACAGCATTGCTCGGGCTTTCACAAGTAGATGAGGGTGTCAAGGGAGAGGCAAAAATCCATCCCGCAGGCAGCGAGTCTCAGGAACCTCAGAATGCTGGCAATGGCTTCGTTAGAAACCAGAGAGCTTTCTATGCCAAGAACAGACACTAAAATCTCAGACAGTTAATGCAAGAACAGGATAGAGAGGAGTGAGAATATTCTGAAATTTTGAAAACATACTCTTACCAAGTGTAGACTGAAAGGTTCTCAAGAGGGGCCAAATGAAATATTCCATTTCAGTGTTGACATTCTTTTAACTAAAACTAATTTCTGAACTGAAAACAACTCACTGAAATAGTCCAAATTCCCAATTTTAAAAATATTAGAACTGGATTTTTCAATGATTTCAAAACTATCTTACTTTGTTCCCCCAAATACAACACGTGACAGAAACAAACCTCCCTCTCTATCAGGGAACACAGTGGCTTAGACAAATCAGCATGTTCAACTACTGTCCTTATTCAGAAAGCTCCTGGTCATTCATACTGAGGACATTTTTCATAGTAATTTACTGGTTGTCTTAGGACAAATGGATTCTGAGGTTCTAAGTCTGCATCAGCTATTGACGCACACAAACATATTCCTCTAATTATTCCATATGCATGCAATGCCTCACCCTATTTCATTTTTATAACTGTGCATGCTTAAAGCATTCCTCCTTTGCAATGTCCAAAACTATCTTTGCATTCTCAACAAGAAACATATTTCTCATTCACACATCTTGGGCCAAACCCAGATGGTATTAGTTTCCTACAAGGGTATTTCCTGTATGTCTGAATTGTCAACACGGCTGTGGATTGCCATCATTCTCCTCCTATATACAGATTCTAGTCATGAAGAGCAAACCGTATATCCTCCACCACCCTGGTTTTTCCACTTGGCATGTTTCATAAAAATATTAATGTCTCTCTTCAAATTATTAATATTTTTTCACTATTTTAGTTGAGAGGCAAAGGTGAGATCAAGCACAAAAATGCTTGATTATTTTAGTTTCCTCTGGTGTTCCCAAAATGTCTGTGGCAAAAATCTGGATTTCTCTGGATTTATTTACTCATTGTCTTTAGGTAGCTGGCTGTATACATATTACATATATATATTTTTAAGACATACTGAAAAAACTCAAATTGTTTGATTATTTGAACAGTATGTGATATCCAAGCTGTTGCTTAAGTGCAGCAGGGCACATCAGTTGCACACTAGCCCTTCTGCCCTCGGGCTGCACAGCTCCTAAGGCACCGTGAGGCTGAAGGAACTGGCAAAGTACCAGTGAGAAAAACGCTTGGGCAGTATTAAAGAATTCAAACGCTTTCTTCTCAGCTCCCATTCTGTGTTTTTTCAGAAATGTGAAGGTACTGCTGCGTAGATATATTTCAGACACAGGTACAAAACATGATGCGCAACCATAGTTGAAAAAAAGCAATAATAGCATTTTGGGGTTTTCCTAGCTGTTCGCATCAGGACTTAAACAAGTGCAGTCATTATATTTCCAACAGTTTTATATTGGGTAACAAATACACTTCCAGTGGAAGCCTAAAACTCAGTAGCAGACGCTGGACCTCTAAATTGATTTTCTGTCTGCATTTCTGCCAATAAGACAAGACTGTTTACTGTTTGGAGCAATTGACCAGACAAAGACCATGCATAGGTATAAACATTTTTAAAATCAGAGTAAATAGACATAACATAGCTGTCTTGCCTTCATCCAGTAGGTCTGTTGTATGTCTACTGGTAAACTGTTGAAGAATACTTACAGAGCTTCTAAGAATACAGATTCTGATTCTGCCTACTAGGTTTAGCGTAATCATTTACTGCGAAAACCAGCAACACATGCAAGCAGCATTTGCTTTGAGGATATGACACATTTTTATCAAAACTATGCTGAATGTTGATGCTAAATATAGGCTGAAATATGCCTCTACGTGCATCCAGATTTCATAGTCCGAAAGTTTTTGGATATTATGGAACAGATTAGCATTTGATTTATCTCTAAAATTTGTACACGCGTTATTTGGTGACTGAAAACTGGTGATGTGTTCCCATCTTTTGGTGCTGGCAGGCAAGCCTCACTCTGTGTGGTGGCTCTGCCTTCAGAAGAGAATCCCAATCAAGATGTTAGGTGGAATATAAGCATCAATTACTGTTAACATTTCATGTGTTTCCTGTCTCTGTCCCTTGTTTTTATGTCACCTGAACTTCTATCCTTCAAATTGTCTTCTACTCTCCAAAAACCTTCTTCTACCAAAAACCAGTCATAGAATCAAAATCGTAAGATGGTTTGGGCCTTAAAGAAGAGACCTTAAAGATCATGCAGTTCCAACCTCTGTGCTATGGACAGGGACACCTTCCACTGAATCAGGTTGCTCAAAGCTCCATCCAACCTGTTCTGGAGCACCTCTAGGGGTGGAGCATCCATGACTTCTCTGGACAACCTGTGCCAGTGCCTCACCACCCTCACAGGAGAAAAGGTCTTTCTAATATCTAATCTAAATCTCCTCTCTTTCAGATTAATTCAGATTAATATCATTTTCCAGTTTCTTAAAAAGAGAAGAAAAGGTGATTTGAAATATCTTGCAGAAAACACTTCACAACCTTCACTTAGTACTTTCAGAGCCTTAATGACTAAAGGTAGAGACCTGCTAAAGAAATAACCTTCAGCGAAGGAGGTTATGGTGTTCAAAAGAGCATCTTTGTATTTTACACCAAAGATCAGTATCACTTTGATAAGCTACTGAACTCACTCTTCTCTTAAAACAGTGACAGAGCCAGGCACATAAGGCCCACAGTTTAATCTAAGTTATGTTGCAAACGTGAATGATACCATAGTGATGCTTGGGAAAAAGGAAAAATGATGTGGAATGAATGAAGCACCTCTAGTCCTTTATCACTCTGGCAAAAAGTATCCTCTTTAAGGTGTGGGTTTGTTTTCTTTTTCAAGATACAGACTGCTAGCAACTTCTAGCACTTGCTGAGCAAGTCTTAATATCCATTAGTATACAATCTATGTGGAAACTTGTAGCTTTTTTCCTTTCAAGCTAGGGGTGGTTTGCTGTCCTCCACCCACCCCTACCTTCTAATATTTTAAAAAATAAATAAAACAGCTCCTCCAAATGTAATATTGCCCTTGCAAACAGAAAAAGCAAGCATCTGCTTGAATAGACAACAGTTTCCTACAGTGAGCCAAACCAGAAAGGCAGAATTGTGGGCAAGATGGAGTAACGTCATCAGGGCATCTTTCCATTTGCATCTCACTTTTTTGAAACTAGTTATTTTTTAATGCCTATAATTAGACAGATCAACATTTCTGGTTTTAATTTAATGCAGAGAGCATGATAATTACTGTTATTCTGTTCTGAATTATATCCCTAAATTTCCATATAAAGTGGTCACGGTAAAACAGCATGAATTTGTTTTCAATTATCGGAGTATAGAATTGGTTGTAGGTTGGTTCATTTTACATAAGCACTGTCAAATTTGCTATGTGTCACCATACATCCTCTTTTTTTCCCTCTCTCAGCACAAAAAATGTCTTACACCTCATTTTAAAGTGCTGCAGAGGGTTTTTTGGTGGACATTTATGAAAAGTCTTGATTTAGCAGCTAAGGGAGATCCTTGCACTACAGTAAGATTTTTATTTTTCCATAGCATATTTTTATCTTTAGAAATGACAAAGGCAGCAGTGATTGGCTGAAATGGCATGCCATACAAAGGCAATATATATATTGAATTATAATTCTTAAACTCCTTTGACGACTCTTTTGACAACTCTTTGCCTTAGATCTATATTTTAACAAAAAAAGAAAAAAGCTATGAAATATGCTACTGAAAAATATAGATGAGCTTTATATACATAGTTAAGAAATGAGAACATGAGAAAACCAGCATAGCTGTCTGACAGGACCATGGTGCAATTAGAGCATTGATAGAATAGTAAAGCACTAATAAGATTAATTTGTATTGTTTGTATGTTTACAAAAAAATAATGTTCAAGAGTATAAAAATAGTATCTAAGAAAAAAGTCTTGAGTGGAAGAGGTAAAGTCACAGTTCTGGTGAATGAAAAAGGAATTATTAGTCTTGTGTCATCATGTCACATCTTTATAAATGTGAGTGTCATGTAGTGTCTTTGGGGTTTCATCTGAGGCAATTCCGATTGTATTGGACTACCTGCTGAAAGAGTGCTGTAAAATTTGCATGGAAAGGCAAGTAAAGCTTAAAAATGAGAGGAAGAAGTAGAAAAAATACAGAGGTCATCAAATCTATTCTCTCTATTAATGAGGGATTTTCATTGTCAGTAAATTTTTAGCCTTACTGCATTCTCATTCACTTAAAGGAAGCTTTCTGGCTTTCCTGGAAGGCTGATTCCATGATACCATAGACCTCAAACCAATGCATCTGAAAAGCTGTCAGAAGAAGACATTCTACAGTGGAAGAATGCTGAAGAGGCCAAGTATAGCAGAGCAGATATGCTAAATAAATAAATAAATAGAGATCAGAAATTGGAGGCATGCCAGGGAAATGAGAAGGAGCGTGCTTCTTTTTTACCTTCCCTTAGTGGCCCCCGCTGGTGAACCACTCACTGAATTGCTGGTGGAATGTAAAGCTTCCTTGAAAATAAATCCAGCTGGGGACAGAGGTGGAATCACCACCTGTGTTCCCAGAGGATGAATGCTGCTTACAGCTCAAGAGGCCTCTGTGGTGCAGGAAAGTGTGTAATTCACACCTTCTCGGGCCAGCTTTACTGAATGATATAATCATCTGGTCTTTATTTGAATCTCCCTCTTCCGGGACTGATTTCCACTGTCTTCTGTTATTCCAATTCTCCTAAAGCAGTGCAGTACATAAAGTTTCTCAGTCCAGATGCAGACCTCACATGGGCTCATGGCCACCTCCTTGCAAGCACACTCACAGTTATATGTCCCTCTGCCCAAAACCTCTCAATTATTGGCTGGCTCTTGGCAGTCTCGAGGCTTTTAGCTGCTTCTAACCAATAATTGGGAGAGTTGTCAAAGCACAATTCATGTCTTACTACAAGAGTGTGAAGGAGGCAAGCTGTGGGTTTGTGTTGGGTTGGTATCTGCATTTATAAGTTTCATGTACTTTCTTTAGGAGGACGGGAAGAAAGAATTGTATTATCAGGGGACGAGGATTGTCATTTGGATTAAACTAAAGACTTGCCCAGCAGAACAGCAAAATCTGAAGTTGAGGAATTAAAAAAATAAGTACAGAGGACTAGGACTAGAAGTGCAAGGTCCTGCATTTAGTGACTGGTATCTTCGAAGGACTATGAAGGTAAGGAAAAGAAAAAATTACTGAGGCCATGTCAAAATTTTTTCTTTACTGCAACAGAAGTAAGAAGAAAAGAATTAGGTTATACATTCCACTGCTATCTTTAGATCTCAAAACATTTTTATTTATTTCTGTTCAAGTTATGGCCACGCCAGAGTTCTTTTGCTGGAAACTATGCTGAGTGATAAATATGTGTGGATAATTCTTATGAACTGGTACACTGACTTTTCCCCCACTGAAGAGAAGCCCCATTCAAAATCAAAGCAGAACTGGTCATACGAATCACCCTCTCACTGCCCTTTGTTAGGTCTAATTGTTGAACCTGCCAGGCACTAAAGGACTGGGATGTCATTACATTTATTGTGAATTCAGTTGTCCTGTAAAAGAACCAGCATTTAAATATCACTGCAAATATTATGGCAGAAAACTTTGTGATGAGTGGACTTCGGTCATCCATGAATTTCAGTCAAATCTTGCCCTGCATTTAACTGAAAAAAAAACTCGCCTCTAACTTTATCAGTAGAATTCAGGCTTAAATTCCAAGTAAGACAAAAGCCCTGTAAGTAATTTTCCTGTATAAATTTAATTGTTAAGCATTCCTCTCTCTACTGTTATTTTTTAAGTGAAGTACTAATAGTTCATTTGTTTCACACAGTAAATACACTGAAATTGTTTTCAAAAAAGTCCTTAGGTAACTGCAGAGCCCTTTATGAATAAGGGAAAAAAATGAAGCTTTGCAGCACAACTGCAAAAAGGAAATGCTTTGGAGATAGGGTCTAGTATGCATACTACAGAGCCATGACATCAGTGTAATTATTTTTCCCTAAGGTAAATGTCTTATGTTACAAATTCTTCCCTTGCCAGAGGCCTCAGGCCCCACAGATGTTCAGAAAGCAAAGCACTTGAGTTCTTAACACCCAAGAGGTCTATAGGAGCTCTATTCCTATACCATACCTGCAGCCCGATCACGTTCTGGTTTTCTCATTCCGTGTCTGTTGCCCCCTTTCACCTGTCAGAGGCCCTTCCCTATTGTGCTCCTCAGAACAGTCAATCCAGCTTCAAAAAGCAAGGTGTGCCCTTGAAGCAGGACTTTTGCTGGTTTCTGCTTCTGCTGCAGTCAAGTTTCTACCCTGTGCTGGAGCCAAATTTCAAAAACTTGTCAGTTAAGCAAACACTTTCCTGCTGAGAAAAATGCCTGACATTGATCAACCTTACAGTAAGATCCGGTAAAGGAAGGTTCAAATCAGCAGAGATTCTTCTGGGATCTCCTAATTAGAAATCCTTTTCTGAAGAGTTCATATGGTACTGCCTGATAAGAGATCTTAGCTGTTCCATGACCCCTTCCCCTGTACTTCTTACAAAAAAAACCCTCCTAAGATCATAAAGATAGTAATGCATATTGGCTATGGGATTTATTACATAGGAAATAAACTAAATTAAGGTGATCATACTACCTCAACAAGTTACACAGGATTTGCTCTATATCAATAAATGAAAAAAAAATTATGTAGACATGACATTAGAGTTAGTGTTTTAAGTAAGTGACAAATGACCACTGAATATACGTATTTTAAGCACAATTGCTTTTGATAAAAAATTCTTTCCAACATGAGAGTGGGAATGTCCAGATGAAAAAGCTGTTAAGTATAAAAACCACTGTTTTATATAAGTGAGTGAATTGTGAAATTAATTTTAAAGGAAGACTTGAAATCTGCTACCTATCATTTACTGTTAAGCCACAGAGAGTAACAGAAACAAATGATCATGTCTGATTTTGCTTACTAAAATTAATTACTATTAAGGTTACAAAATTAAGGGTCACGCTTACAGTACGATCTATTTTAAATGAAAAAGTGAGCAATACCAATTAAGGCATTCCCATGTACTTCTCTGTAGTTACTATTGGAACTAATACATATTTGATGTAATACATATTGATGTAATGAAATGGCAGCACGTCTTAAAAATAACTGTAGCATATGTTTCTCTATGATAGATAAAGCATAATCATAGACTCATAGAATCACAGAATCACAGAATTATTTCGGTTGGAAGGGACCATAAAGATCATCTAGTTCCAACCCCCCTGCCATGGGCAGGGACATCACAGTAGACCAGGCTGCCCAAGGCCCCATCCAACCTAATAATACCTTAATTGTGTAATAATACTTCTGTATGTAACGTCAGAGATGTACCAAATTACATTTGGAAACATACAGACTGAAAGTAGAGCCCATTTCTAAGGAATGATTACATGAAAATAGCACCATTCCATAAAAATCCAGTGTTCAAGTGCAACAATTACTGCTCTTGGCATTAGTCAAAATGCAAAGTGGATCATGTTGTGTGGTTATTTCAGATTTTTACAGGTGTCAACAGAAATTACAATGAAAAATGAAATAATAAAATATTTGTCAGTTAAGAACACTTACTGGGGTAATATACTTTAAGAACTGACATGAGGTACCTAATCAACCATATAAAAGTGAAAAGTAAAGAAACACGTTAAGTTTAATGCATCCAATTACTCTCTACTTGGCTTTGTACTGACTTAAGCTAATATAATGATTAAATTATTTCCATGCTTGCGGTCATACACTAGATCAAACTGGTTTTTAAAGGAATGTTTGTCCTTTCACAGAAGTCCTTAGCTGAAGATTAGTATCTGGCCCAAAGAGAATCAGTTTTGGGGAAAAAATGTGTAGTATTGGTGCTATACATGCAATGACTGTAAGCAGAAGAAAGTTCAAGCAGAAGAGCTGCATGGCCAGACATCAGAAATACGGCTTTGTTACTACAGAGATTTCACATTGGGCCCCGTCACAGTATGTTTAGGTAATTAATACTTATTTCAGCCAGCCATCGTTCTTTAACCAACATCCCAGTGGAATACAGAGATTTGTCTCATTCTTCTTGCCCTTCCTCATACAACTGACAAAACGTAAATGGTTATTCCATCACATTGTGTGGTGCAGAATCTCATATAAGCTATGATGTCATCTACAGTTGGTCGGTGCTGATTTCATCTAAGGGGAAACTTAAAAAGAAAAGGATGTTGAGAAGTTATTAAGTTGCCAAGAGAAAGAGATATTTGACCCATGGTATCTGCAAGACAGGGCTATAAAGCCTGGGATGCTGGTTTCACAGTAGACATCGAAAGTCCATTGATAAAAAAGTGAGGATTATCTAATAGGGAAAGTCTGACATTTTGGAATCTGGTACATAATTATTATTTTGACGGTACCAAAATGACTGCTCGTAGGGGATTTGGCTGGATAGCTTTCAATTTACATTGCAACATACGAGACAGAACACTACAGAAAACTATACACTTTCTAGCACTACAGAGATCATTTCAAATGCTACAGAAATTCTGGCAGTAAATTGATTGCAAACAACAAGTTTGCCAGTTAGTGATAAAGCAGAAAGTACACATGAACAATTGTTTTCCAAAACCAGAAAAAATAAGTATGGAAAAACTCAGCTAGACTCCTAGTTGAACACGAGCCAACTAATGGCTTGATATTGCACCAATTTCAGTATCTCAGAGGGATATTTCCGAAGTTTTTATTAAATGCAAGAGTAAATAGACCTTTCAGAACATAGTGTGACTGGCAGACTTTGAAAACCAGAAGGCAGTGTGACTTTTCAGGAAACAACAGATATGTTCTATAAACAAAGCAAGTAATATGTTGCAGTCTAATAGAACCATGCAGGACAGCAATTAGCAGAAATACCAGTCAGACCCTATGAATACAACTTGCCGTACTTACTACCTTGCAGATCCCGTAATTCATTAATTTGTCAAATTCTTGCTTCATGTGTACTTCTTTAAAAGCTCTTAATTTAATTTTCACCTGTTTATGCTTTCAACAACTTCACTTTCACGCTGAGTCTGCTCCCATGACATCTAGTGCTAAATAAAATCTTCAGCTTAGTAACAGAAAGATATTTTCTGACTTAATACTTTCAATAACTCACCTGGAACAGCAGGCCTGGTGTGACTCATTGACATTCCTGGGCCCTTAAATGAGTTGAACTCATCTCTCGGGAGAAGAAATAGGACTGTCTTTGTCTGGGCACAACAGATAGAATCATTCATCAGGAATCTTTGAAATACGACTTACTGTTCCCAAAGCAACTGATTTGCCTCCCTTTCCTTCAGACTTTATCAGAACAACTTGGTCAAAACTCTTAGAAACTCTTACAATAATATCTACAATCAGCTCAGACTCAGCTGCAGAATTATTTTTGTCTCAGAAAGGAGAAGGAGCTGGATTACCAGTCCCCTCATCCACGATGACTGCAACTGATTTGGTAGCACTAACCAGACGCACAAAACTAACCTCTCTGATAACCCCCTGAAACTACATTTTTCTAGCAAATAAACTAGCAAATTTTGGCTGCCTCTAAATTAGTAAGATCCAGATTTCATTGTACAGATGTCTTTGTATGGAAATCTCTTGACCTATTTACATCTCCTTTTCTGACTCAGGTTTCTCTTTGGTGGTTGTGATTAAAGAGGAAGTATGGCAATCATGTTGAATTAAAATAAATTAAAGCTGTACACTTTCCCAATTAGGCCTTTCGCAGGACATCTTTCAACAGGAAGACAGGCCCATCCATCACTCTGAATTGCAAATACATTTTAAAAGCCTCATTCTCTCTTATAATTTAAAATTTCATAATTAGTTATCATGGGTGTGGTTAGAGTTGCAAAACGTCTGCTTATGGGTGCAGAGCAGAAGCACTTGAATCTACAACAGAGTCACTAGTTTTGAAAGGCTGGCAAACCCTGAATCAACCTCCAAAACTTATCAGGTTGTGAATAATCACATATGTTAATTGAATTTGTATTGTTTGTTATGTATTCTGTTTATTTCTATGCCTCGGCTTCTTTCCCCCGTAACTACCTCATAAGCAACAAATGAATCTAAGTTTTATACTTCATTTGTACAAACATAATTTCAGGCATACTAACATAACATACATTTTTAGAAGCCCAAGAGAAAATTGCTTTCTATTTAAGCACACAGGGTACTTGCATTGTCACAGTACATTACATGGATTTGATGTTTAACATAGAACTGTACTAATCTTTGTGGCAAACATAATAACAAAAGAAAGTTGTTTGGGTTTTTTCCTATTTTTGTTTTAAAAAAAGAATAACAAAAACCTTTCCATTGAAGGACCACATGTAAAGCTATGGTTTCTCCACACATAGACCGAGGCTGCTTATTACCTACAGTATCCAAGCTATGATGAACAGACCACCATAGTTGTGACAACTGATGTTGCTGCCTCCAGGGTAAAACAAAGGTTTACATATTACACAAGCAATTTAACTGTTTTCTAAACATATTGCCAAGACAGTGGGAGCTGGCAGACAGCACTGTGTTTTAGGTTTTGGATACTTGGATTAGGAGTGACTGCTGATTATAGACCTTTTTATTTGTCTTCTACGAATTACAAGCAACCTAGTAACCCAGCAAAGAATCCTTCACAGCACTTAAACTTGTCTTCATGGCTTCCCGAAGATTACATACACAAATCACTCCACAAAAGTGGCGTAAGAGACTTGTGCATAGATAACTACATAAGACAATTGTCTTGTTCTAACTTTTTTAAGAGTTCCCCAAAGTGAAATGTTTTATAATCCTTTTTGTGCAGTAGTCAGGAAAGAAATAAAAGAGTTTGGGCAAAGATTATCCACAAGAAAGAAACTTCTTTTTTTTTTTTTCTTTTTGGTTTCCAACTGAAACACAATAAAGAACATAATTAACTTCACAATTCTTTGTGTTTTTCATTTGACTGCAGGGAGGAGATGAAAGAGGACTGCTAAGCCTTGCATTCCATCCCAATTATAAGAAAAATGGAAAGCTGTATGTGTCTTATACCACCAACCAAGAACGGTGGGCTATTGGACCTCATGACCACATCCTGAGGGTTGTAGAATACACAGTATCCAGGTATCAGTAGAAGACTAAAATTTACAAATTCTGGGTTTTTTTCAGCAAATTTTTCATTTTCATATTTCCCATTTCAAAAATGATCCATGTGATTTACAATGTATATACTTGGGCACTTGCAGAAAAATTATTGCTGGTTTTATTTCAAAAAGTAGTTCTGGAACCCCAGTAAGTACACACTGGTTTATTCTTTCTAGGACTTTTTTTTTTAGTTATGCTGTCATTTTAAAATTATAGTTCTTTCCTCCTTATTGTGTATAGGAAGTAAAATATTCTTTCATTAATATCGGAAACTTGAAAATTCACAGAAATAATTGGCATTTTTCAACCAAGGTACAGCATCCACATCTTAAAGTATAATTTGAATGACTCAATTTTATTTTTAGAAAGAAGAACAATGATAAGGAGCTGTGAAGACTGTTTTCATATCTTTACATTGCAGGAAAAATCCACACCAAGCTGATATGAGAACAGCAAGAGTGTTTTTAGAAGTAGCAGAACTACATCGAAAACACCTAGGAGGACAGCTTCTGTTCGGCCCAGATGGTTTCCTATACATTTTTCTTGGAGATGGCATGATCACTTTAGATGATATGGAAGAGATGGATGGTTTAAGGTACCAGTATATACACTTTTATTATTGTCCTCTGGTTTTGTACGGTATTTGGGGCCAGAAGCAAAAGTGATCAGCAGTTCTCGGGACAAATTTGGCTTCCCCTTCCTTTCCTACATAATCTCTCCATCTTCAGTGCCTGCGTTTAGCTACCTGCTGATTTTTAGAACAGTCTTACTGCTTAAATAACAATTTGCAGTTGTGTGCTACCAAACCATTTGAATATCTGAGTCCTCACCAGTAGATGCAATTGTATTTAAGCACACATTAGACTTCTTTATTCCAGACTACAAACAGGACAAATTTATTGAGCAAACATTCTTTTAAAATGTCTATGAGCACATACCAGAGTCAATAAAACCACAATCACTTAGGAAAATGTACAGAGAACATATGAAGCCATCCTACTGTGGTCCAACCTATGCAATTTTCTGAATCTGCTTTTTCCCTCTGATTAATTATGCTCTGTTAGGGTTGCAACATTTGCCTTAATTTAGAGAAAGTGTGGTACTGAGCTTTACAGACCTAAAAGGACTTTCTGTGCTCAAAGGCCTCTTTGGCTCAGCAGAATAGCAGGTGCTCCTGCCCTTTGCAGTGAGGTTATACTTAAATCTGAGCCCAGAGAACAAGTCTCTAATACTTGATTTTAAATTAATATAAAACAAGGAGAAATTGAAAGATTCATTATGAAGACAGACAGAAAGTCATCAATTTAAATATCACATCTATTCATGTTTGTAAGAGGAGTTTTGATGCTCTTCTACTCTTCCTACATTCTTGTCCTTCTCCCTTCCCCTAACACAATCATGAATGTAAGGCAAACTAGATTTTTCTGTTTTTTCATGTAGGAAGAAAGTTATGATTCTTTAACAGAAATACCTACAACTCTATTCAATCAGTACAATTACTTTATTTATTTTTTTAATTAATCTAAGATTAATCTTTGGATTGTACTGTGACTAGAAATTCTAGAGTAGGATTCAAGGTGTTAGCAAAAAGCATGACGTAACTACATAGTGATTATATGCCTAGTTACTCTAGAGGAGATCCACGTGGAAGAGTAAATAGCCTTACGTATGAAGCCACAAAACAACACTGATTTACAGAAAGTTGCTCTTATTATCAAGTTGCTTTTAACAAGCAACAGCATAGTCAGAGGCATCCTAGATTATGCACATAACAAAGCAGAGTACTGGCCAAACTGAATCTTTGATAGGTTCTGCTAGTATTCTCTGGATTTGCATGTACCATAAAACCAGTATAGATGTAATTATTCAGTAAAGTGGGTGGTTTATTTTGCTGAGTCACTGTAGTACTATATGGATTAAATCTAAACGGATTAAAATACTTCAAAAAGTATTTTTAAATTACAAAAAACAATTATTTTATCCTCCAACTTTCTCAGTGATTTTACAGGTTCTGTATTGCGCCTCGATGTAAATACTGACCTGTGCAATGTCCCTTACTCCATACCACGGAGCAATCCACATTTTAATAGCACAAACCAACCTCCTGAGATTTTTGCACATGGACTTCACAATCCAGGCCGGTAAGTCACAATGACACTTAATTGCTCTGGAGCAGATACTGTTTTCAACCAGAAATCTTTTACACAGTTGGGTATCAAAATTTTAATGTCAAAGGCACTTGTGAACTGTTTAAAATTTCCACCTCTCACACATATGTCACTGCCAGAAACAAAAGTATATTGGAAAAGGGGAAGGAGAGGAGAATGCACAACTATGACAAGTCAAGACTGAAATAACAGAAACAAAGGATAGGATTTTTTGTTTCAATGAATAATAAAAATATAACCTTTATGAAAAAGAGAACCTAAAGCAGAGAGCTAGTGAAGTACAGCTAAGAAGGAAATCTGAGAAATTAGAGCAGCAGAATCTCGATTGAGAAAAAAAGGTACATGGAAAACAAATGAGAACATCTGGTGATATCTAAACAATAACAAGGAAGAGAGCCACACTTTAACTAAACAACGCATAATTCTTCAAATTAGGTGGGTGGTAGGACGGAAGTGACATTTAAAGTCATGGTTTGTAAAAAATCAGAAAGTTAAGTTTTTGAGATAAGAAGCTGATTCTTGGAATTTATAACAGTCCAAAATTCCTCCACCATGTAAGTCAGCACACTTAGCTTGGATAAAGCACTATGCGTGCCAGGTGCTATATACTTTTTATTACTTTTAGTACTTTACTTCACATTATATAAAAAGTAGTGCAGGAATAGGGAAGGTGTGTTATCTCTCTTATACAAACCTGACACAGTTCTCATTGGGCCCCTCACTACAGGAAGGACACTGAGGTCCAGGAGCATGTCCAGAGAAGGACAACAAAGCTGGTGAAGGGGTTGAAGAACAAGTCTTGTAAGAGGCAGCTGAGGGAACTGAGGTTGTTTAGGCTGGAGAACAGGAGGCCAAGGGGAGACCTTATCACTGTCTACTGCTGCCTGAAAGGAGGTTGTAGCAAGGTGGGTGTTGGTCTCTTCTCCAAAGTGCCAGGTGATAGGATGAGAAGAAGTGGCCTCAAGCTGCACCAGGGGAGGTTCAGATTAGACATCAGGAAAAATTTCTTCACTGAAAGGGTTCTCAGGCACTGGTAGAGGCTGCCCAGGGAGGTGGTTGAGTCACCATCCGTGGAATTATTTAAAAGAAGGATGGATTAGGTGTGCAGGATATAGTTTAGCAGTGGACAGGTGCAGTTGGACTTGATGATCTCAAAAGTCTTTTCCAACTAAACTACTCTATGATTCATATTTTGGCTTAGTATGAAATAGGTTACTCAAATGAGTAGGCACCACAAAGAAATAATAATCCTTCAAGATGTGATGCTTCATATTGCTTATACAGAATTACAGCTGAACTCATCTATCTTGTGGATTTTTTTGTATTTTCTGTTTTACAGATGTGCTGTGGACCGCCACCCAACAGATGTGAACACCAATTTAACTATACTTTGCTCAGATTCAAATGGAAAGAACAGATCTTCAGCAAGAATCTTACAAATAATAAAGGGTAAAGACTATGGTAAGTTCCAGCCAGGGTAAAGCTACTAAGCACAGTCACTTTCTATGCCCATGGAATAAAAAAGATAAAGCAGAAAAAGAATAGACAAAAAGGACTGTGTTGCCATGAGAGGTAACTTACTGCATAGGCAGGATAGATAACCTACAAAAGACAGAACTTAGGAAAAGTATGGTACAAGCAGATAAAAGATTCAAGACAAATAAAAATCTAAATGACAACTTCATTCCTGTTGGTGTAGAAGATAATTAAGAAATATGGAAGTTCAAAGATCTCACTGCTGTGGCATATGATGGCTCATAATGAAATGACTTCTGAGGTTTAGGAGGTGATGCAAATGTATTCTTAGCCACAAATACCCTTTTGAGATATCGAATGGAAATGTCATGTAATGTGTCTCCTATAATGGAGAAAGTTAGATAGACTACAACAGACCACAACCAAGCAGGGAAATGACTGAGCTCTGTTTAAATGTTACCAAATACTGAAAAACTTAAAAAGAATGCACTATGCTACTACTTCATACTAATTGACTAGCATAGATTAGATTGCAGAAAATAAACATATTCAATTAAGGGCTTAAAATTTTAAAGCGTTTCTTGTGCTCTCTGAATCAGTGTGATTATCACTCACAAGTTTAATTTAATGTTTAACTCTGATACACATTAAGATCACTTGCTAGTTCAGGCAAGCCAGGTGATGGTTACTATCAGCTATAGCAGCTTGTAAATTCATGGCGGTAAAAGGTGATAAGTGCCAAAGGTGTGTAAAGGCATCAAGAGCTGGTGTATGTCCTGGAACACAGCACTTTCTGATTTTATTCGCATCCTTCATTCTCCCACCTGCACTTTACTGCAAAGCAAAGGAGCTGCTCTACTTAGTAGGCAAGTACACAATAGTGTGATGCAATTGTTCTACTTTCATCATTGCACATATTTCCTGTGTTCATTTTATAAAAGCCAAACCGAAGTATAATATTTGGTAAACCACTGCTTCCATGGAATTTTGACTGCATCTTTATTGCAGAGTAAACTAAGCAATATTGTGTCTGTCCAGAACAGCTTGCTAATATTTATATGAGGCTGTGATTTGCTTCAATAAAAAGCATCCTTTTATCCCACACAAAATTTCAGCTCTTGCTCTTGTAGAATAATCTGGGGAATTCATTTACCAAAGACTTGCAGATAGCCCTCTAACTGAAAAAAAATTAGTTCTTATAAAACAAAAAAGGTCTGTTGGCTGTGACTTTGATTGAAAATTACACAGTTAGGATGTCAAGTAGAGCCCGCTTTTACCCTAAGCAGTATTTGGTTGCGTGAATAGGAACATCTACACTGAAACTGCCTTGAAGACATTATTTGATAGGACTAACTCTGCAGCTTTGTAAAAAAAGAAGAAAGCATTTGTAGGAACTGCAACTACAACAGCACTATAAAATAAATTACCACAAGAAGCTACACCCAGGCATACCAGTGTTTAATGGGGTGTAACACACATACCCTGTTTAAAACTGTTGATTTTGAATGGATTTTTCCAACCATTGAATGGCTTTGAAAGAAGTTCTTCTGAAAATCACTGTAATTTCTGCTTTTAGATCCTAGAAGGACCTTATAGTAAAAGGGGGTTAATTGTAATCCTTAAATTCAAGAGATCCATTCTGCAGACTGTACTCGCACTTTAAAGCAGTAAACACGTCAACTTCAATGCAAGTCCAACCTAATCCTTAGACAGTTTTATTCTCCCAGCTGGTGCACACAGAAGGAAGCAATTGCAGCCTCTCCCTTCTAAACCTCTAATCGATTGTTTCATAAACAGCTTTTGTTGTAATTTTCTGATTTTTTTCATGTTTCATTTCCATCAACATATCTTGAATTCTTGGGAATGTTTAAATGGAATTCACCTCTTTTCTTGAAGTAATAGTATTTTCATAAATGTGAATCAAAATATGAAACCGCATATGATCTAATGCTACGGTAGTTCCTTTTTAGAAAGTGAGCCTTCGCTTTTAGAATTCAAACCATTCAGCAGTGGATCCTTGGTTGGTGGATTTGTCTATCGGGGCTGCCAATCTGAAAGACTCTATGGAAGTTATGTATTTGGAGACCGCAATGGGTAAGTTTCCTATAACTCACTCTTAAATAAATCATATAAAGTATATGTAGTTATTGAGCTTCCCATATCAAGGAACAGCCGCAGTCTTGTATGCTGTGTCACTCTGCCTGTTCAGCAGTGTGGCAACGCAGATTAAATTATAGATTTGGAAATAAAATAGCATTCTAATGAATGATGACATAAGTACCATATCTGATCCATGAAAAAAAAAAAGCGCAAAGACATCACGACACTCTTAGGGTTTTAGTTCTACAAATACTTGCCTGCATCATTTACTTTATGATAGAAATAAATGTTATTAATGGAATTGTTTCCCGAACAGGTCCAACAAGTAAGGTGTTAACAAATTGAGGGTTTTATGGAAAAAATCTCTGATGGAGCAAAATTAGTGCTTTTTAAATGAGCTCAGTATTCACCAATTGTTACATAGTACAGCTTGAACCCAGTTTTGCAATGTTTGAATGACAGGAAGGGAAATGCTGTTCTTTTTAAGCATCTGAAAAGTAACAAGCAGGAAATTATAAGATAAATAACTGCACACGTTTATCTATGGAGCTTCTTGCAGAAAGTGTTTACTTATTTTTCTGGACAGTGAAAACTCTATTACAAATATAATGTAACAATTTCCTTTATGTGTTTCTGAATATAGAAATTTTTTAACACTGCAACAGAGTCCTGCAACCAAACAGTGGCAAGAGAAACCCCTCTGTCTTGGCAACACTGGTTCATGTAGAGGTTTCTTTTCAGGCCCCATCTTGGGATTTGGTGAAGACGAATCAGGTAAATAGGAAAAAAAGTATTAAATCATAAGCCTTATCAGTCCTTACTGTCTCTGTGAACTGTGCCACTCACTATGACACAGTGTGACACATACTTGCTTTTATGCCCAACATTACAGACTTAAGGGGCAAAAATATTGCATGAGCAGATCGATACCATTCTACTTCCTTCCTTCCTTCCTTCCTTCCTTCCTTCCTTCCTTCCTTCCTTCCTTCCTTCCTTCCTTCCTTCCTTCCTTCCTTCCTTCCTTCCTTCCTTCCTTCCTTCCTTCCTTCCTTCCTTCCTTCCTTCCTTCCTTCCTTCCTTCCCAATTCTGTTTGTTTTTAACTAATTCTATACAATATGAAACAAAAACCATTCACGACTATCTTTCATGTTTTAGCATGGATTTGGGGGAAGCTCTTATTTAAATTTTCAAATAGCAATGATTCCGTCATAAATTTCAGTGATTAGTGTTTCTTCTGTAGTTTTTTTAATCTCATCTTGCAAATACAGCTAGATCACAAGAGTCATGAATTTGACATCCTTTCCCTGATTTATTGTGTTGGTTTCTTGAACAGGTGAGATTTACATATTATCAAGCAGTAAAAGCATGACACAACCTCACAGCGGAAAACTGTACAAGATCGTTGACCCAAAAAGGTGAGCATCACATTTCTCACTAAGATCTATCTTTCCTTCAGCAGGTTAAGAAACAAAAGTAGTTCTTCCTATGCAGCTGAATTATGCAACACTGACACTCCATAAGAAGGAAAATTCTCAGTGCAGGGGCCTTCCTAGAAGCAAATGTACCATCAGCAGCAAGCAGAATAGATTTGCTAAAATTAATCACTGTCACACAGAAAGTGCACGTCATAACAACAAGAGGTGTAACCAACATTAATTTCTGGAACTTTTTGCTTTCCAACTTTATGCTAAATGTTGTCCACTTTCCCATCCAGATTCACATTCTTTGCACATTTTCATATAAGTGTAGGGATGTTTAATGTGGAACCGAACAGGTAAAAGGTGCTCCTGTTTCTTCTGAAGTCAAATGACCTGCAGGTACCACAGAGGTTATGCAGCATCAATGGAAGGCAGATGCTAGAATTCTCCCCAGCACTCCTGCTTCCTTGCCTGCTGCTGTGGTGGGGCAGTGCACACAGGGAGCTGGTTTGAAAGGTTAGTACTGGCTGACCATATCCACTCTGAAAAGCTACTACAGAAAGCAATCTGACAGTATGAGCTAGAGGACAAGACGTGCCTGGTCAGTTCCAATCTCACTTCCTCGGTTTCTGTTTTGCTCTGAGAGACAGGTTCAGTCTTTCCCAAACATCTCTTTTGTTGTCTAGGTAACACCAGTAGAGGAGAATAGAGAGCACTGAATCCTCACTGAGTGTGAATTGTCATATCTTACGAGTTTTCAACATTATTCCATACCCCTGCATTTATCTATCTCTCCCTAGGGAGGTTTGGAGCAGCAAGGAAGGAAACCATCTGTCCTTGGACTGTGTGCTAAAAATACAACAAATTCTTCAAGAGTTCTTCAAGCACTGTTTCCAAAAGGCTTATAAATCCCACTCAAATGATTTATAAGGCACAGAATTAATAGGGTTGGTTTAAGTATTTAGACTAATTTAGCAGTTGTAAAGTGAGGATAAACAAAAATTATCAAACCAGATTTTCTTGAGATCTGATCACTTTCAGGTTCTTTGTGGAGCAGCTAGAGCAATGAAAATATTACGGAATCTAGAAAGACTGCAAAAGTCCAGTCCCAAACATGGCCCAGTGTCCCCATCAACAATAAGAGAACGTGACTAGCAGACACTCACTTTAGCTGGAGAAATACGATTTTCTTCATGATGGATCTTGCTGCTCTATCACACCAAATCTGTGGTATACAAAGGTACCGCGTCCACCCTGCAAAAGGATCAGCAATCAACACAGATAGAAACAGCCAACAGAAATCAAGTTTGTTGTATTAATTACTTTGACCCCATCATATTGTCTAAAAACACCTGCCTATTTGCTCAGCATCTAGTCAGGCTTGCATTTTTGGTTTTGCTGTTGACTGTTTAAGAGAGGAATTTATTTTCTTGACAGAATTTTATTTCTTAAAATTGTTATTGGGACAATAAGTTAATTCAATAATAAATGCAATAAATTGGATGCACACTGTACTGTGAATTACAGTAGTTTCAGTGTTTTATAATTATACTTTCTGCATCCTATAGCAAACACTTGGAAGCAGATGTTACTGCAGGCTAGGGCAGGCTGTCAGTCAAGGTTATTATGTATGTTTTATTTATGCTTTCTGGTATTAAAAACATTTTTTTTAGAACAAAACTTGCCATTCTTACCAGGATTGTTTAGTCTGTTGGTGTATGGTTTTAAGTGAATTTTACACCCTAAATCCACTATTAGTATCTAATTACATGGGGCTGCCTTGTTTGACCTCGGTTTTTTTGTTCCTGTTGCCTCTTCCAGTAGGGTGGTCTTCAGCTGACATACCTGAAAGGCCAGACCTCCCATTGCTGCACTCATGGTTGGCTGTTTTCATGTATGGAAAAGGGTCAAGACTGTGTTTGGTTACTGGTGAAAGTAACCAGAAAACTATAAAATACTTTTGTAAATTGACACACAGTTGAAATTAAACAGACTGTGGAAAAGGGGTATTGTTTTTGGTAACACTTTTCTAGAAACATGGGATAATTTTCATTCAGGCAATGTTTTGAGTTCAATCTCGCACCATTACAGGCTTTTAAGTGAAAGACAATGAGTTCCTTCCAAAAAAGAGCATTGCAGCCTTATTTACCATTTCATGCTGATTTCATATTACACATGTAAACGAGTTTAAAATCCCATGGCTATGGCAAGTGTTCATGTAAAGCTTTATTAACAAAAGATTAATTGGTATTTATGTGCTAATAATTTGTTGCATGCTAATATTTTCTTGCTACTTTTAATGTCTTCCCCATGGTGCACACCATAGAAATATATCAAATATAGGTGCAAACCCTAGCACAGTCAGCTTTCTAGAACATAAAAATGAAGATGTTACAGGTGGGCTATGAGCACTAGGTACAAATAAAGTCTTAGAAATTCACTACTAACTAACAAAACCCTCTCAGGGTGGCCCCTGGAAGTCTCATCGATTTGCAGAAAGCAGAGTAAAAGATCAAAATTATCATTCCTTGTGGTAGACACTTGATGGAAATCAATAACTTCATGCAAAAACCAGTCTTCTGGTAGTGGTCATTCACAAGCTGCTGTAAGCTTACGGAATTATTCTTTTCTCCTAAATAATAAATGTTACATGAAGATGCAGGATTTGGTTTCTTTTCATCTTTGTAGAAAACTACTGCATAATCAAAGTTGTTCTCAAACATAACCTTGACCATGATTTCCTTGTCTCAAATATAGCTTAAAAAAGAAACCTATAAGGTGGATACTACTAGCAGTAGGAAAAAAAAAAGATTCAAAAGAAGTAGGTATGTTAAAACATTAGAAGACCAGAGGATGCGGGTAATCCAGAGAAGCCTTTGCTCTAGTCTTCAATAATCAGCAATGGGGAAGTCCTATCCTAAGAGAGCCCTTCACATGTAATGAAAATGAGGTGTTAAACTGAGATGATGTATAACGAATTGATAAATACAATAAACACAGAGGTTCTGAATCTCTCCATCATCAAGGCAGTTTGTAAGAGAGTTTAAGGTACCACAGCAAACTTTTGTGCAAATACTTAACATCAATAAGTAAATAGCCTCACATCAAAATCACAGAATCAAATAATGCTTCTCTATATAAAAAGGTTGTTTTAATGTCATATTAGTACATGAGAGCTCTTAGACAATGATGAGTAAAAATCAGAAACAGGAAAGTATTAACATAAATAGGTATGTGGGGTGCTGCAAAAAATAAATATACTACCTATTACCATAATTGAGTATAGGCAATATCGTGGTTAGTTTTGAGTTTGGAGAAGAGGTGGGAAACCAAAGGAATGACAAACACACAAAACCACAATTAGGTAAATGAGTTTAAAAAGCAGACAAAAGAAAAATGTCTTAAGTTAAAACTGTGCCTCTGAAAAATATAGCCATTTCTTGATGGTTATATAAGGACGTTCTCACAATCAAACTGCTTTCCAGGGTTAGGAAATAATGAGAAAACATAAGGAGACTTATATACTTAAATAAGAGGTAGGAAGGAGTAGTCGGATGTCCTGAAAACCAGTACAAATATTAAGATTTTCTAAACTGCTTTTCTGAACATAAAAGAAAAACTTTTATTTTCTATTTTAGTACTTTCTGTTTATATTATTTTCTGTCTCTGTTTCTACAACTACATACTAATATCACAAAACCATTGATAAATGATTAGCAAAAATAGCTAGATAGACAGTGATACAGAAAATCTGGATAGGTCCAAATATCTCAGTTACTCAATTACAGAGAGAAAAGGGAGACAAACCCATTGGAAAAAAAAAAAAAGTAATCATTTTCTAGCATAACGACAGAAGATCAGCTGTAGCCAGTATTAAAAATGCATATTTAAGTAAGAAATATCTGTTGATAGGTTCATGTCAGCTGTGATTTAAACATTGTTACCAGCTGTTCTTCAAAAATCATAGACCGGGACAGACCAAGAAGTAAGAAAAGAAATATTTGAAGGTAGCAGTACACCCATAATATGGCTTTCTAAGTCTTTTAGAATATTTCTATTATGATCACTTTTATCTCTAAGCAAATTATGGTTAAAATAAAAAAGATTCAGAGAAGAGTACTCAAACTGATAGGTAATACAGAGGATTTCTATTTATACGATAGGATTAAACCCAGAAAAGTTTCTAGGGCAGACAAACAGTGGTGTCCCCCCCTGTGAATTTTGAGGAGTTCCTCACTGTGGATGCCGTGATTCCTAAGAGGATGAGTAATTGTTTTGATCAGGATGACTCAGTGGAGCCAGCAGGTGACTTCTGTGAGAGACAGTAGAGCTTAAGTGTCCCTGCACTCATAAGATTTCCTCTTCCTTTCCTTATAACACCTTAAAGATCTGGATTTCAATATGTTTCTTATCAACAGCTAGAATAGCTGCTTTCCATCAGATTGAAACTTGAACTTGATTCAAACCATCTCACTCCTCTTTCATGCCTCTCCAGAGTATGTAACTCCACTTATCATCCTTTCCATCATCACCTTCTGGGATTTCCGCTGTCGGGGAGTATTTCCAAACAGACTGATTTCAGACACTAAAGAACAATACCTAGGTCATACCTGATTTTGACATCATTCAAGCTCTTTACAAAAACATTGGTAATTTTATTTTTTTAGTCTGAGTTAAGAGTGTTGGATGGTATGAGAGAAGAACAGCATTTATAAAAGCATAGCCCCTTTTAAGGCTTTACTTGCTATCCAAAAATAAACCCAGAAACCTACTATTTTGGACTAATTTGCATCAAGATCCTCAGTTTTGATGGGATATAGATACACTCTAAAGGTACTACTGGAAACTCTGTATAACGAGCCAATTTTGTTGGTGAATGCTCTCACCAGCCCAGGTGGGCCATGTGATTTCTTTCTGTTCAGAAAGTTACTATCCCTTAAGTCGTTTGAGGGAATGGAAAGCCAGAATTAATGTCTGATTATGTTTAGTTTAGCTGGAGCATTCAAAATTCTTATCTCATTTACCAATCCACATGCAGTTACTATTCCCATAAGAGACACCAAAGAGAAATTAGAGCTTTTTGTGAATGCCAGCCTAGAGAGTTTCACTTTACAGAAGTACTTCACAAAAACTCCTTTGTAACTACGATGGAAAAACCTAAGGATTTTTTTCAATCACATCACAGCTCACTGACTGTAAAAGTTTTTGTTTTGGTTTGGGATGTTTTTTTCCCCTTTTTTTCAGTCTTTCTAGCACTGGCTCCTAAGGACTTCTCACTTTTTGTCACTTTATAAGGAAAAACCAGCTCAGTTTATCTTTTGCTTATTTTCTGGAGCCTGAAGGAAGCTTTTGCCATCCTAAAGAAAGTCATACATAATAGAGCAGCTTTAGCCCAGTAAGCCAGTCTTTCCCAACTCATCAGTCAATGTGTTATGCAAGTGGCCCCCTAAATTGATAAATTCCCACAGTGCCTGTTGACCCAGCTGCCAAGTACTCATGCAGCAGGTGTTGTTTTCATGACCACCCTGACAGTAATACAAACTGTTTAGCAGTTGCATTGACCTCTTAGCTATTAACATTGATACAGGCTTCACTAGGGACTAGTTTTCAAACATGACAAAATTTCTTAAGACTAGAGGTCATGAACAAGTATACCATATAAGAATAAATTTGATATGCTGCTGAGTTTAAATCTTAAAAGCTGTGAGTTTTTTCCACATTATTCCCATGTAGTAAATCTGGAGACAAGTAACGAGCTTTTGGCATCTCTCCCAGGACTAAAGGTATGCTTTTTAATTTTAGAAGCTATACCTGAAGAGATGCTGTATTTATGCTATGACAAGTAGTAAATTTAATCTATGATAAGTAGTGAAACAAAATCAGTTTTTCTTGACATTTTCCCTTATAAAGGGAAAACAACATAAATAATTAATGCACAAATGCTGATTATATACTTAAGCATCATTCTAATACCTAATATCTTGTGTGCAGTTACAAGAAGCATAACATTCTTGTCATGTATTTTGTACCATAATCAGGATTTCCACAGCCTTTTCTCTTGTCTGAATTTGAACATCCAGGAATTTTAAATGGATTTTTTTTTAACTTTAGTGGGAAAGTAGCGATTTTTGATATTGTGTCAAAGGCACAAGGGAGGAGCTGTCTTCTGTTCAGTACCATTGTATTAGTGCTGAATTTGAGCCTCCATTTGCATTGATTTATGTATGTCTGAGCTACAGGCTAGCACATATAGAAACTAAACCGCTCTGTGCATTTAGTGGAATTATGAAGAGATGCACTAAAGAAAGCATGAAATCCTAAGCAGTTCCAGGATGAGTTTTAATCTATTAAAGCATGTAGGGCTTTTATATGCGTCTAACCTGACAGTAGAGGCTACTTTCTTATACTAGCTACAGTAACGCAGCAAAAATTATTTTACACATCGCACAGTCAAGAATTTGCAGCTCCCTGCACACGTCAGCGGTGGGACCCAGCGAGGGCCCCAGCATCCCGCAGCTTTTCCTCCATGTTCCATACATTTAGAGTTGTTACACAGTTTCATGAAAGTGTGTTTTAACAAGCAAGATATACTGTACTGTACTGTATATATGAGCAGCTCTTTAAGATAACTAGAATTGTACAGACCATATAAATAGTCATTATCAGCTACATTTTTGGCTGACTTTCTGCGAACCAAATAGTGCTTACTGTAAGAGTAATCAAGCTGTACCCTTTAGAGTTTTATAGATTGAAGGAGACAAGGAAAAAAAATTCTCTTCAGCCCACTACATGGCTCCATCTATTCCCCTCCATTTTCCACATCAAGAGACACAGTGAAGCACTAGTAATATAAACAAAACCATAGGCCTGTCTAAGTGCTGGAAAGATCAAGACCCAACAGTCAGTTTCAAAACTGCTATCGTTGTGAAATTCTGTTCAGCTTATGCTGAGCCTGAAAATTTGCACCCCATTAAAGCCTTAAGAATGCAAAGTTTAAGTATTGTGGGGCAGAGACTTTCTCTTGACACATGCTGGTACCATAACAGCATTCAAATCCTGAGAAAGAAACACGACTTTTCCTGTGGTACAAGTATGGAAAACCAGTAATTCTTCTCACGCACGAGAAGGATACTGCCGCAGCTGCATTTGTATTCCTCTTCTCCTAAGGCACTCTGCCAACCAGAATTTTTCCATCTTTGTTTCTACTCCACCCCACCATTAATAAATATTATCCAAGGCTGATGAGTGCAAGTTATTGATTGATGGTAGAATAAAAGGCAAGGTTATATTCACAAGTACCAAGAGCACTAGAAAACTTTAAATCATAGAAGTGACAGTCGTGCTTTGCTGCATACAAAAAAAATATGAATCTTGTCTGCCTAATTAAATACAAATAAAAAAAAGAGTTATATATTCCAGGGCCGTCTAGATAAATTCTTTGCATCTATTAATAGAATAAATAATTATCTTCGCAAATCAAATATCTTTGTGACTTACGAGGTTCTTCTTTGCTAAAGATGTGCCACTGGAACTCTTTTCCAAGAGATGCTCCAGAAGCCTGAGGTTATGCTTCCCGCTAAACACAGTAGTGTACTTGTGTTTGAACATGAAAAAGACTCCCATTTAAAGTAACTTGTAAAAAATGGGCTTTAACAGAGAAATGAAGAATGAATGTTGTCTCCTATGCAGTTGCCTATAAAGAAATCAACTCAAATGTAGTGGGGCAGGGGAGAGCAGTAGGAATTAGAACACAGATCTTTTTGCTTTAAATCTGAAAATATCCCCACTGAAATTCAGATAGTTTTGTAGAATTGTTTCTGAAACAGCACTACCTGTTAATCTCATATATAATTTTTAACTGTAGGAACTTTCTTAACCAGATCACACATAATGCACTCGTTAGTACAGAACCTGAATTCCTAACAGATCAAAAAAAAATACATTATATTTAAGAGACAGCTATGGAAATACAAAAAAAGTGAAAGGATTTCAAACTTGCTGACACACAGAAAGTGTCAAAATGTATTTCTAAGCCCTTAAATAATACAAGACCTTTTGAAACCAGAACTTGGTCCTACACTAAAGATGCATCTACACATTTGTTCTGTCCTTAACATCTTTGGGGGACCAGTTCTTCTATATGGATGTTTAAATAATCGCGATATTAATTAAGAAAGCAGAGAAAGTGTTGTGGTGAAACAAACCAGTGAGCCTGTACTCTATTACTCTGTTTCAAAGGAAAATGCAAGAAACCCTGTAATGTACCATTAACAAGCTGCCTGCCAAAATTGGGGGGAGGGGTGTAAGTGCAGTCAGCTAGTGAGAAACATCTATGACATTACGTACGAGTGCTTATTTTCTTAAAAATTATTTTTACCCTATCTAATATTACTTTGAATGGCCCCATTGTGCATAGAAATATCTTTAAAAAATCCTACCAGAAGGTGGACCTCGTTGATATCTCAGAAGCCATGAGTTTGACTAGTTAGATTTATTTTCTTTAGCTTACTATTTTCCCTTGATATTTCTTCTGATGTTGAAATGAGAAATAAACAAGAATGCCCAATTTTCCTCCTTTTTTCTGCCAGTTTCTATCACACGCTTCCTTCACACTTCTATCGTATGCTTTCCTTCTCAGACTCCAAAGACTTCTCTCCACACCTGAGCATCAATCTACAATTTTAATATTTGTCAGGGTAACTACTGCACAAGTTGCTATTCCAGTTATTTGCACATAATTGGGGGTTTAATACTGATGGCAGTATAATACCAATGATATTTTCCATTCTATTGTATCTCACACAATTTTGGTTTGGTTTGTTTGGATTCTAGCTGGACACTTACCCAAGGTTTCTCTGAGCTCTCCACAGAACTATTAGCATCTTTGTTGTGCAAATTTCAAGCTTAGGAATGCATGGCAATAGTTCAGAATATTTCCTTGAGAATGAATAATTTTGTATTTGTCACTGATTAACTTATTCTACCATTATGCTCCCATTCAATTACTTGTTTCAATCTTTGGGAGATCCTGACATTCTTTTCTCAAACTTACTCCTGTGCAATCAAACCCACGGCAGACAGAAAATATGGTACCTGTAACGGGAACCTGTAGTCTTGTGATGAACCTATCAGTCTCTAGGTGCTGAACTCAGACAGCAAATAAGTCAGCATGATGACATACCTCTAAATTGGAACACCATCCCCCCCCAACAACAACAACAAAACAACTCAATAAACATCTAAAAAAGCACTGGAAGTCATACCAGCAGGTAGGGCACACTTAACTTAAAACTTTTAAGTGTCTTACACACCTAACACTATGGAAGGATCGCTACAGTTCCTTCTTTGTTAAGGAAGATGATGATGTACTTTTTTAAAAATAAAAAGGCTATTGGATATCCAATATATTTTGTAGAGACTGAGCAAAAAAAATTGCATTAGGTTAAGACTTGACAGCAAGACACCCAACAAAAAACCAGTGTCAGAAATATCTTAAGTCAGATGAACTAGAATTTCCTTCATGCATACATTTCACAGAATTACACACAGAAGGACTGAGGCTGGAGGGCACCTGGTCAGGCAGGGCCACCTCCAGGCAGTTGCCCAGGACCATGTCTGGACAGCTTTTGAACGTTGCCAAGGATGGAGACTGCATAACCTCACTGGGCAACCTGTGGAAGTGCTTGGTCAAGGCATAGTTAAAAAGTTTGGATGCTTCAATAAGCATCTTCAATGCACAATCTGAATATGATTTCATGAAAATATGGACATAAAAAAATCTGTAGTGTCAAACTGAACTTGAAAAGAGAGGCAATACTTTCACAAACCTATTATGCATGTCATAATGTGTGACGTAGAACTTGCTATTTAGATTAGTTTTCACAGCATACATTGGAAATATGGATTTATCTTTTGCTAGAAAAGCAAAAAGACACTGTCACATTCTGGACTGAATTATATTACTATTTGCGCTCTCTGAAGAAAAGCCACACAATCAGTAGAACTTAACATCTCTAATATTGACACCATCCAGAGATATACGCTGCCAGCAACCAGCTCTTCAGCAAGCTGGTTTCATAGAATCATAGAACAACCAGGTTGGAAGAGATCCATGAGATCATTGAATTCAACTGTTCCTATCAAACACTAAACCATGTCCATCAGCACCTTGTCCACCTGTGCCTTAAATACCTCCAGGGAAGGTGAATCAACCACCTCCCTGGGCAGCCTCTGCCAGTGCCCAATGACCCTTTCTGTAAATGACCCTTTCACCAGGTTCAAGCTTCCAGAATTCTCAAAGACTGCTATTTAATCTTAAAAGATCTCTGAAGGCAGTTATATGAAAGAATAGCAAATCACACCATATTTTTCTGTAACGTAATATGATCTCTATGTCTACTGGTGGTTTTGAGAAAAAAAAAAAAGCTATCCCCTCAGAACACAGGTTTCTCCCACTGGCAATACCATAAAAGAGAATCAGGTTTGTAATAAAACACCCAAAGTTTTCCTCCTTGACCCTGACTTTTAACTATCTGCTTGCATCTTATATTTTCATTCAGGCCTTTAGTTCCCGAAGAATGCAAAAGAACAGCTCAAACTGCACAGATACTGACATCTGAATGCTCAAGGCATTGTCGGAATGGGCACTGCACTCCCACAGGAAAATGCTGCTGTAATCAAGGCTGGGAAGGAGAGTTCTGCAGAACCGGTTTGTATATAGATTCATAGAAACAAGTGAAAAAAGCAGTGAGATGCCATAATTTGTTTTTAACTATTCACTGAGAGAAATTTTCAATAGATATCATTGACCATCTGAAAACATTAAAGAAATACTGATCTCACCACTGGTAGGAAAACAAGAAGTCTTTAGATGAGTGCAACAGTTACAGCATTGAATGCTATGTGAACCATTACAGAATGCAATTAATAGCACAAATGGGAGAGAGAACAGTATTCTTAATTTTTCATCAAGATTGTAAAATGAAAGGAAATCCTGTCAATACATATTCCGTGCTTGGACACTGAGCTTCCACCTGCAGTATTATCACTGTTAGTGTCCAACAGGAGTACCTTGTCAGGAAAGGTGGCAAATCAGAACTGCAGGCAACTATTGTGTATTTTGTGCTTTGCTAATTTAATGCAAATAACTTAGTTTTGATACATTCTTAGTTTTGATACATTCTTAGTTTTGATCCCACAAAATAAAATGGGTACAGTTTGTTAAAGAGAATTCTAAGTACGAGCTATCACAAAGCAGCTAATAATCAGAAGATAATTTTAATCCATTATTAATAGCAGTGCTTTTACTATCTCATTGCTGAAACACAGCTTTCAAAAGTCACTTGAAAAAGTGATTGCTATCAAATTAAATGTTGGGTATGCCACCAAAGGGGTGAGATAAATGAACCCAGAGTGCCCTGCAGCTTTGCTATTACTGTCTCACCAAGGCTGTAGTTATGCTGAGCTGCATAACTCTGGCCTATGCAGATCTCCTAGAGCAAGCCTGGGTACCAGGCATCTGTGTGCATCAGCACAGTTTCTGGAGCATTATTTGCTCAGTGAGTTTGACCAGATGCCTATAGAAAGAGATAAAGTTAACTAATGGCAGTAGAACTCAAAAGAGGAAAAGAATCAGAGTAAAATAAAAGAAGGCTCACACAACATACCAGGGATAATTCAGATTGGAAGGGCACTCCAGAGGACCCTTCTGAAGCAAGGTCAGCTATGAGGTCCTTATAGCCTGGAGCGTGGATTTCAGCAACCTCCAGGTTTGCAGTGATAAGCAGGAATGACTTCATTTGGTATGAAATGAAATGAAATGACTAATGATATATCTTACCGGCAAGATTCACGAGCTGGCCATTGTACAGCCATGCAACAAAAGCAGGTTGGAGAATTGGATGAGGTAATCAACTTCAGTTGTCCTCACTTGCCAGTCAGAGATCTCCTGCATTTAGAGAATGAGGCCCGTTCTCAGCCCTTGCCCAAGTGGAATTTACAGTAAAAAACATAAATGAACATAAATGGGTCTTGAATAATGTTTGGTTTAAAAAACTATAGTTCCATGATAGCTAATTTGATAAATGTAGTGTACAAGAAAGCTACAGAAAATATGTAGAGTAAGGACCTTTCTTTCCTGTACCCCACATATCACTTAACTGAGATGTTCTAGGTTGGACCTCAAGGTACTATTATAAATTAAATAAGAAAATTACCTTCTGAGGCATCAATTTCCTCACAGGATAATTAAGAAACTCAGGAATAAAATCAAGAAACCTGTTTTCATATAGTGTATCATAAAGCTGTCTAAATCATAGTGTAACTTTACTGTAATGGATAGCAAAACATCTGAAAAAAGAAATATACACTCACTGTATTTATCACTGTGGTGTGAATCTACCCAAGAAGAAAGTATTTCCACAACTGAAGTTTAACTGTTAGTTTTGCTAACACTAGCTACAATTTAAAGTAGCACTTGTATACGAAAAACTTAGGCAAGCTGAATAACCTAGAACTCTATAGGTAAATCATCAGGCATCTGCTAAAGAGAGAGGAAAAAACACTGGAACTTAACTAATTGACAAAAGTTGTCAAAAAAACCACTCTGGCTCTTTTTTTTTCCTAAAGGGAATTAAATTTTGTTCCAAGCATGTGTGATTCAAGAGCCACAGGAGTGCACCTCTGTGGTCAGTTAGCAATCTGCTCTGCTAAGGAGAGTGTGTAATGCAGAACTCTGCATGTACAAAGGGGTTTGCCTGAGATTCTGTACTTCCTAGCTTGGAGGTGGCCAGGTGTGAAAAGGTCTCACCAACCTGAGGACTTTTTGGGTTGCCACTATAAGAAATGGGATGAGGGAGACCACCACTGCTGAAAGAGCTGTATAAACTGCTATATGTCATGTTTTCAAATGCTAAGATACTTGGAGCTGAAAGTCTTTTGAGACAGACCTTCTATGCGCTCCAAATTCAAGCATGAAAACAGGAATTGAATGTTTCCAAAAATCTGCTATTTGAGTGTCTGTCCTGGCTGATGCCCTCTCAGACACAAAATTATTCCCCCTTGAATATTCTAAAACTCTAAAAAATAAGATTTCAAAACTGTTACTATTTCATCCTTTCTATTTTGTTTTGCATTTATGTGCTTTATCATTATAAGCTTAGGAAAGCGCTAAATGAATCTGTACTGTATCCTTTTGTGAAATTCAAACAAATTGTTGTTTTTCTACCCACAGCAAAATGCGATCCAGCCTGTCGACATGGAGGTGTCTGTGTAAGGCCTAATAAATGCTTATGTAAAAAAGGCTATCTCGGCCCCCAGTGTGAACAAGTGGATAGAAACATCCGAAGAGTGACAAGGGCAGGTATTCTTGATCAGATCCTAGACATGACATCCTATTTGCTGGATCTAACCAGCTATATTGTATAGTTTCTGGGACTATTTGGAAGCTACACTTTCAACGGGCATTTCTTTTGAATCCTGTCATTTTCAAAAGACTCTTATCCTGCAACAAATACTGGTGATTTGATTTACTTTATTAATTTAAGTATAATATTCACAAATGTGCAGATAAATTCTTTGTATGTGTGTAAATATTCCTGTACGTCTCCACAGACGTACCCATACCCAATACGTGCACACATACGCATGCACGCACTATCACAAACATGGTTTTACTGCTAGTGGAATTTTTTTTTTCCTATTTATTTCTTCATGAGAAATAGTTTACAAAGTAATTCCACTGTAAACCACATTTTCGTCAAAGGACTTCCGTGATGTCTTAATGGATTCCTTGACACCCCAGAAATCTCGTGTCTGTACCTATCTGATTCTAGCAATAAGAGAGCGGTTTTCAAACATCGCTGTATAAACTGCTGGACTTAATAAAATCCAGTTGTAACAGTTTCTAAAGTGAACTGAACTACATCATGAGACAATATTTCAGAACTCCTTAATGCATTCCTATCTAGGCAATTCATTGTAAGACTGTAACCTTCACCTTCATCAATGTAACTCTATTACAGAATGTTACGCATTTCTTTATCTAGCATAGATGCAAAAATCTGGTTATCGCAGCTTAATATCAAGATTGTTTCAAGTGTTTAATAATTAAATTATATTCGCATATTTCAAAGCCAGTCATTCTAGAAGGTCTGCTTTTTATCATATATTTTATTTAACGATGGGCACTGGGTTCATGTTACATATTTATATTATTTTATTTTATTTTTATAATATAGACATCACCTAGATGAGACAGCTTTACCATGTCCTGTAAAATGCTAAAGTTACATTTTTCACCAACTTAATTGGAAAGACGGGGAAAGAGAGAGCAGTCACACTCTTTAATGTGTTGTGGATCTAATCTAGAAATGTATCCTTGTGTCAACTTGTATTCATTTACGACGGATGAAAAAAACCAACTGCCAACCAATCATAATAAAATTCCAGCATATGTTAAATGTGTTCATAAAGTGATTTTCACTGTAACAGGACGGGACAGATTATACCTGAGTAGACTGTTGCCAATTTCGCACTGAATGGAACGTCCCTATTCAAGAGCTCACAAGAGCACGTGTTGGCTGTTTAAGATGTCACTTGTACAAAATGTATAACGATTCTCGCCAAATGCAGTTCTAACTGTAAATGTTCCTTGAAGAGCTAACGTGAAATTGAGTCTGTAAATGTATCAATAAATATGGTGTACATGCTATAGTCAGGTTTCCTAAAGTATTAATAGTCTAATTAGATGTATCTTCAGAACTGGTGCCCTCTTATCTCCAGCTCATCATTGGCAGTTTCTTTGCTCACCACTTACTGATCATCAGATTTCCTTTAAGCTACCTGGCTTTTAGAAAATCTTGCCTATGCAAAGAAAGCAGAGTAGCCAGAGCGTGCATATCCTATGGTGCTTATAAGCAGTTGCTCGTGTGTAAACAATTTATAACACTTCAGGCAATAAGATCTCAAAGATTTTAGCCATCACACTCTCCGGTAGCAAAATTACTTCTCCAAGTCAGTGACGCGCAACAAGTTTCCTTTATAGAAAGTTGTCAGTCTTCATTTAGGAAGTATTAAATCTGAAAGTATGGCATGACTGATATTTGCTTTTCTCTGCCTTGTGGATTCCAGCTCAGAGGAACAGAAAATTACATTTGCTTTCCATATATGTTTGCCTGGGTTTCAAGTGACCTCACGCCAAATGGAAATTGGTTCAGAAATCTTGGTTAAGTGCTCCGGGAACAATGGTCGGCATTAAAAAGTGCATGCATAATTTTGCACAATGTAGATTCAACTGACAGTCCATTGAAAGACGCCTCGGGATTAAATGAGCATGAAGACCAAATTGCCCTCTCACCCCAGAAAAGGGTGGTCCCTTATAGTCACACGAACACTTCATTGGCTAAGCAGTGTGACCAATCTTAAAATGAACCCTGTGGTAGCATCTGTAGGTTAATAGCAGCTCTTTGTCTCCGCTGCTTTCTGCCTTTAGTCTTTTCCCCGAATTCCATCACAAAAAGTTTTACAATTAAAAAATGTCCTGACAACCATTTTTGTAAATTGACCTTAGCATCTAATCTTTCCTTATTCAACGTGGGTGACAAAAATGTGAACTTCTCATGAATGAGCCAGCTGTCCAAATCTGTCAGATAGTGCAGTTTTATTACACTCTTCATAATCAGCAAAGCAAGCAAGTCGCTGAAGTATTTTAGCAACATTTAAATATCAGACAGAGATAACATCTTTAACAGTTTCTTTAAGGAAATATATTTAAAAAGAAACCCAACTTTAACTCCACTGTGATGTGTTATTTTCAACAACCAGCTGGGTATATGTAATAGTTATTTTCTCATTGTTTAGTTACTGTAGACTTACAAAAATACCACAAATGGTACCTAAATTGAAGATCCCCAGTAATATCGATGCAATAGACATGCAGAGAAGGGATTGCAATGATCTTAGAGTTTCTGTCTTAATAATAAAGACAATTAATTTCATAGTGCAATAATAAAATAAACTCCAGTAAAGCTAAGAGTTAAATTTAGGTCTCATTCAAATAAATGGCAAAAGACTCACACTGGCTGTGCTGCACTCAGAAAAATTATTTCAAAATTTAAGCAAAACACTGTATTTTATTTTATTAGGGGGGAAAAAATTCTCTTTGAATCATTCCATCAAAGCTTCAAAAGTGAGAAGGGAAGAATCTAAGTGAAGATTAGTGGGATAGGGGAGACAGTTTGTGGAAAGTGTTTTGCTTCATTTTTAAATCATCTTTTGTATCATGTGAAAGCAAGCATCTGCATTAAGCCCACACGGGTACATAGGAAGTCCCAGTGGAAAAGCAGCATTCTCAAAAAAAAAAAAAAAAAAAAAAAAAGACACAAAAAATCCTAGATGCTTATTTATCAAAAGAACTTATACTATTAAAAAGAGTGAGTAAACCCCAGGCCTAGCCACCCAAGATGCTCATATAAAAAGGGCAACTGCAGTAATTGCCCTGAGAATTGGCATACAAAAAAAAAAAAAAAAGCCAAAACAAAACAAAAAAAAAGGATCTGTAGAAAGCCCGTTGCCAGTTAGGTCATTCTGCAGCTATTCTCACACAACCTCCGAGAGTGTCCCAGAATAAAACAGAGCTTATAAATGAAACTAGATAAATGAGGCAATTAGATAAGGGCCTCCAGAAGGGATTTTATGTATGTGTTCAAGTTGTCTCTGTCTCCCTCTTTCTCTCTCTCTCCCCCCTAATCTTTTATTCCATTCATTTCTTCCTTTATTCAGAGATACTGCCTCTCTGTTCCTCACACATTGTACATTTCAAGTATTCTTTGAGGCTTTCTACTGTTAAAGATAACACATATACCTGTTGCAAGAAACATAACTCTGTTCCTGATTCCTGCTAGTTTACGACCCTCAGCACAGAGAAACTGAATCTTTTTCTTTTTAAATGCTACTGTCAGAAAGAAAGTGTATTATCGGAATAGAAGGAGAAACATCTTTACTTCCATAGATAAATAGGGAAACCAAAAGATCTCATGTAAAATCAGCTTAAAATTGTTTCACTCTATTTCAGAAAAACAGTAAATTCATTTCTCTAACGCATCTAGTAAGAAACAATTCACTCACACCCTGCCTCTCAAGGAAATAAATTACTTCCATTATCATTGAGGGACACAGATGCGAACTGTTTCTGCCTTTAAATCCTCCCACGTTATTCTAGTTCATGGAAACAAAGTTTAATTTATGTATAAATAAGAGCATAAATTTTATATCTCCAACACAACAACTCTGTTTATCTCCTTCTTTCATTCACTTCTCCACATTTTGGATTTGCAGCTCCTTGCTTTCTAAAGCCACAGCAAATATTAATAATCCCTAGCTGCTGCAGGTGATGTTTATTATTTTTGAAACTGCCTAATAAACGTGTGCATCAAAGAGGCTTCCCAGCCGGTTAAGGTTTTTATCTTTTGATCATTCAATGAAACTCTGTTATTTTATAATGACTTCTAATACTGTATCTTAGCTGGACATTTACAGATCAGGAGTAGAAGCCTCAAGAAGCTCGGCCTCAGGCTGGGGAGCTCAGCCAGAGTTAGCCTGAAGCTGGAGGAGGGGAGCAGGTACTTGGTCACTATACAGTCACCACACTTCTCAGAAAGTTACTGATTTCAATCCGATAACCAGATGCCTCACATAAAAAGCAGAACAATATTCGTGGGATGAGGAAATGTTGCTTTTCAGCATGCATTTTCTCTGCTTTGTAAAAACATGCAAAATGAAGAGTCTGAAAACACTTAGGAGCAAGTAATTTTTCAGAGGTGTAAAGTCCCATTAAGGTGAAAAAATATTTGTACATGTAATTCTACTTGCATTCATAATATAAGGACTTATAAGACTGGCTCTACATGGAAAAAAAACATTTCTAAGGAAATCCTGGTCTGCTTATTTTTCCTTAATTATGTAAATCCTTTAAAAGACATTAGTGCATTTTAATTTTCTAATCTTTAGTTTAACTGTGTACCAGTTTAATTAGGTATTATATCATTTTGTTAAAAGGTGATCTTTGTCTCAGGAAAAACAGAAGAGAGTCATAAAGACAATTTTTTCCCATTTTTCAGTATTAAAAATTGACTAATTTTTATTTTTCATTGAAAAAAATAACTAGAAATCTCACCAAAATGGCAAGCAACTTTTACTATGTGCTAATATATAGTAAATATATTCTAATCCAAATTTGCAAGAAATGCAAATAATCTGGATTCTGGCTGCAAAAAATTGATAAATATTCCCATAAGTAGTTTCAGGGCAAAACGTTGTAGATACAGTTAAAAAAATTAAGACCATTTTGCTAAGAAGTTTGTTGTTTTAAACAGCAGTGAAATGAGTCGTGTGTATTTTTCAGGATATAGGTGTGAAACAGCAGAAGCCACCTGAAAGCCTAATACAGGATTACGTTAATCTTTGAAGGCCTGGCTCCAAGTCCATTGATGTCAACTGAAAATCTCCTATTGACTTCATTAGTTATAGGATTAAGTCCTTAAAAGACATCCACTTAGCTGGCAGAAGATCTTAACTTCAGACATCAATGCACACATGACCTCTCTCTGTCTGCTTCTGCAGTTATTAAGAGTTACCAAGGTTTTCTGAAATAAGGCTGTAGGTTGAACCCAGATGAAACACAAACAGTACTTTTGGGTTTCCGCATCAGTATTTCCAGTGGTTTCACAAGGGATCTTTCCAATCTGTCAGAGTTTTTGATACTTTTTTAAAGATGCTGAGTGATTAGCTCACATTTTCTCGCTTTTACACATATCTATGCCTATTTCAAATATAGAAGCATATGCTACTAAGCAAAAAAGGAATTAAAATTCCAAGTCAGTGGCCCCATTTTATGAAATAGCCATAGCAAGACAGGGCCCAGAGCTGTCCCCACAGATGCTCACAAACATCCATGGATGCATTCCCCTAAGCATTCTGAGTCCTGTATTACAAAGGTTGAATTCAGCAGCGTTAAGCACATTTTCAAACCTTTCTCGCTGTGTTTAATAGGGATAGTGCAATATTTCAATCCAGCCGATACCCAACTAACATTTTGAATCAATACCAACATTTTGGTGCCAACCAAAACATTGTTGTCACCCTTTAATACGACTAGCAGGGTTTCTTGCCTTTGTACTCATTGACTTCAAACACGACTCAGCACATAGGTTTATCCTGCTATAAAACATGCAACATCCAAACAATTCTAGTACAGCAATTAATTCTGCACAGTTTTACGCTGGGCAGACTAACTAAACCGACAGTATTACTAATGCCTTATCTGGGAGAAAAGAAACATTACTGATTTATAGCTCTGTACAAGTGGTTGAACTGACATATTGACCTTTTTCCTTCAGTTCACTCATGAGTTAATAATTATTAATTTGGTCAATATGTTAGCAAAAGATTATCATGTTGTCCCATAACCCAAAGAAAACTCCCACAGGCTTCCACAGGAAATTTTTCTTCACATCACACTGCTGTACAGTTTGATTTGAAAGCGAAGTGACAAACCAGCTCACCAAGGCTCTCAGTACTGAAAACACATCCTTCTAGCAATCATTTCATGCTATAGAAATTCACCAAAAAAATAATCTTCTTTGTTATATACATTTACTGTGTGCCTTTACCTATTGTTTACTGTAAACACACTGGCTTCCACAATAAAAACAAAAATCAGAAATTATTGCTAGGAATGTGCACAAACAGCAAGCGGCATTACTGGAGAAGAGTTTTACTTTACTATCACTAAAACACTATCAAAGAACAACCTTCCATCTGTTATACGTGCTCACAGGGTACAGTGTATAATACAGTTAAGTTCCTTTTACAGTCTATGAGATTCTCCTATTTATGTTCATTTTGCAATGAAGACAGAAAAAATATTTAAAAGAAAAATTGCTTTAATTCCCAGGAAATTTCAGAAAGAAGGTGCCAGCTAAAGCACATGAATATATGCAGCAGCTGTGTTCACATTATTTGGGTGGGAAGAAGGCAGAGAGAGGTGGCTGTTTTGGAGGGGGAGCATGTGAGATTCATTTTACTATAGGATAAAAAGGTGGTTTGCATCACAAGACAGTAACAAACAAATCCCATTTTGTGAATGTTCCTAGGAGGAGTCGCTAAAAGGAAAATGTTCTAGGCAGAATCAAAACTAATACGCAAAATGAACTTAATTCATATGAAGATATAGCGAGACCAGAAACCATCTGGCATTAAGTCACCAGGTGTATCTTGCAGTGAACTTCATCAATACTGGAAGCAGCAACCCTACCCTCTGAATTATCCAGAAATGCTAATAGCTGTCCCCCCACAAAATTTACTGCAGAATTAAAACTTTAATTGCCTTTTGAGAACAACTAGATTGTAATGGGAGCCAAGCAGAAAAGGAAAGAATAGAATTCTGTCACTTGAGAACATGACAGATGTGATATTCCTCTCTTCAATTAGTTTTATTTTATAGTAGCTGTCAGGTACTGTATGTACATTTGAATTGTGGGAAAATAGCTTTGAAAATATCATTCAGAACTATGTTTAAGTATCTTCTATAAACTGTATTATACTACTAAGCATATACAGGCACCAATCTAGCAGAGCACTGGAGCACAGAAGTAATTTTAAGCACATGAGTCTCACTGAAGTCATGTGCTTAACATTATTAATATAATTAAGTGCTTCTTGGTTTGAGACCTTATAAGTCTTTGTGAGTCTACCTGCACAGAATACCTATGCTGCATATGCATTTCTTTGTACGGAGACAGCATGGCTGAAGTTCACAGCAAGAGAATTCAGTTACTGTCTGTCACAAATTCTGTATAACCTGAGATAATTGCATCTTTTTGCCTCCACTTTCCATCTGAAATGTAGTGAAATCAATTCTTGTAAGGTGCTTTGAGCTCTTCAAATGAAAAGTGCTATAAAAAGTACAAATTATTGTTATATTATTGAACACCATGTATGTATACACACTATTATGTAATATATAATATATGTATAATGCATATAAATTCTAACAAATGTATTTGTGTAATATCTGAGAAATGGAACAGTTGTATCTGGAATTGATAAATGCATAGAGTTGGATTTATTGTTAATCTGTGGATTTAATGATTTTTTAGACAAGAGGATGTTTAAGTGTATAATTGCTTTTCTTAATTTAATATATTTATGTAAATGCATGCCTAAAGTTCTCAATAGATAGTTATTCTGTGTCCCTTAAGCTAATAAAATATATTAAACTTTATCTTACTATATAAGATATACCCACTGCTTTAGATTTTTTTTGGTTTTAATATTTTTGTTACGACAAAATGCATAATTTAAAATTCATGACATTTTAATGGGCTCTTTGATCTTTGCAGTAAAAGCAAAATGCCCATATTTTATATATTATTTGAAATCTGTTCTAGTTGTATTTATATAAATAATAAGATGCTTTCATAAAATGTGACTGAACATTGCTATTATTTTTGGAATGGGAAGTTTGGAATGGGGTGTTCTGTTTCCTTCTGGACAAAGGAGAGTGGAAATTAAGGCCTCCAGCCTGAAGAACACCTGATTCATTGCAAGCAATATGCAAATGCACAAACAGCTTGAACACGGAGATTTAAAGTACAGGCTTTTCAAGTATAGATCTCTTGATGAATTAGTTCCATAACAATGGGAGGAACACTGGGGGTCATTGCTTTGCTTTGTTTACTTAGCATCTTCAGCACGTCATCAAATCATGTATGTTAAATTCAAATGTACCATTACCATTGATTTAAAAAAGGGCGATAAAAAAATGGATGCAGTGTGGAATTCTTTCCATTTCTTCCCATCTTAAGTGACTGATTCTATCCCACTGAAATCAACGCCTAAGTCGAAGCAGGGCCAACTCACTAGATCAACTCACTGCATTTTTTGATACAAACGAATGTTTAATCATGACACTTAAACACAAACTGCGCCTGCAGCTTATGTCTGCGAAAGTGAAAACCAGTTCAGACAGGGAGCACGAAGGAGCCAAGGGCTTCTTCACACACTAAGTTTACCTTAGTGGTTTTGAAATGCTGTTGAATTAAGTTTACGCATTTAACTTGCCTAAAGTGTTCAGGCAGCCACGCGTTTATTTTGTAGACTAAAGAATGAAGCAGTACTGACACTACGATATTGATGCTATCTCTACATTTCAGATCTAAGCCAAAATAATCTTGATATTTTCATGAAATTGTTTTTCCATTTTTCAGCTAGTTACACCATTGGTGATACAGGCTGGTGGCCAGCCAGGGAACTAGGATCCAAGGCAAATTTGAACTTCATCCAAATTTGAGGATATTTGAAAACTGCGTTTCACTTCAGCTTTTTGTAGTAGTGGCAGCAATGTTCTTGTAAATGCATTTCCTTACAAATATTCTTTCTAGATGGGCTCATAACAAGAAAACAGCTGAAAGATTGCAAATAAAACAGAATGAAGAAATCACTTAGGATTATTTTGAGGTTTTTAGTACGACCTATAAACACACATAGAAAGTAAAAGAATTCTGTGAGGTATAATACATAATCATAATAAATACTGTGCAGTATGTAGCACTGGTGACGTCATGAGTCCTTGTGTTTGTTCTTGTAATTTATTAAGACATTATGAAAATCCACTGACATATTTATAAGCCTTGGAATTAACAGCTACGTTTAATTTCTTTTACAACATAAGGCATGAATTTAACTTGAAGAATTATGTACATTCAGCTGCGTACAGCAAGACTGCAATTCTATCTAGAACTTCAGATGGCATCCTAAACCTGAGGGGCCAAATTCTGCTCTGCCTTTACATGAATCAAAGGAGGTATCCTTATCCTCTTGATCAAGGTCTGTCAAAGTCCTCAGAACTTTCAGAAGCAATTCAAAGCCTAAATGCGCTATTGTGGAGTAGTTCATTTTACTAATATAGTTACTCTACTTCAGTATTTATTCATTATTCCCAAAACACGTATTTTGAATAAGCTTCTGTCTTTATACTGCCTTCTCTTTACTTCCACGCATAGCTCCGTTCTTTGTATTCTGATAAGAGTTGCTGCTCTTCCATCCTATTGCTGTAAATTTACTACATATTTACAAGTTTTTAACAAGCTATAAAATAGTTTTTGCCATAATCAATTTTAACAAAAACACTAAGTAAGGGATAAGCCCCTGGTTTAACTCTAAATTAAAAGTGTACCACAAGTAAGTAGGGTAGAATCCTTCAAATGCCAAAGAATCATTTTGGTCTATGTGGTTGCATTTATTTATTTTGGGGGAAGGGTTGGTTTGAGTCAGATTTGATGACATGTCTATGGATGACATACATCCCTGGCAGAACTGGGCAAAGTGGGACATAGCTTTGGTTTTGCAAAACCTCACTGAACACTGGCTTTCTTGTTTGCTTGGTTTGGGGTGGTTTCTGGGTTTTTTAAAAGGTTTTTCTGAGTTTTTTTGTCTTTCAAAACTAGGACTGCTCCTGGATTTTGTGTGAATTCCAAAATTTTGGGCTGAAACAGTTGAATGAATGGCCCTTATACTGGTTCAACATTCAATATTTAAAATTTATCATTTATTACTTAAGCTGTTGCCAATATTGCAGCCTCCTTCAGCTGCTGCACATCTTAATAGAAATTCACTGATGTCGGTGGTGTCACAAGGTGAATCAGGTTATTTTAAGTAGTTGCTTTTCCTTATCATTCATTTTATATCACTTTAAATACATTACACTCATAGAATCATAGAATCACCAGGTTGGAAGAGACCCACCAGATCATCGAGTCCAACCATTCCTATCAAACCATGTCCCTCAGGACCTCGTCTACCCGTGCCTTAAACACCTCCAGGGAAGGTGAACACTCAGAAGTGTTTGTCATATCATTGCACAATGAAACCAGTGTCATCATATGGTGATGTTTGCTCCAGTTACACACACAGTTCTACACGGTTCGCCTTCCACTATGTACGTTTGACTACTCAGAGACTGACTGACTGAGGGAGGGAATGCAGGAGTTACATGCCAGTCCTCCATTACATCGAGTGGTTTGTTCCCTCCCCTTCATTACTAGAAAATTGAAAATTGGTGATATGTAAGCAAGCTATTTTCATTTCTGAGAAGGGGAACATAGACATGAAGCAAAGGGCTGCTTTTGGTTCAGGAGCTTTATAAAGCAGAGGTCCAAACACTACAAACTCTCATGCAGTGGAATTAGTGTTTTCCTGGTGGGATGGATACAACAGGTGCAGATACAGCTTTCAGGTCTTTAAACTGCATTAGCCCAAATAAATTACAGCTACGGAGCATGTTTAGCAATTCCAAGCAAACATTTGAAATGCAATGCCCACGGTGCAGATAAAGTGCTTATGAAAAAGGTGGACACGACATCTGTACTGGCACAGAACGCCTGTTCTAAAGTAATAGCTGCAAAATGCCTCCTATAAAGCCTAAGACTGTTAGTACAGCTGCAGCTTTTAATACCTATTGAATTTCTTGATCAGGGAGGCAGATCCAGAGCAAGGGAAATGGACAAGTGAAACTATAAACTGCTATTTTACACCTATGAATGTAATATCAAATAAATGTGGTCAAACCCACTTTTATTTTTTTAAGAAATTCATCCCTAGAGAGCCTTGTGCTAGATCTTACCTAGCAAGCCATCAGAAGGCACTTATGTCAGCCTCACCCTGGGGTTTCTGTATAACTGTACAGTCTACAAATACCTGCTGCTTATTATATCTGTAACAGAAACCTGCAGCTACGCACACATGTGTAATACCTCATGCATCATTTCTGCACTTATATAAAGCTATTTGGTTTTAGATCAATGCAAATGAGCAAAGAAAAAGCACACAACAGATCGCTCGTAAGATGGTTATGCAAGAGGAAAATGATAGTGAAGTGACTGAGTTGCACAGAGACTTGAACACAGGCAACAGGATGCAACCAGTGAAATCATTACCATGTTAGCTTATTATCATTAATCATTCCAAAGAGTACAGCTGTCTCTCATTTTCTGGGTTTTCTTATTTAAATACCTCAGTAGTAAGACAAATTTGCATTTAAGAGGCCCCCTGTGAATTATCAGAATCATATTCACTTTTACATTTATAATTTCAGCTTTTTGTTCACGACAGAACTTCAATGGAATTATCAGATTTTTCAGTATGCAGATAAGCTGTAATTTTAATATTTTCTAAACTTATTGTCTTGCAAATTCTTCACTTCTTTTGTTAACCTGAAAAAAATACGCAGTCCATAATGCTCAGGTAGCAGTGACTGCTGAGACTGCAGATTGACCTAGTACAGAGTTCACCACAAGTTACCCCAGATGAAACACTCTTAATATGTTACTTGTAATATCTGTCATAGATAAATTGGACAGGATTGTTTTTGTTTGCTTCGTTTAGGACCATTTTTGCTTCCGAGAAGTTAGCAGGCTTCAAACCAGTTGCTGCTGATGTCTACCCAAAGCATGTCCCAGGCACGTAAACCCTTCTGAGTCCCCATCAACAATCCCATCTACACGATTTCAAGTATTACTCAAATTCCCTGGCACCTGTACTCAGTACATGCCTTTTACACTGACTAGAATTTTTTTCTGACTGGCACACATCCTCAGAAGTACCTGAACAATTTGGGGATAGATACGTATCTCTTTCTAAAAGCAATCCAGGATAAAACATAAAACTGTCAGAGCTTGCTTGAGACTTTGGAGAATCCTGAATAGTTAGTCATAGGCAGACCTTCAATTAACTTCATGGGTGGTGGTGCCAGTTTAATGATAGAACACTTCTACATGTCAAAAAGAGGTGGCTCTAACTCTTCTAGTTACCTCCCAAGAAATTGCTTTGACTGCAGTCCTGGTTGAATCCAAGGTATGATGCAATCAGATAAAACAAAATCAGTAAGTCAAAAGAAGAAAAAATGTAGTCAGAACCTTCTGGCCTAGAAAACTTGTTTTGAAAATGAAAAGGTCCACAAAATTAGTTCTGTTTAAGAATTTATTATAGTTATACACACCTCACGGAGCAGGACCCAGTGCCTCAGTTCTTTGTCCTTCCACATAAGTCAAACTTCATTTTCTGCCCCAATGCTCTGCTTTTCTGGTTGGTCCATTTTTAACAGGCAGCAGTGAGAATGCCTCTTTTTCTGCACTTCTTCACTTACCCCTTACTGTGGTACAGAATCTCTGAAAGCTCCAAGAAGTTTTGCAATATAATTTAGGGACAAGACCCAAAGTGTATGTTTACAGGGAATAGTCAGGGTTTTTTTAATTATTGCTGTTCTACAGATGATAAAAGTCCCAGTTCATACTGCACGCATAGATTTACAAGGAAGAGAAGATTAAACAGCAAAAGCAAAATGCCATCACCGGAACTCCTAAGAAAACAGCCAGAACATAAGAATTACCATGCAAAACTAGAAGTTATTTCTTTTGTTTTTCAAAACCCACTTGCCAAAAAACATGGCAGAGTAAATCCAGATCTGTTGATGACCACAGGAGCTCTGCCTGTGATTTCAGTGGTGCTGGCATACAAAGCCCACAGAGAGATCAAAATCTGATGAAGTTTTACAGTCTTTAGGAAGGCTAGTTGAGATGGCAGTGGTCCTCAGTGGAGCATGTGGCTACCCTTGTCAGTCTGGGGCTTTTGCTCCCTGACAAATGAACACCCCTACAAAAAGCTCAAAGCAAAAGCTTTGTCAGATTACGGCACTGAGACATTAGAAAACCACAAGATTAAACTAATCCATTCATGCGTCTTTTGAACGGGTAACAAAGTGCTGAATTGTTTCCTATCTTATAAAAGGAAAGTGAAGATATGTTTTTGCTGAAGTTTTTCGTGACTACCAGGTGGTACAGAGATTGAAGACACAGTTTTAAGTCAGCTTGAGTATGAGCAGCAGTCTAGTAGTGGCATCAGGAACTCTAGGGAAGCAAAAACATCTCAGGTAAACCTCAGCATGACCATTTTCAACTGTGACCCACTGACACCTCATTCATTTATAACACATGTGACAGTACAGACAGTGCCAAAGACTCATCTCTACTCTCACAGAATCACTAGGTTGGAAAAGAACCCCAGGATCATCGAGTCCAATCATTCCTATCAACCATTAAACCATGCCTCTGAGCAAAATTATCATTACTAACTAAAACTAGTCATCACTAACTTAAGCAAAATCATCCACAGATCAGAAAATGATCACTGAAATTAACAAGGATTAATTAAGAATTAATGTTAACCCTTTTATATAGAGTAGGTCAATTCAAATCAGATTCCTTCCTCCGTCTATTTTGAAAGCTACCTGCTCAGGAAGAGCTTTCTATCAATTATCTGTAATGGAATTATTAGCATACTTTCCCCAGTAAGTTTCTACTCAGAAATAGGTAATGCTGATAAACTTTGCACAACTCTAAGAGATAAAAGATTTTAAACAAATGAATATTCATAATTCCATTAACATAACCGGTATACTGATTAGCACTCCTATAAAATAACAGTTCAATATATGCTAATGCTTAAAGCAGATGAACTGGATTTTGCCTATGCTAAATATTTCCACCAACTTCAAGCAAACATAATGTTCTCCTGCATTTTCTGCTTTAATAACTATCATATCTTCTGCTACTTTGAAACAACCATACTTTGCACTTCAACCACGTTGTTATTACTTCTCTCCCATTTATTAACATGGTCGTAAAGTATGAGATTTGGTCTTCTTTGTGTCAATTCCTGATGACAAAATATTCTAAATATTATTTTGGCTACAGTACAAGTACGGTTTTGTGCATACAGCACGTAAACTGCTAAGCACAAAAGAGAGAAGGGATTTGTAGGTCCATTTCTTGCCACTAATCAGTGAAAAGAATCACAAAGTTTAATCCAAAAAAAATCCAAGACTTAACTGAACTGTATCAGATGTGCACATTTAGGTACATAAGTAACTCCTGAAATTTTGAATGCATAAGAGAATTTGTAAACTAGAAAATTCTTCAGCATCAGCTATGCACATATAAAACATACATCTATTAATGTACACAAAAATGATGCCTCACATTGAATACAGATGGATCAACATATTAAGTCTAGGAATATACCTGCGGAGGGTAGCCACATCGATCAAAAAGTCTTCAAATCAACAGTGGTAAAAATAACTAGGAGGTGCTATCCAGACTGAAAAGTTACATGACACATTGCAAAAGATATCTACATTATCCCATTCTTAAGATCAAGTGGCCATTAACATCATAGATACAAAATGAAAGAACGTGTCCCAGGATTTTTTTTGCATCATTAAAAAAGTTAATGATCAAACTAATTTTTTCATTTGGTTCTATCAAGGAATGACCACAGGAATTTTGAAGCAACGTACAGGGGAATATGTTAATAAAGGGAATGGAAAAAAAACCCAAAAAACTCTGAGAAAAGGGATTAGAACCTGATTTGTAAAATCATTTGCACGGAAAATTGATGTCTGAACAACCCTGAAAGTCTGGCTTTTATTTCCTGATCCTGCAAATTGCCTTAGTTGCCAGCTTTATAAGTATAAGCAGTTGGAATGAATACATAGCATTTGCTTATGGATTTAAAAGTTTCACATATGTATCATTTTCAGAATCATATCTTGACAATAAAAAGCCTCTTTTCACTCATGACTTCCTAGTGTGATACGATAATCTCTCCAATGTTCAAGATACAAGATCTAACTTTAAAAGGTACACAACACAAAATGTGTTTACATTCTTTTAGACATATCAGTCACTTACAGTAATTTTTTTCTTTCTCTCTCTAGATTAGTACTTATCCACATGCCTCAGCAGCCCAAACATGAATGTGAATAGATAAGCTAAAATCTGAGAATTTCAGGAGTGGAGAAGTGCATGCTTTCCCCTCTCCCTCTTTTAAAAGTGTCAAATGCTTCCTGACACACTTAGGTCCATGGAAATGGAACATATTTTCTCATTACGTTAATTAATGGGTCTGCTTGGGTGGTATAATTCAGTATAAATTTCCTTTAGTATTCTGTCATACCTAAAAAGGATCTGATTTTTGTGATGTCTTTAAATTTTTATGACTTCTACTCTGTTTAGTCTGTGTGTAATCCTTCTTTTGAAACCTAACGTCCTAGAAAATCTGCAGGTTTTTCTCAAAACTGGCACACTCACTAGTTTATAGTCATTCCTTTTTCTTGCCTTAGAACTCCATGCAAGTCCTTTAGGTGTAGTTCACAGCTCAGGGAATTTATGATTACACCGTCAATGTAAACGAAAGCACTGCGATATATTAAAACTGACAAGATGCTGTTCATTAATCTCTGTAATATGGCCAGGTGTGTGATGTAATGAAGAGAGGTTTCCAACTCAAAGAAGTCTAACACAGTTCCTAGTTCGGCTTGATGGTGGCTTCCCTTACCTCATCTGGGAGAAGGATCATCTGGGTGGGGACTCTCACTGGAAGCATATTCCAGAAAAATGTGGTTTCGGGAAAATGAGACGGGGTAATCCCCTGCCATGCCAATGTTTCTCAAACAGCTCAGCTTCCGCTTTCCTTTCATTTCCAGGTTAGAACACTAACTTGGTCGTACTGTAGTGAACCACAACTTCCCAAGGAAATAGTTTAATGGGCTGGAGGTACATTTTTATGTATGAAAAAAAGGGAGCATTTTAAGTACCAGAGTCTCAACTACTGCAGAAAGAAATGGCAGGCTCGGAAGAGAACAGTGAATGCTGCAATTTACACATGCATTAGAACTTGATCAAAATAAGGCTTTAATTTGGTTATGACAGTTTGAATCTTTTTTTATTCTTCCTGTTTTTGTAATGAATAGTGGTACAGTTTCAACAGAAACAAGGGTAGAATCAGAAGGGACCAAATGTAAGGAAAAGCTCAACATTTCCACATCATTAATTCAAACCTCAAGTAAGTTGATAAACGTTATTGCCTAATTCTACTTCATTAATAGTATACATGGAATACATATTGAATAAAAATAAAACCTTGAAACTCATCCCTGCCACAATAACAGAAGAAATATAGTGAACCAAACTCAAATTCTTGAGTTGAAAAAGAACCAGGCATTTTTCCAGATACAGAAATAAAATGTGAAAATAAGTTTTCATGCACTCCATGATTTAGTACTTTGTGTCTATGCACCATCAAGGCCCACATCCTAAAACATGTTACGGTCATTAAATAGCCTTGCTCTCTCCAAACTGTAAACAAGTCAGCTACTGCAGAAGCACAAAACTGATTGATCTGTACAAATTACTTGATTTGATCAATTGTATTCAGCTACAAACAATGGCTTTTGAGTACGATGAACATAGTTCCTGCACTACATCCAATATGGGAATCAACATCTGGTTTAACAGAGCTATCCAGGTCTTTAGATAAGCCTATCTACTCCCTCATATCCGAATCCAAATCAAAGTGAAATATGACTCTTCTATGTCAATTATGGGAACATACACCTTGCTCTCTCAATTCTTTCTATCCTAACATGCACAACTCCAGTCACTGAACATTGTCCTTAAAAGAGAAATTACATAAGTAAATAGATATGAATACACTGGAATTAGGCTGCAGAACAATATTATACCCAAAATCTTGAATGTCTAATAGATTTACTGTATCTATGCTCAGGAATCTGAACTATTTTTTGGCAAATATTCTGACATTTTACTTGCAGAAGTGATTTAGAGAAAAAATATTAAACAGATACTGATGAACATTCCCAGAAAGCAAATTGTGCATCTAACAAGAAACCAGATTGTCATCATTGTATTCAACAATTAGATGATAAATATTTCTTACTTGCTATGTTATTTACCAGAATTAAGTTTGAATATGACATAGGTAATGCACTGATTTGCTGGTTGGTTACCTTTAATTTAACTATATAAATCTCTTATTTAACAACATTAATTTGGGCTTGATATAAGGAAGAATTTCTTCACCATGAGAGTGGTGAGGCACTGGCACTGGCTGCCCAGGGAAGCTGTGGCTGCCCCATCCCTGGAGGTGTTCAAGGCCTGGTTGGATGGGGCCTTGGGCAACCAGATCCCATAGGAGGTGTCCCTGCCCATAGTAGGGGTGTTGAAACTAGATGATCTTTAAGGTCCCTTCCAACCCAAACCATTGTATGATTCTATGGTTAATTGAATTAAATGTCTAAGAAGTATTGAATTACTCACTTCAACCACTAAGCCTAAGAATATCTTAAATCTTGAGAATTACTTCGAACTCATTCACAAACAGATTAAAAGGTGATGCACATCGACTGAAATACCCACTAAAAGAATTCACTCAGCAACGGTCAAGGTAGAATTGCAACCTCCTGGGTCAAAATTTAATTCTTGCCCTAAGTAAATATTGCATCCATCCTGGACCAATTCCTGCATTATAAGACAATTGGACACAAGAGCTCTTGCTTTTTCTAAAGGTGCCCGTTCATATGCAGTTAGGCATCTCAGGCTCTCAACAAGGTATTTTTTATTACAGAAAAGGCATTTGGCAAAGAAAGAAATATTTCCAGTTAGCTAAATATTTGAGAAAGCAATAACTTCAAACCAAAAGTACTCCAAAATGACATATCATTTTTTTGCAGCATTGGCCATACTGCTCACAGTGAGTATTGTGGTTGCCCTACACAGGGAAAAGAGTTGAACTCAATGATCCTTGTGGGTTTCTTCCAACTTGGGGCAGTCCATGATTCTCTGATTTATCATACTTCACAACTAAGAATGAAATTTAAATTCTCTTGATGCCTTGTCAACAATCTTCGTTAAACCACTGAACCTTGTAGGCGTTTTTGTATACTAATGCTACATTAATTAAAAACTCATTAGACCAAAGAATGACAATAAATATATCGTCAATTATTTCAGGTAAAAGTGGACCCAAACCCATTAGTGAATAAGTCAACCAATCCCAGGCTCTGGAGGAATTTGGATCCTGCATGAAAATAACTGGTAGAACAAATCTTTAGATTCAATGACGCTTCTAGACTCTGTCAGAAAATAGTAAATGAAAATTTTGTCCACAAGAATGAAAATTATAGAAACTTTCTGTAGCCTTAATTGCAATACCAAGGAACAACTAATTCCATGTCATATCACGATATATCATGAATGAAATCTACCTCTTGTATTATGTATGTATTTCTACAGTGTTTACACTTCCCCTGTAGCAAAATGTTGTTCTGGTGACTGTGTATTTAACACCAACTATCTAAAAATATAACATTAGGCAATAACTCGGAATACAACAGATTACTGTAACAATTTATGCTAATAGTTAGGAAAGGGTTTCACGGTTCATGGTCTTCTTGGAGACTGTCAAAATTATCCTTCTCTTAAAAATATGACTGCTGGCCCACATCCCAGAGGGAAAAAGACAAAAAGTCTACCATTTCCAGGTTTCTTGCACGTTGGAGTGGCAGAGCTCTGTCAAAATCTTTTCAAGGCTATGATGTTTTCAGTATCACTGACCAACAATCCCAAATCTCAGCCACAGACAGAAATTAAGATTTAGCTAATTACCTCTCAATAGTTGCTACAGCTGTTTTACTGATGATTTATTCAGATAATTTAATAGCAAGTCAATACTTTCTCCTGCACAGATTCTACTCCTAATACAAGAAATAAAAAATATTCCTCAGGAGTATGGCCAGTAAGACTAGCCTATCTCTCTTCCACTTCTCCTTTGCACTTGGCTACCAAAAAAGTTCTGGGTCAGTATTTATGTTCTAAAATTAAATGTTCGCGCTCATGATTTGTACCTCTGTATCATCTTCCACCTGAAGTTTCAGATAACTTTGAAAGGGCCAATTTATTTTCTAAATACATGAGAAATATTAGTCACATCTTACAGAAAAGGAACTGAAGAGAAAGCTGGCACAACAAATTTGAACCTGACATTCAATGCTGTCTATTCTAACCTCTGAAAATACACTATTTCTGTTACTGGAAGAATACGAATATAAATACTAAACAAAAACTTCCAAGTTTGAAAAAAGGTGCTCAATAGATTCAGAAAAAACCCCACAACTTACATTATCAAACAACTTTTTTATTCTCTGTGTTATCTTAATCATTACTCTGTACTCAGTTCTCTATGAACTTCCACTGCTCACAGACAAGATTTTGTGATGCAACTTCTCTTTATCTATAAATAATCCATTTTCTCTGCAGAAGCCTGTCTCGCTTCTCTCTGTTACTTCCCCAGAGTACAGCTGCATGACTTACAGAAAACGGTTTGAGATATTTACTCACATGTGCTTGTACACCTCCCTACTCTTCCCAAAAAGTTTAATATGCAACCTCAGGTGAACCAGAAGGTTCTTCTAAACATCTGTGAAAAGTTTGTCATACTTGTGCCCACAAACTATTTGCCTGTTGAGATATCCAAAAGCCGTCATGGTCTCAAAAAAGCTAGCTGCCCCTGAAACACAATCCTTCTCTAAACAGAGTGGGAGGTTAACCGATTTCATTCTGTCTGCTTCTATTCTTTGATTTTATCTTTTAATATTAATATCCTTAAGACCACCCATCAGCTAACCTGCTAAACAAAACTTACTCTCCAGTTATCTGATCAACAATTGAAGTGAGGTATAACTTCCTAAAAAGACATATGCATTTTAAGGTAATTATTTAATTACATTCTTATACAACAGATCACTGTATTTGACTTTCTCATATGAATACTCAAAACAATATAGTGTATATAGGTTCATGTTTAAGACAGTGTGACATTTAAACACTGACGATTTGGTTCAACAAGATACTTAATAACAAGTTCTGTTCAGATTAATTCGCAAATAGTAGCCCTCATATTTCTTACCTTTAGAAGTAAAAAAAAATCTCAAAAATTTGAAAATGTATCTTGATGTGATTAAAAAAATAATAATTCCTATGCAATATACAAGATTCATGGAACTATCTAAAGTTAAAGGAGTGCAAGAGGCCTATATGTGATGGGTCTAATAGCACTAGGTTGATGATTTTAAGGGTCTCTTCCAACCTAAAGAATTCTATGAGACTATTTTAAAAAGTCTGGATGGGAAAAAAAAAAAAAGAATAAGTGTTGTATCCCTTCATCCTACACAGCATCCAGTATTTCCATATTAAGGGGGAAAAAATGGAGCAATACTAAATTCTGTGGAGTTCTAAAGAAAAGAGGGTTCACATTAAAGACCAGATATTAAAATAGCTGACACTTCTATCTGGAGGGTATACTAGAGTCTAAAGCATATGAACACATTCTGAATGTATTACTACTCTGAAAATAGAGCCTCCATTCCATGGAGGAAATACAAGATTAACAAAGTTAGCTCCTAGCACAGAATTTATAGCTTGTAAAAGTACACAACGCATGCTATATATTGATTAAAGAAGAAATCTTCCATCCAATTTTTTTGGTGTATTGACATCACCTTGTCACCCCATCTCCCAGAACATGCCACCTAGTGGAGCACAGCAATAAGTTCTACAATACAGAAGCACCCAGCAGTAAAGCTTTCTGCTAAAGTTGCAGCTTTTGCCTGGAAGGACAGCTCTGCAGTTACCATTCCTCACACTGCACATCACCCGCTCTCCTTAGCCCACCCTGCAAACTTCGGTGTGCTTAGAATTTAACCAAAAGAACTGTAAAATACTCGGCGCTCATTACTAAAACCATGCGCTCTAAACCAAGACTAAGATTAGTCAAGCACAGATGATGTGTAAAACAGGTAAAATGAAATGCAGCATTTTCTGACATATAGCTAAGAGTGGAATTTGCATGAGTTGTTATTCTAATATAGATATTCTTGATTTTTTTCCCCTAACCCGCAGAAATACACAACTGACAAGATGAGAAAAGAACTATTCGTGGCTAAACAACAAAAGAGACATACACATAACACCTACACCTTGGGAAACAGCTGGGAAAATTCATCTGGAAAGTGAAGAAGACAGATGAGACCAAATAACATCCAGTTTCAGCTACCTAGAGCAGAGTAACTGAAGACTGAAGTCTGAAGACTACTTTAACATGCAATTTTCCAAAGGATGACTTTATTTTTTCTAAACAACAGCATTTCAGATAGCAGTACTAGCTAATTGCTCCTATCATTTATATCACAAACCAAAATGTCTTCACTATTCATCAAAAACTATTCAATTTTTTTTCCTGAATTTGATTATCAGAATATATGGATTCTTTCAATCTTGTATTATCATTTCAAAGTGGATTTTCCATTATAAAGTATTAAGCTCTAGGAACAGTCCAGCATAAAAAAAGAAAAAGTCCAGCAGGAAAAAAGAAAAATTACATGACTTCAAAAACATGGAAGTTATGAGATGCATACAACATTGAGTTAAAAATGTGAAGTTCTCATGGGTCAATCTCTCTTAGAAGCACATGTACAAGGCATGTAAGACTGAAAGTTGCTATGTGCCCTTACTTGTTTTCTAACTGCAACAGAACTTTGAGGTGCTAAAAATAACTGGTGGTGGGGTGTAATTTCACCATACAATATTTTTTTCTCATAACATTTTCTGAGTTAAAATACCTTTTTTTGTGTGTATTGGAAGGTACAGGTAACAGTAAACCAGAGGAGTTTCTACAGAAGTAGAAAAAAGTCCAGAGAAATATCAAATGCAGTTAAATATTGACATTCACCAACAGCTGTAGAACTGTGCATTTGTAACAAGACCTAAATGGACCTTAGAAGAATCACTTATAGACCATGTTCCTCCTCTTCTTCAAAATTGCTTGTACATAGAAGTTACCAGTGAAGAAGCAAAGGAATATAACCTACCCCCCATGATGCTCCTGCATGAAACCATTTGGGACTTTAGCTCACACCAGTGCTATTAGAATTGTGGCTTTTCAGAAGATGTGGAAGTCCACACATGTGAGCGCATGGATGTGCATTCTCCTGTGCATCTATATATTTACATTTACATTGTATGGACATTTGCTTTACCAGCCAGAGATTTATGGCAGTGCACAGGTTTTTAAACACAGATGCAAGACAGGCCCCATCAGCACTCTGTTAAACATTCCTTGTTTATGCTCTGAGAAGGAGCAGTTAGTTCAGAGAAAACAGACTAGGTTTGATGATAACAGGGAAAACCAGGCATTTGAGAAAACATCCATGTGTTAGGATCACGGGAATGGATATTGAGCATCTGCTGTGGAAAATTAACATAAGTTAGATTTTTATCATCGTGCCATCTATACTATGGTAGAGGCCAAACACTCCATTTGATTTGCAGCCACGTTATTCCAAACAAACAGAAAAAATATTCTTGTCATGCAGACAGATAGTCTAAAAGACTCCAGTGGGTGAAAATCCCAGGAATGCTTTCACTTTCTGAAGCAAAATCAAGATTCCAGCAAGAGACGGTCAGTTTTGTTTGGTGTCCCTCCACCACAGCCCCATGATACAGAATGTTCTGGGGAATAAAAACAGGCTATCATCGTAATTTCTTGTAAAATAATGAATTCAGATGGCAGTTTTTTTCTCCTCTCTTCAACAGTCCATGCACTTTTTTTGCCAGGGTCCTAACTTGTAGATTGGAAAGGTCAAATGCTTTCACCTTAGGCAGATGCAACTATGAATAAAATATCCTATAATACCATGGCAGCTCCAGAATCACCCAACTGGTCTCATGAAGATTAAGTTCCTTTGCTTCCAGGTTTTTAAATGCTGATTTCCTCTTACAAGAATATTCAGTGTTTTGATAAGTGTAAGAAGATCTACACCATTTTGGAACCTCGTGCATCTCAATTTTCTCCCATGAGAAGTGACACATTCCACAAATCTGTGAGAGCTGGAAAAAAATTCCAATCTGAAATGAAGATTCTTTCTTTAGTGAGAAAGAATCATCAAATGTATCATCGCTTCTCTAATGTTTTCTCCATACCCATTTGCCCCGAGCTGTCTAGTACTGTCAGCTCCCTGGGCTTTGAGGGACACAGTCATGTACATCACAGTAAACGTGGACCATTGCATTCATTAGCAATTAACATGGGATAAGTAAAGCAATTAATAACAGTTAGAGTAAGCATTTGCTGAACACATTGAATGGGTTGCTCTGCATTCTTTTGCCATGAACAGGGAAAGCTGTGATTGGCTCCATATGACTGGCAAAGGTGATGATAACATGACTTATGAACAACCTGCCAAAAAAAGTATTTATCGAGTGATCTATTATGTGTACACAACCAAAGATGCTCCTCCAGAGGCACATCACACAGTAGTTAAACATATGGTTGAGCAAGGTGGTTATAAAATCACCTCAATACTCATGTAAGGGAAGAACTTTTATAGCCACGAGGCAATCACAGAGAGCAGAACTGTGAAGAAAGCAGTAGAGTTTACTCACTTTACACCTTCAAAAACCAAATCTCTATTAATCTCAGACCTTGCAACCAGCGCAACTTGCCAAACTAATTATGCAGGTATCATATTTGGGAAGTTCTGTTACTTTCTCTAAGTCAAAAGGAACAATCATGTTTGCGTCCTGCTTCATGCCATATTACCACAAAGCTCTCTTCTTGGCTACTTCTGATCTTTACCAATCTATGGTAGTCTGGATTCTCTCTTACAAGTTGCACTTCAGTTGTTTCCTCTTCCTAGTTAGTTTCCAGATGTTGTTGCTTACCCACTCTTTCTCTGTCACACTGCACCCTTTGCCTGAACTTCTACATCATTCCCTTCTGTGTTTCCCCCTACTTTTCAACTCATAATTTTAGTCAAGATTTTGAAACCTGCAGTAAATTACATTAATTGGTGGTTCTTTCCTGCAGCTGTGTGTATTTCTTAAGGCCACATACTTACAGGGCTTGTGAGGTGTGTCTTTTTTACCTTCTTTGGCCAAATTTTATACTGAACCAAACTGCATTTGGTTCCAAAACCAGCTGAAGGATCACACTGGTACCTTTCAGGGGTCTCAGTACGGTCAAATTTATAACTATTTCATATAGTACTCAGATGGAAGAGAGATCCACTGAAAAATTAGCAGGAAAACCGATTTACATACAATATGCTTGAATGCTTCATACTATTCTGGGTAGCTCATCAATTATTTCCTACTTGCTAAATGCAAAAATACAGTAACAGATAAAGAGCTTCAAAAATGTGAGTCACAAGGTTGTCAGGGAAAAAACATAAGGCTGCATGAGCATGGGCAAATAGTTTTATTAGCCCTGCAGGAAAGCTTTTCTTTTTATTTAGAATCAACTCAACTTACACAGTTTAGAAAATTATTTAGAAAATAATTTAACCTCAAAATTATGTTATAATTTCCACTGTTCCTTTTTTAATATGGGCTCATTAAAAAAATCCTAAAAAAATTCAAAGAAAATATGATTTAAAGAAAGTAACTGGGAAGAGAAAATCAGAGGATAAGTAATCTTCCATTTAAAACTGGAAAAAAAAAGTCCCTAGCTTTGTTGGAAAACAATAAAGTGCCATCAAAAGATTCTCATTTATACCTATACCTGAACCAGAAAGCTCACAACCACTGTGGCAGAATATCTGTAACTAGTAACGGGGACTACAGAAGGCACATTTACTCTGACTTCTAATTCATTTTCCACAGTAAAGCTGACCAGTCTAAACTCTAGACTGCAAGTTCAACAGACATCTACAGTTTTCATAGAATCATAGAATCACCAGGTTGGAAGAGACCCACTGGATCATCAAGTCCAAACATTCCTATCAAACACTAAACCATATCCCTCAGCACCTCGTCTACTCGTGCCTTAAACACCTCCAGGGAAGGTGAATCAACCACCTCCCTGGGTAGCCTGTTCCAATGCCCAATGACCCTTTCTGTGAAAAACTTCCTCCTAATGTCTAGCCTAAATCTCCCCTGGAGCAGCTTGAGGCATTCCCCCTTGTCCTGTCCCCTGTCACTTGGGAGAAGAGGCCAGCTCCCTCCTCTCTACAGCCTCCTTTCAGGTAGTTGTAGAGAGCAATGAGGTCTCCTCTCAGCCTCCTCTTCTCCAGGCTAAACACCCCCAGCTCTCTCAGCCGTTCCTCATAAGGCCTGTTCTTCAGCCCCTTCACCAGCTTCGTTGCTCTTCTCTGGACTCACTCCAGAGCCTCAACATCCTTCTTGTGGTGAAGGGCCCAGAACTGAACACAGTCATTTCATACATACTCTAGCTGCATTTTGTATTCTGTTAGTCTTTACTATACATTCAAAGGGGAGCAGGCTGATAAGTAGCTTTCTTTTCATGCCCAGTAGAAGAATGATAGCACTTACTTCAACCTTCTTGATGCCTCGCCAACAATCTTCATTAAACCACTGAACCTTGTAAGCCTATTTGTACACTAATGCTACATCCACAAAAAGCTCATTAGACCAAAAAATGACAATCAATTATTTCAGGAAAAAGTGGACCCAAAATCATTAGTGAATAAGCCAACTAATCCTGGGCTATGGAGCAACTTGGATCCAGCATGAAAATAACTGGTAGAAAAAATCTTTAGATTCAAGGACACTTCTAGACTCTGTCAGAAAACAGTAAATGAAAATTTTGTCCACAAGAATGAAAATTATAGAAACTATCTGTAGCCTTAATTGCGATAACAAGGAACAACTAATTCCATGTCATTAGGTTTTATTTGTCATATTGTAGATTCCTCTTCAGCTAATATGAGGCTGTTATCCTTAAAATATTAACCTGTTATGAAGCACAGGAACAGGCTGTCCAGTGAGGTGGTTGAGTCACCATCCCTGGAGGTATTTAAGAGATGGGTAGATTAAGTGATCAGGGACAGGGTTTAGTACTTGACAGGTATGCTTGGACTCAATGATCTCAAACGCCTTTTAAAACAAGTGATACTACGAGTCTCTGCAATTAATCTCCACTGTTTAACACAGGTAAATTTAAGAGATGTTATGCACAAAATATTGTGCTTTGAAAAGGAATATTGTTACAATTGAACTGAATTGTAATAATATAGAAGTGACACGTATCTTTTAGAACTGCATAGAAAATCCTGAAAGGCAGAACTGGAGGCTTGTCATTGCCCCAACATGGCTTTGCAGCGACTCACCAGCCTGCCAGCAAATCTATAATAAATTAGAGAACTTCAATTGCATCCAGTGTTCAAAAATGCTTGTGTTCAATCATCATCAAATCAACTCATAAAAAAAGATAAATATTTGTATTTTTAAAAAGAAATTGTATTATCGATTAGACTGTGTGGTTTAAATCAGCCTTGGAATCTGGACAAACAAATAAGAAGAATTTTACATAGCCAGCTGCACATCAAAAGTAATTTTGCAACACAAAAATTTTCTGGCCTGACCTGCCTTTCAGACAGTTATAGATCCCAGTGGAGGCATGGGAAGACCAGAGTTCATATTCAGTTTACTATGGCAGTTCTCCCAGCTCTGAATCGCAGCCATGTGACTGGCAATGCTTACTGTCACCACAGGGGAGTCTTAAAAGGGAAAAGTGGTAGCCCTGATATTCAAAGAAAAAGCAAACACTACCACACATAACTCATACACGAGCAGAATGTTTCTCAGTAGAATTTGAGGCTATTTTTTTAGCACTGTGCAGGTATCTCGTTGTTGCTTGAGACTGATCGCAGACACAGAATAGATTATTAGACAGGAAAGTGCATTTGTCAGCTTATCTGCCTCACTGAGTATACTTTGAATTAGCTTAATCTAATGGAACTTAATCTAGTTCCAACCTCCCTGCCATGGACACCTCCCACTAGACCAGGCTGCCCAAGGCCCCATCCAACCTGGCCTTGAACACCTCCAGGGATGGGGCAGCCACAACTTCCCTGGGCAACCTGTGCTACTGCTTCACCACACTCAGCATGAAAAAATTCCTCCTTACATCTAGTTTAAATCTACCCCTCTCCAATTTACAGCCATTACTAAACAATCTGGAGTCAAATAAGAAAAGGGAGTCCAGGCACTGCAACCCACTATTGGTCAGATTTACCCCTATAATACATTTATTTCATACCAATAAGCAAGTATAACACAGAGGTTAGCAATAGAGAATTTTAGGGAATGCAACAATTTTAGAGATTAGGCAAAGATGTAACACCTTTCCATAACTGTAGGTATCATAGATGAGGAGTAACAACAATTCTAAATTCAGGATACTGTTCTTACACCATGCAGGCTCTTTGCGAGATCAGCCAGTCTATCCTAAATAAAGCAAGAGTGCCTAAGTCTAGCCAGACCGCAATAAAAGCCACGATGAATATAAATGCTTTTCATAGAAGCTCACTGAGAAATCAAAATACGGCGTAATAATGCAAATGAGGTAGTGTGACTCGTGAGGAAAAAACTGCACAATTCCCTAGCTGATTTCTATTAAAATTTTTGAGGGAGCTAAGTATACAGCTCTCTATGCCAAAAACACATCAAATATAAGCACATTGACAAGATACTTACTTTGTAGCGGTTTTGGGAGCAGTCACCAGTACTGACCCAAACAACCTCTATTTAGATTCCTTGGTTTTCTTCATTCATACAACTGGGAGTAAAGACCTCTTCTCAGCTTTAGCATAATGGTGGTTAAGCATTTAATCCAAACCTCTGGCAAGCTAGTAAACATAGCGAATCACAAATTACAGCAGCCAGTGCATTCACAGGCTGACTCTGCAAAAAGAAACACCATATACTACCTCTTCTGCCACTTCTACAAACTCATGAATGCAAAATCATAAACTAAAAGAGAAGATTACAGAAGAGCACCTCCCTTGTAAGGACAGGGGTAGAGAGTCGGGGTTGTTCAGTGTAGAGAAGAGAAGGCTCCAGTGAGACCTTAGAGCAGCTTCCAGTACTGAAAGGGGGCTGGGGAAAGCTGGGGAGGGGCTCTTTGTCAGGGAGCGCAGTGGCAGGATGAGGGGGAAGAGTTTTAAACTTGAAGAGGGGAGACTGAAATTAGATATTAGGAAGAATTTTCTTCCTGTGAGGGTGGTGAGGCACTGGAACAGGTTTCCCAGAGAAGTCATGGCCGCCCCCTCACTGGAGGTGTTCAAGGCCAGGTTGTATGATGCTTTGAGCAATGTGATCTGGTGGGAGGTGTCCCTGCCCAAGGCAGTGGGGGTGGAACTACATGATCTTTAAGGTCCCTTCCAACCCAAACCATTCTATGATTCTAAAATTATTGCTATAGTTGCCAGCATTCGTGAAAAGGCCAGCCAAGAGTTCAAATACTGCATGGGCATTAAAAAATCCCCAGAGATTACATTTCTTCAAATGACTTTTATAATATATTTTAAATCCACATTGCTGATGGCACTACAGTTCAAGAACATTTAAACTTGTTTCAACAAGCTAACTCCAGGATGAGAAACAATTCTCCTGAGGTATCAGTGAGCATGGTATTTGGCTAATTATCCTGCCAAAAAGCAGAGTGATTAACCTAGCTAAGTGCCAAATATGGGGAGCACTGAACAAACACCGCTACGTGTATTGAACCTGTTCTGTATAATCACCAGATTACAAGGCTGTCAGTCTGCTACGCACAGAGCCTAAATTCATATGTGAAATGATGGAGAAACTGGTCTACGCAAGATACTTTCAAAGAATAAAATATTGAATTTGGGCAGGAAATAATTGCTGAATCAAAACTGTAGGTATATTTCTTAAAACAACGTAAGAAACATTTCTGACATACAACTTCTACAAAAAAATCCTAATCAGCCTATACTTCCTCATGAACAACTGTCGCTTAGTTTTAAAACTATTGCAAGGTTTCTTTTCAAAGAGAAAAGATGTGCATCGTTTTTACCTGTCAGATGAAGAAGGTTCACAAATCCTGAAGTTCTGAAAAAAATATTACAAACATTTCAAATGGTTTCTTTGCATTTTTTTATCAAAATGAAATTTTCAACATTCCTAAAGTGCAAAAGTTAGAAGGCAGTAGGTGAATAAGCAAGGCTTCTTCAAGTGCTTCACAGCTCTAGCTGTTTGAATTCCATGTAGCACAGAATTTTAGCTGTGGTAAGATTATATTTCAATGATACATTAGACAAAGATATAATGATGAGAAGGTACATCCCAAGATCACAGTCCTCAGGAATAACAGGACTATTACCCTACCACACATGGTTACCTACCAATCTGATGGCAAAAGAAAGCATTTCTGTTATTTAAAAAAAAAAACAAACAAACAACCAAACAAAAAACCTGTGCCATTAAGGAAAATGCAACTGGTTTGAGTTTTGGGTTTTTTCATTTGTTGTTAAAGTATTTTCTACAAAAAACAGTACTCAAAGAGAAACTAAATTTTTCATCCGGAAGATGTAAAAAAGAAGAGTAGGTCATTCTCCATGCCTTTCAAATTCTCTTTTCGGGGGCAAAATGCAGCTTATAGACAGTGCATTTAATATTCTTTCAGATGAGAAAAATCCCTAGCTGGAATCTGCTGGTCTTAGTATAATGGCAGCAGTCAAACTGAGCATCCATGTGAGCAACCTGGTTCACCGAGTGATTCATAAAGGAAGGAAAGACAAACTTGTTAAAAACCTAACAAAGTTATAAGGAAAAGAACATAACTTGATTCATTCCCCTGGTTGCACCACAGTCAAAGGGACTGCTGTCCTCATGGGGAGAGTGAAAAGACACCAGTTTTATAAAAGCTCAGAGGGCTAGAAGTGCATAACAACCAAAAGTGATGGCTTGCAGCCATTGGTACATTTCCTTCATTTACAAAAAGAACTTCAATACGTGCTTGAAATGCTTTGTTTTAATTTGTTAGCTGTTCTGCAAAGATCTCTTGATAATACAGAATGTTTCCACAATAAATGTTGGCCAGAACAAGTTTGCTCTAGAGTTTACTCTATCACTGAACGTTTACAAAATAAAATAAATTCAAATAAGTAAGGTTGGCCAAATTCTAACCACAAATCAGAAAACCACCAAGTAGGACCATCCTCCCTGCCAAAGCTTAATGTGACCTAATGGGAGAGCTGTAAGAGGGCAGAGTTGGTTTTTATGTAGCTTCATGTAATATTTGGCAAACCGAAGGGGATAGGCCAGGCCTCCTGATCCTTAAACAAACATTTGATGTAATTTTTTTCACTTTTTCATCATAATAATACTCCGCATTCTGCCCTCCTATGACCTCAGCCCCTTTTCCCCAGGGTGGGTCGGATTTAGAAGCTCCTTCTTCACTTCGAAGTGCCATTTGAATCAGTCCCTTCCAGATGTGTTTCATCTCCACCCACAACAGGCCCTCCAGGTCCAGCAAAGTGCAGAGAGGGAAAGGACCGCAGGGAGAAGGAGCTGTGCCCTGGCAACACATCAGTTGGCTTGCAACTTCTCACTGAAGTTTATTATTCATAGCACTGGTGGGAGGGCAGGGGGCAGGGTGACTCACACAACATCTTGTCTAAATTGAAAACCAATACCAATCCACACCCCCACAACCAAGAAGCTGAGCTGCGGTGGGTCACTGTGGTCAGTTTTGCTTCCAGTGGATGTCTGGGCCCCAAGGACTTGCTGCTCCAGGCTAAGCAGGCCACTCGCTATCGTTAAAACAAGAGAACAGCAAGTTTATCTTTGCCTCCAACCCCTTCAAAAAAGCAATCTCCACCGCCTGTTCCCTCTGAAAGAAGCTACAACAATGTTTGTGACAAAAGTGAGAGTCAGTGTGAAGTCTCTCAAATTATTTATTGACTAGTATGAATCAGAGACTTGCATAAATCCCCTCAGTATTTTAATTTAGTGCTACTCTAATAATATGTAAAATTATTTGAATAACCACCTCACCAGCATTGATCCAACTAGGAAAAGGAATGTTATTTATCCTGAACTCCACAATATTTCAAAGGCAAGTGAACAAGAAAATGATAGTCCTAACTACAGACTGGAAGAGTAAGGCAGAAATAGAGTACTACTTTCTTTCAGGTACTGCTTTAGAAAAAAACAATAGTTTAACTGTACTGAATTTAATAGTAAGCCATTTACCTAAGAGTTAACGTGTTGTTCCAATCATATTTAAAATATAACTCTAGTAGTTTTGCCATCGCCAGAGAACTTTACCTCAAAATATGTGTGCATCTTCAACAGTGATTATATGACTTTAGTTTGTTTCACTGTTCCGGTTTTCTCCCATTGCTTAACAGTTCTGTATAATCTTTATCACAGAATGGCTTGGGCTGGAAGGGATCCTAAAGATCATCCAGTTCCAACCCCCCCTGCCATGGTCAGGGACATGTTCTACTAGACCAGGCTGCTCAAGGCCCCATCCAACCTGGCCTTGAACACCTCCAGGGATGGGGTAGCCACAGCTTCCCTGGGCAACCTGTTCCAGTGCCTCACCACCCTCATCGTGATGAATTTCTTCCTAACGTCTAGTCTAAATCTTCCCCCCATCAGTTTTTAAAGACATTAAGTTGGATAATTGTCTTCAGTTTGATGCCCAGTGTTATTTTTAATGACCAAGCGCACCCTACCCTGAAGAGAGGAAAGGGCAAAATAAAGAACTACACAATATCAGCACCTGGAATATGTGGTCTGGGCTGGATGGGGAACTGGGATGGAGATCCATCAGTGCTAGTCTAGGACTGCCAGGGAACCTGCTTAGTCCAGGAGTGATAGGAAGCTCTAGGGGTGCTCCAAGTTGTTTCAGTCAGCTGGAGTGAAGTAAAAGCAATGAGGATAATAGGAAATGGTTCTGCCTATACACTGCTGCAGCCTCCCAAGAGCTCCTTCCTGCCTGGGATCCAACAGGGAAGAGAAGCTCCACGTTTCCTGCTCAAGAGTGCCACAGTGGCCCCAAGTGGTAAATAAAGAAAACTTCAAGGAGAAACCTGCAAGTCTTCCTGAGGCAGAGCCAAATCCTAAATTATAGGAATGTGTGACAAAGCTGCCAAAAGTGTGACACTTGGCAACCCTCCCAGCTGCCTTCTACTACTTCCCTTCTAGCCCCCGAAGCATCTGTGATGTGAGTAAGGGCCACTCTTAAGTAGCTGCTGGCCCTTTCCCCCTGCAACTGCTTGGAAGAGGACTTTTGGCTTCTTCAGGCTTTATTGGGTTAAGGTAGAGTATGTGGCTCCTGGGCCCTCTGCCCAATTCCTATTCAGATGGTGGAAAGCAACATAGGAGATGGCTGGCTCTTTCTGAATTGAGGAAAGCTAACAAAATTAGGCTCCTTTCTTCACAAAGCTGCACAGAAGAAAATAAAGCATCAGCCAAAAATGTCTGTCCTTGCTTTCTCCCAACCTTGATGTCAATTGGAGTTAACTCCTACTGAACTAGTTTACATCAGTTAAGGCCAGGGGATATCTCATTCCTTTCACATCTGTTTCATAAACCAGTGTCCACCTTGAGGCACTGACTGTGCCTTGACAACCATCTTTCAGTGCCTTCACTCCCAACACCTTGGAAGTAGGATATGTAGGCTTCAGCTGTTCTCCCTGTAGGTAGAACACTCATTCTTCACCCAATTCACAAAAGGCATAATTAGAGAAAAATCTCTCCCACCTCACCCTTGCCAATAAACTGGTTCCATCTGGTTAAAATTAAGTTAAAATTCTTTCTTCTCAGCTTAGGTTGATTTTTCTAATATTTCATTTACAGAGGTAGGGGAAAACAGCAAATTACCAAAGTGTTTCATATCATGTTACCTTCTCCATTGAACTGGACATCTCACTGACTCCTTTCCACATAAAGATAATAGTGCTTTACCCACTAATGTTAAAATAGTGTAAGTATATACCATCTTCTACCCCAAAAGTAGAGCACCATACAATATATACCAGGTATTTAATCCACACATCTACCTACAAAACAATGGAAAATGACTATTCATACCTGCAAAAGACATCTCCGAGAGGGGTAGAATAAAAAAGGGAATAGATCATACCTAAGTTATCAAAAGGACAATTTAAGTATTCAACATATAATTTCAGTTGGCACAGGTACACACACAAAGTATTTATAAGAGGTTCAAAATGTGTGGGCAATGCTTTGATATCTTCCTGATACAATGAGGGGCAGAGGCATGCGATTACTGATGCAGAGCCAAAAGAAGCACAGTATTACTTCACCTTAAGTCTCGCAGTTCTTCAGAAGACCCCATGCTGCTCCCAATCTGACATTTCTTTGTTGAATTTGAGGTATCTGACATATCATAGAATAATCAGGCTGGAAGAGACCCACCAGATCATCGAGTCCAACCATTCCTATCAAACACTAAATCATGCCCCTCAGTACCTCATCCACCCGTGCCTTAAACACCTCCAGGAAAGGTGAATCAACATCCTCCCTGGACAGCCTGTTCCAGTGCCCAATGACCCTTGCTGTAAAAATTTTTTTCCTAATGTCCAGCCTGAATCTCCACTGGTGGAGGTTGAGGCCATTTCCTCCTGTCCTGTCCCCTGTCCCTTGGGAGAAGAGGCCAGCTCCCTCCTCTCTACAACCTCCTTTCAGATAGTTACAGAGAGCAATGAGGTCTCCTCTCAGCCTCCTCTTCCCCAGGCTAAACAAGCTCTCTCAGCCGTTCCTCATAAGGCCTGTACAGCACACAGCAACATGAGGTAGCTCTTTATTTGTAGTTGTTTCACAGACCAGAAAATACAGCTAGGTCTGCAGATTTAGATTTATTTCTACTGAGATAAATCGTGTGAAATCAATGAAGTCTATTAATGCCTGTAGGAAGCCCTACTAGTAAAAACCTACCTTTTGCGATCTCTGAATGAAATTTAAGTTGTTACTACCGAGGTGACTTGAGGAATTCACAAATATGTTCAAAATTGACAGAGCCACGTTAAGGAAACAAGTGTTCTATTTCTAAACAATAGATAGATATTTATATAGAAGATAAAGATTAGAGATATAGAGACCCAAATCAATTCTTTGAGTAGCCTGCTCTTACAAAGACCACTCAAAAACCCCCTAGGCCAGTGTAAGACCATTTGTTTTACATGACAGATGTCTTTAATAATTTGGCACTTTTCAGATATAACGTAAATGTGTTTCAATGTGGAATTTTTAATTGCATCTTGGCAATGTATTTTTAATAGAAAATGGGGAAACAGGGAAATGTAAAAAATCTAGTTTAGTGTGGAAGACAGTCATTTATCTGGTGGAAATCCCATTGAAAAGTAACTATGGAAAACCACAAGTCTTTCCTTTCCTAGAATTTTGAGCCTCAATGCCAGAAACCAAAGGTTTCCTACGTGCCACCTCTAAAGAAGTAAGCATACAAATAAATTGTACAGAATTTTCATATTGCTCACAGTTCTGTAAATGTAGACACTTTCCATCCTCCTAAATTCAGGGACTTCACAACAAAGCTAAGACTGCTGTTTTCCAACATTCTATCTCCCAGTTAGTAACACAATTTCCTTAGGACCATAACTCTCTTTAAATAATTCATCTCTATTTGCCTGCTTCTGCATCTCAGGAGCCACTCCTTTTTGAGATGGATTCCAAAATGTAAAATAGGCTTTCTCAATCATGATCTGACCACCATACTCCATACTGTGTTCAGAGCCTAGCACAAAACTGCCTACTGGAACTATAATAAGGAAACAGGGAATCACTTTCTGTATGCATACATTTCTTCCCTTAGTCTTCTTTGAAATACTTAGTTTAAAATTACCACCTGCCTATAAACTCTTTTTTAAGCATAGCATTGGGGTTTTTCTTTCAGAAATAGAATTTCTTCCCTTCTATAAAAAAAAAAATTTAAAATTTTTGAGGAAAGGGATGCTGAGGAGTACTGTTGTAATATAAAGTGAAGACTACATTGGTTTATCCTCAGCTCTCTCATGAATTGGTGTCTAATGCTTAATGTCCTCCACTGCAAACTTTATTGTATGGCTGAAAAGCAGCATATCAGCATATAGTACAGATGCTTCACACAAATTCAATTCACTTCAGAGCCTTGAAAAACACCACAGCTGAGATTGTTACTTACACCTCAGATCACCTGGGCAGGGTAACCCCAAAAGGGAATGAAAGCACCGGTCATTGTTACACAGCCTGCTATTGTATCACAACACATGAGAGGGAGGGACAGAGAACAGTCATTTTTTACAAGCCTACAGAACATTCAATTCTGCTTAAGCACTGAGACTTCGTAGAATAGGATCAGAGAATTAAAACTGCTCTTCTACACATCCCAAACGAAAGTAGTGCAGCGATACAGTGGTACCATAATTGCATCAGGGGCCCTGTCAGAAAATTATTGAATAGCTGAAGCATTAGGTATTTTAAAATTTATTATATTTTGTGACCAAACTGGCAACTGCAGAGGGGTTGGGGCCATATTACAGTCTAATAAAAACCTCATAAAACATTTAAACAAACTCACACATCTGCAGAGAGATGGGAGGTATTATGTAATGTAAGTCATTGCTAAAGTCACCTCTCACCCTACAAGCTGCTGCAGGAGCAGGGTTCAGTATAAAGTGCCTCTGTGGTTTCTCACTTTCTGTCTCACTTACCCCCCGATACACACACTCTCTCTGGCATGGATGTTATTTACAAAAGTGACACCCTGGGTCTAGGGGTGGTTTGGTGCTTTTTTCCAAAAAAAATGTTCGATAATAAAAAATGAAAAAACCTGGAATGATCTTCTTTTCAAACAGTGTAGAGGAAAAGGAGATCCAAATCTCATTTTATCTTACTCCCCATAATAAGGAAGCCTTGGATACAGGTCTTTCCTTTAACTTGTATCCAACAACCTCAAGAGGATTTCACTGGCTTTAATAAAGAATATTCCGTGGACAAATTCTTGACCTACATCCTAGGCTGGCATCCCTATTGTGTTTGTTCTTAGAAAATGTAACAACAGCTCTACAGCATTCCTTTTGCAGATTGCCAGAAAGCTTATGTCTCAATTATATGCAAATGTAGATGATAATGTGTGAGGCAAGATCCACAATTTCACCCAGGGGACTACCTCAAAACCAGTCCAACAATCAACAATCCTCCGTCCAAACCACAAAAGACAATGAGAGATGAGTGCTTGGAATGTTTTAAAAAATTATGGCCGCCAAATTGTTTGAAGGCAGTCAGGAATGTATACTGAGGACTCATTAGAGTTCCTCCCTGGCTGCTCTCCTCACTGCAGCATATTCAGATGGGCTCCCAGAAGGCCCTTGATGAAATATTAAGTTACTGAGCTGGAAAAAACAAATATCTTCAAAGTTTCATTTCTTTCATTCTTGATTTCATACTGACCCACTCGGAGACATGACACAACATGGAATATGGAACACTCTGCAATGCAAAACAGCACAACCACCACCTTTCCTACTATTAAAAAATATGGTTATTTTTTTCCAGCTGGAAGCTGAGCAGAAGCTTTGTAAAACTCTGAAATTCTTTGTAGCTTGGTGGTTTATGTGAACAGATATTATCTTAGCACACTGAAAACTTCCATGTACTTTGTTGTTAATTCACTTCTTTTCTCTCCAGCTATTATTTTCTAACTTTAAAAAATCACATTTTCAGTTGCAAAGGTATAGAGCAACAGTACCAATAGCTGAAATTCTGTAAGCAGTAAAGCCGCTCTGTAAGAGGAATTATATGTTTATTCCTCCTCTCCCAGCAACACCTCGTCAGTAAGAGTGTTCTAGCACAGGATGAAGAGAAGGGGATGAATGCCTGAAAAATTGTACAGATAATGGTGATTTCCAAGTTGTTACCCTGTTTGTGAAAAGCAGTTCAAAGACAACAATCTCTTCACAACTTTAAAAACAGTTTTCAGAGCTATCACGACATTAAACAAGCCATGTACTAAAAAAGCTGCTGAAGATATCTAAACTCTAAACAACTTACCCATGTCTCTCCCAGCTATGAGATCCATGTGAATTATATATTAAAGTATAAAGTTACAGAGTAGCTCTTGTTTACCAGTCTACTGTAAAATCATTTTGTGATCATGGATTAAAGGAGTTTTGAACTATTTAATGATATTTTGAAAGAGACCTTGAAAAAGGAGCTCCAGCTTTATCAGCTTATCTAATGAAAACAGATTAGCTCTTCTTTGAGACTCTTGCTCTTAAATCCCTAATAGTTTGTTGTTCCCAAAGTCAAGTGAGCTCTATGCTTCACTGAACAGCTCTCCATTAGACCATATAGCATAATGGAGATGCCCAGCTGCAAGAGTATTTGAGTATGAGGGGCATTCACAACATCTACTCTGGGGAATTCTGTCTAAAGACTTCTCAAAGCCTGTGATTGGTAAAGCTTAATTTCTCCTTCAGTGGTTTAGAAAGATCAACATTTGCTTCAAAATTACAGTGTAAAACCCTATAAAATATGCTCCTGGTCTTACAGTTTCAGTGGTCAGCTTAGCTAGACTCTGTAGGAAATGTGTTATCTCTGCTCAATCCTTCAGGCAAATGACTGCCACTATGGTTCCCACAAGAATTTAAAGTAGTTCTGGACTAGTCATAGCTTCACCAGTCTATAAAGATATTCAAGAAACCATTGTGCTGGTTTGGGAGTTGTTTTTGGTTTTCTAAATATTCAGCTAAGCCTTGTCCAAGTAACTTCATTTTCTGCATGGTTTTCAGACAGTAGCTCTCTCCAGAAGCAATACCATGAGGCACTGGTATGCAGAAAGGTCATTGCTTATATTTTTTTCCTGTAAAAAACAAGCCATCCTCGAGCTGGTGGAGTGCTGTAAGTGAAAGGAGTGAAAAAGGGTCACACCTGCAGGAAGGAATGGACAGGACAGGTGATGCCAAACTAGCCAGAGTATTTCATCACATATAACTCATACTCGGTATAAAAATGAGAGATCATGAGGATCAAGTCTCTTTGTTGATGGGTAGTGTCCAGTGAGTACTCCCTCCTGCCATTCCATCCAGTTCTGGACCTTTTCCACATTCTTGCTCCACAATATCAGTGGTGAAGTCATCGGGGGCCGGAATGAGGGGAATTTCATATATTTGTATATATTTTATAATTTTCTTATTAATAGTATTTTCTTTATTATAATTTCATTAAAGCTGTTCTAGTTTTAGTTTCTGAGTCTCTCTCATTTCCCTTTCCCTTTTTTAGGGACAAAGGCTGGTGTGCAGGGACTGGGGTCACAACTGCTCATGTTTGGCTGCTGATTAGGTTGGGCTGGAGCTAAACCATGACAGGAGTACAACAGCTTAGCAGTATTGTTGCCATCATGCCTTTTTCCCCATCACCTCTTGTTATGGCTGCAAAGAAAGTGATATATGCCAGTATTTTATGATCATCTCTCATCAGTCCAGCAGTTCCAAACTAAGCTTCTGTCCAAGATGAAAGTTACATATATGAATAGCTTTAAATTAGCTTGTTGACATTAGAAGATTTGAAGTGTCGGTGATTAATTGGATACTTTCTAGGGTCCCAGTCATTTTTCTATACACTGAATATTTTAAATTCAACGTTGTTAATCTTCTAACGCACAGAACAAAACAAGTCACATAGACACAAATACATGAACGTATCTACAGCCCAGTGCCCTACCTGAAAGCAGTCATGGTGAATGTCTAAGGAGGAAAAAAAAAAAAAAAAGAAACAGACAAGTAGAAGTGATATTTCTTAGACACACTCCCACATCTAGTCATAAGTGACTTAAGTGACTTAAGAGGGTATCTGGACTACTCATGTCATCCTCCTTCTCTTTCTAAACCACCATTAAAAACAATTTGCAGCTCATGTACTACTACTGTAAGTTACAGAGATCTATTTCCTAACTGGAAATAGGAGATTTATACTTCATTATCATACATTTAAAATCAAGGTCAACGGATAATAAAACCAAAAAATTTCCCCTGAATTCAATGGAGATCATGAATGCAATATAGCCTCATAAAGGAGAGAGGTTTGAAATATAGTTCAAAACTTTTAATTTAATAAACTTATTTCAAACCTGATGTCAGCTGAGAAACCTTGTATTAGCTTCAGTGTGAGATGGATCAGGGCCTAAAGAGTTTGGTAGCCGACACACAGCACAGCTATGATATCTTAATTCTATAGAAACGTATGTTCACCATGCTAACATTCCTAATACAGACTAACATGCCTAACAGACAACAATAACACCATTTTGCTATTCATGGATAAGCCGCTAATTTTTTATTTCACTAAAAGGTTAAAGTAATTGGTTATTAACTTCCCCTTTTTAAAACTCCCAGATCAAGCTCAGGAAACTCTTCATATCCCATGTAATTAAAGCCTCTTATGGAACTGCTAATATATTTTTTCTAATGTAGAAAAAAAGGGGCCTAGATAAATATTTCTTTTCATTGTTGTCTCATGTTTTGTCCTACTTTCTGCCTCAGACCTGAATACTCAGTTTAAAAAAAATCCTCCCCGCAAGCTGCCACTTCAAAACATTTGCAGGACTTTTCCAACCTGCTGTCAGGTACCACGTCTAGGCATATGATGCAAATGCCTCGTAATTAGAGAGATGCATCAAATTCCATAAAAAATGAAGCTTTTTTCAGCTTTGACTTAACATTTTCTCAAGGGAGAAACAATCTGATGTCCAAGTATGTTCTGACATTTGATTAACACATATTTATCAACAAAAGCATGTGTTCGTTTTTCCAAGACTGAATATCAACGAAAGACATCTTACAGCAATGGATGCTTCTAATTTGCTAGTAGCACAGTACAGCCTGTTGCCATTTGTGTACTGAAAAATATCTAAATAGCATTTGTAATCAAATTATTAATCATGGAATATCACCAGAGCTTCCAGGAAAAAAAACCTGAAAATTAATGTTACTTCAAAGATAAAACTAAATACCTAGATATTCAAGGAAAACACATTTTGCCTTAAAGGGTTTAATCTCCTTTAAGTGAGAGATTTTATCCTACTAATATTGCAGAACTCCTAACTTCAGAGCACAGATTAGGCATGTATTTATTTCAAACGAAATAACATAAGCTACATACAGAAAACTAGAGAGCAATGCTCTTCATTGTGCATTCAAGAGCAAAGACAGGCTATGCATAAATAGTGTCTTACTATTAAAGTAAATCCATTTACAGGACTGTATTTTATTCATTGCAGAAATCACACCATGTAGTTTAAAAGACCTTTAACAGTATTCTTGGAGGAAATAAATCCCTGTGTTCAGCAACTGGTCATGTTCCACTGATGTGAAATAAGTAGCACAAGATGTATGATCGTTGGACCTGATTTCCTTGGTTGCTGCAAATTATAGTCATTTTGTTGCAGTCAATGAAGCCACTTCAATCAACATGATTTTACTAGTGTAAATCTGATTATCAACTGCAGAAAGATTAGTTTAGCTTACTAGTCCTTCAAGTAGGCGTAAATTGATATTATCTAAATCAGTATATATAATATTCATACACTTATCTTAGCACATATAGAATTGAGGGCTGCAACTGATGACTTAAAAGGCGTCTCCAATCCAGTATCTATCTCATTAGCCCCCCAAAAATACATGACTATGAAATACTAAATTTAATGCTTGATAATTTTGGTTTGTTTGTGAGTTAGCAATAATCACAAGAAATAAGAACAAAATTAATTTTGATTTCTAATTTAGGGTCCATCTGCTCAGCTGAGAACCAGACAACTGGAAGGATTCTACAAAAATCTCTCTGAAAGTGTATTTTAAATGGAGAATGCTACTCCTCCACAGAGCATGGAAGGAGGATAAGTACCCCATGGAATAATGTACAAGTCTATTAAATTTTACAGCTCAAAAAAAATGCTGTACAGTACTAGATATTTCTCTAAGTTTGGGGGTAGGGATAATCTCTTTCTGCCTTTTCTTTTCTTTGTGTCCTGGCCTCTTATTTCCTGTATGCAACTTCCTATAGTGATGCACAGCTTCCTATGAGCTATGTACATTCAACTACTCGAACAACAGGTGACTTGCTCTCTGCCTGTCATTACATTAAAACCCATTAGGTATTTCATGTCAAGAAAGGAGCTGATATGGTGTTATTTTTCAACACCAATCCCTTGTCTTACTCAGAGCTTCTCATCATACACCCTTTCTCACCTTGCATAAGGATTTGGGACATAGCAGGTATAAAAGGAGGCAGAATTTGTTACCTCTCTGACACATTGTAAGAGACTGATTCTTTTTTGATGCCTTAAATCATGGTTGAGACTGCAGGAGAGGCAACCCGCCTATGCTTGCTGCCTGAAAAGCTCCCTTGGAAGAAGCAGCCCCTCCCCTTATCTCAGTTCCAAAACTTCCCTAGAAGCAGCACTGCATGGACCCATCTAAAAACAATAAGTAATACTCTGGAAGAGGGGGCATCTGCTGGATGGGGCCTTGGGGTGGTGAATGTTTGCTATTTTTCCTTTATTTTCTCTTTATTTCCCTCTTTCTCTTCTTTTCCTCCTCCATATTATTCCTAACAAGGATTTGATAAGTCGACACTTTGCCTATTCCCAAGATTTTTCCCTGTGAGAATAAACATCTTTTAGATCAATTGTTGCTGTTATTTTTCACCTCAATCAGCCAGAGGTAGTCCGTAAACCTAAAGACTGGGCCCAGATTGGGCCATAACAGATGGACGTAATGTTTTTCCCATGGAAACCCCTACTCCTAAATGTTCCTGGTATTGTAAGCTTCCTCAGCTAAATGGAAATTATAGTATTTGCTTTTGGTACAGATGGGTTTCTGCAAGTTTTGACAAGGTTGTCAATAAATGTCAAAGCTAAGCACCTGTAGTGTTCTGCACATTTTACAATCTCTGAATGTTTTGATTTCAGAAATTCTGACGCCATTCTATGACCTGTACTGCCTATTTCCAGAGCAATAAAAAGAACCTTCTACTCGGACAGACATCTCTGCCACATGAAGCAATTAGAAATTAGGTCTCCAGTATGCCAATACAATATATTAAATATAAATTAATGAGATTGACCTTAGTCTTTAAGTTGAAGAATGAATGCACTTGCCTTGTCCTTTGTCCTGATAAATATTGTGCACATTATTTAATGTTAATTTTAGTTGTATTACTGACTTTTGTGACACTGACGCTGCTAAACTTGTATGAATGACAAAAAATACAAACTCTCGTTACTTAGTGTGTCAAGACGAAGGAACTTCAAATGTACGCTGAAGCACTCACTATTGCAATGTTTTCTGCACAGTCCTGCAAAGTTCTTGGGAAGGATTAGACACAAAATCATGCAAATCCTGAAGCTGTAATTTGCAATTAGAGGTGGAGTTCCACAGGAGAAGGCTACTTGATTTCCCCTCCCTATAATGGCAAGAGGAAATGGAAAGCGTGTGTTTAGGGAAGACTGAAAACCAAAATTCTGCAGAGCTTCTTTAACAGCCACAAATGTACTCCAACAACTATTTTACTTTCTATTACTTTATAGTGCAATATAAATAACCCAAGAAATGCTGTTTGGAGACTTAATGAATAAATCACTGTAGAAGCTGCAGTTCCTCATAAAACACAATATTCATTACAGACATCTTTTGTATCTTCTTGCTTATCAGCCAGCACACCTGTTTACTATTATTTACACAGAATTTTAAGAATGATACAGCACAATATCACGTTCTCGCATTCACTCAGAGTTAATAAAATATTTATATGACAGCAGTTTGAAAAAGAAAGAAAAGAAAAAAAAGCAAACAAGTTTTGGTCTTAACCTTTTGAATGGCAGTGTCCTCAAGCCTACTGTCACTGACAAACCCCCCCTGATTTTGAAAGCTATTTTTTTCAGCTTTAGCGAAGTGCAGCCTAACAGTGCCTTTACTGTAGTCTTGCATGAAAGTAATCACTTGTCTGTACTTTTCCTATGACAAATTTATTTTTCCTATATGCTTTTACTGGCTGGTGCAGTTGGCATGGCTTGATTGACAATAAGCCAGAAAGATGTGAGTGTAGGGAAAACTCACAGCTCTCTCTGCTGTTGGCACAGTGGAGAGTAAGAGCACAGCCCTGTAAGTTAGTATTACCTGCACATCAGCTTGTGAACACTACTGGAAGCATACGTAAACACAGATTACTCAAATCCTTGTAAACTAAGAGGTGGCATTGGAAACCAACTGCATAGAATAGTGTAACAAAATGTTTAAGTTTTAATTAGCTGTAGGAGCAAGAAGTGTTACTATTTGACTCTAGGATTTTTAGTGAAGTCAATTTGCGAACTAAAATGAATCCTTCACCGCACTTAAAAGCTTTTTAAAAGATGTTAACAGCATATCCAATGTTTTACTGGTTATTGTTACCAGAACAGAATTAGTGACCTGTTAGTATGCCAGTCTCATGTAATCTTACCGTTTGGGAGACCGTCTTTGAATCAAGACACTATAGCTGAGTCTTACATAGAGCATCTTAACTCCATCTACTTACTCTGAAGGCCAAAGGAAATACCAAAGTTGGTAGTACTAAATCATAAATTCATATGACGACAACTCATCCTAAACTTTTAGAGTTCCAGTTCTCTACTTGCTGGGAATTAAGCGATTTGAAGGTATCACAACGTACATTGTTGAGTTTCAAGACGACATATAAATAAATTTTGTGAATTTTCATTCACACATGTGAAACAGAAATCATAAAATATTTCTCTCCTACACTGGTTCCTCTGCTTTCTAAACAAATCCTAGTTATGCACATGACCTTCAGGAATGTAACAGAGGAAAACCTCTGGAGTACTGATAACATGTATTAAAGAATTATTCTTACTTTGCAAAAAAAGGGAGAAATCCCATTGTCAGATGAAACAAAAGGTAGGTTTGAATCAAGGAAGGTGAATAAGATGGCGTCCATAGATTTTATGATTTAAGAAAACCCAGCAGATGTGACAACAACACTGGATCACATTATAGAAGACAGCACAAACATACAATCAAGTTATGATAGTTATCCAGTTCAACAAATGCCCATAAAGTTAAAGTTTTTTTCTTTATACTTCAGTGGAGCTCAGTAAGAGCTTTTTTCCAGGAGAAAAAGCAGCAGCATACTATAACCAGAAGAAGATACAATCCAAAAATTCATCTCAGTAAATGCTACAGTAGACATGGAAAGGAGAATACATTCAATTAAGATCAAAAGGACTTTCCTTTTGGAATCAGTGATGACAAACCAAGATGAATATGCACTGTCTAACTAGACTAGGTTGAGTTGTAAGCAGTGCTAGCCAAAACCTGCATTTAATACAAAACATGTAAGACCCAGCAATGTATGTGTTTGAAAAGGAATGGCAGGGAAGAATACAAAGGGATCTTCCGCAAATACAGTCAAGTAGATACCAAGCCTAGAAGTGGAAAAGCTTTAGAAAGGACATTACTTGTGATATTTTTGAGAAATGGGAAGTGACAAGTAAGTTCTGTGGCAAGGAGTTTATTTTAATGGAACAGCAGTAAAAGAAATGACACAGTGGAAGCATTTTGTGTGGTCCTGTTCATATTTTCACTGGATGGACAGAGTGCTGATTCCACCATAAGCTTTTATTAACAGCCAAATCCAGCAAAATGTGATTTTAAGCTAAAATACGTACATACATATAAATTGTTTATTATTTAAATTTCAAAACAAGCATAGCATTCAGACTAAGAACTAAGTTCTTGCCAATTTTATAGAACATAAAACTACGATGGTTATATATCAGTCTAAACATTTTCTCAGTGTACTGTGAGGAGAAAACAAGGTCTTCCTCCTGCCTTTATTAAACATACTCCCTCCTCAAAAGTTTGCTTTTGGGGGTTAGAGAAATTCAATCCTTAATTCTCAGATCTCAGTTTCTACTCTCAGTTGGCTTCACATTCTAAGTAAATTTTGGCAACAGCCAAAAGTTTGAGAACGAAAGCTGCTGAAGAACGTACAAATGGCAGCATCACGTAAAACCGCAAGGTCCATTTAGTTCAACAACCTGTCTGCAACAGGAGCCCCGGAAAAAAATCCACCAAGTCCTTAGATATTTTTTAAACTCTTTCTAGTGCTTTGGAGGGTGCTGCGAACACTTCCTTGTTTTTCCATCTTTCATGCATAAAGCCTAACAGGTGTTTCCTAACACCTTTTCCTTTTAGCACATTTGTCTCCTCAGTTTGTTTCTCCAAGCTTTTGTTTCCCTTATGCCTACCTTCTTTTCCAGGCAAGAGTTCTTTGGTCTTACTAAGGTTTGACATCATCCTGTTTCTAAGAAGGAACTGGTGTAGACCAATGCCACAAGCAAATGCCTAGGGAAGAGAGTAAGAGGACAAGCATGTAATGGTATTTCACCCAATACTACAGAGATCTCCAACAATTTACGGCCTACGTCCTCTGTATTCCATAATCTTCAATGGATTTTTCCCCTATGAATTTGTTCAGACATGAACAAATTACATTTACAAACCGTGCAAGCTTTAAATGTCTACAACCTGCTGCAGTCAGGAGCTTCACAGTTTAAATACAGCTGTGAGAACAATATTTTTTTTTAACTTATCATCTATTGACATAAATTGATATACTCTCATCCTTGTACTGAAAAAGACATTGAGGGCAAAAAATAAAACCAATCCCTATTCACTCTATGATATCCATGGTTTCAATCAGTTAATTTGAGAGCACTCAGTTTTGAGCAAACTGGTTTTTAACAGCTGTGTGAAACAAGAAACTACATTCAGCAGAGAGATTGTCTCAAGGCAACACTCCTCTGTCCCAATTCATCCATCCAGATGGCAACAGGAGCTAACAGAAAAAGAGGAAAGACTTTCTATGCCTTAATTATCTTTGAATTTTTGGTTGCGTTCATTTTGGTTCGAGTGCTTCAGGACAATCAGAGCACAAAAAGGCTAAGACTCCATATGATCAGATTTGTCTTTGCACTTCCTTGCCTTCAGCAGAGCTTTTGGTTTTGGGAAGTTCAGAGTTTAGAAATTCCCAGTAGCCCCAGTCAGCAGTATAAAGTCCTATATTTGAAGGTCAGACAGGTAAATTATGTGAGGCTTGTACTTTGATACAATAAAGATGGTCAGAACACCTATCTAGCAAGGAGAACCTTGCATGACAAGATACTGGCTTTTTAACAGCTTTGAAGAGATTGGGCAGGTCACAGCCATACACCAGGAAGCAAGAATCATCAATTAGCCCCAAAAGGCCTGCAGTAATGAAGGTTGCCAGGGTTGAAACCCAGTGAAAAGCTGGGGTGGGGGTAAGAAAGAAGAAAAGTTTCATAATGACAGGGTTTGAAAAACAAGAGTATGAATAAGTCTGGCTCACACAAGTAGTTGAGGAGAACTGGGCAGGAGAAGTGTACTTTGCTGCTTTTATTACCACACAGACTGCACGCTAGGGAAGCAGATTCACAGCATGGTGCCACAGACGGTGGTAGGTTAAAATTGTTTAAGAGAGCTAGCTCTGTGACATTGCTACTCTAGCACAAATCCCTAGTGTAAGCTATAAAAAAGTATAAAAGAATTGAGATATTTCCAATATGAATGCCCCGATGGAATATACCTACAAAGAAAGCTACTTCAACTGGTCTGGGGAAGCAAATAAATTATTTTTTAAACTCCTTGATTCTATAAAACCCAAATAAAAATGGTTCTTCCACTATATCGAAGCTTAGCTAGTTACTAGAGAGAACTAATTTTAAATGAAATGGGAAGGTCCTCACAAAGTGACAAAGCATCTTTCCCAAAAGGCAAGATTTGGTGAAACATGAAACATTACCCAAGGTTAATTTGCTTACAAATCTCTCCTGAGTTTCTCAAAACTTAGCCAAATTGCAATACTTTTAGCTGAAATTTCCCATACCAGCTGTCTGCCTCAGGCTGAATTTATTTTGGAAAACTCCAGCCAAAACTATTCAGCCATTTCAGAGAAATACTCTCACAATCTTTTATTTGGAAACGTTTAGTACTCTAATGCTTGACAGCAGAGTTTGACTGTTACAGGAAAAGCAGAAACATCTCCCTGTGCTCTCAATAATCTCATCATCTTGTTACCTCAGCAGGACAAGAGAGCTGACAGTGAGAATACATAATATTGGGAGGAAGCACATGGTATTAGTTGTGACTAGTCAGGAAAGGAAGGAAGGAAAATCTGGATTGGGGAGGGAAAAAAATGTAGGAAGATTAGGGGATTTGGTGGGGAAACTGAGGAAACTGGTATTGGGTAGGAAAAACTATGGTGAAATATGATACAAAATCCTGCAACAAGGAATCTCGGAAGGGGACAGAGATACTTGAGAGCTCTGGGGAAGGAGAATAGGAGAGAGGGGATAACTAAAGGTTGGGGTGGGAAGCCACTTCAACTTAGAGATGAGTCTGGGCCCAGTCTGAAGACCAGGGAGAAAATAAACACTGCATATGGGTGAAGCAGGGTCCAGAAATGATGACTTCTAGAGGAAGAAACTCGGCGCTGTCACCAGAAGCCAGAGAAATGGACTAAAATGCAAGCTTCTGTCCCCTATACAAGTGAATGAATTAGAGTAGTTTTAAATATTTTTTGTGGTGGTTGTTTGAGGGGAGAGGGTTGTTGGGTTTTTTGTTTGTTATCTTTTTTTTTTTAAACAGGCCAACTTTTTAGTGGAATAGAATGGATGATGCAAGCAAAGGTCTGCCTTTAGCAACACCCGAGAACACCAAATACTTTAGAAAATCTGAATCAGGAGTTTCAGTATAAATCCCCCAAGAAACTGACAATTAGTGATCAACTATGAAAATATGCAAGTGATTTTGTTAGAATCATTGTGTGAGAAGCTAAAGTCAAACTTTCCAGAACAGCAATATGTCTTAATCAAATAAACATATCCTCCCTTTCTGCAAGACTTCATCTCATTCACTCTATACTTTTCAAATTTCCAGATGAGCCTGCAGTAACAGATTCCTTTCACTATGCTATATTGATTCTTTTCTAAACCAAGGTGGAGTAAAAACAATACATAATTATATAGAGTACATCATGGGAACAAGAGCACTGCACAAACAATGTAGATGATCCTAATTTTTTTTTACAACATAGATTAACCTAATTGTCACTGCAACCTTTGCAAGATACTCCTATCAACCTTTTTTCATTAATTTGCACGTTCTTCCTCTCCTCACTTACACTGATCCATGGGTTTAATGAAGCTGCCCTTGCTTTCTATTAACATGATAGCACAATTAATTCTCCTACCTGGAAGAAAAGAAAACTACAGTACCTGGAGGAAAGCAGTCTAAACAGATATTTGAGGGGAATGAAATACTCAGAAGCTAGTACATCAGAGATCTAGGGATGACACAAACACTTTGTTGGTAAATACCAGAGAAAAGTCACATGCTGTTTTTTCAGATATTCCCAGATAAACTACCTCCTTTTAGAAGTACCACTACCTGATAACAAACAAGCCTTCATAAAAATCTGAAAAGCTTAAGCACAACTAATGCTAAAAACATACCTCCTAGTTCTATAGAAGCATGAAGCAAGAGCAAGACTACACTACGCATGACTACTCTCATCTGTAAGCCAAGTTACTCATCACAACCTATTCCACCAGCAGTTACTACCCTTCACATAGGTAAGTTATGACTGAATCATCCCATATGTTGGAGATCCATTCCTAACTCAAAGGCAAGTGAGAGCTTGTATAAATTGTGTTTGTAATTCAGCCTGTCTTGCCTGAGGGTAAAAATAAAACCCAAAAATCACAGTTAGTCCAGCTGCAAGGTCTAGGTCATCATCCAGCTTTCCTGAAGAGGAGGTAAGACAACCAGTCAATTGTTATGGTGGTAGGCATCTTTAGTCAACCCTAAAACTGAATTTATAGCCATAAACTGTCTCAAAGCACAAGTGTTGCAGAGCTCTGACACTCTCACCTTACACAAAAGACTTTTACCTTCTGATTTTAAAAGACCTCAACAAATGACATGTTTAATGTCACGTTGCATGGTGTCTGGAACTTACTTCTAAAGCAGTTTTGTATATCAAAAGAAACATTTGACAAATTTTCAAAACAGTTCCAGGTCAGCCTGTTTTTATCTACATAACTGGGAAGTCACTGATCCCATTTAATTTACTTGAATTAAAGTATTAAATATTGGCTTAACTGTTCTTTACTATAATTAACAGTGTAATTCACTTCAGTGGGATCAGAGTTCAGATATTTAATGCTTTGAGTGATCCCACACTTACTTTCTCATTTCATGTATAATTATGTCTGGATTATATCCTCCAGCAGCATCCAGTATTAGCATCATTTTCATTACTTGAGGTTTTTTTCCCCTCTTCCATTAAACTAAACCACACTAATACTGCTGACTGGCTGCAAAAAATATTTATTCCTTGGTGCAGATGGAGAAACTGTCACAGGTAATTGCTCGACTGACTTAGAACAGTTCATTGAAATGGCAGGCTGGAACTACAGCAACTATGTCACATGAAGGATTACTTAAACCTTGCTTCAATGAACAATGTTTAATGACGGCTTATACAATTTTATAAAAGCATCTTAACACCTTTATGATCTAAAACAGAACACTTAAGTATGCCAAACCAACAGCAGACCACCCAAGACCTTTGCCTGAGAGCGTCAGCAATCCCATCTTTGGAGGGCAGTGTACATACTCTTAATACTATGAACATTTTAATTGCATTTAGATTATTATCTTGCACTCCAGCAAAAACCTACTGCATTTACTTAAGGAAATAAAATAATGTCATGGTTAAATTCTAAATAAACAGCTATTTTTGTGTATAAATGCAAGGGAATGCAAAAAATTCTTGTATTCAAACGATCAATGCTTAAAAAACATTTACATGTGATGACAAAAATTAGGAATAAGAGCCCAAACATTACAACTGGTTGAACTAAGTCAGGCTTTTGAAGCATAGCATTCTACTGCATGTTATAATCATGAGCCCCAAACCTGCACTTTCCCCACCTAGGCGTGCACGTGCTGATATCAATCTGGAGTCACTTCAATAATCCCAAAGAATTATGATACATTAAATTGAAGAGCTGGATTGTAAATTCAAGGAAAATATCCAGGAAAGTCATCTGCATAATTCATCCACATACCAGAACACAGCAACAATGACCAACTATTCTTTCAGTTAGACGCAGAGCAACAAACTCTCACTTTTTGTATTACTTAATCCGGAAACCTGAAATAATGGGAGTTATAGAAAAAAATACCAGTCATTTTGAAACAGAGACATATATTTACAGTTAATAATATATAAACCCTTCAGGATTCCCTAATAAGTCAGCTTCTGGATCTCTTTTTATAGGGCATAAGGAGACTCAGCTGTAATTACTACATCCACTTTTGCCATCCTAACTTACTGCAAGTGGCGCTCTGCTCTGTAGGTAGCCCAACTTATTTCACAAGGGGGTGGCATAAACTGCCTGAACACCTGTTCCACTTGCAGTCCTTGACTCCAGACAATTAGTTATTGCTGACTATTGCTTTGAGAGGTGGGGAATTTTCAAGCTGCTGGCCAGAAATGTGACTCACTTTATAGCAGGTGAAACCAGGATTTGCCTTCCCAATAACCGGTAGCTCTCCATGGTCCTTCAGTCTCTTCGATCGCTTCATTTATTACACACAAGATCATGCATTTTTCCTAATCAGTACAGACAATCTGGACATCTGTCTCTCTCTGTAGTGCATTAATACATTTGAAGTTTAAATCATGTTTCAATTACTTCCCTTAAACTCTTATTACACAGATGAAGAAAAACAAGACCCAAGAGTAAAACTCACTTCAGTTCTTGACCTCATACTTCATTCATGTCAGATTATGACTTTGATTCTCAGAAAACTACCTATGTGCCAATTGCTCAGTAAACACCTAGTCTGACAGTCTTCATGTTAGCTTGGGTTATCAATAACTTGAGTTTGAATCGGAGCTCCAAGTACCCCTCAGCCTAGTAGAATGCCTGTTTGTGCAGTCTTGGGCAACTACAGAACTAGACAGTAAGTGATGCTTTAAGGGAGTCACTCATGTCTGTCTAAGTAACTGAAGGGCTGTGTGACAGTCGTCTGGGGTCTAACCTACAGAGTAGCTATTTAAATATATATTAAAAACCAACACAAGCCCAATATCCTACATTTGCACCAATGAAAAATGGCATGTTCACAGACCTTTGTGCCAGACTGTAAGCTAATATCGATCTCATGTCAAAGCATTCCTTATAAAACATAAGGTAGTTTATTTATCCCTTTCACTAAAGGGAATACTACGTCTTTTTGGTAAGGCAAGAGCAAGCACCAAGGTAGCAACTGAAGAGCTTCAGTTGTGCACCTATAGGCACAAGGTCAGTACAAGTATTTTTCCTACAGATTGAACTGGAAAAGCAAACCCCAAGTTTAGTTTAATCTTTAAAATGATATTCATACAAAAATCGCATTACCGCAAAATTTGTCATTAAAACAGTATCATTATCTGATTTGTGGTGAAAGAGAAGATAGGCAAAAGAGAAAGCGCTTTAACTTCTAGCTCTGTCTGTAACTTCTCTCTCTATGTGAGCTTAAGAAAAACACCTATCTTTTGCTGTTCTCCATTTTAGTAACCAGGAGAAATACCTCTTTTCTCCCTCTCCTGTCATCTGCCCATTTTTCTTTACACTGTATCACAGAGAATTTACCTATACATGACTTAGGGAAAACACAGTTATCCATTACCACAGGAGCTCCTCAAGATCCTCGTGGCTTGGTTACCTCCTCCTGTTTAGTGCCTACAGAGAATTAAACCAAAGTTTTAATTAAAGAAAGGCTTTTTCCTCTTACACAAGGAATAAAATTTCTGTTCTGCAAAGCAGAAAGGTCCAGTGTGATACCTTCCAAAAAAAGTTTTAAATCCCTAAATTACTACTGTTTGAAGTGATGATTCAGATCACTGCCAAGTCATGATTTCCTACAACAAATATATCTTCACTTTTGTCTCTCATTTATTTCAACATTACTTTAACTTATACTACTCAATACTTATCAGATGTTTCTGATAAAACAGAAGAGAAAGACTACTTAACAATAACATCTCAGATGACAAAAGAACAGGTATGGGAAACAGAATCCAGTACTCAGGGAATGATATATTAATATTATATATTAATAGTCTGTAATTTACCCCTTTTTATGGTACCCTAATATTCCAGTGAGTCCATTTATAAACTTGCCTGCTTTGACAGTGAGGGGGCAATGTTACAGCTGTTGGGGGGAGGAAGAGGGCAATTCTCAATTTCTTTAATATTAACAAGAGAAAAAAAGCAATATTTAAAAAAAAAAAAGATATAAAGTCATAATAAGAAAGTACTGCTAGTCGGGCTACAATAATAATCTGAAAACCTAAGACTGAAAAGTAACTGTAATTCAGGATGCAAAAGGACCTTATTGTTTTCCAATAGTCTGTTGAAATAAATGAGCTCTATTCCATCAACTTTAATGGAAAGCAAGTACATTAAGTGCTCACTCACTTAGCAGAGTGCATTTTCAAAAAAAGCAAAGCAGGCTTTAGATATAGCATTAGGAGTCTTAACTTGGAATTCTTCTGTAATTCATTGTTAAACAAGAGAAAGCTCATGCCTTACTAGCTTTTGTAAAGATCTCTGTAGTTCCCTCCACTTTTCACATTAGTCATGAGAGATTACAAGTTATCAAATATTTTAAAGTATAGCCACAACAAGTCATCCTAAAAGAAAGGTGGTCTCCTGGCTACCTCTCCTGACAGCATTACTCTCTGCAAAGAGCTCTAAGGAGTTTTATAATGCTTGAGAAACAACTCTGAAGTCCTTCGGTTCAGTTTCTTGGATAGTTGCTACTTGATAAACTGGCTGATTATGACACTGCTTACTGTAATAACACAAAACCACCCACTATAATCTTAGTCTCCAGCTGCATAAGAGCACCACAGTGTAGAAAAGGTGTCTGAATTTGTAGAGAAGGTTTATAAAAGCAAATAGAGAAATTATTCGTGGGTCCACTGAGAAAGTCTAGTGATTTGGGGTAGAGGAAAACAGCCAAAGCCTCTTAACAACTTTCATATCAGGATGTAACCATAGCACACTGCTCAGAGCATTGTTTTAGTAAAGAGTTACTCGGGAAGCATTTAACCTTTATTAGCCTACAGTATTTGCTGCTACTGAACACAACAATTTGTATTCTTCCCCTCTCTGAAACTTTAGATTGGACATATCACTAATTTGAATTCAATTCTAAACATCTAATATCTTCAGTTAGTGTTCAGCTTCCTAAACCAATGTTAAAATTGTGTTTCTATTTGACAAATAGCAAAAGAGTCATTTCTGAGCACACACTTTATAAAATGTTTAAAGTTTTATAAGAAGTCTTTTTTGTATGGATCAAAATCTTTTAGGATCAGTTGTCTTTTTAACAGTGCGCCTTAATCTCTCATATTTGGAGGCGCTAACCAAAATACTCATGATGTATTTTACTCTGAAGTATTTAGTAATACTCTGTATTACTACTCTGAAGTTTTAGCCACTGAGTACATAGAAACATATAATTGTTTAGGTTGTAAAAGACCTTTAAGATCAAGTCCAACCATTAACCTAACAGTGCCATGTCCACCACTAAACCATGTCCCTAAGCACCACCAGCATACATCTTTCAAAGACATCCAACAACAGAGACAACATCACTTCCCTGGGCAGCGTGTTCCAATGTTTGATGACCATTTCAGTGAAGGCTTTTCTTCCTATCATCCAATCTAAATCTCTTCTGGTACAACTTGAGGTAATTGTCTTTTCATCCTATCACTCACTACTTGGAAGACCAAACCTGTACTGCTGCAACCTCCTTTCAGGTAGATATATAGTGATAAGGTCTCCCCTCAGCCTCCTTTGCTCCAGACTAAACAGCACGAGGTCCCTCAGCCACTCATCGTAAGAGTTGTTCTCCAGCCCCTTGACCAGCTCTGTTGTCCTTCTCTGGACACACCCCAGCACCTCAATGTCTTTCTTATAGTGAGGGGCTCAAAACTGAACATGGTTCTGATAGAAGCCAGGATGCTGTTGGCCTTCTTGGTCACTTGGACTCACTGCTGGCTCATATCCAGCTGGCTATCACCAAACCCTCAGTCCTTTTACTCAGGGCAGCTTTCTAGCCACTTTTGGCCAAGTCAATAGTTGTAATTCTTAGCAAGTCACATTTATGAATATTGCGATTATTTTTTCCTGAGCAGGAAATGAATGTGATAGACAAGTACAGAGCTAGTGTTATTCCCGTTTTCTCTAAATACCTGCAAATTCATGATCAACATCAAAATGGTTCTAGTATTCTGTCAACATTATTTATACAGGAGCCTAAAAGTATATTTTGGGGAATTTTCAGTGCAAAGGTAGTTTTTCTTTAGGTTTGCAGTTTTGGATGTCTAGCACATATTGGCCATTCACTGTAATTTACAGCACTTGTTGACACCTTCCAAAGGAGCATGTGGTAAGGCAATATATAAGCTTCTACCAAAGCAACATGACAAGAACTTTCTGGTCTTAAACTCAATCTTTGGAAAAATCTGTTTGCTCAAAAAAATGAGCAAGAAAAAAGTAGCAGCTAAAGACAATGTATGTGTAGGAACTGCCTGCAACAGTTTGGCAGACCGATTTGTTTATCCCAATTCAAATACTGAGTACTATATTAATACACAAAGGCAGTAATTTGCTTTATTTTCAGACACATCTTCTAGGACCTCATCATTTAAAAATCACCAGCCTTACGTGACTAAGCACCAAAAATGTTAAAAACCAAACATACAGATCCAGATGTTAAATACCAATGTGATGTATCTACAATTGTTACACAACAACATAGAGAAGATTTAAGATTGATTTAGAATGCTCACTGCACTTGTTTTCAATTAACACTGAATATTAAAGAGCAAGACAATCTGTAGTAATGAGCTTGCATTTTTATACTGCCTTTCGGGCACGGGCATATTATTTTGTCAACAGCAGCTGAAGGAGTTACTAGTTGTACTCTCCCTTTTAATCTACTCCCACCCTCACCATCATGATTTACTGTTCAATCCCATGGTTTTACCACAGTTCACTTAGTGCTGGGTGGAAACAAGAATAGATTTATTTTAAAGGGCCAAGGACCTAACCATTTCACAGATGCAGTTTAGTGAACAGCCATGGAAGCACCTGAAGAGACTCAACAATAGCAATGGTAATTTCTCTCAGGAGTAACAAATTTCAGAGACAAACACTGGCAGGTATCCACATGGATATGGGAACCCTGAAAAGTTAATAAAAGCAGGAAAAGCTCTCTAAAGATCCAAACATTATGCCTACTGAGCCAGGGCAAAAATAAGCAGAATGAGACTGTCCTGACAGGTCTGTTCTTAGTGTACTAGATAACGTTTGTCACAGCTATTACTCTGACTTCATTAGCCTAAAGACAATGACTGCTGCTTTGAAATAGGCACCCTTAACTTGGACATATTTAATTGTTTGTGCAACCCTTGAACTCCTCTTAGGGATGGTTCATATGTAGAACATTCACATCCATTTCAAGAACTGCTCTTTTGTAAACCAACAAGAAAATAAATGCATATATAACTGAAGTACATAAATAATGTAGAGTGACACATAAGAGAAAAGAATACTTTTTTCTTTGCATCCAAACATTTCAAGTGTTACTGACCAGAGTTCAGAATTACCACATAACACACTGGTAGAATCATTAAGCAGGTTAACAGTGGATCAACAATACAAAGCAAGGATGAACAACTGCAACCTCGCCTTCTTGCAGAAAAACAGGAAAATCACATGTCCAGTAATCTCCTTTTTTAAAAAATCTACCAATAAGTTATCAACAAAACAATGGGATAAATCCAGGGGTTTTTGTGGGTTTTTGTTTCATTGTGTTGGATATTTTTTGACAGAAAAATACAAAGTGGTTCTTCAAATCTGCAAATTTTGCTTCAAATAAGTAAATAGGAATGTATAACTCCTTGACACTATAAAATAAAACACACTAAGCTGACAGACTTGGTGAAAAGCATGCATCTGCTGAACAGGAATTCTGCTATTACCTGGAAAGGTAAAGTACTATTAAGGTCCTCAAGGAATGATTGAATATGTATTTATTTAAATAGCAAATCTGGGCTAATGGTGTACTTTTCTACAAAGCTCATTGTCAGGAAATGCCCATTTTAATTACCTTCCTAAGGACTGTGGAATTCAGACAGAGGACGAAACTGTTCAATAGACAACAGCTTATTTCATTGAGTATATAGAGGATTTCAACAGCTGAATCCTTATCCTTCTATGACATCCTTCCCATTTTCCTGTACTTAATCACCTTTCTCGTCTGAGGGATGCGGCATCTTTCTTTGGTGGCACTAAGAGGCTTCATCAGTAGTGAACATTTTAAAGGAAACACTGAATACTTTAAACAGCCTCCCTTTCTAAAATCTACTTTTTTTAAGGGCAAAATCACTAGTAATTAGATTATAAGGCATTAGTAGAGGTGTTAAATATCACAGCAAGCAGATAAAGCAAACATTTTCCTTGCAATGTATTTTTACTTTAAATCACACGTTAAAGAAACTCCATGCTACAAGTGTGAGATTACCTTGCATTAAGCACTTGAATTCTTGTACTTTATATGGTGCACTGGATCTTCAGCTTCATTCCTGTATGATGCTGGAGCATTCCTAACTCTCCTCCTGTTTGGAGATGCTACCACATACTGAGCATATAGATGTAGACATATACATTAACATACAGACTATATTAAGTAATTTGGAAAGATTCACTTTTTTTCTTTGTGTACTTGTCGACTTCATTAGGTTATTGGTCACGGATCAGGCTCCCTAGGGAACTGGTAACAGTACCAAGCCTGTAAAGAGCTAAGGAACACCTGGACAACACTTTGTCATACAGTTTAGTTTTAAATAGTTCCACAAGGAGCAGGGAGCTGGATTCAATGATCTGTATGGGTCCCCCTTCCACCTTGATGTATTCTATGATTTACTTTGCAGTTATGAAGAAGGCTAAATCCACACAGACACTCGTTAAGCAGACAAAGAACTATACAGAAAAGGGTACAACAGTAACATAAGTAACAATGGGAATATACTACCGGTAATATCTTTAAACCCTGTCTGTTCAAGAACGCTCTTTCAAAAGAGTGACTTTTAGGTAAAGAAATGAACAGTAACACTACATTAACAGAACAAACTATTCCTATACGTGGTCATTAGAGGAAATCACCTGAAAAAAAATCCTGTGTTGTATCAAATCAATTACTGATTCTCAGTCACAAGTGCCTTCTTTCTAAGTGCCCTTTATTTTTTCCCTCTCAGATAGTATTCAATCATTCAAAGACTCCAAGCAAAAGTAATGCAGAACTGCAGATCAATGTAACACAAAATTATATTTATTTTACAATAGTACAAAATATAAACAAATATACAATTACACTGAAGTAAACCCTGCTTTTAAAATACTTGAATACTTAAGCAATGATATTGCCATCAAAGAATGTCTTTATTATTTCTCATTAAGAAATTTCATCTTATGGAGCGATACATCATGAAATCAATCGTCGTACATCTAGGAAATTTACCGATGGAGCTCTCTTCCACTGGGGTGTACACTTTGATTTGTCTCATGTGAGTGTCTCTTCCATTTTGATGATTAGCTAGGACAGCAATCTGAATCATAAATGTGCGAATAGGCTTCTTATGAGTATCTGTTAAAGGAACATGAATCCATCCGCTTGGTTCCACTAATTCAAGTTGCTGCCAAAAACAAGATAAAAAAAAGGAAAACACTCAGAAACAGTTGACATACTTAGTATAAATGATCACATATTAAAGCTGCTTAATAGACCAGAGTCTTACAAATAAGATTGTAGTCACAATTTCAGATTAATTTGAAATAGTTCAGTTGAAAACTCATAGCTAATTTACTGCTGGTGTAATGGGATACGAAATTTTATTGACTACAGCTGTGTATGCTTTTGCTTCTACCCCTCATTTGGTACCTTAACTTTGAAACAAAAATCAATATAAAAAATACAGAGTTGGGAATGAACTCGAAAGAGTCAAAGCAGTACTACTTGGATCTTGTTCCTGAAGTACACTGCTCAAAGATGACAGAAAATCTTTGTCACATTGTTTTATCTAGTCACTCTGAACTAAAATACATTGGAATGACTTAAGTTGGAAACTAAATCCACAAGAAGAATGAATTTTCAAAAATTCCTTCGATTATGAGGAAACCATGGAAGACGATAACAGAGGAAAAACAAAAAGGAATAACTCAGGTACTTCACCTCACCTATGTCTCAAGGCAGATGCCTGGCCACTTAATAATGGCTGCACAGTCATTTCATCACATTCTAAAGTCTAGTTTGACCTGGCATTCATACAACAGACCAAGCGTAATATTTTTTTTTCCTTTTCTTAATTTTAATCCTACAGAAACCAATGTCAAAGCAAGCAAAGAATTGCATCTCGTTAACTCTAAACCACATCACTGACACATCGGCATGCTGAAATCAAGCTAGATGCTATGCAGAAGTGTGGTAACAGTTTTTGTTTAAAGCTATTTGCCCAACTTCAAAGCACAGCTCAAAACACATATGGAAGAGCACACAAGTAAGCGGAAGTCTTCAGGGGGGAACCAAAACCCAAACCAGTTGTCCACAAGCAAGTGGATTTCACACAAAACTAAACAAATAATACTGCTGTTCCTCACAGCTGAGTTCCTCTAAGGGAGACCTATGCTTTGAGCAGCCCAAAATTCCCATCTTTCTCCTTAAAATACTACATGACAAACATCCTGTCAAGTGCCTTGCCTTCACTGAAGCTTTCAAAAGACCCATCTGAGATCTACTGTTTCAGAGGCAGGGAACACCCTGAGGAAATCACCCAAGGAACAAAATAATAAAAAAAAAAAAAAAGGAAAAAACCACCCTCTCATACATCTATTTAAAAACAAAAAAAAAAAGAGAGAGAAAGAAAGAAAACCCCATAACCCACAACTCTCCACTGCTGCAGGCTCTCCAACAAAAGATTTCCAAAGCATTAAATTCACTAAACCTTAGCAGCAAATCTTTTCATTTCAAGATCAAGACAGTACCACAAACACACATTCACTTCCTTGTTGCAACCCAGTCTCTTTCGAAAAATCTACAAAATTTTGGTTTGCATAGGAAATTTCAGGTATCTTTTGGCTTTATAAAGTGATAAAATTTATGAACTGCTGAAGCAGCTTTACAAAGGGCAAATTTATCCTAGTGAGGCAGTAATCAGTCTGAGTAATTATGCTTTCCAGTAAACATAAAGGACAGGGATCCCAGTAATATTTTATTCAGCTAGTACTAATGTAAAGAGCCTATGACTTAGAAGACCAAGCTACTGTTAATTAAACTTGCATTTAAATAACATTCTCACAATTTACAAATTTTGACCACTGATTCAATTTGGAAAATTTAAGTTCCAGATCTACAATACTGGGGTTTTTAAACGCTTGGATCAGTATGAAATGGATTACTTAGAGTTAAAAAAAATAAAAAAAAAAATCACTTCCCATAGGCTGACATGATTGGTTTCAGATAGATCCAATATAGTTCAGAAAGAAACTGCAAAGAGTGAAAGAAGGACCAAGAAAGCCGGGGAGGGGCTTTTTAGAATGGCTTGTAGTGATAGGACAAGGGGAAATGGCTTTAAATTGGAAGGGGGAACATTTAGATTAAACATCAGGAAGAAATTCTTCACAATGAGAGTGTTAGGCAGGGACACTTCCCACTGGACCAGGCTGCTCAAGGCCCCTTCCAACCAGACCTTGAACACCTCCAGGGATGGGGCAGCCACAGCTTCCGCAGGTAACCTGTTCCAGTGCCTCACCACCCTCATCATGAAGATTTTCTTCCTAATGTCTAATCTAAATCTTCCCTCCCCTCCAATTTAAAGCCATTCCCCCTCACACTATCAGTATGGCTGTTATAAGGTCTCCTTGGAGCCCCCTCTTCTCCAGGCAGAACTACTCTCCACTGTTTCAGCCTATGCTCACAGCAGAGGTGCTCCACCCCTCTGATCATCTTAGCTCCCACTAACTTCACATGCAGTTCTAATTTTCGGCATTTCTGCAAATTAGTAAGAGTTCTCAAACCAGCCACTAGAACAGTTTAAGCAGCCACTTAAGAACAGCTACTTGAGTGCACCGTGTAAAACCACTATGACTGAGCACAGACTAATTCATCAAGTAGCATTGAGCTGTCTTGGCCACAAAGCCTTTTTTCATTCCCAAAAATCCCTGCTTCACTTGTTCCACATGTTCCAACTTCTGTAACAGATGAACACACACCCTTCACTGTACAAATCCTAGACTATTCCTCAAAAAGAACCACATTCTCATTCCAATCAAACAGAAGCCTCTTGAAATAAGCATGTAACACTTGTGATAAAGTTGGAGACCGTACTACAATGTATCAAGTGCAAGAAGCCTGAGTCTTTTGTTTGAAAAAAGTGAGCTCCTGATTTTTGCTGTCTAAATCACATTACTGTACAGTGACACTTTGAGTCTAACTTTTTTAAAAACATGACACCAGCATAGTTCAGTGAAATGATTAAAACTTTCAGACCCACTCAGTTACTGAAGTTTAAATACAAACCCTAATAAACCCCACTAGAAAAAGGAAGTAATACTTCGCCAGTATGACACATTTTCTGTGACAAAAGGAATGGTAAAAACCAGACACACACTACCCGTTAAGCCGTCCTGCACATTTGCCATGCTCTTTCAGATGAAAGAGACAATTCCATTTTCCAGAGGACCCAGGTCCTTCACCAGGGAAAAGGACTGGGACATAGGAAGAGGCAGTGGTGGTACAAGACAAAGTGCTGCCCACTCCTAGCTCAGTGTCAGCACACAGATACAGCTGTTACAATTCCTAGCAGAAGCAGGATGAAATATGCAGCTCTACTCTGCCTGGAGCACTCCCAGTGTGAAGAGAATCTAAAGGAAACTTACTGTGAAGTTTTAAGAAATTCCTATTAAGCCCATGCAAATGGCAACCTTTCAAAGCCTCGTAAACCGGTCTGGAAATTTGGGTGGATTTTTACAGGGAGGCAAAAGGCACATCCTCAACACAAAGGCTGAACTATTGCCAAATTTCAAGTCCATGCCTCAGAGCTTGGGGGCACTGGAGCATCAAAGAAGGACACCAGAATATTCTCACACAAGCAAACCAGCATACTTTTCACTAGCCTTATTGTTGGAACAGAACTGGTTTGGCTGAAAATTTCAAAAAAAAGTCAGCGCAGAGCAGACATCTGGCATGGAAAAAATCTGTCTGAACCTAACTTTGGCAAAAGTTATTAAGTAACTAAGAGTTAAGCCTTAAAATGGAAAGGGTCATGAAACCTTAAGTACAGGTCACACTAGCAAATCTACCCATAGTATATACTGTACTTTAAATATGCTTCAGTAAACTTTACTGCCAACCCTGTTCTTTAAAAGCACCAGCCACTGTGTGTGTATATATATGGCTCATCCCAACTCTACAATCTAAGTCCACTATAAGAAAATATCATATTAAATTTCCTCCAGTATTTTTTCCCTACATAGGTCACTAAGAATCAGTCACAATTATCCGTTTTCCAGGAAGGCACAGTTTTTTGTGAAAATTGGTAAACGTGAAGAACAGAACATGGAAGTCAGAATAAAGGGACAAAGGAATAAAAATTGAAATGGAAAAATCACTCACCTGTCCTTTGCTGCTGTTATATATTCTGATCTATCTCTTCTCCTGCTTTCTCTCCATTGCTTTCTTATTTTTACTGTCCTCTGCGTGCTACAACTTTCTTTACCTATGGACATATTCTCTCACTTCAGTTGTCTGTGTTATTTTGAAAACCAAGGCAGAAGTAGTGTTCTCAATGGAAATCTCCTCCTCAGCAAATTTAATAGTTCTGTTTCTCCACTTTATTGTGCAGTCCAGAGATTCTACAGAATTCCATAGACATTTGGCAAGACTACTATTGCAACTAACAGGTGTTTGACCATACAGGATGCAAACAACACAAATTAAAAATAAAGATCAAAAAAACCCTTGAGGCTACACTTCAGAAAGGCAACTGAACACAAGACCAGAGTTTTTAAGAGGAAGTTTGTTCCACGTTGGTATTGCTGGCCTCCTCCTTGGACAGGAAATTACTTATCCAGAGAAGTTTTTCAATTGTACTTAATTCTGTTTAAATCGGATATTGACCTGTTCTCCACACTCAGTGATACTCTGCTTAAATTTTGTTATCTTCAAAGCAGCATGTAACTCAAACTGCGACTTCTATCAGGCTTGTAAACCCAACCCAAGTTATTCGCTGTAATTACAATAGGCTAACATACTCGAAACACTACATGATTTTTGTATCTACAAGGATACCTTCTGTGAATATAGAGAAAGGAAAAAACATTGTCAATAGTTTCATATTCAGGGTCATTACAAACACATCTCAGATTGTACATGATACAGGGCTCCCAGACTTCAGGGGAATATGTTTCTCTGTGCACGCATAGGAAGAAAACGCTGCTTGTGTTCTTCCCCCAGAAGAAAAAAAAAAATCATCCTCTGGACACATATCAACCAAAATCTGAGAATGGCTGCTGCTATCACAGCTTCAGCATAATACACGACTCTGATATGTTGGTACCTCATCACATTCCCATTTAATCATCTGTACCATTAGATGCAAACAACAACATGTATTTCTAGAGGCAGCCTTAAACAGGCTGTGAAACCAAACAGCATTTGATTTTACTCCTACTTTTCCTCATGAAGCAGTTAAAGATGCTTCTTATTTTAGCAACTTAGCCATCTTTGAAATTAAAACTAGTGGCTAGTCTTCTTCACAAATATAATTTTGCCTATGTGCTTCACTAATTTTTACCACACAGTTCTGTAAAAAAACCTAAGCTTCTCAAAGGAGGTGTTCTCAATAAATAACATTCTTCCAAGCAGAAGATTATAAAACTAAATTCCAGAGGAAATAAATGTGGTTTTCAGAAATGGAGTATTTATCAATACACATACTTTCTCCAAGTTAAGTGATCAAATATGGGAAAGGTTTTTTTCCCTGTTTAGCCATTGTTTTTTTACAGCTATCCAAATATGTTTTCACAAGAATAGCCAAGAAGAAAGAAGTTAAATTTCCAAAATTCTCTTTCCGTAACTGCTATGTCCTACCATACAGCTACAGGATTCAGAATCAGTAAAGCTCTGCATAATTCCAAGTATTGGAACTGTCAACACATGAAGTAGCAGAGCTTGGGCTTCAGCCATCACTTCACTTAGGAAGGAAGAGAACCAGTTAATAGCAGTGATGCACCAGTTCCAGCAGAAAAATGAAGCATGTCCAAAAGAAACTTTGAAAGTTCCAAGTGAGTCAAAGGAGGGACACCACATTAGCAGCCTAACAAGAAACACAGAAATATGCTCAAAGAACCCACTGTGAAAAGCACACTTTGCTCTAACGAAGCAACGACCACCTAAGGAGGTGGCTCTGTGATCTTAATCAGTCACCTCCTTAAATGGTCAAGAAATCTAACTTCAGTCTATTAGGTAAGAGAAGTTTTCCATTCTTTCAAATAGCAGTTCCTGAGGAGCCTAGAAGAGCACAGTCCATCCCTCAGGAAGAGTCAACTATGGTTTGAGCAGACAAGACTAGTTGCAGAATAAGCCATATTAGACCCTGAAACCTGCAAGTACTGAAAATCCCTATAATTATACAAGCTTTTTGGTCAAAGAAGCTAAAAGAAATAACTTATGGAAGGACTGGGAAGGCTGAAAAAGAGAAAGGTCAAAAACATCCTTGTAAAAAGTTTTATAGAACTTTCTTCTTCAGACTATTCTGTTCCAGATTAAATTTTAAAAATTAACCAGTGCCCAGGTACTAGCAAGTTGTATCTGATTAAAATCAAGACAAATAAACACACAAGTTAAACACAGCTTTACTGATACAGATGACCAAAATGAATGACTGTCACAGAACATGTATCTGACCCTAGGAACAGTACATTAGTCAACTTGACCTCAGAGACCTTGAAAATATGGTAGAGAACTGCTCAATCAGCTCAACATAACAGGAAACACCACGAAAAGTGAAAAAATATATCAGGTCAAATTTTTATGAATGCACTAAATTTTGCTTCATTTTGCACAGATCAGTTTTCAACACATCTCATCAAGTTTCTCTTGGAAGCATTTGTTTAATAATCAAATGCATCAAATGTGTCAATTTGGCTTATGCAATTAAGCTGTAAGCGATAGGGTATAGCATATATACGTCTAGAATCACCCATAGTTTGTTTTCATTTTACTCATTTCTGAACTGTTGAATGAAGTAGGAAGAAGTATTTCAATAATTCACTAGAAAACACTCTGTGAAGCAGCACCTCTGTTCTATTATGTCAAGCAAAGGCAGCTCACCGTCATTATTATTGCAATATATGTTCCATTATTACTGCCCTTACAATCTGCTTTGAAATCTTCTGAAGTCACATAAGGAGCATGTAAGAAGACAATTAAGTGTTCAACAAGAGAGCAGTATCTGGTGAGTAAGTAAGTAAATAACATCACTATCAAACGGGAGATAACAGGGTACAATTGCACACGCAAGAATTTTATGACATGGATTGCTAGGAAAAACAGTTGTTTCAAATGCATAAACTGATGAAGAATCATAAGTACTGATGCCTCCAAAAGGGGCAAGGCTGTGCTGAGTTAAAACCCCTGACAAATGTGGTCAGGGGGAGGAGGTCCCGGGGGCTGATAAGCAGATGGTCGGGACGCGGAGGGGTCCCTGTCCGTGGTCCTTAAGAACCAGCACCCTGCCCATCCCACTCACACCACTGCACCTGCTCAGGGTACTCGCTGCTGACCCTGGTACAGTCAGGTACACGCAGCCTGAGACACAAAGAAATGGCTAAACAAATGCTCAGTTACTGTGGATTTGTCAGGCAAAACTGTCTTACTCAATTTTAATTTTGGAAAATATTGTCTGCTTAACTCTGGGCGGCCGAAACACAGCAAGCAAAAGGAAAGAAAATATAGAACAATCTTTTTGTATATCTAGAGTTTGACTGAAAGCAACTCTTATTTCTAGAAAATGTATGTGCGTTACCACCACAAATTTGTCAGACTGGTTTGCTATGCAAGTCTCTTTGGAAAGAAAGGAACACTTCACATTTGTTGTGCCATACACACTTATACCTTCTGAGAGGGACAATGCACAGGTAGCTCAAAATTCATTACAAGAATATATGTCTTAAGATGTATATGATATTTCAGAGAAGGCAAGAAATATTAAGTAGGCTTGGACAGTTTGCTCTCAAATCCCACACATTTAAAGTCCTATTTTTTTGAGTGAGGTCCCTTGAACTTTTACATAATAGAGTTTATGCTTGATACATTCATCAATTAAGTCTCATTAGAGAAGGCCTGACCATCTGCATGTTTTAAGTGGCAGCTGTCCTATCCATGAGAAGTTAAGAAAAATACAAATATCTTCTCCCTGTCCCTTTGAAAAGCAGAGTGATCAAATCAACACACAGAGTGATGACGCAGTCTGGCATGGAGTTTCATATATGCATGTATGGAAATAAGGCCTAGAACTCCAAAGTAAACCCTCAATCCACAGCAGGAAGTCATCTAAGTTTAGTTTGGTTTCAACTAAAACAGATTCCATCTTAACAGGAACCTGTTGCTCCAGACGAAATATGGTGTCCAACTGAAATCAGTCATAACAGCTGTGAAATTTTGGATCTCTGATTTAATGAAAAATGGGTTTCATAATTCATTTAAGGATCAGTCAAGAGTGGAGGAAGTGAAGGCAAACACAACCTAAGCTCATTAGCATTCTCCCAGTGGGACCTGTGTCTCACTAACCAGCTGTCACAATAGACTGGAATGCCACACCTTTGCAGGTGCACTGCTATTAAACTTTGAGAAGACTCCTGGTTATCAGGGGAAATTCTTCAGACCTACAGGGATTTGGCTCCAATGTGAATCTCAGTTACTTCCCTTGAACTTGGCAGATAGCATGCTGAAGCTGAAAAAGCAACAACAAAAAAGAGTGGTGGTCTGGCTGACAGTGTCAGAAAGAGGCAATGGAGCCCAAAACAAACTTTCTGCTTCAGTTCGCCTACTTCTGGTACCCAAGCTGTTTAAAGTCTAGTTTGCAGACATACTGGAACAGACCACATCTGGATAGTCTGGTCCTAAAAATGAATGGTAGAAACAGCTATTGTTTGCTGCAAGTCACTAAGCTTTCCAAAATTCCAGCATTCTGAAAACAGAATAAGGGATTTTACTTATCTATTATTATTTAAGAAGTAGGGTACTATCCAACTAAAATTAACAGTAGTTCAGAGGATTACAGATGCAGGTTGGAGAAAGGATTTAAAAAATACAGGACAATTACCAGAAAATATATAACCAGCACTGCACATTAAGAAGTTAAAACCTCATTTAGTGATATCAAACGTTTTGTACCTTTTGGGAAGAACTTTAAATCACAAAAACTTATTTCACTGCAATGCTTTTTTCATTTCACAGACAAGTAACTAAGGAGAAGGCCCCATATACACAAGGCAACAGGTAAGTATCCTGCTCAGTAGGAGTCTAGCAGACGACTAACTGACAAGTCAGTTTTGGTATACAGCGTGATGTGATGTACAGAAAAGAAACAGAAGATCTAACATTTAAAGAATCATACATTTAAAGGACCAACTGTTGTGAAAACAGAGCAAATGATGGCATGGCCATTGCAAATGTGATTCATAGAACTGTTTCTTTGAGAACCCTTCCCAGTCACTTTTACCTGATCAGAACACAGGAAAAAAAATAGAAAGAGAACAGAAAACAGATGTAACAAGAGCAGTGGAACATGCTGCAGCAAAGATGTCTGAAAATACATCAAGAGAACCTCTGAAGTTTGTGTGAATTCACATTACAAATGGAACTGCTGACCAAAGAACAAGACAAGGCGTTACCACTGGCAGCTGCCTTTTATGAAAGGTAATAGAACGCCACAGAAGGGCAGAATAAGCAGAATTTCCTGTACACAAAGAAACAAGGGATTTAAAAGAAAATCTGACAATAGTTTCTTGTTAAGCCATGGCTTTACAGCAAATAGAAACTAGGAGACAGAATACCACGAAGGAAGAGGGCCCATCAATTTTCTAAATCAGAACTGGTGGGTACAAGTAGAAACAATGTAAATGGACTGCATGGATGCACTGCAAATGGATGTCAAATGACTGACAACACTACTGGGAAACAGCTACTCTTACAAAGGTACCAATATTTGAAAAACAGATGAAAATTGTACTTCTGATGCCTGCAGTTCCCATTTGTTCTAATATATTTAATGGAAAGATACTAGGTTTGTGCGAAAGTGCAAGAAAAAAAAATCAGCTCATAATTTACCTTCAAAATTGTTTAGCCATACCAAGGAAATATGTCTAGACATAGCTACAGTTAAATTACACAAAGAAAGTATTTGAAAAAAAGAAAAATCAGATTACGCAATGAATAAGATTTAAGTGTCTGAAAACTGGCCACACTGGGTTAATCTCACATCAAATCATCTTGAGTATCTTGGCAGAGAGAGGTTAGTGATTACACTTCATGCCTTGCACTTTGTATCCCAACGAACATTGGAATGCTTCAGAAAAGCAATACTGGAAATTAATAAATATGAGGAAAAGTGAATATCTCAATATTTAAAAGAAAGTCAATAGTGGCAGACAGCTGCTAGCTCTCAAGCAGGCTTTATAGGTGAGGGGAAAAAAGTACCTCTAAAACAAAAGAAGCAGCATTCCCATCACTGAAAAAGGCTTCTTATTACACATTGAAGAGAAACAGATTTCTGATACTCCACCAAAAGACAGGCCCACAGAACTGCGTGGATCTATCATTTTATCTGTTACATAACAAGGTACTTCCTGAGTGAATTTAATTAATAGAAAAAGACTGCAATTAATTATACCTGAGTTCTACCATACTAAAAAAATCCTACTTATTCTTCATCTGGAAGAGGACAAGTTGTTGTTTTGTAAAACACGAAAACCACTGGATTAAGTGAAAGCATTTGTCCTGGTTCCACAGCAATGGCTTGTTTCTGAGGAAGCAGAGAATGAAAGAGGGTTTCATCTCCTAAAATCAAGGAATTTAATGACACTAAAACTACGTAAATCCCCAGATCCTGCAGAAGTATAGTATGTAAACAAGTGAAACATTTTGTACCTGGATAAGAACTCTGTGGATCCAAATATTCAGTAAAGGGCAAAACCTGAGAAAACGTAACATTACTCAAGTTCGTTATAGCATGCCAGATTTCAATAAGCAAATGCAGAGTAACATTCCACAGGATCCAGAGCAGATGTAATGCTCAACTCCAGGAATATTTACTCATTGGAAACAAATGCAAGAGGCTGTTGTGAAAACTATTTGTGTATATTTAAAATGCAATGCAATGCCTCATCTGAGAAAGATCCCAAATTCATAAACATGTCATACTGGAGATATATTTTCGTACGAATAAACTTTAAAAGAGAAGAAATAAGAGTATATCTGTCAGAGGTTCAGCTGCGTAGTTTTATATGAGCCAGTATACACTTTAATAAATTTGCAAAGCTGGAATCAGGACTGTTGTGCAATGGAAGCATTTAATTTTACACGTACACACGATTTCTTTTTCTTTAACCTACTGGAACAAATGCAGTAAAGTTTTTACCTTTTGCTTATGCTTTCTTACAAATTCACATGTCAATGTGTCCAGGAAAAATGCAAGGCTATGCTTCTCAATCTAGATAAACTTTATTTCTTCACTTCTTTCTAGGAGCCAAAGATTCCTCAAGTCATCCTTCACACTAAGAATGTACAGTTCAAAAAGAAATTCAAGGGGAGCTATGAAGTGCTTGATAAATTAAAACCTTCCTGCAACAGCGTGTCCACTACAAACAGCAGTCTGGAATAGTCTTAATGCTACACTCAGATTTAAGAATATCAGCTCTTCAGCATAATCTGTCTGAATATCGATATAGGTACTGAAAGAAACACCACACACAAATGACTTAATTGAAAACTAGCTTATTAGTAGGCCTACTGAGTCATAAACCTGGAGCTACCATTGGATATCATCTCACTGTTGGAGATGTGAAGTCAGTAACAAGCTGATGGAATTGGACTACACAGGTATGTGACTTACTTGTACCTTAAAGTCCTGCAGGTACACATGATGCTCTGCTAAATCTAATTCTGCTATGCAAGTAAATCTGTATCTCCTTGTAACAGCCATAAAAAGGAGGAAGTCTAATAATTCCACAACAGAAGTTCTTGCCCCAGCAGCACTGGCTTTACGCAAACCTGTCCATTAAACATGGTTACTGTTGTAATCACAACAGAGACCTGGTCAAATAGAGGACAGACTACTTGAAAGTATTACTAAATCATTTCCTCTGAAATGGAACCGCAATTCCACTCAGAACAACAGAAAAAATATCTAACCTTACTAATTATCCTCAGCAACATTATCTTGCTAAGAAGTAACAAATGAATCCCAACGTAAAAGAAACAATTTAGGATTTTCTGCATTTGCTAGTAAAAATTACTGAAGAAATCCCTCATACCCACAGTTCAACATGACTGCTGTCAGACAGAGAGAGAATAAAGAAGCATAATACATATTAGACTCTCATGTTTCACTCCAAGATTGTGACCAAGGACAGCATTCATCAAAAGTCTAAATAAAGACTGTATTTGTTAACATTCCTTCAGCGTGAGGCAAAACACCTCAGAATTCTTTCTGGAATACAACAGGAGTGCAAGACAAACCTGGTTTAGGAATGGGACGAAGGCAGCTGAAGAGCACAAGCCCCTAAGCCAGACACGTATGCTGCACTGTTACTCTCATTCCACCCTCTCACGTGCTCCTGCATAAAGTGGTAAAGTCCTGAGAAAGGTTTTTCAGATTCAAATGCATTTTCTCAGTTATCTTATGAAACACTAAGACAGAACAGCCCTCAGAAGAAAACTAAACTAGAATCATAGAATAGTTAGGGTTGGAAGGGACCTTAAAGATCATCTAGTTTCAAACCCCCTACCACAAGCAGGGACATCCCACCATACCAGGTTACCCAAGGCCTCATCCAACCTGGCCTTAAAAGCTACACTTCAGGTCTGTAGAAACATTTTCATCCACTACAAAATGTGGGTTTATGCTATTCCTTACTTCCTCCCACTGAGTACTTAGGAAAGAATATGATGTAGATACTGTCTAAGTAGTGTTCACAAAGCTCTTAGCAGGCACCTGATGCCTGACCAAAATATTACTTCAGTAACCAAGGGAGCAAGATCTACCTCTAGAAAGCACTATCATGATGAAAGCTCTGAAGCAACTGCATCTGTTACTCAAGAAACCCATATTTGTTTCTAGATATCTGTCATTTGCCAGCTAGCATTTCCTTCTGAACCTCAGGATTGCTTGATACTCGAACAGCACTCCTCTCCATAACTACTCAATGACACTGAATAATCACATTTTTCCACTACACTGCTAATCTTCAGGAACATAAAAATAAATATTGTAATGATAAACCCCCCTTGTATACCTACATGAAACACATTTGTTTTACCTGAAGAAAAAGTGTCTTTTCAGTTCAAGAGACATAGAGTAAGTTCTTACTACTGCTTATGAATGCTAACACTATCTGTGAATACGTGTCAATTTTTGGTTGTTCATTCCCGTGCTGGCCTGACATAAAGCGTGACACACCCACAGCACTTTATGGATTTGTTTGGGGGGTTTGGTTTGGGTGGTTTTTTTTAAAATCTTACTTAGCAGCAGCACCTGTTAACTTGGCTGCAGAGCATTAACTACTAAAATACTTATAACTGAATTTGTAATGGTGCAAATAGATACTTATAACATGGAAGCCACACACAGGCCAGAAAATAATAAGTCACAGATCAATTGGCTCCTCATTTCTTCCACACAGGGCCATTTCCTCCCCTGACCCCACTGCTAAACGCTAAACAACAGTGGTTAAGATAGTCACAGGATGTTCCCAGCTACTCCTTCCTACAAGTTAAGTGAAACAGAAAATAAGTCGTGGTGCACAACATGACCAGCATCAGTAGAAATGACAGCACAAGACATTCTTAGGGGTCTTAGAAAGTTCCCATTCCTTTTATAACTTTCCTTATGCTTAAGCCAAATTAAATGCAAAATGCTGCCTTTCTTCTTTGAAGGATTCTAATATTGCATTAGCAGTAGCACCCAGAAGGAGGAGAATCAGTCTTTGGTTTGACTCTCAGCTCTTCTCACTGTCTGAAATTATGTGGTACTCCCTCTAAGGATGACTTTCCACAATTAAGCCTGTGAAGATGGCCAGGTAAATCAAAATCAATTATTTATAATTCACTGACTTTATCTTCCCAATCCTAATTCAGACTGGGGGGGAGGGAATAGCTCAAATGCCACTGCAAGGTATTTTCAACTCCCTAGCAACTTCTGTAGGAAGGAAAAAGCAGGAGTGAGAAACATCTTAGTATTATCTTTGACACATAAGAACTGTGTTTTAAATCTTACAAGAAAGATGCTGGTGTTCAATATTGGACTCCTGTGATGTTCTTTCACATACAGGACAAAAAGACAGAACAGAATTTGGGATTTCTGAAGTTTTCAGGTGACAGGACAAGAAGAAGTGGTCTAAAGTTGCATGAGGGGAGGTTTAGACTCTGTAGTATTAAGTATTATTTCACAAAGTGTTGTCAAACACTGGAAGAGGCTGCCAGGGAAGTGGTTGAGTCACCATCCCTGGAGGTATTTTAAGGACAGATGAGGTGTTTAGGAACATAGTTTACTGGTGGGCTTGGCAATGGTAGGTTTGTAGTTGGACTGGAAGACCTTAAAGGTCTTTTCCAAAGGTCTATGGTTACAGAATGTGGAAGAGCAGAATAAAAAGAAGAGTCCTCTATTTAGCAATTTCCATGCAGTATGTGGGGCCCTTTACTACAGAAAAACACCATTTCCCTTTCAAACACAGGTCTGCCAACATCGGAAAGCATTTCTTCAAGACCTTCTTCCTAGAAGAGCCCCTTGTTCCACACACAGTTTCTCCAATGATACCTAACTTCTTGATCTGCTAAATAACTGGTAAAGTCAGGTGTCTGGATTCCTCCCAGGATACTCATTATAACCTCTACACTCCCTCAGAAGCCAATCAATGTCACAGTAGGTAAGCAAAGAAAGGAAAGATTTTTCCAAGTCTGAGCCAAGGAAAGCTGAAGTCTCATATGACCAAAAGTCTCTTCAAACATACAAGAAAAAAACCACTTAACTGACAATCCAATTTGCCCTCAGGGACACAGGCAACTAAAATTGTTACCAGAAGCTTCCCTTCAAATCTTTACAAGCAAGTAAAACTAGGAGATGCATGATGTTGTTATAGCAATTAACACCGTATGGAAATTCAGCATGCAGGCACTGCCCTCATCAATCAAAAAAAATCCATGCCCAAACAACCTGCTAACCTAGTTTTTGCAATGGATTGTAGCTCCTCTATTCACAGGACATTATAAATACAGCAATATGAACTCATAAGTAATTTGCTCTTTAACAAAGAAGAACACCTGAGTGGAAAAGCATTCTGCTTTAATCTGAAAAAGAAATTAAGATAACCTATACCTAAGAACTAGTCCATTACCATATTGGTAACAATAAAAAGGAAAGAGACACTTTTGCAATTATTTTGGTGTAGGAAGTGGGCAGGTATGCAATTCTGTGGTCATATGACACGATCTCAACCACAGTTGAAGAGGGTAGGAACAAAAAAAAAAAAAAAGACAAACCACAAGTGAAGTCAGTCTAATTTTTTTTTTTTTAGACAGATAATGAAAAGAATAATTTCTATACTGGCAAGCATACACTGACATCATTTGCCACTGGCAATTATACTAGCAGAAGGACTTTAACAGTGTTTATGCAGTCAGACAAATAGATAATTATCTTGATTATCAAGGTGTGCTATCACACTTTACCTAACTTGAACCTTATAGTCTGGCTTAGAATAATTTCCTTTTCTCTTAACTGTTATGAGTGCAGAAACTGTAATCATCTGTCCCTGCAGTACCCAGTTTGCCTACCAGGGTCTCCAACAATATGCCCAAGTGCAGAGAGACTAAAAATGAAGAAGAAAAAATATGTTGTTACACACTACAGTCTGCAAGTGAATACTACTACATATTTTGTAAACTACAATCACAAAGAAATCTGATGAACTGCAGGAGGTGATTTGATTGAGCATGACAAAGACATTCTAGATGAGCCAGCACACCAAAACCCTCTATAAGTTATAATGCTGGATGCGCTTGTGCTGTTTTAAAATGTCAACTAGACAGAATGTTTGCATTAAAGAAGGGAGAGGGTGTCGGGGGCGGGGGGGCGGAAGGAAGGGAAAAGGTTAAAATATTGAAGTAGAGAAACCAAGTATTTGAGTCTCTTCTGTCATGCTTTCATATCCCCTTCAACCACTCACCTTATCCTTCACTTCCACCTTCAGCCTTGAAGCAAAATGCTTAAACTAAAGGAAAAGCATCAGGCTCTTTCTTGATATGGTTCTCACACTGCTAAACTCAAATCTCTGCTCACTTCTCTTACTTCTGAGGCATTAACGATTATGTGCAAAAAGTATCTAGCAAGCCTAAACTGGAAAACTGTAACTAGAAATCCCTATAAACTCTAAAAAACCATTGACCAACAAATATCCAGTGCACTCTGCAGACACAGAGCCTTTATTCCAACAGGAACTTTCAGTAAAAGATGATGTGTGAACAGCAGACACTGATGTTCACACAAGCACACTACATACAACCCAGTGGCAATTTTGCAGGTTTTTTTGGATTATGCCCTGGAGGTGCTGGCACAATGGAATTTCAATACCATAATTGCTTATTTCTCTATGTGCCAGCCTCTGAAATAACAGGTAAAAAAAAACCCCCACACATAAAACAAACATTCTCTTTTTTTAAATTACAGGAATCACCAAATAAAATGTTTTTAATTCTCTAGTTCAAACGATGTAATTTATAACCATGACACAAACAGAGAAGAAGCACAAAAGAAGGGAAAATACAGAAATAACATAACGTTCCCAAGGTTCAGTTTACAAGGACCTCACACAAAGTTTTTTTTTTTTTTTTTTTTTTTTGCAACTCTTACTAGAAACAGTATTATTTGCTAAAAATGCAGTAGCTGCCAAAAGCTATGATCCATCTAAAGCAAACATGTTTAAGATGGAAATAGAGTGTTAATGTTGAAGAAAGACAGAATTGAGTATACAAGTTTTCTTTTAAAAGTGTTGAAGCAACTGCAGTGCAGCGTTAAGTTTGCTTTTCATCTTTCTGAGCAAAAATTGATTGCATTTGCGGATAAGCACCTAAATTAGAGACAAGTACATTAAGACAATAACAGAAGTAATCAAATTTCAAGCTTTCTAATTAAACCTCTTTTTCCTGCAGAAGGTTATTGAGAATTCAACACTAGCCTTGGTTCACATGATAGAACAATGGGAAAATTTTCCGAATGGTTGAACACTAACCCTGACAAGTGTGGAGAGCCAACTACAATACATTATATGGTAGCATAACCTGCCACCCACGTTGCTGAGAGAACAGCTTTCAAACACATGCACCGAGCTGTAAAACCACAAAATCCCTTATTACACATTGTCCCTTACTTAAGGTGAAATGCACTATCCCCCCCCTTCTACAAATCTTGGTGCTTTTTAAAAACTTCATCTCTGAAATTTATTTAGCAGCCAACTAGACTGTTTTTCAGAGCTTATTTTCCAAATGTCATTTTTCCTGTTTTGTTTTCTATCCAAAATAAAAATCATGTTTTTATAGTACACAGTGAAGCCTATTATGTCTTTCACTGTTGCTTTTTTTTTTAACACTACTTCCACCTGTGTGACATTACCCAGCCTTCTAAAAGGAAATATCTTATATATGACTAATTCAGTTGTGAAGACTTATTTCTGGAGTAAAGTATTTTCCTTTTTTTTAATAAGCAGTTACATGACTCATCACTGGTAAAGTAAAAAAAAAAAAAAAAAAAAAAACAAACAAAAAACAGTGGTTCCGTCATGCTTTTGATTGAAAGAGCAGATATTCAGTTCTTTACTGTGATTCTTTTCATTATTATGCAATTTGAACATATTTATAAAGATAAACTGCCAGAGTATGTGCAGTTATAGACACTGACATTCACGTAAGTCAACCGCTGCTGTAGAATGACAAACATACTCCACCCTCATTACAACATGCTGTGGTTACTCGCCAAACATCTCTGCCTTCTCTGAAAAGCATGCATTATAACAAAAGCAGACCAGCAAAGCAAATACAAGGGGACCCGAGATGTGGTATAAGTAATAGCAATTGTTAGAAAACGTAACTCCGAATACAGAAAGAAAAAGTACTGAAATGATTTTAGGAACGTGCGTAACCTCATGCTATGAAAAAAGATCACTGAAAAAATGCTGGTATATAAAACTTAGCTAATCATTCCCCCTCTCCCACCCCCACCACACGTCTGCTGCTTGAATCATTGCATTCCAAGATAGTTAGAGGATATACACAGTTTCTTCAGGGATTTTCAGTTGCAACTTTGCTGGCAACAGGAATTTTATTTGCAAGTGTTTCTGTTCTACTGACAAGGTCAATTAGTCCAATGAACTATTGGTTGTTCTCTCTGATAGCTCAGAGTATTTATTCAAGCAAGCACTTTTATAACCCACAATTGAATGCAGACAGTTACCCTTGTAAACACAACTGTCCACAGGGATTTTCACTATATTTTGGTCATTTAAAAAAAAAAAAAAACACACATGCTTTTCCTTTCTCAGCCTGATAGCACATAAGTGTGATTACAACTTGAATTTCAGGGAGCAGAGGGCAAGGGCGCTACTGTTTTAAAAATGTTTAGGTACAGCGGATCATATATGTATTTGGACCAATTCCTAGGAGCTAAAGAACACAGACATTTGTCTGATCTCTCTAGGAGTTGTAAAAATTTGGTAATGCTATCAAAGAGATCAGCATCTGTACCCCTAACCAGGCATTAAAAATTAAAAAAAAAAAAAGACATGCTTTAAAAGAAACATAGATGCTATATGTAGCACTAAGGGTTAAAGACTACATAAAATGCTTTAACAAAACCTAGAAGGGGGAGGTGCGGGTGGAAATCAGCCTCAGAAATGTGTAGTTCAAAAAAAAAAAAACACACAAAAAAGGAAAAGAGTTTTGTTGGTTTAGTTTTGGTTTGGTTTGTGTTTTGGGGTTGTTTCATTTGGGTTTTTTAAGAGTATTATTCCACAGATCTAGCTAGAATATTTGCAGGTCAGCAGCACAGCCATGCCCCTGACAAAACATGAGACCAGTATAAATTACAGACTACTCTTGCAGAACTGCTAATACACACATGTACTCCTTTCACCTCTGACACAAAGTCTTCTTGCAAAGAAGAGATTCTTCATTTTTTCTTATTAGGAATGCTAAAGGCAAGAATCTACTAGCATACTCCTCATCGTCATTCAAGTCTTCCATGAAGAAATCCTACAGGTATATAAAGAAGGAAAGAAACTCTCATGGAAAGCCAGCAGTCTGTCTTGGTTATACTCTACCACTTTGGGTATTATGTAGACAGTACAAAACCTGAAAAGTCTGAAACATCTGGGAAGTCTGTAGCACAGGAGACAGAGATAGTCAAAAAGGAAATACTGATTCCATACTTGTTCTAAGGCCACAACTCTATCCCTGCTTTTTTAAAAAATATTAATATAATAAGCTTAAGTATTTGGTGCTCTCCCTCTCACACATGGGGCACTCCCTGCAACCTGCTCCTCTCCGCCAAAGAACAGACTGGAATTTACTTATATTATCATAATTAGAATAGACTAGTGGAGGCTTGCATGAAAGTCTATGAAAATTTCCCCCACCACAGTGGAGAATTGGTTCCCTGTATTAATAATACACTTTTCTTTCCTATTTGGTATTGAGGGACTTGGTTTAGTGTTAGATAGGAATGGTTGGACTAGAAGATCCGATGGGTCCCTTCCAACCTGGTTGTTCTGTGGTTCTGTGATTCTGTGATCTGAAGTTATAAGCCATAAAGATTTTCTACAGAATATGTAAACTACAAGCCGTCTAAGAAGTCTCTTCAAATCCTCCTACTAGGACTTCATACATGGTTTCATCTCTTTTCTGTGCAACCAAACATGTGCTACAAAATACATCATTACACGGCATAACATAAAAGTGACGTGTCAAATTGATTAGTAAGTTATCTGCCCTTTTGTCACTGGCAGTGGAAAAAGAACTTCTCTCACTTCTATATGACAGTTCATACACATTTTCTAATTCCTTTTCATGGTGGAGCTTAGATCAAATAATCACAAAAAAGGTTATAATTCCATGTATATGTAGAATCTCATGCTTCAATCAGTTCCTAGCTTTTATATACTTCAGCTACCCTGAGGAAAGCTCTGTACTTCGTCTATTTCCTGCCTTCCATGGAGCAGTTGCCACTTTTTCACATGGCTTTTACTCTGCTTCAGAAGGTAAAGTCAGACTGACAGCGTTAAAAATACAGCATGCACCTCTTTAATGTACTCTTGACTAATTAAGACTTTGTGGCAAAACAGGTTCCTTCATACATTTGTTTTTGAAAGCTGGTATTAAAAAAAGTAAAAAATATCTTTCTGCATGCGACACATGTCAGAGCATAAAAACAATGTTAACTTTTCCTCTTGTTTCTCGAAGATGCAACAGAAGAGATGTTTATTTCTCTTTAAATATCATTTCAGAGCAAGTTTAAATAAAAATGTTTAATTTCACAATCTGTAGATCAAACCAGTCTTCCATTCTTCAGAGTTCTTCCAGTTCTAATGTAGATTCTATGACTATTTCAATATTTCATATTTCATGATTGCATAGTAAGCTCTAGTCCAACGTATTACAAATCCCAAGGTATAAAAAAGCAGGAAACGTAACAGCAAGATAACTATCAAAATGAACAAGCTTATGTGATGACCTCATGTGCAGAGCATCCTAGAGACAGACAAGAAAGATTACAATTTGAAATTCTACAGAACTAAAGTTTACACTGTCTTTTCTGAGCATCAAATGTAGCTTGCAGAAAGCAGACTAAGTATTTTCAATTGACATCCTGAACCCAAGCAATAACTAGGGGTCAGAAATGCATTTGTTCTTATATGGAAGAAAGAACACAGAGAAATGATTTCTAACCAAAGTACCTGAAGCCTAGGAATCTAAATAAAGCAGTAACAACTCAGTAAATGAACCTTATAGACATTTGATCAGAGACTCAGAAGTAGTACATTTTCTTGATTCATTAGCTTGCAACAGCCTTATGACAAGTTAGATTTTCCTTGTTCCTCAGAGTCTAAGTTTATTTCAGACACAGAAAACAGGTTGAGATCTCTGGCTGTTGAATTTCAGAAAAATGGCTGGGGAAGTCCAGCCTCTTCACTACAGTCACTGGACACTGTAGGACTAAAGCAGTTACAATAGAGTCAGGGCTGCTTAACTACCTCTCAGAGAAGCTCCCCACTGTGGGCACTCCTCGGGCTGACAACTCCCTGGGTTGCAGAAGTGAGGACGTGGCCCTGTCCGTGGTGCTTGGTCACAAACCCACACCTCCAGCAAGGCTGCTGGACTTGCACACCTCTAGAGCACCTGCTTACAGAACACCAAGCAAGACCAAAAGGGTTAGAAAACAAACTGAAAACCAACTAGACGGCAATGCCACAAAAACAACAAAACCTGAAACAAAAGTTCTCGCACTTGTTGCCAGTAAAGGCATATTAAGATAGCAGCTTTCAAAGTCTTCAACGTCAACTTCAGAACCGAGTCTTGTTGAGAGAGTCAAGTAGGCTTTTGTTCCAGAGGGAAAGAACACAGCAGATGAGTTAAAGCAGGACTCTTGTATCACTCGCTGATGATGCACAGGACCTCCAGTGACAAAGTAGCCTTTTCCTACATAAGGGCTACCCATCATTGCCCAGTGATAAAGCATTGCATGCCTACGAACGCTGTTGAGCAGAAGAGTTATCCTGTTCCAGCAGCATTGCTTCAGACTGAAGCCAAGAGCAAATGCCTTGCTTAACTAGGCTACACAAAGCCACGATGCTGTCTGTTTAAAGATTCGCCCTACTCTTTATAGGGAGCACATTCACAGCCCAGAGGCTTCCTCCTTCTAACTCCCTTCAGTGGGTATGTGTGATAATTTTCTTTTAGGCCTGAATGTAATACATCTTAACTGCCATATAGATTATTACTATCCTTGAGCAATCTGATAATGCACATACACTAGCAATCGTTCCATTCTGTCACATAGCTTGCTAGTTTCTCTGCTTCTACATAAGCAACTAAATGAAAACCACATCGCACTCCAAATCAAAAAACTCAAAGGGAAGTCCAAAACGTGTACTAGAAGAACTGACTCCTACGGGAATAGGAAGACAAGTACACCTGTCCAGTTGCATCCTACCTAGTTACAGCCAAGACACATACGCCACATTCTGTTACTGAGCCCTCTACAGCACACAGCTGAACAGAAGACACTGCCACTTTCAGGAGGTATTCTGCCACTTAAAACAACTTTAATTTTGGAAATAAACATCAGTGGCTTCTCAGACGTGAACTAAAGCAAGAAGTGAGTAACTATTTTCAGAAAGTCTGACCCACACCTTCCCAGAGCGTCTTTTACATTCAAAGATGTAGAATTGGCTAATAAAAAGAGTTCACAGGTGTCTTGCTTTGCTGTGTAAAGTCCCTACATTATAAACTGACAGCAGAAGCCACTGAAACTTAGTAGGCAAACATAACCTGAAATCCTACCTGCAATTAACATCATAACACTTAATCTTTTTCTGGCAATATCAACTGCTGATGACCTAAATGTCCTGGAGACATTCAAAGGCAACAAGCAGGTCAGCATTATTTGAAAAGAACAGCAATCTCTTGCAGCCAACGTTTCACTCACATCCTTTGTAGTGGGTTATTTTCATATCACAAGAAAGTGTAATAACTTAAATCACATACTGCAGAGTCTGGATGCTGTTCCAAAAATGCTTCTATAGACTATCTTGTCATTCCACGCTGAACCATTATATGGGAGAACTCAGACTGGAAACAAGAAAAATATTTGCTCTCCAAGCTTGACAGATGTGACAAAGGCACTTAAGTCAGAGGGGGTTAACTGCACACATCTTAACTGCAGTTCCTCCAGCTGAGCAAGGAAATAATACTGCTAGGTTACGAGAGCTGTTTTCAACCATAGGATGGGGGTACAAATGACTTGTTTCTTAGAGGTTCCAAAAAAGACATGCCTACATACTAGATCATAAACTGAAGTTAATCTTATACTAGTGATAAAACCTAGTCTAAAGCGCATTGCACTATTTTGAAAATCAGACGCTGAAAAAACACATGGAGGCATCCTAAGACTTCCACTGGACACTATAAGCCAGACAAGCATCCAAAGATAGATATAAAATTATTTAGCTGAATTTTCCACTCAGTTAATCAGTCCTGAATTATTGTATAATTAAGTAGATTTCTCTAAAGAGCACATAACAGTTCACTCTGCTTTAATAACCTCCCTATGTATCGGAGAAGGTGAAGAAAACAGTTTCAGGACTGAAGAAAACTTTAAGAATCATATTCTGAATATCAAGCATTTTACAAAATGTTAAATATTACTATAAATTTTCATATTACAGCAGTGACAATGTTAGACACTATTATTCTACAGCATCAAAGTATTGTACCTCACTAGTAAGCAGCTTGACCGTTATTTTAATCTCAGCTTTGAAGTTAAAAAAAGCATATGAGCATGTGGTATGCATAATAATTACCACTTTTGCACAACATACTGCAGTCATATTTGTATACTATAAAAGATACTAGTATATTGTCTAATTTAGAAGTGCCTTTGTAAAATAAACACATTATGTATAAAATCCTGTGTTTAGCATAAAGAAAACTCAAGAAATACTGCCTGAGAAACAGTAGAAGACTTGCATGCTCACTAAACATTTGGATGTTTCTATAGATCTTTAATAACACATACACGCTCACAAAAGTGGAAGTTTACCACTGTATAAAAACATAGGTTATTACAATTATACATATATAACATCTTTATAAAAGGATAATCATTTACTTATTGGAAGAGTAGACTACAAGCACAAAACCAAACTCATAATTAAGGACAAGATTGACATCTAGTGGACATTTGGAAAACAGACCCGTAGCTTAACACAAGGAAAAGATCAGTGGCTGTTACTGTTATAAAATTCCTGAATTGCTACAATGCAGTAAAGATTAATCAGCTGCAAATCCTGTCTTTTAAAGTCAAGGAAATGTCATAATTCATTCTTTCAAAAGAATACTTAATAAGAAAAAAAAAAGTCAATATTCTTCAATTTAATATTTAGGATAAAACTATGTCAAAACTTAAGAGAACTTAAGAAATCACTGAAGGGATATAAATGGATACACAATGCCAACATACTATAAGAGAGGGATACATGTTTACTACATTTTCTATTCCCACTACTTCTAAAACCTTCTACTTAAAAGTTACTCTGGGGGGAACTTCAAGCACTGAAAAACAAAGCAAAAATGATAAAAATTCCCAAAGTAAAAAATTCAAACGACCATTTAGCACCTCGCTTTCCTCTTCATTTCAATCCTCCTGTTATTGTATAATACCACCCACTATATAATGGAAGTACTCTTCCCAACACATCAGCCAGTAGTTGCTGAGTTCCAGAGAAGAGGAAATCTGAAACATGAGGCTACTCTAACTCACAATTGGCAAAAGTACCTGCACAGGAATAATCTGATTAGTTTAGAATGTGGAATTCTAGAAAATGCAGGGATTTATTTATACCTGGTTTTACTATTTACCAAAAGGCTTGCAAAAGTAAGCAGTTAGAGCAATCCAAATCTGATCTGAAAAAAAAAATGTTTTTCTGGCTAGAATCATCACTATGAAAAAACACTGGTTTGACTTTTATACTTTTGTAAATAAAAACATCAACAAAACACTACAAATCTATGCCCCAATTGTAGTCTCCCATGTTTACAGAAACAGAAATCAGATTTTGCATTATATTGTTAAAACAAAAAATACTGCACCCATTCCAAAAATTCTACATTGGAGCTTCTGCCCAGTATCAAAAAAACATTACAAAAGACTAGAAGCTATATTCAAAAGTAAAACAGCATTTTTGAACACAGTGATTGTGATTTACATTTCCAACTTAAATGTGTATTCTTGCTTGCTTTGTATATGGTTTTGTAAAAGTCAGTGCGACAACTGCCTTAGGTCTCACTGTCAGTAGCGGCTAGAGAAACCTACTAGCAAATACATAACACATTCTCTAGCCAGCAGAATACAAAGAAACCTTAACGTAACTGATGATCAGGCCTTGTGGCTCAATTACTTTTTGCCATGGTCTCAAAGTGAGCTTTGAATCAGATGCCACTGGTTAATATGAGTACACACAGCCTCCCAAAATGAAATCCAGACTCCAAAGTTTTATATATATACCCACCATACACAGCCATAAACACAACCTGTACTTTTAAAATTCTGATTCTTAAGGAGAATCAACAGTTGAGCAACCCTTTCATGAAAATGTGAATTCATTCTTTTTAAATCTAAAAATACAAGTATTTAAAAGCTAAGCCTCCCTTTTGAGGCATGCAATGCATAGGGTTTGCAGGTACTTCAAGTGCAATCAAAGTTTAACCAACTCTAAACAGACTTGTCCTGGAAAACCCTCACTCTATTATATTACAGGATCGGTATATCAAGTCTGTTATAACCATGTTGGTATAGAAGCCTTATAGAAAAAAAAAACACCAGCCTAGTAAGCTTACAAGATAAAAACTAAAAATTGAAATTAACCCAGCCATTTCCCCCATCCAAGCACAATACCATATTTTTACTTCCAAAATCAATTTTACTACATCAGGCATCCTAATGAGAATGGACTACTTGAAGATAGAAAGTAAAGCATCGTTGACCTACCCGGATTTCCTGGAGGTTATGAAAATTATTTCCTACTCTGACAGAGATTTTGCTTGGAGTGTAACTTTCATCAGACTTGTAGTCTGCATAAATACACAGCGTCTTCACTGTTGTTTTTCTTCTGCAAGAAGCAACAGAAGTGACATAAGCATCAAAGAAAAATATTCAGGATGATTTTGTTGAGAGTTTTTAATTACTAAAACTTAATACAAACATGCCTGCTAATTTATAAGAATGCTGTTGATAAAGCAACTAGGTGTTTTTTCCACATTAATTCATGCAAATAAGAGTTGATTTTCACTGTTCTCCTCCTGCCTTCAGAAGTGTCAGTATACCAAGAAATACACCAGAAGGCCCAGAAGCCAAATAAGCACTTGTATGGAATGAAGCATATGTTTAGTTTCTTAAATATGGGTTCTATTACCATAACAAAGCATTCTCCAGAAAGCAAATAAAGAAAGGTAACAAACACCCAACCTCATCTTAAAGTTTCCATTAAAGAAAAGGGACTGAAAGCATTCTACGTAGAACAGAAAGTCAGGACAAGAGTGACATACTACTAAGCATTCCTTATTGTTACTTATTTAGGCATTTAGTAACCATAACAACTGAAAATCTCACTTTTATAAGTGCTATCTGACTTCTTACCAGTTGGGTAACAGGATCAACTCCGAAGTCTTTGTACTTCCCAAATTCCTGTCCTGGTGAACGGTAATCAATACAAAGTTATACAAAATACCCTAACCCATGCAAAGTAACTTTTAATACCTAAATTGGATGTTCACCAGATGAGGCTGAGATCCATCTGACTGCCAGTAAGTTTCTAGATTATCATCTCGTAACTGATCCACTCCAAATCCTAAGAAAAATAAAATGTTATGGTCTTGGAATATTCAATTTCCATGATGCAGACATCACAGACATAGCTTTCAATCAGCTGTTACAAACTCTACTACGTATCCTAAGTTATAACACGTAAGGAAATACTTCTAGATATCCAAATTGCACCTATGCTTTCATGACAAAATATGAAACAGGAACCTATCAGCCAAAGCTCAAGTGTCTATATATATTTATGTCCTACATTCAACAAGACCTGGAATTTCAAAGGGTTAAGCAATGATTCATGCAAATTGCAAGAGCAATACTTAATGCTAGGCTTCTCCATCTAACCGCTGAACTATTGGAAGATCATTAGCAGAGAACACTTGGGTATTATAAAATTTTAGCCAAATGCAACATGTTCTTATCGCGTAGTCTCCTGAAACACGTGCTTTTTTCCAAGTCAATAACTAAAACAAGCAATAGGTGCCAAAACTGATTTTCCTGAAAGTTAATCTGATCATATTTAAAGAAACTACTCCACATCTTTACTTCTGCATTTCCTCATTATCTCTCCTTTTACCCATCACGTCCTTTCATTGATTGCCCCCACTAACTGTTGTTTTAATTTAGCAGCTGAAGTTTAATCTGCAATAAATAATTATCTTAACGGTTTGAAGCGACTAAGTCACATCACATTTTTCTCCAAGTAAGATACCAGGAAATCAGACCAAAGGTATCCAGGCTGAGCACAATACCATGACATATATAGGGAGCATCAACCCCAGGATGCAGCGAAGTATCAGATCACTTCGCAAGAGGCGTTTCTGAAATAGCAACTCAATCACCTCATATGAAAAGAACACAGATTTCTAGACATTTTGAGCAGGTATAAGCTATCATTGACTCCGCTGCAGGACCATTTATGATGGCTTCCTTGTATTTGCAGGATTTCAGGGAGCTGCACTATAATGCTCAAGCCCACACAGAGTTTGTACAGAATATTCGGGTTACCCAGCTGCATGGTTTTTAAGTTGAAAATTGAAGATACCCAGACAAAAATGACAAAGCACGGAGGCAATTACACAGTGCAAAGTGTGCTTCTGCTTACATAGTTTAGTCTGTTCACTCTACCAGTGAAAAAAAGCCCCAACAATTTAGTGTAAAATTGGTGAAATACCTGCATTGTTAATTTGAGATATTTCCTTGCTATAGGGCTTCTGATATAGTTAAAACTTTTGTATTGCGTCAAATATAGAGTAGGTCAAAATTATTTGTAGTGGCCACCCATACAGAATACACTACAGGAGTTTTACTGCTACACATTATATTCTAAGAAGAAAAAAAAAAAAAACGTACATTAAGCTTTTTACATCACTTGTTGGGATTTTACCTGGCTTACAAGATGAAAGAGACCAAACTGCTTGTGAGCCTATTTCTCTAACAGTACCAGTCCTCTCTAACTGCTTTGGATCAGCGCCAGGTGGAGTCTTGTTCGGTGTCGTCATTTCTAGTAGAAAAGAACAAGCGAGTTAGTTGATACATTTCCAGCTTGATGGGAAAACTAAAGGGTTGCGTTTGTTCACAGAGACACTTTAATTCTTTGGCCTCGCATTACATAACACGCTACAGAATATGCAGTTTATACATACACATGTGTATAACTTTTGCATGCATGTGGAACTTTTTATTTATACCTAGACTAAAATAACACAAAAAATAAAGTATGTCTTCAAATAAGAGGCTCCACGCACATGTAAATTCTGTGTCCTTAAAAATTCCATACACTCTTGGAACATTCATAAGATATTTTATTTGCCTCATTCTAATTCACAATGCGGAGCTTGTCACGGTTTTAGGATTTGGTTTTTTTAACACTTTCATTTGTTTGTGTTTAAGAAATTAAAACAGATGCTGTTGATTTAGAAGCTTGCAATACAATTTCATTTCTCCCCCAGCTACCAGGGTTCTCTTAATCTGCAAGTTCAGCAGCCAATCCAGAAGCCAGAGTAAACCTATTTGCCTGGAGATAATACTGCCATAAAAAGGACAACAAAAAAATGTTTCTATAAATATTTCACCAGCAAAAGGAAAGCTAAGGAGAATCTCCAACCTATGCTGAATGTGGGGGAAACATACTGGCAAAGGATGAGGAAGAAGTACTTAATGTCTTCTTCACCTCAGTCTTCAATAGTAAGATTGGTTGTTGTCTGGGCACTCCACCCCCTGAGTTGGAATACAGGGATGGGGTGCAGAATAGAGCCCCCACAATCCAAGAGGACATGGTTAAGGACCTGCTATTCCACAAGTCTATGGGGCAGGATGAGATCCACCCTAGAGAACTAGGTGAGCACTTCCATGAGTTCCAAGCCACTTTCCACCATTCACCTGCAGTCTTGGCTAAGTTGGGAGGCCCCACCTGACTGGAGATTATCAAGTGTGATGCTCATCTACAGGAAGGGCCAGAAGGAAGATGCAGGAAACTACAGGCCTGATCACAGTGCTGGCTGGGGAAGGCTATGGAGCAGATCATCTTGAGAGCTGTCATGCAGCACATACAGGATAAACAGGTGATCAGGCCTAGTCAGTACAGGTTTAGGAAAGGCAGATCCTGCTTAACCAATGCGATCTCCTTCTATGACTAGGTAACATGCTTAGTATATAAAGGAAAGCCTGTGGATATCACCTACCTAGATACTAGTAAAGCCTTTGACATAATTTCCCACAACATTCTCCTTGAAAATCAGGACTTAGATGATTCTACTTTTCGCTGGGTAAAAAAACTGGCTGGATGGTTGAGTGTCACAAGTGGTGTTCCCCAGGGCTCAGTGTTAGGGCCAGTTCAGTTTAATATCTTTATCAACAACCTGGATGAGGGGATCAACTGCTCCCTCAGAAAGTTTGTAGATGGCACCAAGTTGTGTGGCAGTGTTGATCTGCCATGGGGGAAGAAGGGCTAGGAAGAAGCTTCTGGGCAGGCTGGATCAACAGGCCAAGGCCAACTGAATGAAATTCAACCAGGCCAAGCGTCAGGTCCAGCATTTGGGTCACATAACTGCTATGCAACGCTGCAGGCTTGGGGACAAATGGCTGGAAAGCTGCCTAACAGAGAAAGACCTGGAGATGTTGGTTGATACACAGCTGAACACAAGCCAGTAGTGTGCCCAGGGTGGCCAACAGCATCCTAGCTTATATCAGGAGTAGCACGGCCAGCAGGACCAAGGAAGTGATTGCTCCCCCGAATTCAGTGCTGGTGAAGCCACACCTCAAATCCTGTGTTCAGTTTTGGGCCTCTCAGTACAAGATAAACATTGAAGTGTCAGAGCATGTCCAGAGAAGGGCAACAAAACTGCTGAAGGGTCTAGAGCTGATGAGGGAACTGGTGCTGTTTAGTCTGGAGAAAAGGAGGCTCAGGGGAGAACATATCACTCTATACAACTATCTGAAAGGAGATTGCAGCAAGGCACATGTTGGTCTCCTCCCAGGTAGGAGAAGATAGGACAAGAGGAAACAGCCTCATTTTGTGCCACGGGAAGTTTAGACTCAATATTACAAAAAAAATTCTTTGCTGAAAGAGCTGTCAAGCATTGGAACGTGCTGCCTAGGGAAATAGTAAAGTCACCATCCTTGGAGGTATTTAAAAGGCATTTATATGTGGCACTTGCAGACATGTTTTAGAGGCGTACTTCACAGTGTTAGGTTTACAGTTGTACTCGATGATTTTAAGGGTCTTTTCCCAACTATACTACACTGTGATTCTCCTTAAAAGTGGGAAATGAGAGTTTAAATAAATTGGGTACTCCTTAATTAGATAGGGATTGCTTATTGCCATATTTACCTATAAACCATTTCCTTAACTTCACAACCCTATGCAGCGCAATGCAAAGCCCTATGCAACTTCACAACCCTATGCAATCCGCGCCTAATCCGCGCAGTATTGGCGCAGTATTCGCGCTTAATATTCACTCCACATTCGTGCCTAATATTCACTCCATATTCACACATAATTCGTGCCTAATGTGCACCATATTAGCGCCTGATCCGCACCTAATTCACCCCATATTCGCCCCATATCCGCCGCGCAATATCCGCGTTCAGTACGAACCTATTTCAATAACCAACTGTCCATATTCTATGTTGAAAAACAATAGGCATGCGATTTTAGCACAGGCACTTATTCAACAGAGTAATCACTTTCTTTGTCTTTATATCTGATTACATCTCTTAATAAGGCAAAATAACATGTCCAGCTGAAAAGATACTATATTATTTATTTGTACATTTGATCCGTCAAACTATCCCCTCAACAAAATCTTAGACATTTGTCATTTTTACTCTGCCTTCACTACATTACTTTAAGCTTAACGACAAAAATTACTTAAGTCTCTCATCATCGCAAACACAAATACTTTTCACTAACATTAAGGTAATTAGAGCAACTGCACAAAAGAGTTTAATTAGCAATTTCTGCACATGTATCCCTAATAATAATAATAAATAATAAACCTAATACATAAATACTATCTATTATATAATATTTATATAATATTATATATAAACATTATATATTATGTCATATTTATATAATATTTATATAATACTATATATAAATAACAATATTTTTATATATAAATATTATATATAAATAATATTTATTTAATACTATTAATATTATATATAAATAATAAACCTAATCAAATAAATTACAAGAAACTGTACATTTGTATAAGCCCAGAAATTCAATGTTTTCAAGTAAGGATTTAAACTGCTTTTTAAAGGATGCAAACACTCCTTTACAAGCATTTATACCCTGCAAAAGCAGCCTGTAAGAACCACCGCGACCAGAGAACGAAGCCAGTCTCACAAACCATGCTGCTCTCACTCAGGCCTCCTTGAGAGCTCTTCCTCATGACTTCTTTGTAGGACTTTTAATTGGTATTTCATAGAATCATAGAACAACCAGGTTGGAAGAGACCCATCAGATCATTGAGTCCAACCATTCCTATCAAACACTAACCCATGTCCCTCAGCACCTCATCCACCTGTGCCTTAAACACCTCCAGGGAAGGTGACTCAACCACCTCCCTGGGCAGCCTATTCCAATGCCTAATGACCCTTTCTGTGAAAAACTTCCTCCTAATCTCTAGCCTAAATCTCCCCTGGCAGAGCTTGAGATCTCACCAACAGTTATAAAGTAGGTTTTTGTATTTCCAAGGATAGCACAGAGGCAGCTGCTAGAGACAGAGCTGGCAGGCGGAAGGGATCCCTGGGCATGGATGTGTTTCCAGATTGAAAACAAGGGCTGAGAGTAAATATCAGCGTGTTTGGGGCACATGTGGCTTTCAGCCACATCACTGGCTGTTAGCCTGGTGATAGCTCCAAGCGTCTGAAAAAGCTGAGTCCCCAATATCTATTTATATCAACAGGGTTTCCTTCCACTCCCTTAGTGAGCACTGGGCTCCGGAGTCCTGCCTGACAGTATTTCTGAGAATGATCACACCAGAGAATCACAGAATCATAGAATCACTTACACGCTGTACAATTAAATAAAGCATCAATTGAACACAATTTTTAAATTAACATTAAAGAAAGTATAATTCAAAATACTTTGTTACGCCGCACAGAACACCTGGAATACTAGAAATCCACCATGACACTGACTCAAGAAGCACATCAGCCGTGCTCTCCAACCTCGAGGGTCACTGCAAGCACACACAGAGGGAGGAACACAAACTTTTAAACACCTCCGAGGAGGGGGATTCCACCACCTCCCTGAGTAGCCTCTACCAGTGCCCAAAAACCCTTTCAGTGACGGGATTTTTCCTGATCATAGAATCACCGGGTTGGAAAAGACCCATCGGATCATCGAGTCCAACCATTCCTGTCAAACACTAAACCATGTGCCTCAGGACCTCATCCATACGTCCCTTAAACACCTCCAGGGAAGGTGACTCAACCACCTCCCTGGGCAGCCCCTGCCCCCCGTGATTTTTTTTTTATGTCCAGCCTCAACCTAATATTCAGTCTGAAGCTCCCCTGGTGCAAACTTGAGGCTCTTCCCCTTTGTCCTGTTGCCTGTTACTTGGGAGAGAAGACACCAGCACCCACCTCTCCTTGGAGGCAGCTGTAGAGAGCAACATCTCCCCTCAGCCTCCTTTCCTTCAGGCTGAACAACACCAGCTCCCTTAGAGCCGCTCCCTGGGAGTCACAGAATCATAGAACAACCAGATTGGAAGAGACCCACCGGATCATCGAGTCCAACCATTCCTATCAAACACTAAACCATGTCCCTCAGGACCTCGTCTACCTGTGCCTTAAACACCTCCACGGAAGGTGAATCAACCACCTCCCTGGGCAGCCTATTCCAACGCCCAATGACCCTTTCTGTGAAAAACTTCCTCCTAATCTCTGGTCTAAATCTCTCCTGGCAGAGCTTGAGGCCATTCCCTCTCGTCCTGTCCCCTGGCACTTGGGAGAAGAGGCCAGCTCCCTCCTCTCTACAACCTCCTTTCAGGTAGTTGTAGAGAGCAATGAGGTCTCCCCTCAGCCTCCTCTTCTCCAGGCTAAACAACCCCAGCTCTCTCAGCCGCTCCGGTTCTCGCCTCCTCTCCCCCACCCAGCATTCCCTACCTGATGCTGGCAGCAGGACCGGCGGTGGAAAGGCGTCCCCTCAAGCGCCAGAGACACGTTCTTTCCCTATTTATTTATTTATTTATTTATTTATTTATTTATTTATTTATTTATTTATTTATTCCCTTCCTTCCTCACCAACGGAGCCACCGCCGCCGCCGCAGCGCTCTCCACTCAAATAAGAGAAGGGAAAGGAAATAGGGAAGGGAGGGAGGGAGGGGGAGGAGGCTAAAAGGCGCATGCGC